>CM065815.1:2951500-4169750 GCA_033398695.1 Orobanche coerulescens | reverse complement strand
AAACACAATAATTCGTAAGAATTGGGTCCCAAGATCTCAAAACAAAAGGACATATTCGAATATAGAAACAGCTGTTCATTCACAAGAGTTGTAACTCTTACGGACAGTTGTGAATCTTATTATTTTGGTATGTTTAGGCAAAATCACTTCCGAAACAAACATTTTTCTCCAATTGTATCCTTAGAAAGTTTTTCTATTCCCTAAAATGGATCTTTTGTAGAGGAAGAAACGTCTCTTAGAAGATAGCGATTAATTCATGCCTTGGAGTTTATATATTCGACAATTCTATCACTATTACCCAACACGAATAAGTTCTAAGAATTTACACGATCATCTCTTCATTATCTGTGAAATCGTCTGAAAGAGTGTACTAACTTTTAGTATAATGAGATTTCTCTAAGATGAGGCTATCTCCATTCTCCGTCGTACAACTTTCTTAATTTATTTATTTTTTCTTTTTTGATTGCACATGCGGTAACTTTATACTCCGTTGTGCTTCCTATCATTTCCCTAATTGGTCCCTCCATGCAATGTGTTACGATATCCCATATCGGTTCCACATGAACGTGTGGAAGGGTATATAAGCAGGAGCCAACCTTTTACCTTTGACCATGATTTTGGGTTAAGTTAGGCTCCCTAACTTATATGTATAAAAATTTGGTCCGACCTGATTCGGGCGGGCTGCGGAAAGGGGCTACCCGATGGTGGGCCCGGGGGTTGCCACCTCGGATGTGTTCCTAGAGGGGGTTGCCACCCGGACTGTGCTGTCCGTGGACATCCGGTTTGAAAGGGGGATGGATTGTTACGATATCCCACATCGATTCCACATGAAAGTGTGGAAGGGTATCTTAAGTGGGAGTCAACCCTTTAACTTTGACCATGGTTTTGGGTTAAGTTAGGGTTCCGTAGCTCATAGGCATAACACAATGATTAAAGATGTTAGTTGATTTGAAACTAATTCAACTCATGGTTGTCAAACTAAGATTAAAATGAATTTGAAACTTTTTTGCCTATACATTCTTTTGCCTTTTCTAAGGGCTTTTGTCAATGCTTTCAAGTGTCTCTTCTAGTTTGCAGTGTGTGTATGTGTTGTGTTTTCTCTTTCTCCCCATACTTTTTATCAATAAATCTGATGGAGCTGACTTCAGATATGTCGGTAGGAATTTAAACGTATCCAGCGAAATATTAGCTCAACGTGGGAACACGCAGAACTTATTAGTTCTGTAAAAATGATATCACCGAGTACAAGGTACAGGCATTGAATTTATGGTTATGAGCATACACAAAATTGTTTTTGATGCCTCTTTTAGCTAAACATTTGAGTTTATGCAGGCCTGTGGGAGTGTGAATCCAAGTACGCAGTTGCTTCGGGAGAGGGCCGCCATACATAGAAGCATTTCTCATGTAAGATATATAAGCTGCTGATTATTATGTCTCAAAACGAGAAATATTTTTCTAATACGTGAACTGGTGTCTAGTTGGATGAAGATTGATTTCAAGGGGTTGAAGCTGTTTTAGTTGTTGCTACAATACCATTTTTGCCCCTCCAAACATTTTGTTTGACGTTTTACAGGTTGATGATGTGATTAATCAAGCACAAACCACTAGAGCCGTCTTAAATTCTCAAAGAGCCGTGTTTGGAAATGTTCAAGGAAAAGTTAAGCAACTCAGTGAAAAATTCCCTCTCATTCGCGGTCTAATTGGTAATTTTACAAATAGATTTTTTTTACTCTTTTTTAGATATTGTATGTGGAAGATCCATATTCGTTAACACCCCCCTCTCCCAGACTTGATGCAAAGAAAACGCTCGAAAGACACACTTTATCCTATCTGCCGTCATTGCTGGTTGTACGTTTTTCCTCATCATTTATTGGTTTTCCAAATGAACACACAACACTTGATTTTGTTTCGGCAAAGAGGGCTCTTCTAAGAATGTAGTTTATCGGAAGAAAATCCTTTATAAGGTCATAGTTACTGCTTCTTGTATCACATTGTTTTATCCAACACTCTTTTATCTTCACATGTACAGAAAAAAGACGCAATGTGATTATTGTAGCGAACACGGATGACTTATATCCCCCGAAC
Organism: Orobanche coerulescens; assembly: GCA_033398695.1. Classification (NCBI taxonomy): domain Eukaryota; kingdom Viridiplantae; phylum Streptophyta; class Magnoliopsida; order Lamiales; family Orobanchaceae; genus Orobanche; species Orobanche coerulescens. The sequence continues at coordinate 4,167,665 of CM065815.1, read as the reverse complement.
AAAGCAAATATTGTTTTAGGAAAATTCTAAGGTACCCACATGAGTATTATACCTGCATGTGTACTCACTAATTTGTAGCAAATAATTTTAGCATGCATCCGATGGTATATATACATGCACCTATGGTACCCATGTGGATACCTTTGAACTTTCCATTGTCTTAATGCCATGCGCGGCTATTAAGTAATTTTGAGGTATGTATGTTTCATGATTTCATCATTGATGTGGTAGCACTAATTGGACTATCAAACTTCAAGCCTGAAATCTCCTGTGATCAGTGCCACATAATAGGTCGTTAGAGGAGTCTGACGTGTCGATCTTGGCGAAAACACTTCGACAGCAAATACGAATTACAATCCACTTTGAACTAAACCCGTAATAGATTGTGTGCCTCTAGAAAATGGCAAATATGAGTATCTATATACTTCATCGTCTTTTTTTTGTGCGCAAATACACTTTTGCGGTGGAATTAAGAGAGGGCGGAGTTTGTAGATTTGGTTCCTAAAATTCACTAAACATAATTATTTAACCAAACAACTTAAATTTGGTCAAATAATCATCTTATAAAATATCTGAAATGGTTACCAAACAAACACACTCATCAGCTTAAGTTCAACAAATCACAAGGTTCTCCGAAAAAGGCACTATTCCCCATCCAAGGTGTCCGTTAGGGTCGACAGGTTCAGTGGAACTGTCGACTGGGACGTCGTGGGCGACAAGGAAACAACTTGTCGGATAAGAGGGAACCTTTAGAGGGTGTCCCTTAGGCAGGAAGCAGGTTCAGAGGCGACTGCTTGCCTACCAACGACGTGTGAATAATCAGAGTTTGCTAAATATGAGCAAAACTCATGATATTCGATTAGTTCTTGAGAGAATAGTCAGATTCTCCTCAGTTCTTGGTTGAACTGATGAACGAAACACCGTTTGTCTGGTGGAGAAGGCCTTAGGCGCCTGTTTCTGCCACCAGATAGGTGTTTTCCGACCACTTTAGCCCAAGGTGGTGGACGAAAAAGACTGCGGAGGATAAGAGGAAAACCTCTGAATCTCCTGAGAAATAGTGGGGATTCTGTCTGAGAATTGATGAATGTCTGAATTTCTCCTCTGAATATCAGAAATAGGCGCCCCAGGGGGGCTTATATAGTCACCTGGGCCTTGAAAAGCTCGCACTTGATTGGTCAGTCCAAATCCAGGTGGATTGCGATCTCAACAGTTGGTCATTTGAAAGATTCGATCTTGACCGTTGATAAAAGATTACTTTATGGCCAAGTAACCTAATAATAGGCGCCTATTTTATTGCCCAAGGTGGGTTTTAGGCGCCTAGGGCTTCTAGAAGCACAAGTCTTGTATTTGCGTTCTAGCCCCTCAGCTTCCCGGGCACTTAGGGCTTCTAGAAGCACAAGTCTTGTATTTGCGTTCTAGCCCCTCAGCTTCCCGGGCACTTGAGGAGTGGCCCGACACTTTCTGAAGGCCTCTAGTGTGGCCCAAAACTTTCCTGGAGAGTTTAGACGTTGACTAAAACCCTCGAGAAGTTCTAAACTGGGCTAAGAACTCCCGGAACTTCCCAAAATTGACCGGGGGTCGAATTTGGGGGATAAAATTAGGGTTTCGGTGATCGAAAATGTAACACTCCCAATTCGCTCGGGAATATTACAGCGCCGTAGACCCTCTCCGTGAGGACCTCCCAGGCTAGATACCAAAACAAGACATCATAACATATGCCAACATGGCTAAATACGAATCAGTAGACCGATTTGGCCTTTCATCAATACATACAACTTAAACTTCATATACATCACTCTATCAAAACTCATACCCGCACAGGGGTCAAAATACAAGATTAAGTCCCATACGACGGGAGAACACTACAGCGGAAAAGAAAATACAATAGGACCACCAGTACCAAGTACTAGAGTGCTTGTGATTAGTATCATTTGTCTTCCATCATCCTTCGTACCGGCCCCGTGGTTTGCTCCCCTAGAACCTGCACGTACAATACAAACATCCACCCCCCAAATTACTCGGAGGTTAGCAAAATTCCACTGTTTTGCTAATGCAAGTATAAAGTGCAAATACGAGCCATACACAACATATTCCAAGAATATAATAATCTGAATAATCAACAGATCAAACACATTGAAAGACTTCCCGAGATATTTCATTTGTGCAAAATAATCCAAAGCCATAAAAGGCAGTAATAAAGCAAGTAAACGAATTGTAAAGCGTTTTATAGATCTCAGGAGTTTTTAGAGGAAAAACATTTTGGGACTAAAGAGTCCTTTATCTTTTCAAAAATCACTTAGGGTCACAGCCCAAAGATTTACACGGTTCTCGACAACTATAACATAATCACGGGTCATGCAAATCCGAAATAAAAATATTTTTCGTACTAATCAAGTAACGAATTCCAGAGGCCTCAATCGACCCTACCTGGCATCACACAAATACGGTTCGTACTCCTCAAGCAACGAACTCCAGAGGCCTCGTCGGACCCTACCTGGTACCCACATATACTGTTCGTACTCATCAAGTAACGAACTCCAGAGGCCCCGTCGGACCCTACCTGGTTCCACACAAATACCGTTCGTACTCATCAAGTAACGAACTCCAGAGGCCCCGTCGGACCCTACCTGGTTCCACATATCAACACAACAATCCATAACGCATATCAATAACACCACGTTCACATACCGCAAAGAGATACACTTCGCAACACCAAATAGCACTACCTCCTTACAAAGGAGTCAACAAACAATACAAGCAAGACACAGAACATCACAATACTCATCAATAAGTACACATATCCACACACACGCACACACCTTGCCGAAAGGATATACCTTTAAGTCTACTAGCGATATAGTCACACACAACGGTACCACACAAAAACAAGGCATTCCAATATACAACACTAATATACATTCTCAAAACGATACATTCATTTACAAATACACGAGTTGATTTTGAGAGAACCTTTATCGAGAATATACCGATTCTTTTAAAGGTTCATTAAAACATTCAAATTGCACACATAATTAATCACCAACTACTATATCTATGGAATACGAAGTATATGGGAAAGATATTTGTCTCGAAACCACAAGCAACGGAACAATGAACGGACGCGGTCGAGCAGCCCCTGAACCTCCAAGAACAACAAAAAATACGACAACCCCACGAACACTACGAGAATAACACCACCACGAATCAACAACACTAAACGAAATTCAAATCAACACTAATAACAACAAGGATCCAAGGGTTTGTTCCAAGGAACTCGAAATCATGATCCGGGTGAAATAAAATCGATAAACAAGTTACCAATCCAAAGATCATAACCAAAACAACAAGAATTACATAACCAATTCATCAACTTCGGATTAAATCAAGGAATCAAGGAAAAACCCTCAAAATTACTCAACTAGGGTTCTAAGAAGAAAAACCCTCGATCCAACAAGAAAACAAGTGAGATGATGTTGATAACGTGAAGAAGACTCACCAAGATGAAGCTTGATGCTGAAGATTGCCCCAGATCGCTCTAGAAGACCAGACCCGACGGATAGAGGCAGAAGAAGTTGAAAATAACTTCCAAAAACCCGCCCCGCGGATATATTACTGGCCAGGCGCTTACGTACGTAAGCGGCCAAGGTTAACGTACGTTAATGTGTTAACGTACGTAAGAAGCTACATGTTACGTACATATGGGTGTTCCAGAGACTTCTGCCCGATTTTCTACATACGATAACATACGCAACGAAAAGAGGGTTAGCGTACGTAATGCTGCCTAGATAACGTACGTAATGCACTGGCCATTACGGTCGTAACCTGCATTCTGCCAGCAGATTCTGCTCTGCTGTCCGACCAGTCCCGAACGACCTCAAAATGCAACGACTCGAAACATGCGAAGTAACGCTTACAAATAATTCTCAACAACGAACAAAAGCGTTAAACAAACATGCGATTCCGACAATCCGAAGGTAGGTATAAACGAGTACGTAAGTGAGTACCCAAAACTTTGGAAAATTACAAAACGGACCAAATGTCTGAAAAATCACGATACGAGATCAAATAATAATTCCGAAGTTCACAACCCGACCACAAAAGTTAAATGAGCTTGTAGGAATGTCAAAACAACAGTTTCGAGCAAGACTCATAAGAATCAAACCCAAATGCGGAAAAGTCGCCATAATATGCCAATTAATCCGAGACAAAAACAATATCAAACTCGCTCGAATGACAAAAGGTGCAGAACAAAACATGGTCAAAATATGTCAATGAACACAAGCGAGTCGCTAGAATTGAAGTTTACGGAGTTGAAAAACACGGGTATTACAGAAAACCCTCCCAATTGATTGCGTAATCGAATTGGGGATAAAATCGGGGTTTCGTAACAATCGAAAACCCTCCCAATTAATTGTTCCAATTAAATTGGGGATAAACCCGAAGAACCCTAATTCGATTGATCGAGATTTAAGGGTTCGAGGCTGCCACGTGGCATTTTCTGATGGGCCGAAAATTAAAATAAATTTTCGATGTCTACAGTAAGTGTGCAAATTACACAAATTTAGCCTAGTATTTTAATAATGAAGGCTACTTTTGTAAATTAACCCATAGTCTTGAAATCCCCTCGAATTCTGTTCTATCAGTGGAATCCCCCAAAGCGGAAGAAGCGAAATGGTAAGGTCCCTTCCCTCAGTTACGTCTTTGCCTTCCCTTACCTATTGTTTTTTTAAAGACCGCTTCATCCCACCATCTTCATCCTATCTTCATGCCCGATAATCTCTGCTGTTGAGAATCGCCTCCTGTACTCCGTAATAATCAATTCATTTGGCGAAAAACACACCCCACTGACAGCTCGTTCTCGTTTGTTATCTTCTCCAGCTCTTTTGTTATCTTCTCGGAACATGTAGGCGTGCAGTATTTAGAGCGTGGTAGATGTCAAGAAGTCTGTATTTAGAGCCATGAAGGCATGCAATAAGCAGCAGACGATTAGAGCCCAACATGTAGGGACTTGCTTTTGGTCAAAGTGGACAGGAAGAATACGGTGTACTAACCAAGTTCTCACATTCAAATTCAACACTTCTTCATCGGGAAGAATGAAAGGAAGGGTTACATTACCCATCTCAAATTTTCTGTTTGGTAAAATAAAAGATGCATCGATGTTTGTGATTAGCGGGGGTTTACAACCCTTCGGAAATTTGACTTTTCTTACACCCATTTTCAAGATAAACTTACTGTGAGAAAGTGTTTAGTGAGGTGGAGAAGATAACAAAAGAGCTGGAGAAGATAACAAGCGAGAACGATCTGTCAGTGGGGTGTGTTTTTCGCCAAATGAATTGAGTATTACGGAGTACAGGAGAGGCGATTCTCAACAGCTTCAACAGCAGAGATTATCGGGCATGAAGATTGGATGAAGATGGTGGGATGAAGCAGCCTTTAAAAAAAGAATAGGTAAGGGAAGGCAGAGAAGTAACTGAGGGAAGGGACCTTTACCATTTCGCTTCTTCCGCTTTGGGGGATTCCACTGATAGAACAAACCCGAGGGGATTTCAAGACTACGGGTTAATTTACAAAAGTAGCCTTCATTATTAAAATACTAGGCTAAATTTGTGTAATTTGCACACTTACTGTAGACATCGAAAATTTATTTTAATTTTCGGTCTATCAGAAAATGCCACGTGGCAGCCCCGAACCCTTAAATCTCGATCAATCGAATTAGGGTTCTTCGGGTTTATCCCCAATTTAATTGGAACAATTAATTGGGAGGGTTTTCGATTGTTACGAAACCCCGATTTTATCCCCAATTCGATTACGCAATCAATTGGGAGGGTTTTCTGTAATACTCGTGTCTTTCAACTCCGTAAACTTCAATTATAGCGACTCGCTTGTGTTCAGTGACATATTTTGACCATGTTTTGTTGTGCACCTTTTGTCATTCGAGTTTTGATATTGTTTCGGATTAATTGGCATATTAGGGCGACTTTTCCGCATTTGGGTTCGATTCTTATGAGTCTTGCTCGGAACTGTTGTTTTGATGTTCCTACAAGCTCATTTAACTTTTGTGGTCTGGTTGTGAACTTTGGAATTATTATTCGATCTTGTATCGTGATTTTTCAGACATTTGGTCCGTTTTGTAATTTTCCAAAGTTTTGGGTACTCACTTACGTACTCGTTTTTACCTACCTTCGGATTGTCGGAATCACATGTTTGTTTAACGCTTTTGTTCGTTGTTGAGAATTAATTGTAAGCGTTACTTCACATGTTTCGAGTCGTTGCATTTTGAGGTCGTTCGGGACTGGTCAGACAGCAGAGCGGAATCTGCTGGCAGAATGCAGGTTATGGCCGTAATGGCCAGTGCGTTACGTACGTTATCTAGGTAGCATTACGTACGCTAACCCCCTTTTCGTTGCGTATGTTATCGTATGTAGAAAATCGGGCAGAAGTCTCTGGAACACCCTTATGTACGTAACATGTAGCTTCTTACGTACGTTAACGCATTAACATACGTTAACCTTGGCCGCTTACGTACGTAAGCGCCTGGCCAGTTATATATCTGCGGGGCGGGTTTTTGGAAGTCATTTTCAACTTCTTCCGCCTCTATCCGTCGGGTCTGGTCTTCTAGAGCGGTCTGGGACGATCTTCATCATCAAGCTTCATCTTGGTGAGTCTTCTTCACGTTATCAACATCATCTCACTTGTTTTCTTGTTGGATCGAGGGTTTTTCTTCTTAGAACCCTAGTTGAGTAATTTTGAGGGTTTTTCCTTGATTCCTTGATTTAATCCGAAGTTGATGAATTGGTTATGTAATTCTTGTTGTTTTGGTTATGATCTTTGGATTGGTAACTTGTTTATCGATTTTATTTCACCCGGATCATGATTTCGAGTTCCTTGGAACAAACCCTTGGATCCTTGTTGTTATTAGTGTTGATTTGAATTTCGTTTAGTGTTGTTGATTCGTGGTGGTGTTATTCTCGTAGTGTTCGTGGGGTTGTCGTATTTTTGGTTGTTCTTGGAGGTTCAGGGGCTGCTCGACCGCGTCCTTTGATTGTTCCGTTGTTTGTGGTTTCGAGGCAAGTATCTTTCCCATATACTTTGTATTCCATAGATATAGTAGTGGGTGATTAATTATGTGTGCAATTTGAATATTTTAATGAACCTTTAAAAGAATCGTTATATTCTTGATAAAGGTTCTCTTCAAAATCAACTCGTGTGTTTGTAAATGAATGTATTGTTTTGAGAATGTATATTAGTGTTGTATATCGGAATGCCTTATTTTTGTGTGGTACCGTTGTGTGTGACTATATCGCTAGTAGACTTAAAGGTATATCCTTTTGGCAAGGTGTGTGCGTGTGTGCGGATATGTGTACTTATTGATGAGTATTGTGATGTTCTGTGATCTTGGTTGTATTGTTTGCTGACTCCTTTGTAAGGAGGTAGTGCTATTTGGTGTTGCGAAGTGTATCTCTTTGCGGTATGTGAACGTGGTGTTATTGATATGCGTTGTGGATTGTTGTGTTGATATGTGGAACCAGGTAGGGTCCGACGGGGCCTCTGGAGTTCGTTACTTGATGAGTACGAACGGTATTTGTGTGGAGCCAGGTAGGGTCCGACGGGGCCTCTGGAGTTCGTTACTTGATGAGTACGAACAGTATATGTGGGTACCAGGTAGGGTCCGACGAGGCTTCTGGAGTTCGTTGCTTGAGGAGTACGAACCGTATTTGTGTGATGCCAGGTAGAGTCGATTGAGGCATCTGGAATTCGTTACTTGATGAGTACGAATAATATTTTTATTTCGGATTTGCATGGCCCGTGATTATGTTATAGTTGTCGAGAATCGTGTAAATCTTTGGGCTGTGACCGTAAGTGATTTTTGAAAAGATAAAGGACTCTTTAGTCCCAAAATGTTTTTCCTCTAAAAACTCATGAGATCTGTAAAACGCTTTACAATTCGTTTACTTGCTTTATTACTGCCTTTTATGGCTTTGGATTATTTTGCACAAATGAAATATCTCGGGAAGTCTTTCAATGTGTTTGATTTGTTGATTATTCAGATTATTATATTCTTGGAATATGTTGGGTATGGCTCGTATTTGCACTTTATACTTGCATTAGCAAAACAGTGGAATTTTGCTAACCCCCGAGTAATTCGGGGGGTGGATGTCTGTATTGTACGTGCACGGGCAGGTTCTAGGGGAGCAAACCACAGGGCCGGTACGAAGGATGATGGAAGACAAATGATACTAATCACAAGCACTCTAGTACTTGGTACTGGTGGTCCTATTGTATTTTCTTTTCCGTTGTAGTGTTCTCCCGTCGTATGGGACTTATTCTTGTATTTTGACCCCTGTGCGGGTATGAGTTTTGATCGAGTGATGGATATGAAGTTTAAGTTGTATGTATTGATGAAAGGCCAAATCGGTCTACTGATTCGTATTTAGCCATGTTGGCATATGTTATGATGTCTTGTTTTGGTATCTAGCCTGGGAGGTCCTCACGGAGAGGGCCTGCGTCGCTGTAATAATCCCGAGCGGAATGGGGTGTTACATTTTCGATCACCGAAACCCTAATTTTATCCCCCAAATTCGATCCCCGGTCAATTTTGGGAAGTTCCGGGAGTTCTTAGCCCAGTTTAGAATTTCGCGAGGGTTTTAGTCAACGTCTAAACTCTCCAGGAAAGTTTTGGGCCACACTAGAGGCCTTCAGAAAGTGTCGGGCCACTCCTCAATTGTTCGGGAAGTTGAGGGGCTAGAACGCAAATAGAAGACTTGTGCTTCTAGAAGCCCTAGGCGCCTAAAACCCTCCTTGGGCAATAAAATAGGCGCCTATTATTAGGTTACTTGGCCATAAAGTAATCCTTTTATCAACGGTCAAGATCGAATCTTTCAAATAACCAACTGTTGAGATCACAATCCACCTGGATTTGGACTGACCAATCAGATGTGAGTTTTCAAGGCCCATGACCAATCAGATGTGAGTTTTCAAGGCCCAGGTAACTATATAAACCCCCCTGGGGCGCCTATTTCTGATATTCAGAGGAGAAATTCAGACATTCATCAATTCTCAGACAGAATCCCCACTATTTCTCAGGAGATTCATTGGGCTAAAGTGGTCGGAAAACACCTATTTGGTGGCAGAAACAGGCGCCCAAGGCCTTCTCCACCAGACAAACGGTGTTTCGTTCATCAGTTCAACCAAGAACTGAGGAGAATCTAACTATTCTCTCAAGAACTAATCGAATATCATGAGTTTTGCTCATATTTAGCAAACTCTGATTATTCACACGTCGTTGGTAGGCAAGCAGTCGCCTCTGAACCTGCTTCCTGCCTAAGGGACACCCTAAAAAGGTTCCCTCTTATCCGACGAGTTGTTTCCTTGTCGCCCACGACGTCCCAGTCGACAGTTCCACTGAACCTGTCGACCAGGCAGCCTAGCGGACACCTTGGATGGGGAATAGTCTGATTAGCTGCCTTTGTCGGAGAACCTTGTGATTTGTTGAACTTAAGATGATGAGTGTGTTTGTTTGGTAACCATTTCAGATATTTTATAAGATGATTATTTGACCAAATTTAAGTTGTTTGGTTAAATAATTATGTTTAGTGAATTTTAGGAACCAAATCTACAAACTCCTCCCTCTCTTGAGGTGGAGAAGATAACAAAAGAGCTGGAGAGGATAACAAACGAGAACGAGCTGTTAGTGGGGTGTGTTTTTCGCCAAATGAATTGAGTATTACGGAGTACAGGAGAGGCGATTCTCAACAGCAGAGATTATCGGGCATGAAGATAGGATGAAGATGGTGGGATGAAGCGGTCTTTAAAAAAATAATAGGTAAGGGAAGGCAAAGAAGTAACTGAGGGAAGGGACCTTACCATTTCGCTTCTTCCGCTTTGGGGGATTCCTGTGATAGAACAGAATCCGAGGGGATTTCAAGTAGGGGTGTTCAAAACCGGATATCCGGACTTTCGGATATCCGAAAGTTCGGATAGTAAATTTTGATATCCGATATCCGTATCCGAAATTTCGGATATCCGATTTTCGGATATCTGAAATTTCGGATACGGATATCGGATATCCGAATATCCGGAAAAATATGAATTTTATTCGGATATCCATATATTCATCGGATATCCGAATATCCGAAAAAAACTTCGGATATGGATATCGGATATCCGAATATCCGAATATTTTCTATTATTTAAAATATAAAAAAATAAAAAATTTAGGATTTTTCGGATATTTCGGATATCCGAATATCCGATTTTTCTGAAAAGTACTATCCGATATCCGAATCCGAAGTTACGGATATCCGAACTTCGGATATCCGAATTTTCGGATATCCGAACTTCGGATTTTCGGATATTTCGGATCGGATATCGGATATCGGATATTTTTGAACGCCCCTAATTTCAAGACTATGGGTTAATTTACAAAAGTAGCCTTCATTATTAAAATACTAGGCTAAATTTGTGTAATTTGCACTTACTGTAGACATCGAAAATTTATTTTAATTTTCGGCCTATCAGAAAATGCCACGTGGCATCCCCGAACCCTTAAATCTCGATCAATCGAATTAGGGTTCTTCGGCTTTATCCCCAATTTAATTGGAACAATTAATTGGGAGGGTTTTCGATTGTTACGAAACCCCGATTTTATCCCCAATTCGATTACGCAATCAATTGGGAGGGTTTTTTGTAATACCCGTGTTTTTCAACTCCGTAAACTTTAATTCTAGCGACTCGCTTGTGTTCATTGACATATTTTGACCATGTTTTGTTCTGCACCTTTTGTCATTCGATTTGATATTGTTTCGAATTAATTGGCATATTAAGGCGACTTTTCTGCATTTGGGTTCGATTCTTATGAGTCTTGCTGAATTGTTGTTTTGACGTTCCTACAAGCTTGTTACTTTTATGTTTATTTCTTGAATTATTATTGTTACCATTTATTGTGTGCTCAGATCATTACTCGAAGGAGTGACCCTGTCATCGTCAACCTGGGAAGTTGAGTGATTCTGATGTTGCTATTCTTAATGGTTGTGCCACCTTGGCAATGCAGGATCATTTGATCCAAACTGTAGGTGCTACGTATATATGACTTCAGTTTATCGTCGTTCTTTTAATGTTCAAAATATCACCCTGAATTAATATTGATTGGGCGGCTATTACGCGGAATTTCGTGAATGGAATTGAGGACACAAGTAGGGAAGGTCTTGGTGGTGTTGCTGGCTACAATTACCATCTTACCTTTCGAGCTTGTCATGGTGATGATGTGCGGACCTTGGAAGCAGAAGTGTGCGATGGTATGGCTCAGAGACGGGTCAATCGTTGACTCGCGCCACCGATTGGTAATCCTCTATTCATTTTTATCTTTTCTCTCTCTAGTAAGTATATATTTATAATGAGATTATGTACGATCAATTTGACTATTGTTCGGTTTGGGTTCGGTAGTTTAGTCATTTGTAAGTTTTGGGATGGAACCTCATCGCAGATTCTTGTTCTCCTTGGAATATCTTTGATTCTTTCCCTTCCCTTGTGTTCTCATTAGTTTTATGTTATTTTTTGCATTGAGCTCTGCTGTATGTTTAAACACAATGTCAAATCCTTCTTCTTCTTCTTCTCCTCCTCCTCCTCCTCCTTCTCCTTTAAATAAATTTGTCTAATTCTTTGCTCCTCTCCTTCATGATCTAATCTAGCAGTTAATAGGCCGCATAATAGGCCGTGAGGAGTCTGATGTGTCAGATCTTGGCGAAAACACTTCGATAGCAAATACAAATTACAATCCACTTTGAACTAAACTCGAAATAGATTGTGTGCCTCTAAACATAATAGTTTGTAGATTTGGTTCCTAAAATTCACTAAACATAATTATTTAACCAAACAACTTAAATTTGGTTAAATAATCATCTTATAAAATATCTGAAATGGTTACCAAACAAACACACTCATCAGCCTAAGTTCAACAGATCACAAGGTTCTCCGAAAAAGGCAGCTAATCAGACTATTCCCCATCCAAGTTCTCACCAATCTGAATATTTTTATACTTTCTAATTAATATTTATATATTTTCTCCGTTCTGTTATTAATGTAGTATTTAGATTCTTACATATTCACACTTTCCTTCGACATGTTTTATGATTTATATGTAAGAAAAATATGATTATTTGTGTTTTGTTAGATTTTTTCGTACATATATTTTCAAGATATCAACTTTTTATAATTTTTAATAATAATAATAATAATAATAATAATAATAATAGTTACGGATATTAATAATCAAAATTGTGGATTGATAAAATTAAAAGTTCAAAACTTGCAGCTATGACGGAACAAAGTATATATTCACACACACACAAAACAAGTTTATTGTGAGATGGTTTTGCGGATCTTGATCCATAAGAGGTCCAAAAAATAAATCCTAAAACTAAAATAAAATACAAAAATATCAAAAAAATAAAATAACTAAAAATCCCTAACAATAAAAACTAAAAAAATTGAAAATGTTAAAGAAAAAAAACTAAAAATCCTATATAACTGAAGAAAAATAAAAGAACTACAAGTTGAAACTCCACTAAAAGGCTGGAAAAAAAAACTTTAAACTCCGCCTCTCCCGACGAACCCAGGCGTGGGTTTTATATATTTCTAACAACCCTTTAATGTTTGGGTGGGCCGTAAAACTATTATAGTTTCAACTCAAGCTCTCAGACTCCAAGGCTCAGCCCAGTGCAATTTTCAAGGATCAAGACCCACAACCCACAATCGAGCCTTGCCGAGCCGGCGTCAACATACGCGCATATGTGTTTCGTAACACCGGTCCATTAGTATAGACTACTAATTTATTTGAAATACTTGTACATTAGTAAATAAAACTTCAACTTTCGAATACTAAATGTGTTTTCGTATCTCACTTTGAATCTTCAATTTCTCACTAAATTCTAAGTAGCCAACTTTATTTATCTATTTGATTATATTTATTTCCCACTCACCCAAAATCATTTTTTAAAATAATAACCTATATTCATTTTCTTAAAACATAGATTAATAACATATAATTTAATTTCCAGAAATTAATTCAAAATTAAATCAAAACGCATTGCCAATTCAACCATGAGGAGGTAGGATCTGATCCTAGCATCAGATTTTGGTATGGGCAGGGCAGGTAGGTGGTGAAAGGTGGTTTAGATATAAAGTTCTAAAAGCAATTACGCTTTGATCGATACATGTGCATCAATTGATGCTATATATACAGTTAGCATGCAGGGAGAAATGAATTTTTTGGGAGAAAATTAGACGAACAAACGCTTAAATTTAAAATCAGCGAACATACGCTTAAAATCAAACAAAAAGGAAATAAATGAATAAATATAAAAATTTTGTTCCCTCCAGGACTCGAACTCACATGTTTCATAGATACATCCACCGTAGATTATTGAAATCAAAATATTGAAAATAATTCTCCTCTCTCTTTCAAAAAATTTCGTCTCCCTCCGAATCTCTTCCCCACATATATATATATATATATATATATATATATATATATGGATGAGTTTAGGTGAGAATGCAATTTATGTTAAGAAATAAGAATAATTCCATCCATAGATCTTAATAAATGGATGACCTAGATTTATTCTCACAAAATTTGATGCATATAATGCAATATTTTGATCTGGGTTTAGCCGACGACTTGATATGGGTCGTCGGCGAAACTTGTAATAGCCGACGACCCAGATCAAGTCGTCGGCTAAACCCCTTTCGTAAAAAAAATGGGGTTTAGCTGACGACCTAGATCAAGTCGTCGGCTAAACCTCCAATTTAAAATTATATATAGTCCACGGAACACCAACCCGATCTTGCCCCTCTCCCCGCTAAAGAGCACCTTTCTATTTCCGACCCTGTCAGTTATTCTCGAAAAAAAACTTGTGAGTTGCTACTTTGAGTATTGCGACCTTGCGAAAAAGATCAACCCGGTTCTTGGAAACCCCTTTGTGTATTTTTTGAGTTTGTGTTGCTACTTTGAGTTGTGCTAGCAAGAGTGACGAAGGTTTCTATCGGTTGCTATAATCACCATTTCGATTAATTAAGGTATTTTATTGTATTTTTTATTGTAATTTCGAAACTTTGTATTATTCATGTTGTAGATTCAAAAGCTTTTATGTATAACGATTAAGTTTTGATGATGATAATCATTACGATTAATTGTTTGTTGTGATTTCATTTATAATTTGAACAATATTAGTTAGTTGGATTATTATTGGAAAATTTATACATTTTCAGGATGGACAAGAGTTGGATTGGGTTACGAAAATGGGATCCAAGTGTAATGGATGGGATGAAACAGTTTATGAGATTTGTAAAAAAGCACGACAGTGGTAATACGCTGCACTACTATCCGTGTAATAAATGTAGATGTCGCAGTGATATGTATCGTTTTCCATTTGATGAGGTCTGGGAACACCTAAAGAAGAATGATTTTTGGAGTAAATATACATGTTGGATATACCACGGTGAAGCACCGAATTATGTTATTCCGTATGATCACGGACAATTTAATGGTAACGACGGGTTCATCGATCCGAAGAGGAGGTTGATTGATGATGTGTTTGGTTACTCCGAGACGTTTGTACCAACTGAGCCAATCCCACGACCCCGTAGACCGATGCCTTGCAATACTGTTGGGTTTGACAGGTACAACAAGCTAATTCAACTCCAACAGACCCCTCTATACCCAGGGTGTAACATGACTGTTCTTGATTGTGTCATGGAAACGATGAGATTAAAGGTGGAAAAGAGATTATCCATCAAGTCTGTGGATGATTACTTGGAGCTTACGAGTAATATGCTTCCACAGGGTCATCATCTTCCTAACACATATACCAAAATGAGACGAATTTTGAAAGATCCTGGTCTTTCCTACATTAAGATCTACGTCTGCATGTATGATTGTGTTCTATTCTGGGGGCATCCTAATGAAGACCTCACGAGATGTCCTGTATGTGATACAGAGATATAGGATCACTCCTTCTGGAAAAGAGAAACCAGTGAAGGTACGTTGGTATTTTCCACTGAAGGACAGGTTGGAACGGATTTTTATGTCTCCTCACACGACAAAAGCAATGAGATGGCACGCCGAGCCGCGCACTAATGACAGGGATACTATGATGCACCCTTCGGATGGAGAGGCGTGGAAGCATATAGATAGGGAGTATCCAATTTTTTTTCCAGATATCCGAAATGTGAGGCTCGGGATTGCATCTGATGGTTTCAACCCTTTTGGTAACATGAGTCTTTCATATACCATATGGCCTGTTGTAGTGATTCCTTACAATCTTCCTCCGTGGATGTGTATGCGGAAGGAGTATAATATGTTGATCTTGTTAGTCCCGAGGCCGGGATATCCGGGAAAGTGTATCGATGTGTATATGAGACCTTTGATAGAGGAGCTGAAATTGTTGTGGGAGCAAGGTCATCCCACGTACGACAGTTATTCGTCCGAGACGTTCTACTTGCACGCTATGTGTATCGACACTATTAGTGATTTTACTGCATATGGTTTGTTGTCTGGATCTGTTATTAGCGGATATAGAAGTTGTCCAGTGTGTTTGAATGCAGATTGTGATAGGTACCACTGTAGGAAAGTTATCCGAATGCGTCATCGGATATGGCTTGAGAGGGAACATGAGTGGCGTATGGATGCTGCAGCATTTGATGGCACTGTAGAAATGGGCGAGCCACCACGACAGTGGACAGGTGATGAAATACTATCGATTCTTAATGAGTACGATTTTGGTCAGCTTAGCAACCATCTAGATGTGATTGCAACAACCCCTGAAAGGCCCGACAGGTATAAGTATTGGTCGCACAAAAGTATATTTTGGGAATTGCCTTACTTGTCCAAGTTACTGATAAGGAACTTGTTGGATGTCATGCAAATTGAAAAGAATGTTTGCGAAAGTGTGGTTGGGACAATCTTAGATTGGGAGGGAAAGACCAAAGACGGGCCAAAAGCACGCAAAGGTTTGGAAGAAATGAGCATAAGAAAACATTTGTGGTTGAAGATTGTCAAGGGAAAACAAAAAATGCCTAAGGCAGGTTACACCGTCACTGCCGAGCAGAAAACTGAGATATTTTGGTGGATAAAGACTGCTAGGTATCCTACCAGGTATGCTGAAAATATAGGAAGATGCGTTGATTTCACGGAGAACAAGTTAACTGGTTTGAAGAGTCATGATTGTCATATCCTCCTCCAACGCCTATTTCCGGTATTTATTCGACCGTACTTACCAAAACAGGTGGTCGAGCCGTGTGTTGCATTGTCAAGATTTTTACAGAAATTATGTACGAGAGAAGTGAAGAGATCTGATTTGCGTCAAATGCAAGATGAGATCATCTATATCTTGTGCAAGTTTGAGTGAATATTTCCTCCAAATTTTTTTGACCTAATGCATCACCTCATGATCCACCTTCCCCGACGGTTATTGCTCAATGGTGCACTACACGTGGATGTACCCAGTTGAAAGGTAACATAATTTTGTCAAATTATATATATTGTCAAATTAAATATGATTTCTAACACAATGACAATATTACAGGCAACTCGGTGATTACAAAGACTCCGTGGCCAATAGATCTACACTGGAAGGATGTATTGCAGAATCTTACCTTACGTCGGAGTGTCTTACGTATATCAAGTTGTATTTGGGCGCCTTCGAGCCCCCTTCCCGCTCTATTCCAGCAGATGAAAGACAATTCAATCTTTCTATCATCTCCACTAACGTTGACGTCTATGGGAGGTTGCCAGGAAGATAATTAGACCCGTACGAGTCACGAATTGCACATTGGTGGATATTGCTCAATTGTCCAGAAGTTCAGTACTGGAAAGACATCCACTTGTCATGCGATATGGTGCGAGGTGACACTAGATTCCACAATGACACTTTTACCGACTATTTTGGAGAATGAGTACGTATACATTCAGTTGCTATTGCTTTTAGACTTGAGATAATTTTTTTTACAT
The DNA here is from genome assembly GCA_033398695.1 of Orobanche coerulescens. NCBI lineage: Eukaryota > Viridiplantae > Streptophyta > Magnoliopsida > Lamiales > Orobanchaceae > Orobanche > Orobanche coerulescens. Next base: position 4,150,660 of record CM065815.1, on the reverse strand, counting down.
AAAAAGTTTATTTACGACAGATGACCCATATAAAAGATGACGGACACCCTAACTGGTCGTGTGAACTTATGCTTCTTTCTATGAAGTCGATTATGTGAAGAATTTATTCGATGGCCAAAGTCAACGGTGTCACATTCGTATGCCTTGAGAGAGACCAAAAAAGAAGATGTCAAAATTCTGGGGTTATGATAGATGGTGGATATTACGGTGTTCTTATGGAAGTGGTAGAACTAATTTACGGGGAAGGCATGAGAATTTACTTGTTTAAGTGTCGATGGTAAGACACCAGTCTTGTAACCAATATGCAAGACGACTACAGGCTGTTATCCGTTGATACTTCCACTACATGGTATGAAAGTGATCCTTTTGTATTTGCAACATCAGCAAAGTCGGTGTATTATTTGGACAACTTGGTGAAGAAAGGCAAATGGAAGATAGTGAACGTTGTGACAACGAGGAATATTTATAGTGCTGCTACACTGGGAGAAACAACAGGTACTGATGACGATGATGCTTATCAAGAGCCAAATGCAGCAAATATTCCACCATCAACGACAATTACGATGAATAATGTTTTTGAAGTCCGAGTCGTCCGACTCCGTGGTGATGCTCGCGGGTACGTTGACGTTGATACAGACGAATTACTTGAAAATTCTGATGACGTTAATGTGGACGACTTGAGGCACATGTTGTCGGATATTAACTCAGATAATGAGACAAACTGTAGTGATGACTCAGACTATGAGCCATAAATTTATTAGATGTTTATTTTCATATGTTATATATAATAACAATAATCAAAACATTAACATAATATTAATAATAATTATTAAAAAAAATTAGGGGGTTTAGCCGACGACTTTTGTGTAAGTCGTCGGCTAAACCCCTTTCGAAATAAAAAAAAAATTGGGGTTTAGATATTGGACCGCGATCCGGAGGGCTGGGACCGCGGTCCGGATGATTGGGGGGGGGGGGGGCACTGTCACGCGGTCTGGATTCCGGATCGCGATCCGGGGTTTAGCCGACGATTTAGATCAAAGTCGTTGGATAAAGTATATTATTTTTTAAAAAAACTTTACCCGACGACTAAACCTTTAATTACGTATACGTTTTTTTCTTCTTTCTTTTCTTATTTTCTCCTTCCCCCGTCACCCAGCCCCCAGCCCCCGTCACTCAACCGCCGCCCCGCCCGCCCGCCTTCCCGCCGCCCGTCACCCAGCCCCCAGCCCCTGTCCCGCCGCCCGTCACCCAGCCCCCAAACCCCCGTCACCCAACCGTCGCCCGCCCGCCCACCCGGCCGCCGTCCCGCCGCCCGTACGATAGCCCCCGTCCCGCCGCCCACCTGACGCCCTCCGCCTGTCGTCCGACCGCCTCCCGACAGGTAACCCTTTTCCTTTTTTTTTTTTTTAATTTTGTTTGATGAATTTATTGTATTTGTTTGATGAATTTGTTTAGATTATTTGATGAATTTAGTATTTTCAATATTTTGTGTTTAATGAGTTGTGAATTTGATGAATTTTTTTAGATTATGTGATGAATTAGGTAAATTGTCTAATGAGTTGTGATGAAATATTTGATAAATTTGTTTGAGGAGGAAGGGATTGTATAGCCAACGTTAATCGAAAGATTAACGTGGTATGGCATTGATAATTACTGTTGTGTTGAGTTGTGAATTTGATGAATTTGTTTAGATTATGTGATGAATTAGGTAAATTGTTTAATGAGTTGTGATGAAATATTTGATGAATTTGTTTGAGGAGGAAGGGATTGTATAGCCGACGTTAATCGAAAGATTAACGTGGTATGGCATTGATAATTACTGTTGTGTCATTGTTAATTTACTGTGGAAACTCTGTCGAATTTTTGAATATCTGTATGTTTCTTTAATTTTGTTGTATGCGCATTATTTGAAGATGGATAGAATAAAGAAAGCGTTGAGGAAGAAGTCGACCACTCTCGATTCGGGGGGGGGGGGGGGGGGGAGTTCGGCAGCCTCTAGTAAGGCGGATCACGCTACACTTTACATATCTTAGAGTAGCGTTCATGCCCGCCAGATACTAGAAGCTACCAGCATGAACGCTGACGATTTTTTTAGGGCGACAGATGAGCACGCTGCACTAGCGCGGCGTTTATCCTTTCAGACACCACGGTCGACCCCCCGCAGACGGAGACTCATATGCCTCCCATCCACCGACCCACGTCTAGCCCTCATATATCAGGAGATGTACGGAGTTCCTCGTCGGCGGTTCCCCACGGTCCGCCGCCGAGTCTATTCATGCCTCCGATGGTTCCGACTATTCCAGAGGTCAATGAGACGGGAGTCCGAGTTCCCGTTCGGTTGATTAGCCCTGACGAGGCGTAAGTCTATGAGTCTTGGCCAGACAACATGCGTTGGTGGAGTTGTCGGGTTTCGAAGATGAAATTGTACGAGGAGATAGAGAGGGTGAAGGAGAAGGGGAAAAATGTAGTCGAGGAGGAGAAGAAAAAGAAGAAGACTCGTGGCCTAGCAAAGAGTATGGCGTTCGACTCGTACGTAAGTAAGTATGACCGTTACGAGATTGCTCTAGACAGGCACGGCCGGCCGGTGATGTCTTCTGACGCTACGGCGTCATATAGCCGTAATGTTGGCTTTGTCATTCGGGACAGAGTCCCCGTTTTGTGGCCCGATTGGGGGGACGTGCCGCAGTGCGTGAAGGATGCTTTGAACAATGCTATGTCGGTAAGTTAATAAATACTTAACGAGTGTTTTTCAATCAACACGTAGTTCTTCAGAATGCAATATGTGATGTTTTTAAATTATTGCGTATTTATGTTGTTCATAGGTGTGGTTTGTCATTCCCGACTCTCTACTACGTACTTGGTGTGACGAGGTGCAGTCTACCAAGTAAGTCATTTTAATTTATTTTGTATCTACATTGTTTGCGTAATTTTTTTTCTTACGAATAATATATGTTGTGCAACGTGTGTTGTAGGTACAAATCTTGGAAAAATGAGATGCACATGTTCTGGACAGCCTGAGGTGATACCCGAGAGGCTACCCCGGAAGAATTCAAGTTCCGGGAGTATGAGTGGAAGTGGCTACGAGCCCATTTTCGCGACCCGGAGTTCATGGTATGACTAAAATACCCTCATTTTATTCTTTCTTTTTCTATTATTATTATTATTATTATTATTATTATTATTATTATTCATATTATTATTAAAGTTAAGTATTTTTTATTTAAAAATCAGAAATAAAAAATTAAAAAACTCTGGATCTTATTTTAAATTGCACTAATAAAAAATAAAAACTAGAATATTTATTTTCCATAAAATAAATAAAAATCTGAATTATTTTATTTTATTTATTAAAAAAATGCTAGTATTTAATAAAAATTAATAATATTTCAGTTTTTATTTTTTTTGAATTCTAAATATAAACTCGATTTTTTTTAAATTAATATTTCAGAACTTAAAAAATACTTGAAGTTCTGAATTTTTTAAATTAGAAAAAAATCGGAACTTGAGGTATTTTTTTTAAATTCTGGAATATAATTAATATTAAAAAATCGAAATTTTTATTTAAAATTGGAAATAAAAAAAATTTATAAACTCTGGATATTATTTATAAATTGTTTTAATAAAAATAAAAACTAAAATATTATTTTTCATAAAAAATAAAAATATGAATATTTTATTTTATTTATTAAAAAAACTGCTAATATTTAATAAAATTAATAATATTTCAGTTTTTTTGAATTCTAAATCTAAAATCGATTTTTTAAAATTAATGTTTCAGAATTTAAAAAATACTTGAAGTTCCGATTTTTTAAATTAGAAAAAATCAGAACTTCAGGTATTTTTTTAAATTCTGTAATATAACTAACGGCAAACCACAAGGACCAAAAATGTAGTTAACTCTATTTTTAATATATGTCATTTTTTAATTGTCTGTCAAATCTTGTAATTCTTGCAATATTTTTTTGAAGGCAACTAGCTTGACCAACACGACCAATCGTGCTGGTCTGACTGACCATCACAGTCTGGGTTCCCGGTCGTTAGCCAGAGTTGCGCGCGAGGCCACTTCTTATGATTCGTTGGACGCATTTGCCTACGTGACTTAGAAAGCATATCCGAACCGTCCCGAGGAGCATGTAAGTCTTTTTTAATTTTATTTTGGTAATAAACTAAATGCCTTTGTATCATACTTTTATTGATATTGAAATATTTGTTTTCATATTAACTTAGGAGCGTGTGCGAGAGGAGTCTCAGAGGATGCTTGCTGAGATTGCTCGGGAGCACTATCCGGACTTAGCGGATACCGACCTCGATTCCGCCATTGGACAGATCGATCAGGCCGATCCTTATGTTCGCGCTAGGGTGTGGGGTACCGTCTACCCTCCTAGAGGTAGTCGGTACCGCACTAAGATGATGGGAGTCGAGGGTCACAGTCTATTGAAAGATACCCCCGGCTTCCAGCGCCCTCGCGGACGGGATGCACGGACTGCTTATCTCGAGGAGCAATTGAGGGCGGAGAGGGAGCTCCGAGCTGAGAATGAAAGGAGGACTCAGACGCGGTTACATGAGAGCGAGCAGAGGACTGAGTCGCGGTTAGAGAGTTTCCAGAGACAGCAACAGGCTATGAGGGACTATATGATGACGCTGACTCAGACCATTACTCAGGCTGGACTACAGGCACCTGCTCCACCGCCTTCTATCTTCAGTCAGACCCCATCTTCACAACCTCGTGACGAGGATCTAGTGGATGGTGGTAATCTTTCTACTTCTACATTTCGACATTTAGATGATTTTGGTAGTGAATTGTAGTTATGTTGTTGTAGTACTCTTGTATATTTATATTTGTGTTAGAATTGTGTAAGTGATTTTGTTGACGCTACTAGTATGTTGATGAAATTTATGTTCTTGAATGTGTTGTGCGTTGTGTTGCATATAATGTATGGCATTAGTTGAATGTGTTGTGCGTTGATTGTTGTTGATAATGAGAGCTGATGTATAAAAATTGCAGATGCAAAAAATACAGGTTTTGGGATCCCAAAATTTGATTTTTTTTATATTAGGTTTTAGCCAACGACCGTGGGAAAAGTCGTCGGCTAAAATATATTATTTTTTTTATAAAAAGTTTTAGCCGACGACCGTGGGAAAAGTCGTCGGCTAAAATATATTATTTTTTTTAAAAAAAGTTTTAGCCGACGACTTTGTTAAATGTCGTCGGCTAAAGTGTATTTTTTTTTAAAAACAGGTTTTAGCCGACGACATTTAAAAAGGTCGTCGGCTAAAGTGTAAATATTTGTTTTTTAAAAAAACCTTAGCCGACGATATTTTTTCGTAGTGGTCGGGTAAAACGTAGAGGTTTAGCCGACGAAACTTATGTGTTGTCGGCGAAACTTTAGCCGACGGGATAAAGTCGTCGGCTAAACTTTGAGGTTTAGCCGACGACTATCGAAAAAGTCGTCGGCTAAACTTTGGCCGACGAATATCGGCCGACGATTTTTTAGCCGACGACTGAGGGGATTAGCCGACGACATTGACCTTTAGCCGACGACTTAAAGTCGTCGGCTAAACCCCCGATATTGGTAGTGACTTGCAGCTATAACCGAACAAAGTAAGTATATATTCACACACACACCAAACAAGTTTATTGTGAGATGGTTTTGCGGATCTTGATCTATAAGAGGTCCAAAAAATAAATCCTAAAACTAAAATAAAATACAAAAATATCAAAAAAATAAAATAACTAAAAACCCCTAACAATATAAACTAAAAAAATTGAAAATGTTAAAGAAAAAAAAACTAAAAATCCTATATAACTGAAGAAAAATAAAAGAACTACAAGTTGAAACTCCACTAAAAGGCTGGAAAAAAAAACTTTAAACTCCGCCTCTCCCGACGAACCCAGGTGTGGGTTTTATATATTTCTAACAATCCTTAAGAGCATGGGGTACGTGGTGCCAATGGCTCGTGCCAAAGGAAAAACGCGAGAAACATGGTTGGCTCAACCGTGGTTGGTCTTAAGGTCTTGGCTAGTCACTCAACGCCAAACCTTTTTTTTTTTTTTTGGTGTGTGTGTGTGTTGTTTTTGTGTATTTAGTGGGGTATGTGTGGGCCCGGCTTCTTTTGCTATGGCACCACATTTGTATGAGGAGAGGGCTTTTGGTGCCGTTGAGGTGCTTGTCTTAAAGAAACTTTCGACGTGTGTGGCTTTTTTACCAATGGCGGCGCTGGCACGAGCGTCTAACGCTCTAAAACTATTATAGTTTCAACTCAAGCTCTCAGACTCCAAGGCTCAGCCCAGTGCAATTTTCAAGGATTAAGGATCAAGACCCACAACCCACAATCGAGCCTTGCCGAGCCGGCGTCAACATACGCGCATATGTGTTTCGTAACACCGGTCCATTAGTATAGACTATTAATTTATTTGAAATACTTGTACACCTTTTTACTGATACATTAGTAAATAAAACTTCTAACTTTCGAATACTAAATGTGTTTTCTATCTCACTTTGAATCTTCTATTTCTCACTAAATTCTAAGCAGCCAACTTTATTTATCTATTTGATTATATTTATTTCCTGCTCACCCAAAATCGTTTTTAAAATAATAACCTATATTCATTTTCTTAAAACATAGATTAATAACATATAATTTAATTTCCGGAAATTAATTCAAAATTAAATCAAAACGCATTGCCAATTCGACCATGAGGAGGTAGGATAGACTGATCCTAGCATCAGATTTTGGTATGGGCAGGGCAGGTAGGTGGTGAAAGGTGGTTTAGATATAAAGTTCTAAAAGCAATTACGCTTTGATCGATACATGTGCATCAATTGATGCTATATATAAAGTTAGCATGCACGGAGAAATGAATTTTTCGGGAGAAAATTAGACGAACAAACGCTTAAATTTTAAATCAGCGAACATACGCTTAAAGTCAAACAAAAAGGAAATAAATGAATAAATATAAAAATTTTGTTTCCTCCAGAACTCGAACTCACATGTTTCATTCATCCAGTAAGGAGATACATTCACCGTAGATTATTGAAATCAAAATATTGAAAATAATTCTCCTTTCTCTTTCAAAAATTTCGTCTCCCTCCGAATCTCTTCCCATATATATATATGGGGCTTTATTTTCAGAACTCTCTTAAGTGCGAGAACTGCGAGAAGTCCTCTAAATCAATGAGATTTTTTTAAATATTCAAAAAATATTATTAATTCAAAATGGTATTATAGTAAAATACATTTTTTATTACGGGAGATAACCCCATACGATAACCTCCTATAATAGCCTATCGATGATAACCCCTTACTATATATATAACCCCTACTATATAGTAGGGGTTATGATTCAGGGGCCAGATGTATTGACATGATGTACATTATGTATTATTAGGAGTACAAAAGGTGGTTCTCGCAGTTCTCACACTTAACAGGGTTCTGAAAATAAAGTTACACTATATATATATATATATGGATGAGTTTAGGTGAGAATGCAATTTATGTTAACAAATAAGAATAATTTCATCCATAGATCTTGATAAAGGGATGACCTAGATTTATTCTCACAAAAATTTGATGCATATAATGCAATATATTAGTGCATCGATATTTTGATGCATATAATGCATATTTTAATGCATTGCAATTTTAATGCACGAAATCCCTATATTTCATGCATAATTAGTTCAGAACACATGCATATTCGCAACTCGGAGGATAATAAACCATTCTCATTAGATTATATATATATATATATATATATATATATATCCTTCACAACTTTTCCGCCAACTCTACCGGAATTTCAAACTTTATGGAGTATAATAATATCTATTTAATTTAATTAATTCTTTTAATTTTAATACTATTATAAAAGTATCCCTTTCTTGTCACATATTTGGGGGGAATCTGCTGCAAGGGTAAAAAGAGACAAAATTAAGACATGTTTTTCTCTTACAACAGGCCTAGTACTAGAGCTACTACTAGCTGCTCACTATACTATACTACTACACTATACATAAATTGTCAACCCAAAGGTATCTTATCTACTCCTCTAGCCTTGTGTATAGCTATAGCTATAGCTAACCAGAGAGAGAGAGAGAGAGAGAGAGAGAGAGAGAGAGAGAGAGAGAGAGAGAGAGAGAGAGCCCTACTCCGTACTTCTGAGCTTTTAAGATGCCAAAATGTTTCAGTATCCGCAGCTCATTAATTAGTGGTTCTCGATTTGTTTTCCGACTATTCACACTCTCATGTGTGTGTGTGTTTAATTTTTTTTGAGTGAGAGACGAGAAACTCTCCACCTGTATCAGAGGTTTCTTGACCAGGCGGGTATTAAATCGAGAGATGTGCACTAATGGCAACCCTGCAAGAAAGAAGACCAACGAGACACGAACCCAACGACATGTGTGTTTAAATTTTTAATACAGTACTATTGTAACTTTCGTTACATTGTGTTTCAACATATGCTTTGGTTGATTAGAGCATCTCGCGGGACATTGTGTTCAAGTATGTTAGTGCATTATTATTGTGTAAATTTTATTTAGGAATTTTTTTTTTTACGATTCGAGTCGTATTTTCTCAATAATTAAACTCAAAAGAGTGGTCGACTTTAACTGAACGAGACAAACGATCAGAATTGATATTCTGTCGGATAAAATTTAGGAGGTAAAAAAATATCGTACACTTCGTGAGATAAAAAAATGATGAGTTATTAACACACACTCATATTTGTTAATAACACACATGATCCGCATTTTCTATTGCTTAACTCATTTCAAATTAAAATTTAATAAAGTATAATTATAAATATAACTCAAAAATAACAAAAGCGAGCCAATTGTGTGTTAATAACAAAAAGGAGTAGATGCGTTAATAACACATTCCATGAAAATTCGAGAAAAAGAAGTCGTAGTATTTGTTATAGGTTCATCTCGGAAACCTTCCTCCATTCCTCTATATCCTCATTATTTGATGAATTACATCTTTTTTTATAAGGGGGATCGTTTCCTGTCCTGAGTACCCCCAAGAGGCTCGATGAATTACATCTTGAGCACCCTACTTTTTCATATTTTTTTTCATCATCTATTCCTCCATCATTTGCTATATTTTCTCTATTTATGATGTGAGAAAAAAAAATGAAGAATAGAGGAACAATGAACAATCACTTGGGTGCGACCAAATGATTATTCTATCCTGTAAATAAGGTACAAAATGTGTATTTTGAATCTAATCTTGTCATCAAACTACATGTATAGCCTTTTAGTGTGTTTAAACATTAACTTTTTTTAAGAAAAAATAATGTAGATTATTACATTCAATTAACATTCTTTAGGTAAGATTTAAAACAAAAATTAATTTGCAAGAGTTCAACATACAATTATATTTTTTTTAGGTCAAATTTAACACTTCGAATTAGGGATGTCAAAAAAATCCGAAAAATCTGATATCCATCCGAAATATCTGTATTCGTATTCGGAAAAAGCGAATATTATCTGTATCCGAAAAAAGTGGATACGAATATTATCCGTATCCGAATATTCCAGATATGGATATGGATATAGGCGCATCCGTATACAAAAATATCCGTATCCGAAATTAATTATATATAATATATATTTTTAATATAATTTTAATATATAATTACAAAATATAAGCATGCTATTCCCCATAATACTTTGTCACATGTCTTCATTCTTTATATTTTAATATTAAACTATAAGCATGCGGTATAAGTTACATTTACTTATTAGTTATTTCACTTTCTAACATAACAATCAAGTCAGCTAGACCAAGTGGTATTGACATTAGGAATTTGGTTAGGAGAAAGACCCTCCACCAGGGTTCAAATCCCTCCTCCTGCATTAAATAAAAAAGTGGCGGATACGATATCCGGATAGCATCCATCGGATATTATCCGTATCCGGTCCGTCCCGATATTTCCGAATCCTTATACGGATTCGGTTACCTTTACTAAATGCTGGATTCAGATACGGATATGGCCATATCCGGCTCCGTATTATCCGTTTGATAGCCCTGCTTCGAACGAGAAGGAAATAGTACCACTCTGTCCCAGCTAAAGGTTGACATATGATGTATATTGGATGTATTTAGGTAATGATTGATATAAATAACTAAATAAGATGATAAATGTGTGGTTGGGATTGAAAAGTAAAAATATTGATAATGAATTTACAGTGGAAATTAAAAAATAAAAAATGACTGTTTGATTCGATTGTAAAAAGTGATATATGTAAATTTACTAAATGAATTACATTTTGATATAAAGTGTCCGTGTTTCAACCGTTCGTGTCGTGCTCGTGTTCGTTATCGTGCCGGACATATATTTAACAGGTTGTGTTCGTATTTGACCTTATCGTGTTGTATCGTTATCGTGTCGACTCAGTAACGACCCGACAGGCACGAATTGACAGCCCTAGCTAGATGCCAATTTATATAGATATAAGCATTTAAATAAGCATAGTTCTCGGTCTACTAGTACAATGTACTATGTTGGCTCTTCCGTGTCTGAATTCAACGGAGTACACATACTGTTTTGTGTGATGGTGGCAGCAGCATGGCAGCCTGCAAACCCAAGAAGCCCAAGAAACGAATTGAAAAGAGGAAAAAACATGTCATGTCACCATAGAGGGAGGGCTGACAAAAAATATATTAAATTAAATAAATAAAATAAAACACTTAAAGTGAGGTATGCTAAACCCACAAAAAAAACTCCCAAAAAAAACATCTACAAGCCGACGGGTCAGCGTTTTATTGGTGTACTGTGTAACAATTTCTCTCTCCTCTCTCTTCCTGCACCAATCAGTCTCTACCACAACAGTTTGTGGATTTTTTTTGTGGGACTTTCTTTGTGGCCCTAGCATTTTTCTGAGGTATGCTAGACCCACAAAGAAACTCCCACAAAAACATCCACAAGCTGACGTGTCAGCGTTTTATTAGTGTACTGTGTAATAATTTATCACTCCTCTCTCTTCCTGCACCAATCATTCTCTGCCACAACAGTTTGTGGATTTTTTTTGTGGGACTTTCTTTGTGGCCCTACCATTTCTCTATAAACAATTCATATGTAATTTAGACAACTTGAATAAATAATTAGAATACAGTTTAGACGACTCGAATATATATACGACTCAATTGTGTTTCGTGTTAACCGAATAGGTGACCCAAATTATGAGGCTGATCATTTGATCAGACCAAGATTTTTCCACATTAACTAATGGTTCTTCTATAATGGTTCTACGGCGTCTTCTCTGTCTTCTTTTTTTGGGACCGTTGGATCATATTCTTTTTATATTTTAATCTTTATTTTGTACCGTGTCATATGGAGTAACTCATAGTATTTGATTAATTAATCTTATTGTGTATATTTTAAAAAGAAAAATTTCTCTCCAGCCTATTTAAATATTCTGTTTATTTAAATTTATATATTTTTTTTAATTTTAATTATTTAACTAAGATACAGCTCTTTTTAACCATAATTTCTCAATTAGGTTGTTTAATTTTTTTTATATCAATTAATATTATAAATACTATCATATTTTGAAAGTATAATATTTAATTACGACGGAGTAATGAGATTAACAATTCTACTAGTTTATGCGGCCTGTATTTATTAAAGGGAAAACAATGCTTTTCGTCCCTGTAATTTGCACGATTTTTGTTTTTAGTCCCTACGAAAATTAGAATGTTATTTTGATCCCTGTAATTTCTAAAACGTTCTTTTTTAGTCCCTGCCGTCAACCTCCATTTATTTTTAAAGGAAAAACAATGCTTTTCGTCCCTGTAATTTGCGTGATTTTTGGTTTTAGTCCCTACAAAAATTGAAATGTTATTTTGATCCCTGTAATTTCTAAAATGTTCATTTTTAGTCCCTGTTATTAACCTCCGTTTATTTTTAATGACTTAGCAAACACAAAGGCCATCAGGTCATCAATTACTATAACAACGTAATCAATTGTAAAAACCCAGTTGGAAACTAAAACACACATAATTAGTAAGTATTGCTTACTACCAGTAATACATGCGTCAATTGAATGTGTTAATTTTTCAAAACTATGGTGACACAACTGGCTTTTGAGAATAATAGTATATGTCCAAATAGCATAATAGTGCAGTGACAAATTCATGAGTACAGTAACCCGAAAATTCATCTTTTGACAAATAGTAATACTTGGGTTGTTTTGGGTGTTTTGTAGTTGCCATTATATTAGACTGTTTGGCATTTTTTGGGCTGATTTAAGTACTCTTGTGATGGCGGTGGTTTGCCTTTTTAGTTAATACTACAAGACAACAAAATTCTGTTTTTTTTGTTACTGCACTGTTATGCTATATGGATATTCTATTTTTCAAATTTGGTTACTGCACTCATGAATTTGTTACTGGACTATTATGCTATTTGGACATATACAATTACCGGCAGGGACTAAAAAAGAACGTTTTAGAAATTACAGGGATCAAAATAACATTTCAATTTTCGTAGGGACTAAAAGCAAAAATCACGTAAATTACAGGGACGAAAAGCATTGTTTTTCCTTTAAAAATAAACGGAGGTTAACGGCAGGGACTAAAAAAGAACATTTTAGAAATTACAGGGATCAAAATAACATTTTAATTTTCATAGGGACTAAAAGCAAAAATCGTGCAAATTACAGGGACGAAAAGCATTGTTTTCCCTTTATTAAATGGAACATAGGTGAGGATATCATTAAAATAAAAACTTTGAGCTTCTGTGATTGGTGAACGACTATGGTTGCTAGGACTGGCAATTTCCGACACGACATGACACGAACACGCACGAAATTAATGGTTAGTGTTTGGCCTGATCGTATTCGTGTTCTTATCGTGTCGACACGATAAGGACACACTAATTCCGTGTCGAGTTCGTGTAACACGATAACTTTCGTGTTCGTGTTGTGTCGTGTCGTGTCGTGTTCGTGTAACCCGATAATATTTATATATTTTTAACATTAACTTTATTATCATTTTAAATATTTTTTGGTTTATTTTCTACTTTTTTATTTGAATTTATCGATTCGTGTCATATCGTGTCGTTATCGTGTCGTGTCAACACGGAAAATATCGTGTTCGTGTCATGTTCGTGTCGTGTCCGTGTTTCAACCTTTCGTGCCGTGTCGTGTTCGTGTTCGTGTTTGGCCTTATCGTTTCGTGTCGTTATCGTGTCGACCCGATAATGACCCGACACGTACGAATTGCCAGCCCTAATGGTGGCACGATGTCGTTTAATTAAGAAAGTTGCTCCACTTCCTTTTTCCTTTGATATTGGGGTTCTAGAAAATAATGGTCTAACGAATGAAGCTTTGTAAGACTGTTTTTTTTTTTTTTTTTTCCTCCGGTGAAATAGCTCGATTGGCGAATGAGATATCTCATAAGATTCCCCACTTTCACTATCGATCATGGCTGAGTCGATCCTAGAAAAAGATTGTGATTTCCCAAATTGATATGTACGATGGGGAGACTCATCCAGAATCGCACCTTGATCAATATATGTCTTGAATAGAGCTGCATGCAGCTAGTGATGCCCTTTATTTCAGAATTTTCCCTGTTATATGTTTTGACCGAATATATATCCCCACTCTATTTTGTTAGTCGTATATTTATTATAGGCCCAAATATATTTGTACGGGTTAAGGCCCGAGTTCTAGAATACTCTATGTATGTGTATATATGGATCGATTGTGATGAATGACAAGGGACGAAACCCTTTTACACTTACATGGTATCAAGTCAGCCGATCCACTCTAAACCCTATCTCGTTTTCTACCGATCTAACCCTAACTCGTTTTCTACCGATCTGCCAATATTCGATCCTTCCAAAACCCTAAAACCTAAATTTTTCAGTTGCTCCATCCGGTTCCTTGTGATTTGTCGATCGTTGGTACAAGTTGTGTTACCAGTCGACACGTTATTTGCTTGTTCCAGCTTCATTGGTGTGATCATTGCTCCCTGCTTGTTCGTTTGCTACTTGTTTGTTGCTGCTCCATATTTGTTTCGATTGTTCGCAAGATACTGTTCGTTTGCTACTTGCTTGTTACTGCTCCGTATTCTTCCCAGCCCTACATAGACATACCGAAACCCTAATTCACAATATGACCATGACTGTCACCCCTACTCCACCCGTCATCTTGCTTTCGGATAAGCTTACGACGATTAACAACATCACCACACTTGTTCCCGTTAAGTTGGATGTGGACGAGACGAATTACTCGTCGTGGATCTATTTTTCAAGCACTTGTGCAAAGGTTATGGTATTTTGGATCACATCAAAGGCAATGATGAAGAGTCCTCTAGCACTTCGTCTTCTAAAGATGCCGAATGGTTAAAGGTGGACACCATCGTACTCTCTTGGATCTTCATAACCTCCTCCAAGACACTTCAAGAACGTCTTGTAATTGACGATCCTCAAACGGCTAAGGATGCGTGGGATATTCTTGAGCAGATTTTTAGTGACAACAAACGAACTAGGTCTATTGCTTTGAAGGCCGAGTTACGTGCTTTGAAACTTGGTGACATGAGTATCGATGCTTATTTCAGAAAAATAGAATCCATAGCTACTATTTTACGGGGTCTTGGTACACCTATTAGTAATGATGATGTGGTGACATTTGCTCTTGAAGGCTTGCCCGACAAGTATGATAGTGTGGCTACCATTATTGCTCATCGGGAACCTTTCCCGGATCTTAAGATGGTTCGTTCCATGCCTACTACCGAGGAGATGAGATTGAAGTCGCGGTCTCAAGCATCATCGGTTGATTCATCGTCCTTCTCTCCTATGGTTTTGTTAGCCAAGACGGGTTCTACTTCTACTCGACGTTCCAATGTCCCTTCGGGTAAGGTTAATAAGCCTTGTTTTAACTTTGCAACAGGTTATTATCGTTTTGGTGATGTTTGCAAGTATATGCATGAGGGCTCTACTACTACAGTTCATGCTAATAATTCTCTTTGGTCGAACAATGTTGCTCGCACTTCGAATACCAATAATATGTCAGTTGACCAACTGATGGCTTTGCTTAAACAACAACAAGAAATTTTAGCACAACTTGGTTACACTGGTACTCTTAATACTTCTTTGACTGGTCATTTGAATAACAATACCAATACTACAAGTGGTCATACACATGCTACCCCAGTCCAGTTTCCACAACCAATATTGGGCCTTACTTCTCCACCTGGGTTCACTTCACAGCCCATTATGGGCACTGCTATTCCACAAACGAGCCATCAGGTCCAACATGTTTCCAAAGCACCAACTAATTTTGGACAGCCACCATCTGGTCAGCCATCTTCGGGTTCGAACCCCGAGGGTCAAGAAACACAGTTACCGAGTGCTTTTCATGCTATGACTCTTCAAGATCCATCTCCGGGTAACTGGAATATGGATACAGGTGCGAGTTCTCATCTCAATGATTCAGTTAATAGTCTTTGTAATGTTTTTAATAAGTGCCTCTATCCTTCTGTCTCAGTTGGTGACGGTTATTCCATTCCCGTTACCAACTCGGGTCATAGTATTTTGCCAAGTCCTTCCTTATCGTCCAATTTATTTAAAAAACGTTCTCGTCACCCCTAATATTGTCAAAAATTTAATTTCTGTTCGTCAATTTGTTCGTGATAATCATTGTACTGTTGAATTTGATCCGTTTGGTTTTTCTGTTAAGGATTTCCTGACTCGACGGGTGCTCCTCCGATGTGATAGCACCGGGGACCTTTATCCAGTCACACAGCCTTCCAATATTCCTTTTGCTTTCCTCACCAGTCAGTATACGTGGCATCAACGTCTTGGACATCCCGGTAGTGAAGTGTTGCGTCGTGTCTTGTCTAGTAATTCCATTTCATGTAATAAAGAGAAGTCTCCCGTGCTTTTTCATGCGTGTCAGCTTGGCAAACACGTGAAACTTCCATTTGTTAGTTCTAGTACTCCCGTTTCATCATGTTTTCATTCGGATTTGTGGACTTCTCCAATTCCGAGTCTTTCTGGCTTTAAATATTATGTTTTTTTTTTAGATCATTATTCGCAATATGTTTGGGTTTATCCTTTAGTTAATAAATCTGATGTGCTGTCTAAGTTTATGTTGTTTCGTAATTTTGTTCGCACTCAATTTCAGTGTGAAATCAAGTCTTTTTAGTGTGATCATGGCGGTGAATTTGACAACCAGGCATTTCATAAGTTATTTGACTCTAATTATATCCAGTTTCGTTTTTCTTGCCCCAAGACCTCATAACAAAATGGTAAATCTGAACGGATGAGTTTAATGCTTTTGATTGCTTGCCGACTAAGACCCCAATAGATTTAAATGATCACTTGAGCAAAAATCGAGGGGATCCCGTTGCACAAGAAGAATATGCACGAGTCATTGGGTGTTTAATGTATCTTACAAATAGTACTCGACCCGATTTAGCTTTCGCTGTGAATAAATTGAGTCGTTACACGAGCAATCCAAGCAAAGAGCATTGGAAAGATCTCATTAGAGTTTTGAGGTACTTAAAGTATACTCGAAACCTTGGGCTACACTATTCGAGATACCCCACGGTACTTGAAGTATACTGTGATGCGAATTGGATATCCGATAAGAAAAGTTCATTTTCTATAAGTGGTTACGTGTTTACCATTGGGGGTGGAACTGTCTCGTGGAAGTTCGCAAAACAAATGTGTATAGCCCGATCCACCATGGAATCGGAATTCATAGCTTTGGACAAAGCTGGTGAAGAAGTCGAATGGCTCAGAAACTTTCTAGAAGATATTCCATGTTGGTCAAAGCCAGTCCCAGCGGTGATGATACACTGCGATAACTAAGCTGCTATTGGTAGGGCAAGAAGTAACGTGTATAATGGAAAGTCTCGACATATTCATCGATGCCATAATACCGTGAGACATTTGATCAAAAGTGGGGTTATCTCTATTGAATATGTGAGGTCATTGGATAATCTAGCGGATCCACTAACCAAAGGGTTAAACCGTGATCAAGTGAATAAATTGCTAGAGGGAATGGGTTTAAAATCTACAAATTGAGAATTATCATAGTGGTAACCTAACCAAGATGACTGGAGATCCCAAGAACTTGGTTCAATGGGAGAACTAAGCTATGAGAGTTCGTGTGAAACACTCATCTAAGTTTATTCTCTATAGAGCAATTGAGTGTTGAAAGCTTGCCTATGGTGAGGTTAAGTCTATGACTTTTAATGATTCCTAAAGACCTCTAGGAGGTTGAGTATGACAAGATACTCGATAAAGAATCACCTATATAAGTGAGAAGTGGGGGTCACTTCATGAAAATCACTTATGTATCCAAAGGGGTGTCCAAGGCTCGCAAAGGACACAAAACGTGAGAACGGACGAGGTTGAGGTGTTCAAGTGTTAGCACCATTGTCTCGGTGCACGCCTTGGGGGAGTAGTTCAAAGCATCAAGTCACTAATCCGCCTGTGTACCCGATAATGTTAACTATGGAAGGTTCAAAGTCACAAACTACACATCCTTATACTTTAACGTCTCTTGAGGACTGAGCTTGAGTCTGCTTATTGCATTTGGGCTATTTTCACTCATGTGGGGAATTGTTGGAATCGTTAATGATTTTAATTTTATTTTGTAAAATTAAATATCATAGGATCTATCTACGTTCCGAGTAGATGATCATGGTATATTCACTTTCTCTAAACCGATTTCCAGTGAGTGAGAAATAGTGAATTAAAGTTTGTCACTTAATTATGAATTAATAAGGGATGGTATCCCACATTGAATAATGAACCATCATTATTCTACTATATAAGGAGTTATCTTTATGCATGTAATAATTAGGGGCTGTTTACTTGTGACTTAATCAGCTTAATAGATAAAATGTCTTATTCGCTCAGACGTTTGGAGGTGTTTACTTGTGGCTTAATGGCTTATTCGCCCAGACAAAAATGACTTATTCATTAAGCATGAAAAGGGGTGTTGTCCCCATTAAGACAAAAAAATAACTCCCCTACCCCTAATTGAAAACCACACATTTATATATACAATATAAATAATTTAAGACAAAAAATGACTCTCTTGTCCCCAGTATATATACTCATTTATATATACAATAAAAAATAGGTTTTAATATAAATGAATGTAATATATATTATTCATATATAAATAATACACATTATTAATTTATATATAATATTTGTTACTATATATTATTGTATAAATAAACTTTTGTATCTACAAAATATCATATATATTATGAATATATATAAATAAATATTATATATTACTTATATATTAACATTTATTCATATGTATAATATTTATTATATATGTTCTTATCTATTTAAAATATATTTCTGTATATAAATAATATATTGTATATTATACGTTTTATTATATGTATTAAATATTTTATATATTACTTACATACAAAATTGAATCATCTACGTATAGTATTTTGTTTAAATTTAAATAATATATATAGAAGATGAGTCAAATTTGATTTTCAATAATGTTTAAATTTATCTACTTTGTGTTTGAATTTGGTTACTTTGTCTATGAACTTGACTTCTTTGTATTTGAAATTGAATTTTTAAGTACTTTATGATTTTTGGATTATATCAGTTATATTGCTTAAAAATAAACAACGATTTATAGAACAGCTTATAATTCATATTCAGGGGTAAATCGGTCAATTCTGTTATTCAGACAGTTTATTCAGATGAAAAAGTAAACAATAGCATCAATTTACCTGCATGCATACATATTTATCCGCAGACATAAATTTACTCAGATGCATATAATTTATCTGCAGATAAATTTGGTAATGAAATTTAATGGCACATGTGTATGGGCTTAAAGCCCACACGCGCGCGCGCCGCCGCCTCGCCTCGGACCTTGGCCTTGATCTTGATCTTGGACTTGGATCTTGGATCTTGGATCTTGGCAATTGGTCTTTTGGCTGTTCTTTGGGCCTGGTCGTGGACTTGGCCGTGAGCTAGGCCTTGGTCTAGCTTAAAAATTTTTTGGACTACCTCTTCTTCCCTCTTTCTTTTTGTGTTGAATTTAATAGGATAAATGACTAAAATAGGGCTCCAAGTTTACCACTTTTAGCACTTGAGGACCCAAATTTTCGAAGATATCAAACTGGAATAATGCTTAATAATAATAATAATACTATTTAGTATTCAACAACAATAAATTTTAAAAAGCACTCCAACAATATTAAATTAAATTGAATTAAAAGGACAATTGATTTTCAAAAAAAAATCTTTTTTTTCGAATATCACCGACGGACCTCCGGCCGATCTGTTTTCCCGACAGGGCCGTTGGAAACCTCCGACGATCGGCCATTTTTTTTGCTAGGTCACCGACCTGTTTTCCGATGGACATCCGGCGACCGCCATTTTTCGTACTCCAGACTGTCGGCCTGCTTCTCGGCGGGCCACCGCCGGCGGCCGACGAACCTCCGGCAACTGACCATTTTTTTACAACAGGTCATCGGCCGGCTTTTCGGCGGATCTCCGACGATTGACAATTCTTTTTTTTTTCTACGGCATACCATTCGGCTGTTGGTAGAATTTCGAGAACCAACATGTATTTGTTTTTTAGCAAGTAGTGTGGTAACTTAATTATTCTAATTCAATTATATCATCGTCACTGTGCGATTATGACACGAGTAATATCCAATCTTATTACTATTTCCGTTCTCTTATAATTGCAACATCTGAATTTTTACGTTTGTCAATGCAATAGCATGATGTTTGGACCTCTTCCTTGCCTCTAGTTTCCTTTCTTCCCTACCATGCCCCAGATAAGCCCGTGCCTACCCGACCGAAGGAGTTTCATTTTTTCCGGTGGTAAGAAAGAAGAAAGACAGCGAGAAAGCATCCGAGAAGATTCCAGTTTCTTCTTAGACCATCGGCTATGCTTATTAATATCTTTGATTTTTTATTTTTAAAAATTATAAGAAGTTGATATTTTCAAAGTATATTTCGAGAATCTAGCAAGATTTTACATGATTATATTTTTTAAAAGAAGATAACAAAAGAGCATGTAAACAGTGTAATAGTCAACGTTGCAATAATAAAATAGGGGGAGAAAGTAAAAATACATAAACGGCCTCATATGAATTTGCGAGTGAAATCAAATTTGACAAGTATAGAATCCACTGGTAATTAATTTTCATCCGTCTTTTGCCAGTTAGCACGCTGATAGAAAAAAAAAAAAAAAAAAACAACGTATTTTAGAGACCTGGTGAAAAAGAAAGATAGCTGTCACTTCTTCTCTAACATAATTGAAAACTATCACATCCATAAAATTCAACCTCGTGGTCCTAAAAAAAAACACACACACAAAAAGGACTACCTTTTTCTCTAGCTATTTGATTTCCAAAACTGCCCCGAAAGAAGTTTGTAATTACAGTTTTCTCCGCATGCCTCATATTTTAGACACATGGTTTTCTGTTCCGCTGAAACTGTGTCGGTGGTAGGGCTGGGGGCGGGGCGGGTTGGGGCGGGGCGAAGGTAAAACCGCATCCGCCCCGCAATTTTTGTGCGGTGCGGGTTTTTGCGGGGCGGGGCATTTTTGATATTGAAAACCGCACAAAATCATAGTTTTATGCGGGCAAGGGCAAATACAATATTTATATAAATATCTAAGTGTTTTCCCTTGTTATATGCGGGGCGGGGCGGTTTTTTGCGGGGCGGCTCGGCTCGACTCGTGAAATTAAACGAGCCGAGTTCGGGCAGAGGTGTGAGCTCGATTAAGTGTAAAATTATACGTGTTGGCTCGTCCGACTCGTTAAAACCGGCTCGTTTAGCTAAACGAGCCGTCTCGACTCGACTCGTGAAATTAAACGAGTCGAGTTCGGGCAGAGATTTAGGCTCGGTTAGTTAAACGAGCCGGCTCGACCCGACTAGATTAACCTCGGCTCGTTTAGTGCCTGTAGGGTAACTATTCGGAATACATAATAATTACACAACAACGCAGTAAACAAATTACAAATAAATTCCGGAGATAACGAATTACACAACGAACTTATAGGCAACAAATTACACGAAATAATAAAGGGAAAAACGAATTAACCCAAACACCGAACACAAAGAACAGGAATTTAAAGTGCTAGAGACCAAACCGAAACAGATCACAAAGATCTGAAAAACGAAAGGCAACGGAGGTGCGAATCGACCGAACTCGGCCTCGGCTCAGTCCTCCAATATCCAGTACCCACGTCCAAGGCTCCGTGTGTATCTGCGGCCAGCAATCCCAGACGAACAAATCCAAATCCCCGGCTGGTTTCAAAAGGTCCCGAATACAAGCCCCCACAAATCGGCCTCAAGCAATTTTTCACTCAGAAAATATTTTTCACTCAGAAAAATTCACAAAGAAACACAGATAGTTTTTCCTCACTTAGAAAATTAGGTTTTTATTTTTCGTGTATATTTTTCATGCCCAGAATGCCCGCAATATATAGGCAAAACGCCAACCGGAAAAAGCCACAGATTTTCGGAGAATCGAATCCATTCATATCATTGATTGATATGGGTTTCGATTCCCTTCCAAATCGGAACCGCGAAGCCAAGCAGAAAAGGTAAGGAAATCCCTTTTTCATGGCAGTCGGCGGAGAGGCGAAAAGGAAGAGAGAAAGACCGAGAAGTGAGGCTAGGGTTAACGGGGTGGGGGGGGGATAAAATATGAGGGACCAACGGTAGAGATAGGTCAACTATCAATCAACGGGTGAGATCAGGAGCCGGAATCGACTAGAAGCCGGGCCAGGGAGATGTTTTTAATAAGTCTGGGTCGGGCTGCACAATACCGGCCCATAATAATAAATAATCATTTGGGCCAACTTTTAACAAATCTCCACCCGGACCAAATGAGCCATCGGGGTACTTTCTTTGATAAAGAGGTCATCATCGCCGAACGTCACACCACCTGCACACCACACAAAGTTAGTACAAGTATAAAGACATTAATCAATCACTAAGAAAGAAAACTAGGAATCACGGAGAAAACTAGAAAAGCTATCACAAAGATAGCGAGAAGAAAGACTGGAGAGTCTTCAGTTGAAGGAGTCGATATTTAGTATCGACTTGCAAGATCTGATTTTCTCGACCGGTAGGCACTTCGTGCCCATATCTGCAGGGTTAGACTGGGATGGGATTTTCTTCAAATCAATTATGCCCTTTTCCACGATATCACGGATGAAATGTCGTCTGACGTCAATATGCTTTGTACGATCATGGAAAACAGGATTTCTGCACAAATGTATGCTAGATTGACTGTCAGAAAAGACCACAACATTGTCACGAAGAACACCAATTTCAGTAAGTAGACCTTTCAACCAAATAGCCTCTTTAAAGGCTTCCGTGGTGGCAATATATTCAGCTTCAGTAGTAGACAAAGTAACTATATGCTGAAGTTGTGATTTCCAAGAAATGCATGAACCACACAAGGTAAACACATATGAAGTTGTGGACTTACATTCATCCCGGTCATTGGCATAATTAGAATCAACATAACCTTTAAGGTTAACCCCATCATTAGATTTAGAAAACACAAGTCCATCAGAAACAGAGTTTTTTAAGTACCGAAGTAACCACTTAAGAGCCTCCCAATGAGGCTTCCCTGGATTGGCCATATACCTACTTAAACAGCTCACAGCATAAGCAAGTCTGGTACTGACCATAAGGTACATGACGGATCCAATAGCATTAGCATATGGGATAGATCTCATTTCACGAATCTCAGATTCAGTTTTTGGTGACCGAGTTTTGGATAATAAGAAGTGAGAAGCCAACGGCACACTAACAGATTTGGCATCAGTCATTGAAAATTTTTCCAGAATTTTACCAATGTAGGAGGACTGATTTAGAAATAAAGTGCCTTTAGATCTATCCCGAACGATATTCATACCTAAAATCCTTTTAGCATCCCCCAAATATTTCATGTCAAATTATTCATCTAAGCGATTTTGGACATGATTAATAGATTTAATGCACGAACTTATCAAGAGCATATCATCTACATAAATAAGTAGGAACATAGGAACATCACAGTCAATCTTGAAATAAAGGCATGGATCATATGCACTTCGACAGAATTTCAAAGACAGCATGCAATCATTAAATTTCCTGTTCCACTCTCTAGGGGATTGCCTCAGGCCATATAAGGTTTTATTCAGCAAGCACATATAATCCGGATGGTTACTATCTATAAAACCTTCCGGTTGTTTCATGTAGATGGTTTCTTTTAATTCACCATGCAAAAATACCGTTTTAATATCTAATTGTTTCATCTCCCAATTATGATGTGCAACTAATGCAAGTATGATGCGAACAGTGGTGAATTTAATTACGGGTGCAAAAATTTCGGTATAGTCAATACCTTCACGCTGAGTGAAACCTTTAGCTACTAACCTTGCTTTGAATCTGATGTCATCCTCATCCTTTTTGACTTTAAATAACCACTTACAATCAATCAAAGAACACTTTCTAGGTTTTGGAACAAGTTTCTAAGTATTATTTGCATGCAAGGATGTCATTTCTTCATTCATTGCACTTAACCATTCATTTGATTTATCAGACAACAAAGCATCATTGTAAGATTTAGGTTCATTACCATCAAGCATATCAAACACATTGAAAGCAAGAGAAGCCATGTGGAAATCATCTAAATGTATAGGTCTTCTAACATTTCTTCTAGACCTATCCCTAGTTAGTTGATAATCAGACAAATCAGGAACAGATTCAGATTCGTCTCCATTTTTAGATTGATTATCAGGTTGATCATTAGAGATTTCAGGATTTTCCATATTATCAGATTCAGCAGGTAACACATTATCACTAAGATGCTCCACCCTAATCTGAACAGGATGGGGAGTATTTTCAGCAGCTAACACAGGAGCAGGTAAAGGATTATTAAGACAAGGAAATTCAGTTTCATTAAACACCACATCCCTACTAGTGATCACCTTCAACTCGGGTTCAGATCTGACCCATAATCGATAACCCTTAATACCATCAGGATATCCAAGAAAAACACATCTCAAGGACCTAGGCTCAAGTTTATCAACATTTTGATGCACATAAGCAGCATAACCAAACACAAGAATGATTGAAAAGTCAACAGCATGACCCGACCACACAGACTCGGGGTAATTACCATTCAAAGGTATAGAAGGTGATCTATTGATAAGATAGGCAGCAGTTAAAAGAGCCTCACCCCAAAAGCTTTTGGATAGCCCAGAAGTGGCGAGCATAGCCTTAACCTTTTCAAGGAGGGTTCGGTTCATTCGCTCAGCCACCCCGTTCTGTTGAGGGGTGTACGGAACTGTCTTATGCCTAAGGATGCCATTTTCAGAACACATAGTATCAAACTGAGTATTGCAAAATTCAAGACCGTTGTCAGTCCTTATCTTTTTAATCCGTTTTCTGGTTTGATTTTCCACTAAAGTTTTCAAAGTTTGAAATTTTTTGAACACATCAGATTTCAGTTTGAGTAGAAAAACGAAAACTTTCCTTGAATAATCATCAATAATGGACAAGAAGTAACGGTTCCTCCCATAAGTCGGGGCACTGGCAGGACTCCAAACATCAGCATGAACATAATCAAGCACATTGGAACTCTTACCAATTTTTTCAAAAACAGGATCAGGGGAATTGGGAGGTTTCGGAAATTGGGTTTTATGTTGTTTGCCATACATGCAAGAGTCACAGAAAGACAACTTAGAGATTTTATCTTTTCCAAAACACTTTTGTTTATGCAAGATATCTAATCCCTTCATGCTCATGTGTCCTAACCTATTATGCCACAATTCGGTTTTATCCGCACAAACCAGGTTGGAACATGCAGCAGTTTCAGTTTGGCAAATATATAAATTAAATTTCCGGATTCCTTTAAACAACATTAAGGAACCTCTGCAAATTTTCATATAACCATTTTCCCATGAACCCCTAAGACCCTCATCTTCCAAAGTAGTACAAGATATCAAATTGTTAGATAAATCGGGAATATGTCTGATATTTTTTAAAGTAAACTGAGTACCATCAACAAATTTCAAACAAACATTCCCAACCCCGGCCACAACCCGTTTCACTTTATCAGGCATACACACATACCGATCACCAAGATTAGTATAACTCGTAAAATGCTGTTTATAAGGTGTCATATGGTGAGTGCATCCAGAATCCAGCAACCATTCATTTTCACTTAGACCCGAAAGCACAAAATTCACAGAGAGATGCAAATTATCAATAACCGTAAAGACATTCCCAGCAGTAAAGTTAGCCTGATCATTTTGCAAATTCTTTTTAGGCTTGGTGCATTCTTGTATATAATGACAAGATTCACCACAGTTATAGCATTTGCGATTTTTAGGCAGGAACTTAGATTTATCCTTCCATTGCCCCTTTTTCTTATTAGACTTTTCAAAATCAGATAAACGGTTTCTTTTTAAGGTGTGGTTTAGACCTTACAAAGTTTACATCAGAAACCGGTTTTGAAACCTTATTAACTTTCAAGTTTAATTCCTTACTCTTCAAGCCACTTATAACAGTATCTAAGGTCACAGAATCCCTACCATACTTTATGGCAGATTTCACATCATTATAAGCATCAGGGATAGCATTCAAGAGCACAATAGGGGAATAATCATCAATGTTTTTATCACCAGTTTGTTTTATATCTTGTACTAACTTTGTACAAGTATCAAGATTGCCATCAATATCTTTATTCAAATCCAGCTTGTAATGAAAAACCTTTTCGAGGAGGAATAATTTATTTGGCAAAGATTTTTTAGTAAACGTTTCCTCAAGTTTATCCCAAAGCTGTTTAGCATTATCAGTTCTGCCTATTCGTCTAATCACAGAATCAGATAAGTTCAAGATTATAGAAGAATGAGCAAACTCAATTAATTCCTCTCGTTTTTCAGAAGACACATCGGATGGGAAAGTACGTTCAATGGCTTTAAAATATTTTAGTTGGACAAGTATAGATTTCATTTTATGTTGCCAAATTCTAAAATCTCCTTTGCCGTCAAAAGGTGCCATTGTAAATGAAGTTAGAGAACCCATTTTAGTATTTGTAAAAAATCACACAAGATTTAAAAATACCAGCACAAGGTACTATTAAAACTGAAAAACAGAGAGGACAGATAAATATCACGCAGATACCACGAAAAACAAAATCACACCAGATTTTGAAATGATACGAGCTGGAATCGTATCCCGGAGCTCCCACAAGATCCGAGGAACACTTACGGTCCAGGCAAGGGGGTTTGGTATGCTCGGAGATAGCGATTTCAACAGTCTCAACACAAAGGTAGCAAAAAACCGAAGCAATCACAGTCACCAAGACAGAAGCAGACGGAAGCGAAAAAATAAAAAACGAAAGGCAGCACACCAACAATACCGAATTTAAGAGAGAGTATGGAATGTGATACCTGAGCAGATCCCTCGGCCGGAATCCGTATGCCCTTCCGAATAGAAACCCCTTTTAGAGGGCTCCGATACCACTGTAGGGTAACTATTCGGAATACATAATAATTACACAACAACGCAGTAAACAAATTACAAATAAATTCCGGAGATAACGAATTAC
Source organism: Orobanche coerulescens (assembly GCA_033398695.1). Taxonomy (NCBI): domain Eukaryota; kingdom Viridiplantae; phylum Streptophyta; class Magnoliopsida; order Lamiales; family Orobanchaceae; genus Orobanche; species Orobanche coerulescens. Next base: position 4,124,078 of record CM065815.1, on the reverse strand, counting down.
ACAACGAACTTATAGGCAACAAATTACACGAAATAATAAAGGGAAAAACGAATTAACCCAAAAACACCGAACACAAAGAACAAGAATTTAAAGTGCTAGAGACCAAACCGAAACAGATCACAAAGATCTGAAAAACGAAAGGCAACGGAGGTGCGAATCGACCGAACTCAGCCTCGGCTCAGTCCTCCAATATCCAGTACCCACGTCCAAGGCTCCGTGTGTATCTGCGGCCAGCAATCCCAGACGAACAAATCCAAATCCCCGACTGGTTTCAAAAGGTCCCGAATACAAGCCCCCACAAATCGGCCTCAAGCAATTTTTCACTCAGAAAATATTTTTCACTCAGAAAAATTCACAAAGAAACACAGATAGTTTTTCCTCACTTAGAAATTTAGGTTTTTATTTTTCGTGTATATTTTTCATGCCCATAATGCCCGCAATATATAGACAAAACGCCAACCGGAAAAAGCCACAGATTTTCGGAGAATCGAATCCATTCATATCATTGATTGATATGGGTTTCGATTCCCTTCCAAATCGGAACCGCGAAGCCAAGCAGAAAAGGTAAGGAAATCCCTTTTTCATGGCAGTCGGCGGAGAGGCGAAAAGGAAGAGAGAAAGACCGAGAAGTGAGGCTAGGGTTAACGGGGGGTGGGGGCGGATAAAATATGAGGGACCAACGGTAGAGATAGGTCAACTATCAATCAACGAGTGAGATCAGGAGCCGGAATCGACTAGAAGCCGGACCAGGGAGATGTTTTTAATAAGTCTGGGCCAGGCTGCACAATACCGGCCCATAATAATAAATAATCATTTGGGCCAACTTTTAACAGTGCCGACTCGAAACTCCGCTCACTCGGCCCGAATTACAGTCCTATGGAAATGTATATAGAAGCAAGTTAGTTACTGCCATGGTTGGTGTTCAATTAAATTTTCTTTGGGGCAGAGGTAAACTCGGATTAGATAATACTCGTAACAAATAAAATTTGTCAAAAGCACGTGTGATATATGGTAATTATGTAACTTTATATTTAATATACAATCTTAGTATATAATGAAAATATTTTAGTAGTCTATAGATAACCGACTACTGAAATAAGTCACAAGGAAATAAACACATTAAAAATCCAAAATTACATATATAAAAAAAAGATCACACGTCTATACCAAAAAAAAGTCACTGGCTACGGTTAAAAACTGTCAGAGGCGTCGCATCCAAAAAAATTGTTACGGTCGGGCGACGACATCTGCGGCAGTCACTTGTCAATATAGTTGTGCCCATAAATTTAGAAACAAAAATTAGTTGTGGTAAAGATACTAAGATAAAAACATTAGTTTCATTTATAAATTTATTTAAACTTATTTTTTGATTTCTTTATATATATGATCAGTCAATAAATTAAATGATATATTCATAGATTTATAAGTTTTTAATTTATTTATATGTTAATTTAATAATTTTATTTAGTCATATCAAAATATTTATTAGAATAAATCATTACATAAATTTAGATTTTATTGCATAATATAGTTATTTGTAAAATGAACCCTTACATTCTCTATATTGTTACATGTATGAGGCTTTAGAAATATAACAACAAACTCCTCTTCTAGTATTTTTGACTTTATTTGCAAGAGCATATAGTACTAAAATTCTATAAAATCACCGCACGAGTCCATCCCAACCTATATATATATGGTTCGTTTATACTAGGAATCGATCATATCTACCTGAAAACTTCATATGCTTTCAAACCTTATTTTTATAAGCAAATAGAGGCTAATTATGAAATTTCACCCTCATGTCCCGTTTGATAGTCATGTCAGGATATGACATGTTAAGATATGAGAAGATAATTAAAAAAGATATGTTATTTTATTGTTAGGAAAAATGATAAAGACTTGTTTGCTATGTGTGATTAAGTATATAGTATAATATATCTAATACATTTTTATATCTTGTTTGGTATAAAGTATATAGTCCTTGATAAGATTCGGGCCCGTATAAATAATACTGATTTTTGGTATTACGTATCTCACCTAAGAGGTGGTATTAGGTGATATTAAACAATACTGCAACTAAAAAATTCAATAAACTACCATGATATCTATATTCTGCAGAGAATTTAATATATCGTACCAAATATGATAGTAATTTTTTTATATTGTATAAGAAATCCTAATCAATCTTATCAAGGTTTATCCCATACAACTTAGCAAACGAATCCTAAAATTACTCTTCTTCTTAGATAACATGTAAAATTACTTTTTTGTCCTTATCGATTACAAAAAATACTATCTTCTCAAATCTGGTAATTTCATGTTACAATCAGATAATTACAATTCACCCAGGCTTAGTTCTTGACAGAAGCAAAATGAAGGAATTCTGGTGGAGGAGTTGGCGCCGACGGTGGAGGCGACGGTGGAGGCGACGTGGTGGGGGAGAGGACGCAGTGGGTTCACGCGGTGGGGGAGGCGACGCGGTGGAGGAGGATGACGCGGTTGGGGCGGCGACGCGGTGGGGGAGGCTTCCGGTGGAGGAGATGACGCGGTAGATCTGACGGTTCCGACGAGGCTGTGGAGGATCTCAACCAGCGCGGCGGCGATGCGATTCTGGAAGCGAATCATATCCGCCGCGGCCGCCTGGTGATGGAGAGGAAAACTGCACTCATCAGGAGGAGAGGAAAGCTGCACTCATCAATAAAGGGTAATATCGGTTAATAAAAATTATAATGGTTTACTGTTGATATAAGATAGTATATCGGGGGGAGAGGTCCGATTACATAGAGAGTAGGAATAGTGTTTTTAGCCCGGACCCCACCTTTATATCGGGCCTCCGAGGTAAGATATCTTAGCTACCAAACACTAAGGGGTCGTTTGGGGTCGTTGCGAGTGTTTGGTTTTTGGTTTTAAAAGTCAATTTCAAAACCAAAACATGTTTGGGTAAAATGGTGCTGAATTGGTTTTTCATTATTTTCGAAATATTTTTCCATCAAAACACAACAAAAAAAGAGGTTTTATAATTGCAGTTTTTGTTTTAACAATAACACGTCATCACAAACCATCACTTCAACAACCACTAACCACCACTCTCACCGCTGCCGACCACCACTCCGGGCACCGCCAACCACCACTCTGCTACCACCGACTATCATCCCGGCCACCACCGACCACAACTCTGACCAACGTCAACTACCATTTTGACCACCATTTCGACCACTGACCACCACTCTGACCACCGTTCACCACCACCAACCACCACTCCGACTACCACCGACTATCACTCCGGCCACCACCGACCACCACTCTAGCCACCGACGACCACCACTCTATCCACCTTCAACTACCACTTTCACCACCACTGACCATCATTTCAACCATCACTATGACCACCACCCCAGCCACTACCAACCACCACTCTGGCCACCACCGATCACCACTCCGGCCACCACCGACCACTGTCAACTACCACTTTGACCAACATTTCGACCATCGATCACCACTGTGGTCACTGATGACCACCACTCCGACCACAGTCAACTACCACTTTGACCAAGAACCACCATGACGGCCGACTTCTGACCACCGCCGACCATCGCTCCGACAACCTCTCTGACCATTGCCAACCACCTCTATAAACACACTGGCGATCTCTAACCACTACTCCAACCACCGTCAACTACTACTTTGATCAACACCGTCCACCGTCAACTTCCACTTCGATATCACTTCTATGTTCATGTTTTAAACTATAGTTTTGATTTTTGAAAATTCCTAACTCAAAACTCAATCTGGTTTTGGTTTCTGAAATTTTTAAAACTCAAAACAGAAACTGATTTTAGTTTTTGAAAATTTCAAAACAGAAAACAGAAAACCACCCCAAACAGGGCCTAAGATAAGCCCAAATAAGTTTCTTATCTTGACATAACTGCCTTACCAAACGGGCCATCAGGATATTGACTAAACTGACTTATGTAAGAGATAAACTGGGCATAAGCCCTCATGCACATTCTAAATTTGGATATAGAATCTCCCCGCTTTGAAAATACACCAAATATTTAACGATATTTCACCAAATGTTCTACGATAATTTATCGAAACATCAACACCTCAATATCTTTGACGAACAATGTGAGTTTTACTTGTTTACTTCCTATTCTCGCTATGTTCCTCAGCCATGTTAAAGTTGAAAGATATTATATATGTCCTTATATATGTTATAAAAAAATTAAGAATCTATCCATGATTTAACAAAGCATTTAGCATGAATTTGAAAAGCTTAAAACTCACTAAAACAATAAAGGAGTCAATTCTCTCATTTTTAGAATATTTGTTTATTGTATTGAGTCTGTGTGTTTTAGGGATAGAGGTATTAGAATGTTTGATTTTTGCCTTGATTTGCATTACTGTCATCATCCGTATATAAAGATTACAAGAGATAATTATAGATACTAAACATGGGTCAGGCCTAAATAAATACAAATGGGCCTTAATACAATTACTAACTAGAAATACATAAAATGTCTCTAATACGCCCCCGCAGTTGGAGCAGGAGGAGTTCGGACGCTCAAACTGGATCTAAATTCTTCAAACAAGGTGGAAGGAAGTCCCTTCGTAAAAATATCGGCATACTGATAGCGAGAAGGGACATGTAGAACGCGAACTTGTTCAGCGGTAACCATGTCACGAACAAAGTGTATGTCTATCTCAATGTGTTTAGTGCGTTGATATTGAACCGGGTTATCTAATAGATATATGGCACTAACGTTATCACAGTAGACCAGAGTAGCATACGACAACGGAGAATGTAGCTCACGGAGAAAGTTACGAAGCCATGCAGTCTCGTTCACAACGTTAGCAACACCCCGATATTCAGCTTCGGCACTTGAACAGGAGAGGGTGTGCTGACGTTTAGATGACCAAGATAGTAGATTATCACCCAGGAAAACACAATAACCGGAGGTAGACCGACGTGTGGAGGGGCAACCTGCCCAATCAGTATTTGTATAACCAACAAGAGAAGTAGTAGATGAGGAGTATAAATGAACACCATGATCCAAAGTCCCCTGAACGTATCGCATGATACGTTTAAGTGCAGCAAAATGAGGCTCTCATGGATCGTGCATGTAGAGGCAAATCTGTTGTACCGCATAAGAGATGTTTGGTCGTGTAAACGTGAGATACTGAAGCCCACCTGCAAGACTTCGATACAATGTAGGATCCTGTACTGGTACCCCTTCTGGACCCAGTTTGGACTTAGTATCAACGGGAGTCCGTGAGGGGTTACAATTAGCCATGTGAGCACGCTCAAGAATTTGGAGCGCGTACTTCTTCTGCGATAAGAATAATCCTGTAGAGTGACGAGTAGCAGAGATATCAAGAAAATAATTAAGTGCCCCAAGATCAGTCCTATCAAACTCACTATGTAAAGAACCAATAATCTGCTGAAGAAGAGCTGTAGAGGAGGCAGTAAGAATGATGACATCCACATAGATAAGTAAATAAGCAACCTCGGATCCCTGTCGAAAAATAAATAGTGAAGAATCACACCGGCTATGGTAAAACCCAACCCTGGTGGCATAACCTGCAAATCGCTGAAACCAAGCACGGGGTGCTTGTTTCAGTCCATATAGAGACCTCTGCAAAAGACAAACATGGTGAGGGTATCTGGGGTCAATAAATCCTGGTGGCTGATGCATATATATAGTCTCAGTCAAATCACCGTTAAGAAAAGCATTCTTAATGTCAAGGTGATGAATAGGCCAGTTGCGAGAGACAGCGAGGCTAAGAACAGTGCGAATGGTTGCCGGTTTGACAACCGGACTAAATGTCTCGTCACAATCGATACCAAGTTGCTGACTACTGCCATTAGCAACCAACCGAGCCTTATATCGGCTCAGAGTCCCGTCAGCATGAAACTTATGCTTGAATAACCACATTCAGCGAATCAAATTAACATCTGAGGGCCTCGGTACAAGAATCCAAGTACCATTTTTAACTAACGCATTATACTCATCATACATAGCATTATGCCAGTGAGGGTCTTTTAAAGCAAGAAAAGGGGATTTAGGAATGGGAGAGATGGAAGAGGTATGTAGGGATAAACGATCGATGGGTTTGACAATGCCTGATTGAGACCTAGTGGTCATGCGGTGAGTTCAAGGAGGTTCATGGGCGGGTTGTTGTGAAGCAGTTGAAGTGGTGCGGGGAGTTGGGTTAGTGGGGGGTGTTGGGGAGGGGGATGGGTCTAGAAGGTTTTGAGATGTTGGCGCTGGGCTTGTGGAGGATTAGGTGGTGGGTTGAGATGGAGGAGATACGAGAGTATTTATGATGTGGTTGAGGATGGGGTTTGGTGTGGGTTCTAAAAATGTGTATGAAGGAGGGGTATTGGGAGTCATTGATTTGTAAGGGAATTGTGTTTCATCGAAAATGACATGTCTGGAGAGAATGATTTTGTTTGTTTCTAGGTTAAGGCAACGATAACCCCGGTGGTAAGCCGGGAAGCCCAAGAAAATGCATGGGGTGGCATGTGGAGCAAGTTTGTGGGGTGAATGAAGGTGAGGGTAGCAAAGGCATCCAAAAATGCGCAAGCGTGAATAATAGGGTTCTTTTTGATGCCATGTAGAGGGGCTGGTGGAGACAAAAGCAGTTGGAATAATAGATGGCTTGGTAACTGGGTAAAGATCGCCTGAACTGTCACATCGAAGGAGGATATGGCGAGTCAAGAAATCCTTCACAGAAAAACCAAAAGCATCAAACTCAATAATACAGTTATTATCTCTAGTAAACTGACGGACGGAAATGAGATTTTTAATTATATTAGGTGTAACAAGAACATTATGAAGATGAAAGGGGCGATGAAGGGTAGGAATAATGCTATGTCCGGTGTTAGTAACGGGAATGGGATTTTCGTCTCCAACATGTACAGAGGGGTATAAACGTTTATTAAAAAGAGTACTTAAATTACTTGCATTAGAATTTAAATGTGAGGATGCACTTGTGTCCATATTCCATGTTGGGTATTGAAGCGTCATGGTGCTAAATGCACTAGGGAGAGATGTAGCTTGAGACGCGGGTGCGGGTCCAAGGATACTGTTGGCGGTAGCGGGCTGTGGTTGTTGAGCCTGATAGTATTGCTGTTGATGGGGCTGTAGTGGTGCGTAAGACTGATGGGCTACAAGGGGTGGAGATGCTGTTGGGCCGTGGGCCTGCTGAGTATGTAGGGGAGTATTAAATGCAACAGGGTGGGCTGTCAGCCCAAGATGGAGGGAAGGGTGTTAGGTTGTTGGGCCTGTCGTGAAGTATAATGACCAGGAGCCCAAGTTGGTGAAGACTGTACGAAGATCTACCATTCCCACGACCAATCTGATGATAAGTTGTATTATTTTTTAAGCCTTTTCTGTGTCGGTGGTCATGTATAAATTTACATCGGTCGCCAAACTTACATGCCCCCTTACTAAATTGATTACATAACTGTGGTAGCATAGCATTAGAAGTACCTTTGTGACCCGACGAATTGGAAGCCAAAAGAATAGTGGGCGATGAAGAGGTGATGTCAAACGTGGCGGGAGAGTTGGTTTGCTCTTTCAACGTAGACTCCTCAAGAAGTAGCATGTTCCAGGCTGTTGCAAATGATGAGAGAGGTTCACGGTGGCGTATTATTTTTACAATGGTGGCAAGCCGTGAATCTAACCCGTTAACCGCATAAATGACCATATTCTTTTCACTAACCGGAGAGCCAAGGTTTTTAAGTCTATCTGCCATAGACTTTATTTTGGTGCAATACTCGTTGATGGTCATGTTCCCAATCTTGATAGAACGGAGTTCATTATCAAGATTTATTGCCTTAGCGTCCTTATTGTCGTGAAAAAGTGTTTCAAGATGGTCCCATAAATCCTTAGCAAAACCCGGTGTAGAGACAACTTGCTCTTGTAATGAGTCACATAGGGATCCGAGGATCCACATCATGATGAGATCATCAAGTTTGCACCACTCGGGATCGGGACCACTAGATGATGCATCTGTGGAAGGTTTGTTTTCAATGTGTGATTTTAAACCAAGACTTCCAAGGTGTATTTTGAGAAGGAACACCATGAGTTGTAGTTGTGCTTTTCGAGATCTAATTTTATGGGAACTTTGTTAGTGATGCTAAATGGGATTAGTTTATCGGCAGAGGTAGGTGGAGGAGTAGGAGGGTTGTCTTTATCGCCGGCCATAATTGCTGAATAAGGTTTGTTTTAGGGTTAGGAGAGGTACGACAGAAGGTAGAAGAGTAGGGAAGGGAGAGATCCGATTTTGGTGGAGGGAAAAGAGGAAGGTTTTTAATGGCTCCGATACCATATTAGAATGTTTGATTTTTGCCTTAATTTGCATTACTTTCATCATCCTTATATAAGGATTACAAGAGATAATTCTAGATACTAAACATGGGTCAGGCCTAAATAAATACAAATGGGCCTTAATACAATCACTAACTAGAAATACATAAAATGTCTCTAATAAGAGGATGCCATATATTTCTTCTTAGTGTTAAAATTTTGTGCAAATCCTACCTATCTGGTTGTTAGAATTTTAGAAGCGTCTTATACGTAGTTTGCCATTCAGTTGCTGACGGGGCTTTATGGCGGATCCATAATGCCGCAAAGGGAGGAATTGGAAATTCTCCTTCTAACTGTACCGTCACATAGTGATTGATGTATACAAGTGCAATTGTAAGGACACAATGATTTTGAAACTCTTTAGGACAGTGTAGTATATTAAACACGATGTGGAGATATTTTGGTCCTCAAGCGACTATTTTTACGAACAATGAAAATGCCATTCGGAAGTCAAGTTAGAAACATACCTGCCGGAACAATTCACCATTTTGAGGATCTTGATTGGTTTCGGTCACTAATAGTGTGGGCCGATTGGGAGTCTCATCATTTAAAGAAGCACGCCTTTCAAAATGATCATTGCGTGCTGAGCCCCACGACTTTCCGAAAATAAAATGTCTAAATTTAAAAAGATTTATCGTGTTTCATATATCATATAAGCACGCATCTATCGTGTATAAAATATCATAAAAACATGTATCTACCACGCTTTAGTGCTCTAGCATCGGCCAACAAACTTTTATTTCCATGACCGTTTAATACATACAGACACCAATAGATATCATAGTTGTGCAGGGGCAGAGGCCCTATGGGGCCTTTAGGGGCCAATGCCCCTGGGCTTTTTTTAAAAAAAAATAGTAGAGCTCATCCAGGTATAATTAAGTAAAGCGCAGTCCACACAAGTTATAACCTCTTTTTGGAAAAGGAAGATGAACTTCTTTCCCACTTCAGCGCCTTCAGTTCCTGACCAGGAAGGAAGCACAACGACCATCGTCTTCATCCGTAATCGCTGGCCTCAGCTGATCAGAAAGAAGACGTCGATATCAATTAGGTTTTGCCTCTCTACTCTTTCACTTTGTCTTTTTTATTTTGGGATTCTTTTGTAATTGTCTCAAGTATTTTTTTATGAAATTATTAATACTTTGATAGTTTAATTGATTTAAAATGTGATAAAATTGTTAATTTTGTTTGACATGTAGATGAAGAAAACTCAATCTATCATTCATGGGTTTTTTAAAAGAAAACATGTTAGTTCTTCTTCTCAAGATGTCGAAGAGACAACAACTCTAGATGATAATACCCCGGCTTCACCTAGTGTCCGGTTACGGAAAACCCAGGTCCGGACCTGGGCATAGGCCCAAGAGGCCTGTGCCTAGGGCCCAAAATTTCCAGGGGCTCATTTTTTTAGTTTCTTACTATATACAATTATTAGTAGAGATAAATAAAAGACTAATTTTAGTGCAATGGTAAATTAGATGTTTTAAATGTAATTGATATCATGAGATCGACCCACACCATGCTCCGATATATATTTTTATAATCAGCCCTCTTTTATTTTTTATGTTTCTTACGTTTTGTGATCTACTTCTATTTGTTTTATAATATACAAACAAGAAATATATATTCTTTTCTAGTATATATTTATAATAGGCCCTTCAACTTTTTACTTTTTAATTTAATTTTCCTTCTATTTTGTCAACTGCTTTATTTATTTTGTAATATACATTGTTTGCAAAAATATATATATTCTTTTCTAGTTGTTATTCATTCAATAGTAAAAAAATGTTATTTTTGTTGTACTTTAAAATAATTGAACAAGTAAGGAAAATCACACCATTCTTTTTATTTATTTTAACATTAAATACAGAAATAATGTATGAATCATTTCTTTTTGGGTTAGTTATAATGAGTTAAATGTATTTGTTATTAAATTAGATACTTTTTAATAAAAAATTCAAAAATAATATTTACAAAGCAAATAATATAAATTATGATTAATGAAACAAAGAGTTAGAAGAAATTATTTTTTCATGTGTTAACTTAGTTTTAATTTTCATAGTCTATCATTTTTGCGTTGCTTTTGCATTTTGAGTGCCTATTTTTAAATTTCTGCCTAGGGCACCGTCAGGCACAGGACCGGCCCTGCGAAAACCCTTGTAAAAAAGCTCAAATGAATAGTAATAATATTGATATTAGTGCATTAGAACGAGACCCTCGCTTGCGTCATCAAGTTTATGATTATCCCGTCAATCAACAAGATACAATTCGACGAGCTTATATGAATCTTGGTCCTCTTCAACCAACACTTTCCGTCTTTCTAAATGACTAGTTGGTTTTGCATATCGAAAGAGAACTTGCTGAAAAGATTAATTTAGAAAGTCTCGAAATGATACACACATTCATACGCATATATGATAACATTAATCTCATTGACTAGTACAAGTATAAAACTTGCCTCGATATCAATACAACGAACCGTTACCAATTCAGTTCATTTCGTCTACAAGTTCCTCAGTTCCGACCAAGGTAATCTACGAACTCTTCAACCTCAACCGCAACACAACAGTCATAATCCATGATCAAACATCATATCTTATTGTAAAACAAATGATTAATAATCAACAGGTTCGATGACGACCAATATCAATACAACCAGGCCACAAACTCATCGGTTCCACAATATCTCGATTAAATACAGTCTGAACTATCCAACTCAGACCCTCACGAATCCATGTCCACAATACGAGCCGAAATCCGATGATCATATCAGCAACTAACTCGGACCAATAATAAGGGTCTAAATGTTATCGATTCCAAACTCAATTCTTAAATACGAATTGACAAGGTTACCTTCTCGTAAATCCATCGTTAAAATTTACCTATGATCGTCATCAATTCGAACCATCCGACTGGTTCAAAACAATAGATAATCATATTAAAAAGGTCATCAAACAATCCAATCGTTCGACTTGAACATTTGCTCCATACGTATGGGCTTCCAAATTCAGCGATGAATAATAGTATGGTAACTTTCTAAATTGGATGAAATTATAGTATGCTCCATACGTATGGTAACTTTCTAAATTGGATGAAATTATAGAAGATTTCAAGGCCGCGAAGGATCGACGAGTTTCACTTTGATGAGCGATGTTTGATATTTTTATATTTAACATCTAGCTTTAATGTTTTGTTATTTATAATTTTGAATGATGTATCTTTTATATTTTTAAAAATATATAAGATATTAACTTCGGCCCCCACGATTGAGAGGCTTGTGATCCGCCCCTGTAGTTGTGCATGCACATGCAAATCTAGTGAACATCATATTCAAATAATATGCAACATGCCACTTTAAAACATAAACATATCACGTAGATCTCGAAGGATAATCAAATTCAAATCAATATTGATACAGTTATCCCTATATTTATGCAGGCTTTTTATTTATACACCCTACTCAACTACTCTATTGTATAATAATTATAGCATTTGTTTGGGATATATAGGTACTACTTTAGGGGATCGTCAGAATTCAGCTGCATTTGTAGGTAATAATATGGTATTAAATAGGTTTGTGCCCTATGTACACTAGCTCAAAACACATGGAGCACAATAATTTAATTAGTTGTTGTTTTACTTTGGTTTGCCATTATATATAATCATGAAATAGTCATATGATATAGGACGCAGTCATAACTAGAAAATAATGATGAGAACGAGAAGACTTACTGAGGCCTCCAGGGATCCATGATATTGGTTCAAGATAATTAACGTGAGATTATCCACTCGAGATACGTGATTTGATGGGTCGAGGACCCTTTGACATTTTTATGTATATGGGATTGTTTTGGAAAAGTATATGCTTGTAATGGAGTTCATGTATCGTTAGTACTTGTACTGGCATTGCAAAGCTAACTGCTAGATGGAGTATACGCTTATGTATTCATATACATGTAATCCTTCGGAACGTTAACATTTCTACACCGGTCAAAATTATTTTAGATTAAAAAAGCCCAAAACCATATTAAAAATCAAGTTTAACCAATGTGAAAAAAATCTACCGTTTCGAAAGTATATATTTCTACATCAGTTGGAACCAAAAACATCCATAATCGATTATGAAAATCAAGCTTAACAGATACTCTCCCCGTCTCATTCTTTACTTTAAATTTGCCTTCTTTTTCGTTCTTTTAAAAGCTTTATATTTATTACATTTACATAATCAAAACGACTACTTATTACTTTTTAATCTCCATTACACAGATCATTAATACTTTTTACTTTTAATTTTCACTATATATTTATTATTATTACTTAAATCAATTATTATCTAAATTACACTAAATATACACATTCTGTCGACTTTTGAGAAGGACAGAGGAATTGTTTCTTTCTAGTTCTCGAAAGTAACATTTTTACACTAATCTACATTGCTAAAATAAATAATCAATTTTAGAGTCGAGTTTCACCGCCGTAGAAAGTGTCTTTTTTACTAGTATTTCTTGAAAGCACAAACTTTTTGCATTGGATGGAACTAAAAGGTCTTAACCGATAGAAAGTTAAGTTTAACCAATGTAAAAAGTATTTTCTGCACAAGTAATAATTATCAAATCTAAAATCAGTAGCTAATATTCCCGATAAATTCCTCCACTGATCAGATTCATGCAATGCAATATAGGTAAAAAAACATTTAGTTTATGATACTTTACATAGTCGAAAACAAGGTATAGAATATTACTCACTCCGTCATTGTTATAAGTTTTTCGTTTGAATTTTTTTATTGATTTTTTTTATTTTAACCATAAATTTATAAAAATTATATTTGATTATAATGTGAAATTATTACAATTTTTTTTTCATGAAATATATTTCAAAACATCATGATTTTATAATTTTTATAATTATAATATTACAAATAATTATTTGACAAAGTATTGTGATATAAAAGAAAAAGTCAAATGGAAAAGTCTTTTTTTTTTTTGTGTCAGAAATTGTAGAGGAGGATTTAATTATATATCCGTTGGATATTTGTTGTTTCCATCTATTTGTCGTTTCATTAAAGAGCTGGGCTACTACGGTTATCTACGACGTGCAGACAGTATGGACGAGAGAGTGTACTGTGGGTGGAGCCTTTCATGAATGTGACTTTTGACAATAACAGTGTAATAATAACACTGTGTACATGTTTCACATTCTTCATCATCTCTCTTGATGGCCCAATTAGGTTTTGGAGAAGAGCCTATAGATTTTCTTTCCCTTTCACTACTACAAAAGTGGCAATTAACAGCGCCATTTTAATAGCAATTGTTCAAAAACCGCTGTTAAAATGACGCGGTGGCATACTTATAAATATTATGTAATAAATTAACAGCGATTTTTTAGAAAACCGCTGTTAAAATAGCAATTTAACAGCGGTTATAAAAAACCGTTGTTAAATGTGCAGTTTAACAACGGTCATTAAATAATCACTGTTAAAAAAAAAACCACACATTTAACAGCGGTTGTTACAAACAACCGCTGTTAAACTGCACATTTAACAGCGGTTTTTCATAACCGCTGTTAAAAAAAAAACACTTAATTTAACAACGGTTATTTGTAGAACCGCTATTAAGTGTGTGTTTTTGGTTTAACTGTAATACCCACGATTTTCGTTCCGGTTATTTTGGATTTTTTTCGGATATTTCCGGTTGTCGAGTGCCACTATTATTTTCTCGACAACTGATTTTGGCGTTTATGACCGTAGGTGATGATTGGTTATCCATTGTTTTCATTTCGGATCGATGATATTGTCCCCGAGTGTTTTGTCGTGTTCGTTCCGTGCGATTTCGGAAAATCGAGTCGTCGAATCATGGTGGTCGGGCACTGGCTGGAAGAGTGGAGGCACTGGCCAGACGGGTGCAGGCACTGGCCGGGCGGGTGCGGCAGGAACCGGCGTAGCGCACGCTATGGCCGGAAGGCAGCGCACGCTACGGCCAGGAGGCAGCGCAAGCTACGGCCGGTTGGTTGCGCGCGCTAGTCGGCCGAGGCAGTAGGGGCAGAAAGGTTCTGGACTCGGGAGGATCGGCAGGTAGTGCACGCTACTGTCGGACACTGCGCACGCTACGGCCGGAAGGCTGCGCACGCTACCTGGCCGAGCCAGGAAGTCTCTGGATTGTGGTTCGGGCCGACAGCGCACGTGTTCAGCGCATGATGGCGGGTCCCGGCCGAACATTCTCGATCATGACCGCCCGATAGCGCACGCTAGCTCGGCAGTCTAGCGCACGCTAGCTCGACGGTCTAGCGCACGCTAGGGTGCACCAGTATAAATATGACCGAGCAGTCATATTTTCACCCGTTTTTCATTTCTTTCCCTTCCTGTTTGCGACTGGAGTCTTGGAGGTGAGGAAGGCATATTGTTATACAACTAATCCACGCAGTTTGGGAGCTCATATCATCGATTAATCACCCCATAACATCCTTCAATCCAGCGAATCAAGGTTAGTTTTCCTAAAATCCAAGTTTTGGGAAAATTGGGGGGTTTTGGTTGATTTCGCCCGTTTGATCCGTGATAACTCATATTTGTGATGGATTGATGATTATTAAGTCATATTATACCAATTTCCTTGTTGATCCATGGTTCGATTGTTAAAGATTCTTCGTTTTGTTGAGTTCCTAATCAGTGCCTTGAAGGTGTCCGGTGAAAATCCTTAGAGGGGGGTTTTGGGCGTTCTACGATTATTCTTCCTCGTACGATCGTTGATTTTTGACGGTATTATGTTAGGGTCAGGTTCCGTGCGAAGAACTCGATTCGGAACTTCCGTTCGCCGTTTCCCGATCGGGTATGTTACCGTCGTTTCCGCCGGAGAGTTGTGGGCGTTCGAGGTTTCCCGGTTGAGCCATGTTCGTCGGAGTGTCCGGTATCGAATATCGAGGCGAGTATCTTGCCCATACATTACGTGTTTTGTGAATATGATGGTTGAAAATTGACGATACGTGCTAAACCAATTGTTTACAACCATTTTTCTAAAGAATCGGTATATTTACCATCATGGTTTTCTTAAAAGATAATTCTTGTGTTCGGGAATTCATATGCTTAATTGACTATGCGTATTGGTGTCTAGTATATGATCCCCTTATTTTCGAGTGATGCCATTATGTGTGATTTTGTTGTTGGTAAGTTAAACTTCAATTATTTTGTTAAGATTTTGTGTGGAGTCATGCAGATGTGTGTGAATATGTGAACTTGTGTGATATTGGTTGTGTCGTTTGGTGCTGTTTAGATGGTGTGCTTCTGTGTTAATTGTATAAGCTTTGGGTCGTGAGTGTGTGTTGGACATTTGGCCATTCTAGCAAAATACCTCGACTATATATATTGTGATTGACTCTTGAGGATTTCGGTTTTGGAAATGTGAATTGATGAGAGTTGTAAGTTTTTCTCGAGTACTCTCACTCGGGGATTGACTCGACGGGGTCACACGGGGACCTGGTGGCTTGGCGGATGGACCGGGTCGCGAGGGTTACTTCGAGTGGGCATTCTCACATGGGGATTGCTCGACGGGGCACAGAGGGACTTGGTGGCTTGAGGGCCGGATCGGGTCGCGAGAATTGCCAGAATTTTTGTAATGATGATTAATTGTGATATGTCCGGAGTATCACAATGCTTGTTGCTCAGAGTCGAGAGACATTATATATCAAGTCTTGATGTTTGGCTAAAATGGCATAAAATAATGTGTTATGTGTAATGTATTTTTGGAAGTGAATTGAAGTGAATGAACGGGTCATGGACCCTATGTTGGTGATCGAAATGGTTGGGTCGTGGACCCTGTGTTTTGTGACTGGAATGAATTGGGTTGTGAACCCCGTGTTTTGTAAATCGGATTTGCATTTTGGAAAATGAACTTTGGGGCGGTGACCCTAAGTGGCTTTGGTAGAATTAAGAACTTTACAATCGCAAATGTTTTAAAAACCCCCGAGATTTAGAAATGTTTTCAAAGTGCTTTCTTGTTTTGGTTTCTACTTTCAAGGCTTGAACTATTTTTGATTAAACAAAATATCTCGGGAAGTCTTTTGTTGCATTCTCGGAATGTGTTATGTATGGCTCGTATTTGCACTTTATACTTGTACTAGCAAAACAGTGGAGTTTTGCTAACCCCCAAGTATTCGGGGGTGGATGTCTGTTTTTGCATCCAGGTACATGAAGGATGATGGAAGGCGAATGATACTAATCACACGAAGGCCAGTGTTGGGTGCAGTCAGTCAGAGTTTGTGTATGGTCTTTCTTCTGTCGTATTTTTGATTTGAGAGTGTATTTTACCCATGCATGGGTATGAGTCGAGGTAGAAATGTGCATTTTGACTTGTATGTTTGTGATGAAAGACCAAGTTGGTCTACGGATTTGGTATTTTATCATGTCGGTATGTAATTTATTGTGTGGTTTCGATGTCTAGCCTGGTGGATCCTCACGGAGAGGGTCTGCGGCGTGTAATATTCCCGGTTTGATTCTGGGGGTGTTACATTTATGGTATCGGAGCTTAGGTTGCGGAAACCTAGGCTGTCGGGTCCAGTCGGGTATTGTCGTGTCTTGTCCTGTCAGATTGTGTTTGTCTAAGTCGTGTCGCGACGCGTCGTCCGTGATGTCGGCCGTGATTAGTATCGAGGTGCAGCCATCATCTTCGTCCGACCTATGGATGTAAGTCTCCCTACTATATTGTGCCTTGTGATATACGAGCTTGTATGATTTTGTGTTATGACGTGGAGTTTAAAGGTGATTTGTGATTATGTGGCCTACGTTGTTTGATCCTTGTATGATGCTAGAATGAAAGTGATGCCAACGTATATGTATATATACACACATCCTGATATAAGTCGTTTTTACAAGAGTAATGGCCTTGGTGTGGTTACGCAAAGAAAAATTCATCAATGTGATATTTTAAAACATTACATGTTTTGGGGAGTCACGTATATTTTGTATTAAAACATCCTCCAAATGGAGAAAAAAAAGTTGATTTTTGTATAATGACCTAAACTACCGATGTTTTATTTTCATCTTGCATTATAAGTTTTCAAAACACGATTTTTGAACTCAAGTGAAGTCTACAAAATGTAGACAAGACGTGACTCTCGTTTTCAACTTATCAGTTTTATGACTGTTAGTTGAGAAATACGTGATGATGTTCTTGTTGTTCGGGCAGTGTTGCCAGTTTTAGATTAAAACGGTGATGTGAATGCTAAGTCGTTTGGTATAAGTTAAGATAGTCCTCTTTATTAATAGACGAGATTTCGATTTTGGATGACAGTTGTCCTTTGATGGTTGCTCGCGAAGTGTTGTAAGCATGTGAATCGATGGCATTTAGATTCGTATGCTGCCGTTGTTCATTTGTAACTATCGGTTCTAATAATGTCGTATATATATTCACAATCACGTTGCTGAATTAGAGCTGTTAGCGCACGCTAAGCACAAGGCTAATGCGCGCTAATGTGGCATGAGTAGCGCACGCTAATGTTGTTGTAATGCGCGCTAATTAGCCTGGGCAAAGGATGTGGAACCGCATTTTTAGCCGTCAGGATTAACTTTCTGCAGTCAGTCATCTGTGACCGTATTCTATATGTGTTGTCTAGTGATGACGATTGTTTTGTATGAATGTGTGTTGTGACTTTTCGTCGCGCTAGGTGATAATTGATTTTGCTCAGTGAGTTGTTAAATAATGTCTGTTGTGTGTGTGTTCTAAAATGTTTTCCTCAAACTTTCATAAGTTTGTGCAAGTTGCGGAAAATCAAATTTTGAAACTAATTTGATGTTGCGATTAAATCGGCGGCTTCGTATGAACTTTGAAAATTATTTGAAATTTGCGAGCCGGCCTAGGATTCTCCAATAAAACCTCGACGGTATTGAAAGAGATGTTTTAAAGTACCTTGAATATTTTGTAAAAGTTTACCGTCGTTGATTCTTGTGTAGTGTTGGGAGAATTCTCGGAAATGACTTTTAACGTACTATTGTATTTTCGAATAATTCGAGTACATGATTTTCAAAAATCTTTCACACAATTTTTTTTTTCAAAAACCAATACGATTTCTTTTTCAAAAATATATAGTGAAAGATGAAAAATCTCACTCGATGTAAAGTTCAAACTCGGATTTGGAAATGTTAGAGTATGTAAGAATGGTTTGATGATCTTGCATGGTTAACTTGTTGGTTGTTAACGGTGATGATGATGCGTAGAGGCATGATGATTTTGATAACGCCGGTTTCAAGGAATTATTATTTTGGCAAATGATTTCAAATGAGACGGTTAGAGTATGTTGTTTACAAGTTTTGATGAAACAACCCGAGGTACCAAAAGTACTTTTAAAGTTGATTTTGAATAGCATACAAATCCAAGGATTTTCAAAAGATTTCCTTTAAAAGGATGCCTCGTGGATTTTCTTTCCGAGTTGTTATTGGTTACCTTATGTGATATGTCATGCTAAGTTGGTACTTTAGCATATTGTTTTCGCGAAGTGGTGCAATCGTATTGAGTGAGAATCCGCTTAGTATGCCGAGGGACAGCGGACGCGTGACGTGGCATGATAGCTTGGTTATAGAGATTAGATGCGGGACCAAGAGGATATGGCCGGGAAGGTTGATATTCAAGCACTTCGTTTTCGTTGTTTAGGTTTCGGGGACGAAGCCTCTTTTAAAGGTGATATGATGTAATACCCACATTTTTTTTCTTCTCGTTTCCATTTCGTTCGATCGTATTGAGGCGATTGTATTCGTTAATGCTTCTGACCTTGTGTTGTTTCTCACATTTGTCATTCGAGCGAGTTCTGATATTGTTCCGAATTGATGTGTATATCGTTGCGATCTTTCCAAAGTCGGATCGATTTCTTGTGAACCGTGTTCGAAATTAACACCTCGTGATTCCTACAAGTTTATTGATGTTTTGATTTGAGGTGTGAACTTCATAGTTGATCGTTGTTGTTCGATCATTGCTATTTGTTCGTCGTTGTACAATCATTATTATTTGATCTCGTAATCATGATTATTGAACATCTGGGCCATTTTGTGATTTCCATAAGTGTTGGGAAATTGTCTTCGTATTTGATCTTCCAAACCCTTGAGTTACTGGAATTTCATACCTTTCAGCATTGGAATCGTGATTTGATTTTGTATTGCTCGGTTTTATCAACCGCGGCGATTCATGCTCGCTGCTTTTCGTAAGCATTCTTGCGTATTGAACCGGATCATAGTGGTTTTATACTGCATGGAGCTCTGGTGCGTTGTCGAGAGTAGCCTTGCTTTTGTTTTAAGTCTCGGGACGAAACTTATTCTTAGGAGGGTAGAATGTAATACCCACGATTTTCATTCCGGTTATTTTGGATTTTTTTCAGGATATTTCCAGTTGTCGAGTGCCGGTATTATTTTCTCGACAACTGATTTTGGCGTTTATGACCGTAGGTGATGATTGGTTATCCGCTGTTTTCATTTCGGATAGATGATGTTGTCCCCGAGTGTTTTGTCGTGTTCGTTCCGAGCGATTTCGGAAAATCGAGTCGTCGAATCATGGTGGTCGGGCACTGGCCGGACGAGTGGAGGCACTGGCCGGACGGGTGCAGGCATTGGCCGGGCGGGTGCGGCAGGAACCGGCGTAGCGCACGCTATGGCCGGAAGGCAACGCATGCTACGGCCGGGAGGCAGCGCACGCTACGGCCGGTTGGTTGCGCGCACTAGTCTGCCGAGGCAGTAGGGGCAGAAAGGTTCTGGACTCGGGAGGATCGGCAGGTAGCACACGCTACTGTCGGACACTGCATGCCTTCTGGCCGGCGATTAGCGCCTTCTGGCCGGAAGGTCACACGCGCTACTGGAGCCAGGAAGTCTCTAGATTGTGGCCCGGGCCGACAGCGCATGATGGCGGGTCCCAGCCGAACATTCTCTAGCGCACGCTAGGCTGCACCAGTATAAATATGACCGTGCAGTCATATTTTCACCCGTTTTTCATTTCTTTCCCTTCCTGTCTGCGACTGGAGCCTTGGAGGTGAGGAAGGCATGTTGTTATACAACTAATCCACGAAGTTTGGGAGCTCATATCATCGATTAATCACCCCATAACATCCTTCAATCCAACGAATCAAGGTTAGTTTTCCTAAAATCTTAGTTTTGGGAAAATTGGGGGTTTTGGCTGATTTCACCCGTTTGGTCTGTGATAACTCATATTTGTGATGGATTGATGATTATTAAGTCATATTATACTAATTTCCTTGTTGATCCATGGTTCGATTGTTAAAGATTCTTCGTTCTGTTGAGTTCCTAATCGGTGCCTTGAAGGTGTCCGGTGAAAATCCTTAGAGGGGGGTTTTGGGCGTTCTACGATTATTCTTCCTCGTACGATCGTTGATTTTTGACGGTATTATGTTAGGGTCAGGTTCCGTGCGAAGAACTCGATTCGGAAGTTCCGTTCGCCGTTTCCCGATCGGGTATGTTACCGTCGTTTCCGCCGGAGAGTTGTGGGCGTTCGAGGTTTTCCGGTTGAGCCATGTTCGTCGGAGTGTCCGGTATCGAATATCGAGGCGAGTATCTTGCCCATACATTACGTGTTTTGTGAATATGATGGTTGAAAATTGACGATACGTGCTAAACCAATTGTTTACAATCATTTTTCTAAACAATCGGTATATTTACCATCATGGTTTTCTTAAAAGATAATTCTTGTGTTCGGGAATTCATATGCTTAATTGACTATGCGTAGTGGTGTCTAGTATAGGATCCCCTTATTTTCGAGTGATGCCATTATGTGTGATTTTGTTGTTGGTAAGTTAAACTTCAATTATTTTGTTAAGATTTTGTGTGGAGTCATGCAGATGTGTGTGAATATGTGAACTTGTGTGATATTGGTTGTGTCGTTTGGTGCTGTTTAGATGGTGTGCTTCTGTGTTAATTGTATAAGCTTTGGGTCGTGAGTGTGTGTTGGACATTTGGCCATTCTAGCAAAATACCTCGACTATATATATTGTGATTGACTCTTGAGGATTTCGGTTTTGGAAATGTGAATTGATGAGAGTTGTAAGTTTTTCTCGAGTACTCTCACTCGGGGATTGACTCGACGGGGTCACACGGGGACCTGGTGGCTTGGCGGCTGGACCGGGTCGCGAGGGTTACTTCGAGTGGGCATTCTCACATGGGGATTGCTCGACGGGGCACACAGGGACTTGGTGGCTTGAGGGCCGGATCGGGTTGCGAGAATTGCCAGAATGTTTGTAATGTTGATTAATTATGATATGTCCGGAGTATCACAATGCTTGTTGCTCAGAGTCGATAGACATTATATATCGAGTCTTGGTGTTTGGCTAAAATGGCATAAAATAATGTGTTATGTGTAATGTATTTTTGGAAGTGAATTGAAGTGAATGAACGGGTCTGTTGGAATATTTATTCCACACATTATTTAATTTGTGTTTTGATGATTAAAGTTGCTAAACAACAAAACAACATCGAGGCGAAGCAAAACAACGAAGCAGACGAAGACGCAAAAAGTTGCAATCTGGACTGCATTAGCGCACGCTAAGACATACATGTTAGCGCACACTAACGAGGAGTCAACTGCATATCAGCCGAGTTCGAAATTAGCTGAAGTGAAGTTAGCTGATGGGATAACGCACGCTACACGTTACCATTAATGCACGCTATCGAAGTCTTGTTACCGTTGTGAAGAAATTCAAACACAGAATGACGTATGCAATGAAGTCAGCATTAGCGCACGCTACAAAGTATGTACGCACGCTAAGCAGTTTGAATCTAGTCAATCAGAATGTTGGAAAGATTCGGCGGAAAGTCAAGCATCAAACTGATAGTTTGACAAGTAAAAGCAACGGACATATTACGTTAACGCACGCTACTCAATCATGGTTAACGCACGCTAAGTAAGTGAGATAACGTACGTAAGGCAGGAGGCATAATGTACGCTAAAGAAGAAACGAAGCTACTGGACTGAAACTGGGCACAGTCTAGCGCACGCTACAGGCACGCTAATGAGTTAGCGCACGCTAAAATGGAAGAGCTAGCGCACGCTAGCTAGTCAAACAGCCAGCAACGGCTAGTTTATGGGAAATGCCTATAAATACCATTCCTATGGTATTGTTTGAGCACAACAACTTCAAGCAAACGAGATATTCATCTGAGAATCATATACTTACATTGTGGTTGTAATATTGAGCTTATATTGCTAGTTTGAGTGTTTATAGATTCAACATTATACACGAGTGGTAAAAGAAAAGATACGATTTGATTCGGTGTTATTAGGATCAAGGATCCGGCATTGTTCACAATCGCTATCTTAGTGAGGTTTATCTAGTACCGATAGAAAGCTAGAGTGGTTGATTCCTTATCCAATAGAAAAGGAAAAACGGTTTTACTCGGACCGATAGAAGACGAGCTTGTAACGGTAATCCCTCGACCGATAGAAGAGAGGCGTAGAGGTTTTGATCTTAATCCTAAGGAAAAAGATACATCGAGAGAGGACGTAGGCTTCGTTAATAGCCGAACCTCTATAAATCTTTGTGTGATTTATTTCCGCAATTTATTTACGCTTCCGCACAAAACGGCGCAAATATCCGATTTTCTACCAACAATTGGTATCGGAGAGGTACTCCAATATGCGGCTTAACATCCGAGGAGAATAAGATCAAATGGCGTTTCAAATGGCTCCAGTCGAAGGCCTTGCTCTCAACCGACCACCATTTTTTGATGGCGTGAACTTCATGACTTGGAAGAAGAAGATGTCGATATTCATTCGAGCTTACGACATCGAACTTTGGAAGGTGATTTGTCTTGGTCCAAAAATTCCAATGAATTCCAACGGTACGCTTAAAAATTTTGAAGAATACGACGACTCCGATTGGAAAAACGACCATTTCAATTGTAAGACAACTCAACTTCTTTATTGTGCCTTAAATCCGGAAGAACACAACCGGATATCATCGTGTGACAGTACCAAAGAAATTTGGAAAATGCTTGAGGTAACACACGAAGGTACGTCTCAAGTCAAAGAGACAAAGATAAACATGCTCCTTCATGATTATGAATTATTCCAAATGAAGGACGACGAATCCATCTCGATTATGCTCGATCGATTCTCGGTCATCACTAATGGATTAGCATGTTTCAGAAAACCACTTTTGAGTAGTGAGAAAGTAAAGAAAATTCTCCGATCACTACCTCGAGAATGGGACGGTACGGTTACGGCAATAATAGAATCCAAAGATTTAAATACTCTCGATTTTAGTGCTCTCGTTGGTTCTCTTATCAACTACGAGATTGTTTTACAATCTCGGAATGCCAAACCGAAACCTAAGGAGAGGTCGATAGCCTTCAAGGCTAAGGTGCCGAGAAAGAAAGAAGAAACCCCGGTGGACGAAAGCGACGAAGAAATGGCATATTATGACAAAAATATTAATAAGTTCCAACACTTATTAAACCGGAGTAAGAAGGACATTCAAGCGGGCGAACCTAAGAAATTCGACAACACTTGTCGATTATGTGGCAAACCAGGCCACTTTGCTAAGAATTGTCGAGTAAAGCAAAAGGAGGTTCTAATCGCAACATGGAGCGACGAAGATCCCGATGAAGATTTTCTTGAACAAAATAATCTCGCGCTCATGGCCCAGAGTTCATTCGACGATAGCGACGTCGAAAGCCAGGTAAGTAACTCTTACGACGAACTTTTTGAAGCATTCGAGTTATTACATACGGACTATCAAAATGCTTTAACTGAAATTAAATCCCTCAAGTCTAAATATAAAACTTTGGAAATTAAAAATTCCAAAATACTCGAAAAAGGGAAATTTGTCGAGATCGATCATTCAAAATGCGTTGAAAATGAAAATATTTTGAAAAATGATCTTTTAAAAGTTCAAGATGAACTAAAATCTTTGACAAAGAAATTCACGTACGGCAACGATAAATTTGAACAAATATTATGTGTTCAAAAATATACTCTAAATAAAGAGGGGTTAGGATTCAAACCACGTTCGAAAAATGAATCCGTCAATTTCAAAATACCCCGATGCGAAAAATATTTGAAAATCGGGCATCACGTTTCAAATTGCAAAAGCCCAAGACGGACGATAAAAACTAATAGGATTTGGGTTCCTAAAGGAACAAATATTTCAAATATCGTCTACATTTCAAAAGAAAAACCAACTATAGGTTGGATCCCCAAAAATAAATTATAACAAATAATATTTTACAAAAGGGGAGAAGGAATATTTTTGAGGGAGAAATAATATTTTCAGGGGGAGGTTATTCCCTTATTAATGCATAAATTGGCATCATGCATATTTATATACTGTATTTTTTTTATACCTTTTGATGAAGACAAAAAGGGGGAGAAGGAGATGACTTGATAAAAATAAGAAGGAGATGAATTGAGATAAAAATGAGAAAAATCGAAGAAGTCGAAAAGAAAAGAAAAGCATACAAATAGGGGGAGTTGAAAATTGAAAAACGATGGAGTCGAAAAATAAAGGAGATGTCGAAAAGAAAAGAGAAGTGGAGAAACTAACGAAACGATCAAAGTCGAAAACTTTGATTCGTAGAAATATACATATATTATTTTTACAGATTATCCAATTCAAGAGTTGTTTTGTAATCATCAAAAAGGGGGAGATTGTTGGAATATTTATTCCACACATTATTTAATTTGTGTTTTGATGATTAAAGTTGCTAAACAACAAAACAACATCGAGGCGAAGCAAAACAACGAAGCAGACGAAGACGCAAAAAGTTGCAATCTGGACTGCATTAGCGCACGCTAAGACATACATGTTAGCGCACGCTAACGAGGAGTCAACTGCATATCAGCCGAGTTCGAAATTAGCTGAAGTGAAGTTAGCTGATGGGATAGCGCACGCTACACGTTACCATTAACGTACGCTATCGAAGTCTTGTTACCGTTGTGAAGAAATTCAAACACAGAATGACGTATGCAATGAAGTCAGCATTAGCGCACGCTACAAAGTATGTATAGCGCACGCTAAGCAGTTTGAATCTAGTCAATCAGAACGTTGGAAAGATTCGGCGGAAAGTCAAGCATCAAACGGATAGTTTGACAAGTAAAAGCAACGGACATATTACGTTAACGCACGCTACTCAATCATGGTTAACGTACGCTAAGTAAGTGAGATAACGTACGTAAGGCAGGAGGCATAACGTACGCTAAAGAAGAAACGAAGCTACTGGACTGAAACTGGGCACAGTCTAGCGCACGCTACAGGCACGCTAATGAGTTAGCGCACGCTAAAATGGAAGAGCTAGCGCACGCTAGCTAGTCAAACAGCCAGCAACGGCTAGTTTATGGGAAATGCCTATAAATACCATTCCTATGGTATTGTTTGAGCACACCAACTTCAAGCAAACGAGATATTCATCTGAGAATCATATACTTACATTGTTGTTGTAATATTGAGCTTATATTGCTAGTTTGAGTGTTTATACATTCAACATTATACACGAGTGGTAAAAGAAAAGATACGATTTGATTCGGTGTTATTAGGATCAAGGATCCGGCATTGTTAGAATCACAATCGCTATCTTAGTGAGGTTTATCTAGTACCGATAGAAAGCTAGAGTGGTTGATTCCTTATCCAATCGAAAAGGAAAAACGGTTTTACTCGGACCGATAGAAGACGAGCTTGTAACGGTAATCCCTCGACCAATAGAAGAGAGGCGTAGAGGTTTTGATCTTAATCCTAAGGAAAAAGATACATCGAGAGAGGACGTAGGCTTCGTTAATAGCCAAACCTCTATAAATCTTTGTGTGATTTATTTCCGCAATTTATTTACGCTTCCGCATAAAACGGCGCAAATATCCGATTTTCTACCAACAGGGTCGTGGACCCTATGTTGGTGATCGAAATGGTTGGGTCGTGGACCCTGTGTTTTGTGACTGGAATGAATTGGGTTGTGAACCCCGTGTTTTGTAAATCGGATTTGCATTTTGGAAAATGAACTTTGGGGCGGTGACCCTAAGTGGCTTTGGTAGAATTAAGAACTTTACAATCGCAAATGTTTTAAAAACCCCCGAGATTTAGAAATGTTTTCAAAGTGCTTTCTTGTTTTGGTTTCTACTTTCAAGGCTTGAACTATTTTTGATTAAACAAAATATCTCGGGAAGTCTTTTGTTGTATTCTCGAAATGTGTTATGTATGGCTCGTATTTGCACTTTATACTTGTACTAGCAAAACAGTGGAGTTTTGCTAACCCCGAAGTATTCGGGGGTGGATGTCTGTTTTTGCATCCAGGTACATGAAGGATGATGGAAGGCGAATGATACTAATCACACGAAGGCCAGTGTTGGGTGTAGTCAGTCAGAGTTTGTGTATGGTCTTTCTTCTGTCGTATTTTTGGTTTGAGAGTGTATTTTACCCATGCATGTGTATGAGTCGAGGTAGAAATGTGCATTTTGACTTGTATGTTTGTGATGAAAGACCAAGTTGGTCTACGGATTTGGTATTTTATCATGTCGGTATCTAATTTATTGTGTGGTTTCGATGTCTAGCCTGGTGGATCCTCACGGAGAGGGTCTGCGGCGTGTAATATTTCCGGTTTGATTCTGGGGGTGTTACATTTATGGTATCGGAGCTTAGGTTGCGGAAACCTAGGCTGTCGGGTCCAGTCGGGTATTGTCGTGTCTTGTCCTGTCAGATTGTGTTTGTCTAAGTCGTGTCGCGACGCGTCGTCCGTGATGTCGGCCGTGATTAGTATCTGTAACACCCCCATGATTTACGGAGATATTACAGCGCCGTAGATCCTTTTTGGAGAACCTACCAGGCTTAGACCCAAATAAAACACATTAAATACGACAAACATAAATGTTCATACATTCAAAACCAACTTTAATTTCAACATGACATACATCACAATACCAAACAACATATCATCCCGAGGAATCATAACCAATATGACCGTTCACCACGGGAATACAACAACATCATTAACCATTAATAATGACATGACATACAACCTTTGGGCCGTACCAGCGAGTACAAAACCAAAACACGACTTTGACCATGACCATACGACCACCAACTCAAAATGATGTACGATATCAATGCGCCCACCAAGCTCGTGTCCGTCTGTGCAAGTCCTCCCACTAGACACGTACTGAATACACAAAGTATATCCACCCCGGAAGGGGGTCAAGAAGCAGTGCAAGTACAATGATTCTAGAATATGTACAACAAGTGAATAATCAACAAAAATCACGAAATCATAGTGCCATCACGAGATATTCCGGAATACCACATCACGCTTATCATCACAAAACAACCTCCCGAGCTATACCGGCCTGTACCTCTCAAGCAAGATACACACCCCGAGAGACACCTCGTCGGGCCCTCACAGTGTATAGCCCAATCGAGTGATCCGTAGGGATACGCAGCCTCTAGGACCCAGGGGACCCTCACCGGTTTTACTCGGCTCACACACACTCGATCAACAATTGGCACAAATTCCATTTTTACATATTCACACGAAGTACAAAACACAATCAAAGTACTTGCCTCAATTTGAACGACACGAGAAACGGCGAACGGATGAATGTACGGTCCGAATTTCCTTCAACGATTCGATCCTAACACATCGGAATACCGAATCAAAACACAACACCACGGAAATGGAAGAATTCACCCTACGTCCTACCCTTAGAGACATTTAATCGAACACTACGGAGGCGACAAAGGTCGAACCCAAGAACGGATTAAAAACTCGGAATTTAATCCATAAACTTTGAGGGAAAACAAAGGAACATGATTACAATATCATAATCTAACATAATCCAAATCAACGAACTTGAATCAAGAATTCCCAACAAACCCCAAAATTCTTTCAAATAACTTGAAGCACTTCAACCACATACCTTAATTCAACCAAGAGATGGATAA
This sequence comes from Orobanche coerulescens, assembly GCA_033398695.1. NCBI lineage: Eukaryota > Viridiplantae > Streptophyta > Magnoliopsida > Lamiales > Orobanchaceae > Orobanche > Orobanche coerulescens. Next base: position 4,095,810 of record CM065815.1, on the reverse strand, counting down.
TTCTTCAATAATGAACTTGATATCTTGATTCTATAGTGTTTGGAACATGTTTATGGCTTGATTATGGAGTTTAAGATGGAGGATTCTAGGTGGAGGATGAAGGGAAGGTGCTAGAATGCCCAAAAAATCGACCAAAGGATATATATAGCTCCCGAAATGGGTTTTTCATCATTTCTGCACTTCCGGTCGTGTCAAATGACACGGTCGAGTCAGGGGTCGTGTCACCCATCCAGAACGTTTTTGCTTAACCGCAATAGCTCGACACGCCCGCGTCAAATGACACGGCCGTGTCACTGCACCAGAGTCCGCTATTTCGACCATAACTCCTTCGTCCGGACTCCGATTAACTCACCGTTTGAACCATTGGAAAGCTAACTCAATTATCTACAATCCTGTAAAATTTTATAATTTTTTGATTTTTGTAGAATTTATGGTGATTGATCGAATTCAGCCCTTGTGTAAATCACAATTCGGAAATATCTACTCTTATTCTATTAACACCCTTTTGGTAATACATTCATATCTTACGGCCATAACTCTCGAGTCACCACTTCTACATTCCGTCCAAAGCAACCATACTCCGGAAATCACAAAACTTGACAATTACCAACCATAAACATTCCAATTCCGATCGTCAAAACACACGGTTCCAAATAACCATAATTCAACATGGAAATTACGAATAAATTCTCAACTAAATACGTCCGAAACAACACACACACGAATACTAAAATACACGGATATTACACCCTTACCCCCTAAAAAGAAGTTTCGTCCCGAAACTTAAGATACAAAAAGTTCGGGGTATCGGGCACGCATACTATCCTCGGTCTCCCACGTGGCCTCCTCAATTCCATGCTTAGACCATTGGACCTTTACTAACGGAATCACTTTCCGTCGCAATTGTTTCACTCGTCGCTCTAGTATGGTTACCGGTTGTTCTTCATACGTAACATCTTCATTAACTTCAATCTCTTGATAGTCAATAACATGGCTGGGATCGGGAACATACTTGCGTAGTTGCGAAACATGGAATACATCATGAACATGGCTAAGCGTTGGAGGCAACGCTAGTCGATAAGCTACATCGCTTACCTTGTCCAGGATCTCGAAGGGGCCAATATAACGAGGACTAAGCTTCCCCTTCTTACCAAACCGAAGAACTCCACGAGTCGGCGATACTTTCAACAACACATGGTCTCCACTTTGGAACTCTAGCAGTCGGCGACGTCGGCATATGACTTTTGTCGACTCGAGCGATCAACAACCTTTGCCGAATAATTGCGACTTTTTCCCGTGTTTGAACCACCAAGTCGGTTCTACTCCAAGCAACTAAATGCGGCTCGTCCCAATGATTGGCGATCTACACCGTCTTCCATATAATGCTTCAAACGGAGCCATCCCAATCGAACTATGCCAACTGTTATTGTACGCAAATTCAATCAATGGTAAATGAGTCTCCCAATCTTCTTTCCAGTCTAACGCACAAGCCCTCAACAGATCTTCCAGTGTTTGGATCGTCCTCTCCGACTGTCCGTGCATGCAGGGATGATAAGCGGTCTTGAAATTCAATTTGGTACCGAGTGCTCGATGTCTTGCTTGCCGAAATGCGACACAAAACGCCCATCGCGATCGGACACTATACTTTTCGGGTACCATGGAGTTTCACAATTTCCGCAATAAATAACCGAGCCAACCTCTCGGTCCCCAAGTATCTCTAATGCCCGAGAAAGTGTGCGGATTTGGTTAGCCGATCAACGATTACCCAAATCATATTCACTCCGATTCGCGTCTTTGGCATTCCCACAATAAAATCCATCGCTATATCTTCCCACTTCCATTAGGAATTGGTAGCGGTTGCAATTTACCATGAGTCTCGATGCTCCGCTTTAATCCGCCGACAAGTCAAGCATTTTGACACGAATTCCGTTACATCTTTCTTCATGTTCGACCACCAAAATTTTTTCTTCAAGTCCTTATACATTTTACTCATACCGGATGAATCGAGTACGGAGTAGAATGTGCTTCATTCAAAATTACTGTTTGAGATCATCCCGATTAGGTACACAAGTTCTACCTCGGAATTGAAGAACTCCGTCTTCATCGATTAAGAATCCAGGAGCTTTTCCTCTAGCACTTTGTCTTCCCGAAGCCTGATTGAGAGATCATCTAATTGTTTGGACTTAATATCTTCCATCACGGAGGACGTAATCTCAAGTAAACGCAAGCTGTCCTTGAGTTACGTGAGGCCAAACTTCAATTTCCATATCAATCAACTCGTCTAAGCTTCGGTTGAATGGTAAGTAGTTCCAACTTGCGGCCACGATCGACTTGCGGCTTAACGCATCGACAACGGCGTTCGCTTTACGGATGGTAAAGAATGTCAAGATCATAATCTTTAAGCGGTTCCAACCATCGCCGGCGCGCATATTTAGCTCCTTCTGCGTAAATATGTACTTCAAGCTCTTATGATCCGTATACACTCGACAAGAAGAACCATACAAGTAATGTCTCCAAATTTTCAACGCAAACACCACAGCGGCTAACTCAAGATCATGAGTAGGATAATTCATCTCGTATGGCTTTAATTTTCGAGACGCATAAGCCACTACTCTCTCATTTTGCATCAATACACATCCCAATCCTTGTTTAGAAGCATCACTATAAATAACGAAACCTTCCAGTCCTTGTGGTAAGGCTAGGATCGGAGACGTAGTCAAACGTTTTTTCAACTCGTCAAAACTCTTCTGACACTCATCACTCCACTCAAATTTCTGTGTCTTCTGCAATAATAAGGTGAGCGGTCGAGCAATTTTCGAGAATCCTTCAACAAATCGACGATAATAGCCCGCTAATCCTAGAAAACTCCGAACTTCCTTAACATTCCGTGGAGGCTCCCAAGCTAAGACTGCTTCAACCTTTTGAGGGTCTACTCGAATACCATCAATGAGATGATGTGTCCCAGAAAAGAGACCTCTCTAAGCGAACTCGCACTTAGAAAATTTAGCATAAAGCTTATTAGCCCTCAAAATACTCAACGCGATCCTCAAGTGTTCGGCATGTTCCATCTCACTTTTGGAATAGATTAATATATCGTCGATAAACACCACTACAAATTTATCGAGATATTCGATAAAAGTTTTGTTCATAAGTCGCATAAAGGCCACGGAGCATTTGTTAAACCGAATGGCATAACTACGAATTCGTAATGCCCATACCTCGTTCGAAATCTTGACACAGGGATATCCGAATCTCGAATTCGCGATTGGTAATATCGACCTCAAATCAATCTTGGAGAAAACCGTAGCCCCTTGTAATTGATCAAATAGATCATCGATTCTTGGCAACGGATACTTGTTCTTAATAGTGAGTTTATTCAACTCACGATAATCAATACATAGCCGTAAGGACCCATCTTTCTTTCGTACAAACAATACCGGTGCACCCCATGGAGACACACTAGGCCGAATATAACCTTTGTCCAACAATTCACCCAATTGTTTCTTCAATTCTAACATTTCCGATGGGGCCATTCTGTACGGTGCCTTGGATATTGGCGCCGCATTGGGCTCTAGTTCGATGACGAACTCTACTTCACGATGTGGTGGCAATCCCGGCAAATCATCCGGAAATACGTCTGGAAATTCATTCACAACTGGAACAGAGGATAATTGTACCTCGCTAACTTCCGACTTCAACGCGTAACACCAATAACTGGTACAACCTTGTCGCAATAATTTCATCGCCTTCATGGCTCGAATAATCTTCCCAGAAGTACCAGGTTTCTGCCCTACAAAAACGTGTTCAGTACCATCCGGCGCGACTATTGAAATTATTTTCCGACGATAATCTACTATCGATCCATGCCGATTTAACCAATCATCACCGAGAATTAAATCCTCTCCCTTCATATCGATCGCAATCAAATCGGATGACCAATCTTTACTGCCAATGGTTACAGGACAATTGGCGATCTCTTGATCCCCAACTATCCTTTCCCCACTTGGCAACCCAACAATAAAAGGTTCACATGTAGAGAGACCGTCTAGGCCCAAACGATTCACACAAGACAATGATATAAAAGAATGAGTAGCTCCAGAATCAAACAATACATCTACCGGGTGCATCGAAATATAAACAATACGGCGTAGTGGCGGTCCCTACGTCATCGATCCGCTTCATCTCATACAATCGGGGTGGGGCTGATCCAATGCTAGGTGCATCCTTATGCTCGGTTTTACCTCTGCCCTTTGCCGCGTCCGACACTCGGAGTTGGCTGACCATGCTTGTGCCCGGCCGGGGTAGGGACTGTTTAGAGAAGATTCTGCCCACTGACTCACAATATAATGCGCGATGACCCTGCTTCCCACACTTAAAACAATCAATGGGGCGAGAAGTGCAACGAGAACTGACATGTCCCGTATTTCCACAATTAAAACAAACTCTCGGCACTCCTCCACTAGGTTGAGGGGAACCAACAGAAGATTGCACAGAAGATTGAGGCCTACGCGATCCACTGCCTCGGAAACTACCAGAAAATTTTGGTTTCTTCGAGCTCGAAACTGCAGGAACCGGCCGACACCATCTCATAAGCAAGTGCTCTATCCTGATATTCTCTCAAAGTAGTACACCCAAGGCCCGCCATATACTTTCGGACCTCCGGTTTCATCCTTGCATCGAAATGAAGTATTTTGTCTATCTCATCCTTAACTCGATCTCGGACATACACTAACTGCTTGTTGTATGTCTTGATTGCTTCAGAAATAGGAACATCTTCGGGTTGGGCTCTGAAGAACTCACTGACTCTTGCTAACTGTACCGGCGCTGGACAATATTGAGCTTCCATCAATTCTTTAAATTCTTCCCAAGTGACATCACGGTCCTTGGGCTTAACAGCTCGCCACCAGTCCGAAGCGTCATCAACTGTCAGATATTGAGCAATCGGGACTCTCTTGGCTTCAGGACAACCAATACCGTCAAAGATCTTCTCCAGCTCAACTAACCAATGATCCCAATTGTTCGCATCACCGGAACCATCGAATATGGGAGGGTTCATTTTCATAACCTTTTGAAGCCATCGATCCTCAACCATTCTGCCAGTATTAATATTCTGCACCACTTGTGCCAGTTGGTGCACTTGTGTTACAACTTGTTGAAGAACGTTAGGCACTTCGGCCTCCGAGTCTCCATGTGAACCTCCCGAAGGGATCGGGTCCGACCTAGTCGCAGAACGAGATGCCGATTCTGAAATGGACCTCTCGGACTCGGACACTACTACTCTGCCACGACCTCGACCACGACCGCGTTGACGGAAAGCTCTACCTCTCGGCATACTGAAGAATAAGAATGGTTCAACAAGGAAACGATTACAATAATAGATTGCACAATATTAAGGTAATTATTTCCGAAGGGAAGAAATAACCAACATCCGAAGAGTCTTCCAGCACAGGCAACACGGGGTGGTAGCATGCTAATGATATCGTAGACAACAACTGACTCAATTTAACAGACCCAAAACACCGACAGCCTAGGTATCCATAAACCAGGCTCTGATACCATATTCTGTAACACCCCCATGATTTACGGAGATATTACAGCGCCATAGATCCTTTTTGGAGAACCTACCAGGCTTAGACCCAAATAAAACACATTAAATACGACAAACATAAATGTTCATACATTCAAAACCAACTTTAATTTCAACATGACATACATCACAATACCAAACAACATATCATCCCGAGGAATCATAACCAATATGACCGTTCACCACGGGAATACAACAACATCATTAACCATTAATAATGACATGACATACAACACTGAACAGTACCCGCGCGAGTACAAAACCAAAACACGACTTTGACCATGACCATACGACCACCAACTCAAAATGATGTACGATATCAATGCTGCCCACCAAGCTCGTGTCCGTCCTGTGCAAGTCCTCCCACTAGACCTGTACCTGAACACACAAAAGTATATCCACCCCAGAAGGGGTCAGCAAGAAGCCGGTGCAAGTACAATGATTCTAGAATATGTACAACAAGTGAATAATCAACAAAAATCACAGAAATCATAGTGCCATCACAGATATTCCGGAATACCACATCACAGTTATCATCACAAAACAACCTCCCGAGCTATACTGGCCCTGTACCTCTCAAGCAAGATACACACCCCAGAGACACCTCGTCAGGCCCTCCCTGGTGTATAGCCCAATCGAGTGATCCGTAGGGATACGCGACTCTAGGACCCCGTGGGGCCCTCACCGGTTTTACTCGGCTCACACACTCGATCAACAATTGGCACAAATTTCATTTTTACATATTCACACGAAGTCATAAACACAATCAAAGTACTTGCCTCAATTTGAACGACACGAGAAACGGCGAGCGGATGAATGTACGGTCCGAATTTCCTTCAACGATTCGATCCTAACACATCGGAATACCGAATCAAAACACAACACCACGGAAATGGAAGAATTCACCCTAAGTCCTACCCTTAGAGACATTTAATCGAACACTACGGAGGCGACAAAGGTCGAACCCAAGAACGGATTAAAAACTCGGAATTTAATCCATAAACTTTGAGGGAAAACAAAGGAACATGATTACAATATCATAATCTAACATAATCCAAATCAAACGAACTTGAATCAAGAATTCCCAACAAACCCCAAAATTCTTTCAAATAACTTGAAGCACTTCAACCACATACCTTAATTCAACCAAGAGATGGATAATTCTTCAATAATGAACTTGATATCTTGATTCTATAGTGTTTGGAACATGTTTATGGCTTGATTATGGAGTTTAAGATGGAGGATTCTAGGTGGAGGATGAAGGGAAGGTGCTAGAATGCCCAAAAATCGACCAAAGGATATATATAGCTCCCGAAATGGGTTTTCATCATTTACGCACTTCCGGTCGTGTCAAATGACACGGTCGAGTCAGTCGTGTCACCCATCGAGCGTTTTTCTTAACCGCAATAGCTCGACACGCCCGCGTCAAATGACACGGCCGTGTCACTGCACCAGGGTCCGCTATTTCGACCATAACTCCTTCGTCCGGACTCCGATTAACTCACCGTTTGAACCATTGGAAAGCTAACTCAATTATCTACAATCCTGTAAAATTATAATTTTTTGATTTTTGTAGAATTTATGGTGATTGATCGAATTCAGCCCTTGTGTAAATCACAATTCGGAAATATCTACTCTTATTCTATTAACACCCTTTTGGTAATACATTCATATCTTACGGCCATAACTCTCGAGTCACCACTTCTACATTCCGTCCAAAGCAACCATACTCCGGAAATCACAAAACTTGACAATTACCAACCATAAACATTCCAATTCCGATCGTCAAAACACACGGTTCCAAATAACCATAATTCAACATGGAAATTACGAATAAATTCTCAACTAAATACGTCCGAAACAACACACACACACGAATACTAAAATACACGGATATTACAGTATCGAGGTGCAGCCATCATCTTCGTGCGACCTATGGATGTAAGTCTCCCTACTATATTGTGCCTTGTGATATACGAGCTTGTATGATTTTGTGTTATGACGTGGAGTTTAAAGGTGATTTGTGATTATGTGGCCTATGTTGTTTGATCCTTGTATGATGCTAGAATGAAAGTGATGCCAACGTATATGTATATATACACACATCCTGATATAAGTCGTTTTTACAAGAGTAATGGTCTTGGTGTGGTTACGCAAAGAAAAATTCATCAATGTGATATTTTAAAACATTACATGTTTTGGGGAGTCACGTATATTTTGTATTAAAACATCCTCCAAATGGAGAAAAAAAAGTTGATTTTTGTATAATGACCTAAACTACCGACGTTTTATTTTCATATTGCATTATAAGTTTTCAAAACACGATTTTTGAACTCAAGTGAAGTCTACAAAATGTAGACAAGACGTGACTCTTGTTTTCAACTTATCAGTTTTATGACTGTTAGTTGAGAAATACGTGATGATGTTCTTGTTGTTCGGGCAGTGTTGCCAGTTTTAGATTAAAACGGTGATGTGAATGCTAAGTCGTTTGGTATAAGTTAAGATAGTCCTCTTTATTAATAGATGAGATTTCGATTTTGGATGACAGTTGTCCTTTGATGGTTGCTCGCGAAGTGTTGTAAGCATGTGAATCGATGGCATTTAGATTCGTATGCTGTCGTTGTTCATTTGTAACTATCGGTTCTAATAATGTCGTATATATATTCACAATCACGTTGCTGAATTAGAGCTGTTAGCGCACGCTAAGCACAAGGGTAGCGCGCGCTAATGTGGCATGAGTAGCGCACGCTAATGTTGTTGTAACGCGCGCTAATCAGCCTGGGCAAAGGATGTGGAACCGCATTTTTAGCCGTCAGGATTAACTTTCTGCAGTCAGTCATCTGTGACCGTATTCTATATGTGTTGTCTAGTGATGACGATTGTTTTGTATGAATGTGTGTTGTGACTTTTCGTCGCGCTAGGTGATAATTGATTTTGCTCAGTAAGTTGTTAAATAATGTCTGTTGTGTGTGTGTGTGTGTTCTAAAATGTTTTCCTCAAACTTTCATAAGTTTGTGCAAGTTGCGGAAAATCAAATTTTGAAACTAATTTGATGTTGCGATTAAATCGGCGGCTTCGTATGAACTTTGAAAATTATTTGAAATTTGCGAGCCGGCCTATGATTCTCCAATAAAACCTCGACGGTATTGAAAGAGTTGTTTTAAAGTACCTTGAATATTTTGTAAAAGGTTACCGTCGTTGATTCTTGTGTAGTGTTGGGAGAATTTTCGGAAATGACTTTTAACGTACTATTGTATTTTCGAATAATTCGAGTACATGATTTTCAAAAAATTTTCACACAATTTTTTTTTTCAAAAACCAATACGATTTCTTTTTCAAAAATATATAGTGAAAGATGAAAAATCTCACTCGATGTAAAGTTCAAACTCGGATTTGGAAATGTTAGAGTATGTAAGAATGGTTTGATGATCTTGCATGGTTAACTTGTTGGTTGTTAACGGTGATGATGATGCGTAGAGGCATGATGATTTTGATAACGCCGGTTTCAAGGAATTATTATTTTGGCAAATGATTTCAAATGAGACGGTTAGAGTATGTTGTTTACAAGTTTCGATGAAACAACCCGAGATACCAAAAGTACTTTTAAAGTTTATTTTGAATAGCATACAAATCCAAGGATTTTCAAAAGATTTCCTTTAAAAGGATGCCTCGTGGATTTTCTTTCCGAGTTGTTATTGGTTACCTTATGTGATATGTCATGCTAAGTTGGTACTTTAGCATATTGTTTTCGCGAAGTGGTGCAATCGTATTGAGTGAGAATCCGCTTAGTATGCCGAGGGACAGCGGACGCGACCGTGACCGCGGTACAGTTGGTTATGGAGATTAGATGCGGGACCAAGAGGATATGGCCGAGAAGGTTGATATTCAAGCACTTCGTTTTCGTTGTTTAGGTTTCGGGGACGAAGCCTCTTTTAAAGGTGATATGTTGTAATACCCACATTTTTTTTCTTCTCGTTTCCATTTCGTTCGATCGTATTGAGGCGATTGTGTTCGTTAATGCTTCTGACCTTGTGTTGTTTCTCATATTTGTCATTCGAGCGAGTTCTGATATTGTTCCGAATTGATGTGTATATCGTTGCGATCTTTCCAAAGTCGGATCGATTTCTTGTGAACCGTGTTCGAAATTAACACCTCGTGATTCCTACAAGTTTATTGATGTTTTGATTTGAGGTGTGAACTTCATAGTTGATCGTTGTTGTTCGATCATTGCTATTTGTTCGTCGTTGTACAATCATTATTATTTGATCTCGTAATCATGATTATTGAACATCTGGGCCATTTTGTGATTTCCATAAGTGTTGGGAAATTGTCTTCGTATTTGATCTTCCAAACCCTTGAGTTACTGAAATTTCATACCTTTCAGCATTGGAATCATGATTTGATTTTGTATTGCTCGGTTTTATCAACCGCAGCGATTCATGCTCGCTGCTTTTCGTAAGCATTCTTGCGTATTGAACCGGATCGTATTGGTTTTATACTGCATGGAGCTCTGGTGCGTTGTCGAAAGTAGCCTTGCTTTTGTTTTAAGTTTCGGGATGAAACTTATTCTTAGGAGGGTAGAATGTAATACCCACGATTTTCGTTCCGGTTATTTTGGATTTTTTTCAGGATATTTCTGGTTGTCGAGTGCCGGTATTATTTTCTTGACAACTGATTTTGGCGTTTATGACCGTAGGTGATGATTGGTTATCCGTTGTTTTCATTTCGGATAGATGATGTTGTCCCCGAGTGTTTTCTCGTGTTCGTTCCGTGCGATTTCGAAAAATCGAGTCGTCGAATCATGGTGGTCGGGCACTGGCCGGACGAGTGGAGGCACTGGCCGGACGGGTGCAGGCACTGGCCGGGCGGGTGCGGCAGGAACCGGCGTAGCGCACGCTATGGACGGAAGGCAACGCACGCTACGGCCGGGAGGCAGCGCACGCTACGGCCGGTTGGTTGCGCGCGCTAGTCGGCCGAGGCAGTAGGGGCAGAAAGGTTCTGGACTCGGGAGGATCGGCAGGTAGCGCACGCTACTGTCGGACACTGCGCACGCTACGGCCGGCAGTTAGCGCACGCTACGGCCGGAAGGCTGCGCACGCTACCTGGACGAGCCAGGAAGTCTCTAGATTGTGGCCCGGGCCGACACCGCACGTGTTCAGCGCATGATGGCGGGTCCCAGCCGAACATTCTCGATCATGAACGCCCGATAGCGCACGCTAGCTCGGCAGTCTAGCGCATGCTAGGCTACACCAGTATAAATATGACCGTGCAGTCATATTTTCACCCGTTTTTCATTTCTTTCCCTTCCTGTCTGCGACTGGAGTCTTGGAGGTGAGGAAGGCATGTTGTTATACAACTAATCCACGAAGTTTGGGAGCTCATATCATCGATTAATCACCCCATAACATCCTTCAATCCAGCGAATCAAGGTTAGTTTTCCTAAAATCCTAGTTTTGGGAAAATTGGGGGTTTTGGTTGATTTCGCCCGTTTGGTCCGTGATAACTCATATTTGTGATGGATTGATGATTATTAAGTCATATTATACTAATTTCCTTGTTGATCCATGGTTCGATTGTTAAAGATTCTTCGTTTTGTTGAGTTCCTAATCGGTGCCTTGAAGGTGTCCGGTGAAAATCCTTAGAGGGGGGTTTTGGGCGTTCTACGATTATTCTTCCTCGTACGATCGTTGATTTTTGACGGTATTATGTTAGGGTCAGGTTCCATGCGAAGAACTCGATTCGGAACTTCTGTTCGCCGTTTCCCGATCCGGTATGTTACCGTCGTTTCCGCCGGAGAGTTGTGGGCGTTCGAGGTTTCCCGGTTGAGCCATGTTCGTCGAAGTGTCCGATATCGAATATCGAGGCAAGTATCTTGCCCATACATTACGTGTTTTGTGAATATGATGGTTGAAAATTGACGATACGTGCTAAACCAATTGTTTACAATCATTTTTCTAAAGAATCGGTATATTTACCATCATGGTTTTCTTAAAAGATAATTCTTGTGTTCGGGAATTCATATGCTTAATTGACTATGCGTATTGGTGTCTGGTATAGGATCCCCTTATTTTCGAGATGCCATTATGTGTGATTTTGTTGTTGGTAAGTTAAAGTTCAATTATTTTTTTAAGATTTTGTGTGGAGTCATGCAGATGTGTGTGAATATATGAACTTGTGTGATATTGGTTGTGTCGTTTGGTTCTGTTTAGATGGTGTGCTTCTGTGTTAATTGTATAAGCTTTGGGACGTGAGTGTGTGTTGGACATTTGGCCATTCTAGCAAAATACCTCGACTATATATATTGTGATTGACTCTTGAGGATTTCGGTTTTGGAAATGTGAATTGATGAGAGTTGTAAGTTTTCCTCGGGTACTCTCACTCGGGGATTGACTCGACGGGGTTACACGGGGACCTGGTGGCTTAGCGGCTGGACCGGGTCACGAGGGTTAATTCGAGTGGGCATTCTCACCTGGGGATTGCTCGACGGGGCACACAGGGACTTGGTGGCTTGAGGGCCGGACCGGGTCGCGAGAATTGCCAGAATGTTTGTAACGATGATTAATTGTGATATGTCCGGAGTATCACAATGCTTGTTGCTCGGAGTCGAGAGACATTATATATCGAGTCTTGGTATTTGGCTAAAATGGCATAAAATAACGTGTTATGTGTAATGTATTTTTGGAAGTGAATTGAAGTGAATGAACGGGTCATGGACCCTGTGTTGGTGATCGAAATGGTTGGGTCGTGGACCATGTGTTTTGTGACTGGAATGAATTGGGTTGTGAACCCCGTGTTTTGTAAATCGGATTTGCATTTTGGAAAATGAACTTTAGGGCGGTGACCCTAAGTGGCTTTGGTAGAATTAAGAACTTTACAATCGCAAATGTTTTCAAAACCCCCGAGATTTAGAAATGTTTTCAAAGTGCTTTCTTGGTTTGGTTTCTACTTTCAAGGCTTGAACTATTTTTGATTAAACAAAATATCTCGGGAAGTCTTTTTTTGTATTCTCGGAATGTGTTATGTATGGCTCATATTATACTTGTACTAGCAAAACAGTGGAGTTTTGCTAACCCCCGATTATTCGGGGGTGGATGTCTGTTTTTGCATCCAGGTACATGCAAGTTTGGGAGCAAAACACAGGATCGACGCGAAGGATGATGGAAGGCGAATGATACTAATCACACGAAGGCCAGTGTTGGGTGCAGTCAGTCAGAGTTTGTGTATGGTCTTTCTTCTGTCGTATTTTTGGTTTGAGAGTGTATTTTACCCATGCATGGGTATGAGTCGAGGTAGAAATGTGCATTTTGACTTGTATGTTTGTGATGAAAGACCAAGTTGGTCTACGGATTTGGTATTTTATCATGTCGGTATGTAATTTATTGTGTGGTTTCGATGTCTAGCCTGGTGGATCCTCACGGAGAGGGTCTGCGGCGTGTAATGTTCCCGGTTTGATTCTGGGGGTGTTACATTAACAAGAGTTTTTTAGCAACAGTTTTTTTAGAACCGTTTGTTAAGTGTATTAATTAATGGTTTTTTTAACAACATTTTTTATTAATATTCATTGTACGAGATTGCTGTTTAATTTTCAGCATGATTAAATTCATTATATAATTATATGTATACATTTGATGTAGTGGACGAGATTGCTATTTGATATTTGAGTGGGGCGTTTTTAGAATATTTGAAAAATATTTGTTTGTGATTTTTGGGATGAACTCAGCCTTTTATTATCGGAATCGGCTCACTAAGCAAGAGTCACAGCTTTCAGTGAGGTACGTCGTTTTTTGGCCAAAAAACGACGTTTAGGGCCTCAATTTTGCGTTTTTCTATTTTTCGGGACCTAATTCCAAATTTTTAAAAAAATTTGTGCTTGTTATTTAATTGTGTATTGTTAACTCTAACTTTCTTAAGGTATATAATGTTTGTAAGACTATATTTCGACATTATTGCATGAATAAGAATTTTCTCTATATTTTCTCTATAATTTTCATTATATAATGTATTATAATTTTATTACATATAATAAAAGAACGTACATTGTAATATATAATATAACATATTAATTTCTTATGTACATTATAAAATTTTAATTTTCAGCATGATTATATGCAATATATACAGTATAATTTTTAATATGTAATATATTTTTATTAAATTATATTATTATTTTATAATAATATAATATCTTAATTAATAATATAAACCATAAAAGTTTAATTATCAGTTTCATTAAATTTGATATAATATACATTATAAGTTTAATGTATAATTCTGAAAATATTAAAAAACCTTTATATATATATATATATAATTTGTTCTACACTTATATCAAATAAAGTAATAAAAATAACAGAAAGTGACATCAGCTCAGCGGTTTGATACCACCTCCATCTTATGGAGGTCACAGGTTCGAATTCCCTGAGTGAGCAGGGGCAATTGATTTTTTACAGGTTGCGGACGGGCGGGGCAAGCAGGGGGCGGGATGTGAGCAGGGGCAATTGATTTTTTTTTATTTCAAAAGTTTTAACAGCGGTTCTTATACAACCACTGTTAAAAAAATAATTTTAAAAAATAATAATTTAACAGCAGTTGTAAAAGAACCGATGTTAAATTTAGAATTTAACAGCAGTTTTTTTTATTTCAAAAGTTTTAACAGCGGTTCTTATACAACCGCTGTTAAAAAAATAACCGATGTTAAATTTAGAATTTAACAGCAGTTTTTATACAACTGCTGTTAAAGGGGCTCAAGAACCGCTGTTAAATGCTATTTTTGCAGTAGTGTTTGTGTTTTTTCAATCCCCAAAGAAATTGAAGAAGGTAAAAATAATATACTGATATAAAACCTTCATATGTTATATAGGTCACCGAATATTTTTTTCCTTCTCATTCATAAGAAGTTTGCGACGGAAAGGGCATTCAGCATAAAACTTTGCCACTTTGTCTTTTGCATGAATTGTAGTGTTAACTAATTTTCAAAAATTAATTGACATTATAGTTTTGAAAGCAATATATTATATACATGCAATTTTGAAATAAATTATTTTTATTACTTGTTCAACGCGGATCCCTTCTCTCACGTGCTCCTATCTATAGTATTCGTCTGGGTAATATTAGTGAGACGTCTGTCACCCTCTGTGTAATATCCAGAATTTCTACTATGGTTGTTTAATGTTACTTTATCCGAGTTATATTGTACATTATAGAATCTGTACATTATGTATATAATAATTAAAGGACTGAGACATCTGTATTGGTATAATTGTCGTACTTGGTCGACAATTGCATTTGAGGATATTGTATATCATGTGAGAATATTATCGCAAGGGGTATATGTATCCAATATGTTGTGAATATGTATTCGGTATGTCGAGACATCAGGCAGGAACAGTCGTAAATGGCTAAGTATAGAAGCCATAACGCACGTTAAGCATAGGATCTAACGTACGTTAAGCATACAAGCATAACGCACGTTACGAAGAGTACATAACGTACATTATGAGAGGAATCTGACCTGATCCAGATATGAGCTATGAGTGGGGCCAATGTCAGTAACTTTCGGCGCCCATGTGGACAGGAGAGTCAACGAAGAGGTTAACGTACGCTATGGACTGCTCATTACGTTAAATGGGTATATTACTGTAGCAAGTCAACTCTATGTTACGTACGCTATGACACAGGTGTTATGTACGTAATACAAGGTACGAAATGAGGCAGTGAGCTCTGGATGCTGATTACGTACGCTATGTAGGACATATAGCGTACGTTAGAAGGCATTACGTACGTTAATGTTGGGTGTTAATGTACGTAACGATCTGTGCAGGTTATAAAATAAGGATCCGTCTATTATTTCTTCACGAGAAGAAGCAAATATCTTCCTCCCAAACTTAGTCCCTCTTCAATTCTAAGCCTATTCCAAACCCTTCCACCTTGGTTGAGACCTTGATGGTTCGATTAAAAGCTTGAGGTTTGGAATCCTTGATGTTTCTTGAAGTGTTTGAATGTTGTGGTTCTTCTTCAAGAGGTATGTTGGATAACTCCTCTCCTTAATTTCGGATTTTGATGTTTTTATTGATATCTTCTTCGTATGATGATGGTTACGATGTTGTTGTTATTCTTGAGATTATGTGAATTGTATGTTGAAGAATATGATGATATATGTCTTCAATATGTTGTTTGTTATGAACATGATTATGGAGTCATGGTGTTCTTGGTGTTCTTAATATATATTACATCAAAGAGGAATATGTGATGGGATATATAATGGTTTTTATTATAAACATTGATTTGATAATTAAAACCAATATTATGTTGATTGTAGTAGTTGATTTCATATGTTCTTGATGAAATATGAATCAATATAATGAGGATGAATTCGGAAAGATTATGGTGAATCCTAGAACATGATTATCAATGGTATTGAACTATTTGGATAGTTTGGATTGTCGATTATGTCTATCGTATTATTTTACCGTGAATTTACTATTATAAACAAGGAAGAATCTTGTTAATTCATCTAGGAGGTTGAATTTGGAATAGAGTATGTTATGTAATCCTTGTTACCGGAATGAGTTGATTGTTGATATGATTATCGGATTATGGAATCGTATTGTGATTATGGGTTCGTGATTGATTGATTCAGGTTGTTTGGATTTGTGTTTAAGCGGAATATTGTGGAACCGTTGGGTTTGTTGATCGGTTATATTGATTGTTAATTTTGATTATCGAGTTGCGGCTTGTATTGTGGATATGAGTTCGTAATTGTTGAGTTGAATATTATTTGGTTTTGTATATGATCGAAAAATCGTTGAACAAGTTCCTGTTGGAGTTGGAGGTGCATGAGCAGTGAACATTTAGTTTGATTGGTTGGCTATGTCGGTTATTGATTGTTATCGGATTGTTGTTAATTGATTACTTCAATAGGTTCTGATATTTGATCGATGACTAGAATAATATGTTGCGAACGATTTCGAGTATGTTCGGGAATTACTTTGTCCGGGATCGAGAGCTTGTAGACGAAGGCAAGGAACTGGTAACAGCTTCATTATCATCGTATCGGTATCGAGGCAAGTTATTACTTGATCAGTTTATAATATTTAATGAATGGTTTTAGTTTCATTCGTTTATAATGCATATAGCAATGATTATCACTGCGAATTCTGGAGATTTGGGATTGTATGTTGTTTTCCGATTTTTGGGAGTTAAATCATAATATATATAATTTCCATTCGTTATTGATGTATTTGAGTATCGAGGATATATTGTGGTAAATGCGAGGATATGCATTATCTATAGTCTGTGGTATTTTTGGATCGCCGAATTTTGAGGATATTTGTTAGTGATGGTTTTGACAATGAGATTGCTCTCGTAGGACTCGATTTGTCATTTAGTGTCGATCATGTTGTGATACATTCGTGTATTGTTAATGTCGTGCATTGTGTATTGTTGTTTTATGCAGTTGAGCATTATTGTCGTATGTCCACCATGCGTTGGTCCGACGGGATCATCATGGAATCTATAGCTGTGTGCGCTGGATCGCTGGACAGGTATTTCCACCATGCGTTGGTCCGACGGGATCATCATGGGACATCTATAGCTGTGTGTGCTGGATCGTTAGATTACCATGTGTTGTTGTTATGCATATGTATATTATTGATTATCCGCCTCGTGTTGGTCTAACATGATCATCTTGGGATCTATGCTGTGTGCGCTGGATCATCGGAGTTCCATTGAGTATACATTGTTGTTATTATTGTGGGCATATTGATGTCGTCATGTGAGTATGCATTTGTAGGTCTCTTGTAGGACCAGGTCCATGTGTTGTATTGATCTGATCTCGGATTAGACTGACATGATTGTCGTGACTTTGCGTATCTTAAGGTATGTTCCGTATTCCCTTTGGTATTTGTCTCTTGATGGACAATCGATTATCGTGTTGGGATTTAATGATGTTATTCGATAGATCGAATTGGTCAGAGTTGGTATATTTCCGTATTGCGAGTTGATGATGTTTTGAGAATCTTGAGTATTGTTTGAGGTACCGTATAGATGTCGTGTATGAGTTCACTATAAAATGGAGAGTACGAGATGTGGAATATGATAAGGGTTATTTTGATGAGGATTATCATCGAGTTGGTACAATTATGACTGTAAGATTACAATGGTAGTATTCTTACTTAGTATTTTCATTGGTATGTAATTATTGATGTGATGTGACAGTTATCATTGTTGAGTATTATGGCTGACACCGTCGTGGGCTTTGTTTTTAGGTTCTTGGGATATCGAGCTTGTAGCGGTCGTGAAGAGATGAACTTCCCAGAGGATACTGGCTATGGAATGTGTTTGTTAATCGAATACTCTGATCAGTCGTTATTTTCCGCTGCTAGAGTATTTTTAACAGTTTGTCTTTTCCGCTGCGTGAGTATTTTTAAATGACCTTTTGATATCTGGTAACTTAAGTTATTTTGGAAAATCGTTTTCTAAACTATCTTGTCGGTACTTATAAATGATAGCTTAACCTACACTTTTGAAACTGTTGAGTCTTGCCGTTTTGGCCTTGTACTTTCAAATGAGATTTTTCGGCGGTAGTAAAAAAAAAAGGACTTTGTGAAGTCTTTGAATATTTTAAAAGATATTACCGTCATCGCCGCTTAATCGGATTTTAAATGTTTACAAAAAAATATTTTTCAACCTTGTGGGTTCCGTTTCGGGGCCCACAGCGCTGTAATATTCCCGGAGGGCTCTGGGGGTGTTACACTGTGAGGGTGTTGAATTTGCATGTGGGACAAATGAATAGTACTTTGTCATGTGATAAGTTCCACAGGTGACATCTTTGCCTGCCACTAAATATTCTAGTCGGTCGTCTATTCACTACCAAAAATCACACTTTAGCCGACAACTTAAAGTGGTCGGCTAAACCCCAAAGTCGTCGGCTAATCACGCCAGCCGTCGGCTAAAAAACCGTCGGCCGATATTCGTCGGCCAAGGTTTAGCCGACGACTTTTTTGGTAGTCGTCGACTAAAGTTCAAAGTTTAGCCGACCACTACAGCAAGGTCGTCGGCTAAACCTGTTGAAAGAAAAAACTTTTAGCCGACGACCTTATCAAGTCGGTCGGCTAAAACCTGATTATTAAAAAAAATAAAAAACTTTAGCCGACGACCTTATCGAGTCGGTCGGCTAAAACCTGATTATGAAAAAAATAAAAAAAAACTTTAGCCGACGACTTTTAGATATGTCGTCTGCTAAAACCTGTTATTAAAAAAATAGACTTGATGACGACCGTCTTATATGTCGTCGGCTAAAACCCTTTTTAAAAAATAAAAATTACTTTAGCCGACGACCGTCTTATTCGTCGGCTAAAAACCCTTTTAGAAAAAAAATAATTTACTTTAGCCGACGACCTTTATAAAGTCGTGGCTCAAACCTAATATAAAAAAGAATTTAATTGATTTTGGGATCCCAAAACTCGTATTTTTGCACCTGCAATTTTTATACACCAGCTCTCATTATCAACAACAATCAACGCGCAACACATTCAACTAATACCATCAATAATATGCCCAACATTATATGCAACACAACGCACAACACATTCAAGAACATTAATTTTATCAACATACTAGTAGCGTCAATAAAATCACTTACGCAATTGTAACACAAATATAAATATACAAGAGTACTACAACAACACAACTATAATCCACTGCCAAAATCATCTAAATGTCGAAATGTAGTAGTAGAAGGATTACCACCATCCCCTAGATCCTCGTCACGAGGCTGTGAAGATGGGTGCATGTCCAGAAGAGAGAAGGCGGTGGAGCAGTGCTGCGATCCGGCTGAGTAATGGTGCAGTCAGCGTCATCATATAGTCCATCATGGCCTGCTGCTGTCTCTGGAAACTCTCTAACCGCGACTCAGTCCTCTGCTCGCTCTCATGTAAACGCGTCTGAATCCTCCTTTCATTCTCAGCTCGGAGCTCCCTCTCCGCCGTCAACTGCTCCTCGAGATAGGCAGTCCGTGCATCCCGTCCGCGAGGGCGCTGGAAGCCGCGGGTATCTTTCAATACATGGTGACCCTCGGCTCCCATCATCTTAGTGCGGTATCGACTACCTCTAGGAGGGTAGACGGTACCCCACACCCTAGCGCGAACATAAGGATTGGCCTGATCGATCTGTCCAATGGCAGAATCGAGGTCGGTCTCCGCTAAGTCCGGATACTGCTCCCGAGCAATCTCAGCAAGCATCCTCTGAAACTCCTCCCGCACACGCTCCTAAGTTAATATGAAAATAAATATTTCAATATCAATAAAAGTATGATACAAAGGCAATTATTTTATTACCAAAATAAAATAAAAAAAGACTTACATGCTCCTCGGGACGGTTCGGAAATGCTTTCTGAGTCACGTAGGCAAATGCGTCCAACGAATCAGAAGAAATGACCTCGTGCGCAACTCTGGCTAACGACCGGGAACCCAGACTGTGATGGTCAGTCAGACCAGCATGATTGGTCGTATTGGTCAAGCTAATCGCCTTCAAAAAAATATTATTTAGAATCGAGTTTATATTTAGAATTCAAAAAAAATAATATTCTAGTTTTTATTTTTATTAAAACAATTTATTTCCACTTTTGAATAAAAAATTCCAATTTTTAATATTAATAATATTCCAGAATTAAAAAAAAATACCTGAAGTTCCGATTTTTTCTAATTTAAAAAAATTGAAACTTCAAGTATTTTTTAAATTCTGAAACATTAATTTAAAAAAATCGAGTTTATATTTAGAATTCAAAAAAATAAAAACTGAAAGAGAAAGAATGAAATGAGGGTATTTTAGTCATACCATGAACTCTGGGTCGCGAAAATGGGCGCGTAGCCACTTCCACTCGTACTCCCGGAACTTGAATTCTTCCGGGGTAGCCTCTCGGGTATCACCCCAGGCTGTCCAGAACATGTGCATCTCATTTTTCCAAGATTTGTACCTACAACACACGTTGCACAACATATATCATTCGTAAGAAAAAAAATTACGCAAACAATGTAGATACAAAATAAATTAAAATGACTTACTTGGTAGACTGCAGCTCGTCACACTAAGTACGTAGTAGAGAGTGGGGAATGACAAACCATACCTATGAACAGCATAAATATGCAATCATTTAAAAACATCACATATTGCATTTTCAAGAACTACGTGTTGATTGAAAAACACTTATTAAATATTTATTAACTTACCGACATAGCATTGTTCAAAGCATCCTTCACGCACTGCGGCACGTCCCCCCAATCGGGCCACAAAACGGGGACTCTGTCCCGAATGACAAAGCCAACATTACGGCTATATGACGCCGCAACGTCAGAAGACATCACCGGCCGGCCGTGTCTGTCCAGAGGAATCTCATAACGGCCATGCTTACTTACGTACGAGTCGAGCGCCAGACCCTTTGCTGGGCCACGAGTCTTCTTCTTTTTCTTCTCCTCCTCGACTAAATTTTTCCCCTTCTCCTTCTCCCTCTCTATCTCCTCGTACAGTTTCGTCTTCGAAACCCGACAACTCCGCCAAAACATGTTGTCTGGCCAAGACTCGTAGACGTATGCCTCGTCAGGGCTAATCAATCGAACGGGAACTCGGACTCCCGTCTCATCGACCTCTGGAATAGTCGGAACCATCAGAGGCATGAATAGAGTCGGTGGGGCACCGCGGACGAGGAACTCCGTACATCTCCTGATGTGTGAGGGCTAGACGTGGGTCGGTGGATGGGAGGCATACGAGTCTCCGGCTGCGAGGGGGTCGGCCGTGGTGTCTGAAAGGATAAACGCCGTGCTAGTGCAGCGGGCTCATCTGTCGCCCTAAAAAAATCGTCAGCGTTCATGCCGGTAGCTTCTAGTATCTGGCGGGCACGAACGCTGCTCTGAGATATGTATAGTGTACCGGGATCTGCCTTACTAGAGGCTGCCGAATTCCCCCCCAAATCGGGAGTGGTCGACTTTGTCGACTTCTTCCCCAATGCTTTCTTTATTCTATCCATAATCTAAAGAAATAAATCAAATTCACAACTCAACACAACAGTAATTATCAATGCCATACCACGTTAATCTTTCGATTAACGCCGGCTATACAATCCCTTCCTCCTCAAACAAATTCATCAAATTCACAACTCATTAAACACAAAATATTGAAAATACTAAATTCATCAAATATTGCATCACAACTCATTAAATAATTTATCTAATTCATCACATAATCTAAACAAATTCATCAAACAAATACAATAAATTCAACAAACACAATAAAAAAAATAAGGAAAAGGGTTACCGCGGCCGGGCTGGCGGGCGACGGGCAAAGGGCGTCGGGCGGGCGGGCGGGCGACGGGACCGGGGCTCGTCGGGCGGTGGGGATGGGGCTCGTACAGGCGGCGGGACGACGGCCGAGCGGGTGATGGGGGTTGGGGGCTGGGTGACGATCGGTGGGACGGGGGCTGGGTGACGATCGGCGGGATGGGGGCTAGGTGACGGGCGGCTAGGTGACGGGCGGTTGGGGACTGGGTGACGATCGGCGGGCGACGGGCGACGGCTAGGTGAAGGAGAAAATAATAAAAGTTAGGTACGAGAAAACGTATAAAAGGTGGGGGTTTAGCCGACGACAAGATCTACGTCGTCGGCTAAAGTTTTTAAAAAAAAAAAATTATACTTTAGCCGACGACATTACAATAGTCGTCGGCTAAACTGATAATGACCCGACCGTGTTAGACAACACGGTCGGGTCGAGCATCTGAGTGTTTTCAATTTAAGGCGGGTGCGACACGGGCCGTGTCGTTGGACACGATCGGGGTTTAGCCGACGACTTTATTCATGTCGTCGGCTAAAGTTTGACCTTTTTTTTTTAAAAATCTTTAGTCGACCGTGTCAGAGACACGGCCGTGTCGCACTGCCCATAAAGGAAAACACATTGTATGCGACCGTGTTGTCTAACGGTCGGGTCATTGTTAGTTTAGCCGGCGACTATTAGAATGTCGTCGGGTAAAGTATAATTTTTTTTTAAAAACTTTAGCCGACGACGTAGATCTTGTCGTCGGCTAAACCCCCCGTTTTTTTTATAATATTATTGATATTATATTAATGTTATGATTATGATTATTATTATAACTATATTTTTTAATTATATTTAACAAATGAAAATATACATCTACTAAATTTATGGCTCATAGTTTGAGTCATCACTACAGTCTGTCTCATTATCTGAGTTGATATCCGACAACATATGCCTCAAGTCGTCCACATTATCGTCATCAGAATTTTCAAGTAATTCGTTTGTATCAACGTCAACGTACCCGCGAGCATCACCACGGAGTCGGACGACTCGTCCTTCAGGAACATTATTCATTGTAATTGTCGTTGATGGTGGAATATCTGCTGTATTTGGCTCTTGATAAGCATCATCGTCATCAGTACCTGTTGATTCTCCCAGTGTAGCAGCACTAAAAATATTCCTCGTTGTCACAACGTTCACTATCTTCCATGTGCCTTTCTTCACCAAGTCGTCCAAATAATACACCGACTTTGCTGATGTAGCAAATACAAAAGGATCACTTTCATACCATGAAGTGGAAGTATCAACAGATAACAGCCCGTAGTCGTCTTGCATATCGGTTCCAAGACTGGTGTCGTACCATCGACACTTAAACAAGTAAATTGTCATGCCTTCCCCGTAAATTAGTTCTACCACTTCCAAAAGAACACCGTAATATCCACCATCTATCATAACCCCAGAATTTTAACATCTTCTTTTTTGGTCTCTCTCAAGGCATACGAATGTGACACCGTTGACTAATTCTTGACATAACCAGCTTCATAGAAAAAAGCATAAGTTCACGGGACCAGTTAGGGTGTCCGTCATCTTGTATGTGTGTCATCTGTCGTTAATAAACTTTTTATGTAAAAAAATATATCTTAAGTCCAAAATGCAATAGCAACTGAATGTATACGTACCCATTCTCCAAAATAGTCGGCAAAAGTGTCATTGTGGAATCTAGTGTCACCTCGCACCATATCGCATGACAAGTGGTTGTCTTTCCAGTACTGAACTTCTGGACAATTGAACAATATCCACCAATGTGCAATTCATGACTCGTACGGGTCTAATTGTCTTCCTGGCAACCTCCCATAGACGTCAACCTCACTGGATATGATAGAAAGATTGAATTGTATTTTATCTGCTGGAATAGAGCGGGAAGGGGGCTCGAAGGTGCCCAAATACAACTTGATATGCGTAATACACTCCGACGCAAGGTAAGATTCTGCAATGCATCCTTCCGGTGCACACTTGTTGGCCACGGAGTCTTTGTAATCACCGAGTTGCCTGTAATATTGTCATTGTGTTAGAAATCATACTTAATTTGACAATATATATATATATATATATATATATATCATACAAAATTATGTTACCTTTCAACCGGGTACATCCACGTGTAGTGCACTGGACCAATGACCAATAACTGCCGGGGAAGGTGGATCATGAGGTCAAAAAAGTTTGGAGGAAATATTCGCTCAAACTTGCACAAGATATAGATGATCTCATCTTGCATTTTACGCAAATCAGATATCTTCACTTCTCGCGTACATAATTTCTGGAAAAATATTGACAATGCAACACACGGCTCGACCACCTGTTTTGGTAAGTACGGTCGAATAAATACCGAAAATAGGCGTTGGAGTAGGATATGACAATCATGACTCTTCAAACCAGTTAACTTGTTCTCCCTGAAATTAACAAATCTTCCTATATTTCCAGCATACCCGGTAGGATACCTAGCAGTCTTTATCCAGCAAAATATCTCAGTTCTCTGCTCGGCAGTGATTGTGTAAGCTGCCTTAGGCATTTTTTGTTTTTCCTTGACAGTTTTCAACCACAAATGTTTTCTTATGCTCATTTCTTCCAAACCTTTGCGTGCTTTTGGCCCGTCTTCGGTCTTTCCATCCCAACCTAAGGTTGTCCCAACCACACTTTCGCAAATATTCTTTTCAATGTGCATGACATCCAAGAAGTTCCTTATCAGTAACTTGGACCAGTAAGGCAATTCCCAGAATATACTTTTGTGCGACCAATACTTATACCTGTCGGGCCTTTCAGGGGTTGCTGCAATCACATCAGGATGGTTGCTAAGCTCACCAAAATCATACTCATTAAGAATCGATAGTATTTCATCACCTGTCCACTGTCGTGGTGGCTCACCCATTTCTACAGTGCCATCAAATGATGCAGCATCCATACGCCACTCATGTTCCCTCTCAAGCCATATCCGATGACGCATTCGGATAACTTTCCTACAGTGGTACCTAGCATAATCTGCATTCAAACACACTGGACAACCTCGATATCCGCTAATAACAGATCCAGACAGCATTCCATATGCAGGAAAATCACTAATAGTGCCGATACACATGGCGTGCAAGTAGAACGTCTCGGACGAATAACTGTCGTACATGGGATGACCTTGCTCCCACAACAATTTCAGCTCCTCTATCAAAGGTCTCATATACACATCGATACACTTTCCTGGATATCCCGGCCCCGGGACTAACAAGGTCAACATATTATACTCCTTCCGCATACACATCCACGGAGGAAGATTGTAAGGAATCACTACAACAGGCCATATGGTATATGAAAGACTCATGTTACCAAAAGGGTTGAAACCATCAGATGCAATCCCGAGCCTCACATTTCGGATATCTGAAGAAAAATTCGGATACTCCCTATCTATATGCTTCCACGCCTCTCCATCCGAAGGGTGTATCATAGTATTCCTGTCATTAGTGCACGGCTCGGCATGCCATCTCATTGCTTTTGCCATGTGAGGAGACATAAAAAGCCGTTCCAACCTGTCCTTCAGTGGAAAATACCAAAGTACCTTCACCGGTTTCTCTTTTCCAGAAGGAGTGATCCTATATCTCTGTATCACATACAGGACATCTCGTGAGGTCTTCATTAGGATGCCCCCAGAATAGAACAGAATCATACATGCAGACGTGGATCTTAATGTAGGAAAGACCAAGATCTTTCAAAATTCGTCTCATTTTTTAATATGTATTAGGAAGATGATGACCCTGTGGAAGCATATTACTCGTAAACTCCAAGTAATCATCTGCAGACTTGATGGATGATTTGTTTTCCACCTTTAATCTCGTCGTTTCCATTACACAATCAAGAACAGTCATGTTACACCCTGGGTATAGAGGGGTCTGTTGGAGTTGAATTATCTTGTTGTACCTGTCAAGCCCGGTGATTGCAAGGCAGCGATCTACGGGGTCGTGGGATTGGCTCAGTTGGTACAAACGTCTCGGAAAAACCAAACACATCATCAATCAACCTCCTCTTCGGATCGGTGAACCCGTCGTTACCACTAAATTGTCCGTGATCATACGGAATAACAGAATTCGGTGCTTCACCGTGGTATATCCAACATGTATATTTACTCCAAAAACCATTCTTCTTTAGGTGTTGACCTCATCAAATGGAAAATGAAACATATCACTCCGACATCTACATTTATTACACGGACAATAGTGCAACGTATTACCACTGTCGTGCTCTTTTACAAATCTCATAAACTGCTTTATCCCATCTATTACACTTGGATCCCATTTTCATAACCCAATCCAACTCTTGTCCATCCTGAAAATGTATACATTTTCCAATATTAATCCAACTAACTAATATTGTTCAAATTATAAATGAAATCACAACAAACAATTAATCATAATGATTATCATCATAAAACTTAATCGTTTTACATAAAAGCTATCGAATATAACATGAATAATACAAAGTTTCGAAATCACAATAAAAAATACATTAAAATACGTACCTTAATCGAAATGGTGATTATAACAACCGGTAAAAACCTTCGTCACTCCAGCTAGCACAACTCAAAGTAGCAACTCACAAGGTTTTTTCGGGAATAACTGACAGGATCGGGAATAGAAATGTGCTCTTTTGGGTTGGTGTTCCCTGAACTATATATAATTTTTACTTGGAGGTTTAGCCGACGACCTAGATCAAGTCGTCGGCTAAAGTATATTATTTTTTTTTGAAAAAGTGTTTAGCCGACGACTTGATCTAGGTGGTCGGCTAAACCATTGCAATATTATTTTTTTTTCGGAAGGGGTTTAGCCGACGACCTAGATCAAGTCGTCGGCTAAAGTATATTATTTTTTTTTAAAAAAAGTGTTTAGCCGACGACTTGATCTAGGTCGTCAGCTAAATCGTTGCAATATTATTTTTTTTTCGAAAGGAGTTTAGCCGACGACCGAGATCAAGTCGTCGGCTAAAATATTTTTTTTTTTCGGTCGGCTAAACGTTATCTCGGTCGTCGGCTAAACCTCTTTACTATAGCCGACGACTATTTTGCACTTTAGCCGACGACCTCGGTCAAGTCGTCGGCTAAAACCCTTTAGCCGACGGACCCGAGTCGTCAGCCATTTTTTTTCGGGTCGTCGGCTAAAGTACTTTTTTTGGTAGTGATTAACCTTATAGGATTGCTTGAATTTCTTTCTCCACTAGTGTAGCCAATGTTAAATCTTTAAGGTAGTCTCGAGTTATGTTGTGATTCATAGATAAATTATAACTTTCTGCCTTAGTCGACCAGGACCGGCCTGGTTTGCTCCATGTTGAACCTTCAGGGCGGTCTTCTCTCGTACTTAGTACTTGGACATGTTGTATCAATTTGTAATTGAATTTACCTTGGGACGACCTGACCCAATTCAATCAGGGTTTTTAGGACCGACCACACAGTAGGTATTCCGTTTCGGATAGGAATTTTATAGCGGTATATTTGACTTGCAACTGAGGAAGGTCTAGAGGACATTATAGGGAAATTGACTTATGAATAGGGGGATGAAATTACAGAAGATGAAACTCTAAAAAAGCCCAGGAAAATGCAAAAGTTAATTTAAAAGAGGAATTAGGAATTTACAACTTAATTGGGGCATATGAGGAAGGCCTAGAGGACTTGACTTGCAACTTAATGGGAATAAATAGTAAATGCGGTAGGATAGGTGCCCGCTATTCAAGGCTTCATATCAAAACCCTACCCTAGAGTTAAATGTAATATTTGTATATTTTTAATATTTATATATATGATCCACATTTCGAAAGAAATTAAATTTGGGAACCGAGAAAAAAAAGGACCAACATATGCCACCCCCCCTCTCTTAACTGTGAAAACAACAGCTGAATGAGTGAAAGCTAACCACCGCATGCACACGTCCTTTTCTCACTCCTCTCCCCCACCTCTGCCGCGTCTGCACCCGATTTCTCTCTCACACACTGCACACACTAACATACAAATCCATCGGGACTGCCGACCATACATTTTCCTTTTAATTCTACGGTGAACAGCCCCAACAAGTATGCGTGCATCAACATTTTGTAGGCAATGTGTGAAAAATCTCCTCCCAAGAAATATAGGCATTGGCGGAACCAAGGGCGGTCAGCATAGGCCGAAGCCCCGACTAACCTACAAAAATCAATGGAGATTTTATTTTTTCAAGTCTAGACTTTTGTTTGAAAATCAGTAGAATTTAAGCTCCGACTAACCTCCAAATGTTAGTCATAATTTTTTTAGTCCCGACTCTCATGAAATCTTGGTTCCGTCACTGAACAGGAAACTGTAAAAAAACAAAAAAATAACGAAAAATTCCTTTTAATTTTATCCCCTATAATTCATCCTTCTCTATTCCTAAATCCTTCGAAAATCCTCCTTTTTTTTAAAATTAATTAATGCACCGTGTCATATCCACCAAGAAAAAAAAATTGTCCCATAACTGGTCTATCATTTGTGTTGGGTTTAATTGGCCCAAATGAATAAAATAATGAGGGCCCAATTTATATCTCCTGCAGCCCACTTAAAATCGGACCCGGTCCTAACCTTTTAGGCCCCATTAGTGCAGGATTAATCGCCATTTATCCCAGTATCTTTTAATCCTGGCCATTGGTTTTATATTTACCCTAAATATAAAAACCCTTACCCCAAACCCTACCCCTCACTTCACTCCCCTCTCTCGCCGTCACTCTTCATCCTCCCGATTTCCTTTCCTTCTTCTCCTCGGTTTTGACCTGTTCTTCTGAGATGGAAACTAAATCTTCCCGATTTCCTTTCTTCGTTTTGTTGTTCCGATTCTCCTATAAATTCCGATTTCGGATGAGATGAAAGCACAACAACAAAAACGAAGAGAGAGCAAGTGATATCTTTCTGATTTCCTCGATTTTCTCTGTGAAATAATTGAGGGTTTTTTGTGGGTGAGGCTTGTGAGAGTTCGGATCTGAGTTTCTGGGGTTTTGTTTCGGTTGCTTTGTGCTTCGATTCATTTTTGGGGTTTGTATCGGTTGAATCTTGCTTGGTGCTTTGATTCTTCGGTGGTTGCTTCCGGTTCCGGTGGTGGGCTTCGTTTCGAGGTGCTGGCCGCGGGTCTTTGTGAGTCCTGGACGTGGCTACGGGGACGGAGGATTGAGTCGGCGGTTTTAAACGGTGACATCACTTTCGACGGCTTCGGCCGTTTGGTTTGAATTTCTATACTCACTGTTCTGATTTTTTCCTTTTCCAGTTGTTGTTTGATTCATTTAATTAGAAGTTGTGTAATCCCTAATCCCTATCCCGAGTAGATTCGTGTAATAGTTATATTTGTTATAATTATTGTAATAATTTTGCCACCCGATTCGGACCAATACTCAACATTGGTACCGGAGCTTTGGTTCGGATCTGTCCGAATCGGGTCAACCCGGATCGCTCAGGTATATCGGCTTAACCCTCTCCTTATTTTCTGTTTTTTACTTGCTCGTTCTTTGTGATATTGTTCCCGTTCGTTGTTCTCGGTGATTTTTTCTTTGTGATATTTTGTTCGGGTCTTCCTACTCTTCGTGTTGCTCTCGGCCCACTGTCCTTCGTGATTTACGGCTGACTGTCTCGGCCCTGTTGTTATTGCTTCTGCTGCGTATGTTAGCTGACGCATTGTTGGTAATATTCTGTGTATTTATTACTGCAATTTTTACTTCGTGTTGAATCTGGAATTTTTCATAATCGGGCATTTAAACCCTCCTGCCTGGACCGCTTAAGTGTCCTCGGATCTTGTAGGGGCCTGGTATTGAATTTTTCAGATTCGTTTAAATTTAATCATCTGTGTGATTTTATTTATTACTTTGTGTTTCTGAGGTTTGATAAAATTAACCGTTTCCTCCTTGTTTGTGTTTTTCACAAATTTTCAAAAACTTTGTTCATTTTGAAAATTAAAATGGGAACAATCTCTGCCTTCTCTGTGGCACCATTTGATGGAAAAGGTGATTTTGCCATTTGGCAACAAAAAATGAAAAGCATACTTATTCAACAAAAATGCTTCAAAGCTATTGATAATTCTTTCGCTTCTAATGTGACGGCGGATAAAAAGGCTGAACTTGATGAGTTTGCTTATTCTGCGATTATCTTGAACCTTTCTGACTCTGTGATAAGAAAATTAGGTAAACGTGGTTCGGCTAAAGAATTATGGGAAAAATTAGAAGAAATGTATACTGAAACTTCGCTGCCAAATAAATTGTTTCTTCTTGAAAAAATTTTCCGCTACAAGCTTGATCTAAATAAAGACATTGATGCTAATTTAGACATGTTTACAAAACTAGTTCAAGATATAAAGTTAACGGGAGATAAAAACATCGATGATTACACTCCGATTGTTCTTTTGAATGCTATTCCTGATTCTTATAGTGATGTGAAATCTGCCATTAAATATGGTAGAGATCAAGTGACCTTAGATATTGTTGTAAACGGCTTAAAGAGCAAAGAGTTAGATCTGAAAAACAATAAAGGTGCTGCCCTTAGAAATCTTGGCGAGGTTAATTTTGTCAAAGGAAGACCACAAAAACGCTTTCAAAATAAAAAGTCTTCCAACAGTCAAAATAACCAAGCCAACAAGAAAAAGGGCAATGAAAAATTTCGGTTTAAACCTAGACCTAATAATCGTAAGTGTTACAGTTGTGGTGAATATGGTCACTACATTCAAGACTGCACTAAACCTAAGAAAAACCAGCAATCTGAACAGGCTAACTTAGCTGTCGGTGAAAATCTGGGTGATGTGTTTATGATTTCTGATGCTACGCATGCTTCTGTGAACTATGTGTTAGCTGACCTTGGTGAAAATGATTGGCTGGTTGATTCTGGATGCACATTTCACATGACTCCGCATAAACAACTTTTTTCTAGCTATCGTGATTTGAAAAATCGATATGTGTCTATGGCGGATCATGTAAAACGAAATGTTACTGGAATAGGAACTGTGTGCCTTAAATTCGAATCTGGTAATTCGATAACTTTGGAAAATGTTAGGCATGTTCCTCACTTAGCTCATAATTTAGTGTCATGTGCATGTCTTGAAGATGATGGTTTTGAAGGTACACGGGGTAAGGGTGCAATGAAAGTTACGAGAGGTCCCAAAACCTTTTTTGTCGCCATTCGTAAACTGAACTTATATATTTGTTCCACTGTAAGTAACTTTTCCGTAAATGCAGTACATGGAGATAAAACTGAAATCTGGCATAAACGGTTGGGTCACATTAGTGGTAAAGGTCTTGAAATATTGCACAAAAATGGTTGTTTTGGGAATGATAAAATATCTGACTTGCCATTTTGTGATAACTGTGTGTATGGTAAGCAACATCGTGCGAACTTTCCTCATTCACCTTCCCCAAACCCCCCTAAGAGTTCAAATGTGTTTGAATGTCTTCATGCTGATGTGTGGGGGCCTGCCAGTGTTCCGACACATGGCGGAAACCGATATTTTTTATCTGTGATTGATGATTATTCCAGGAAAGTCTTTGTGTTTCTCCTTAAGAACAAATCTGATGTGTTCGACACGTTCAAAACGTGGAAAATTTTAATTGAAAATCATACCGGTAAGAAAATTAAAATTTTGAGAACTGACAATGGCATGGAATTTTGCAATAATTTGTTTGACACTTTGTGTGCGGAAAGTGGTATTCAAAGGCATAGGACAGCACCCTACACCCCCCAACAAAACAGAATCGCTGAGCGCATGAACCGAACCCTCCTTGATAGGGTAAGGTCTATGCTCGTCAGCTCCGGATTGTCAAAACGTTTTTGGGGTGAGGCTTTATCTACAGCTGCCTATATTATAAACAGATCTCCATCTGTCCCTTTGAATGGAAACTATCCAGAATCTGTGTGGACTGGTAGTAATATTGATTTCTCAAATCTTCGTGTATTTGGGTGTGCTGCATATGTTCATCAAAAGCAAGATAAACTAGAACCTAGATCGATAACATGTGTGTTCTTAGGCTACCCAGAGGGAGTTAAGGGATTTAGGCTATGGCTTAAGGGCGAACCAGGGTTTAAGGTGCTAATTAGTAGGGATGTTATATTTAATGAAGATGAATTTCCTTGTCTTGAACATCCTGCACCTGCACCCGTGCACATGCCTAATCCAGAATTTGTTTCTAACTACCCTACCTTGAGTGAGGTGGAGCCTGAAAATGATGAAACTTTGCATGCTGAAAATGAAAATCATTTCGAAAATTCTAGTGATGAAATAATTGAAAATGTTGATGAAAGTGCTGATCTGACCAACTATCAATTAACTAGAGATAGACCTAGAAGAGAGAATGTTAGGAGGCCTCACCACTTTGATGATTTTCATATGATGTCTCATGCTTGCAATGTGTTTGAATCTTTAGATAATAACGAACCTAAAAGCTACAAAGATGCTTTAAAATCTGAAAATGCTTCTGATTGGTTAAATGCTATGAATGATGAAATGAATTCCCTGCATGTTAACCAAACCTAGACTCTTGTTCCAAAACCTGAACGTTGTTCTCTTGTGGACTGTAAGTGGTTATTTAAGGTTAAGAATGAAGTAGAGAATATCAGATTTAAAGCTAGGTTGGTTGCTAAAGGTTTCACTCAAAAAGAAGGAATTGATTAGACTGAGATATTTGCTCCTGTTGTGAAATTCACCACCGTGCGTATCATGCTTGCTTTAGTTGCTCACTTTAATTGGGAATTAAAACAAATGGATGTTAAAACAGCTTTTCTTCATGGTGAATTAAATGAGAAAATTTATATGAGGCAGCCAGAAGGTTTTGTCGACTCTAAGAAACCTGATCACGTTTGCCTTCTTAAAAAGGCTCTTTATGGCCTGAAACAGTCTCCAAGGCAATGGAACAAGAAATTTGACTCTTACATGCTTTCTTTAAAATTCAAACGTAGTTCGTATGACCCTTGTCTCTATTTTAAAGAAGACTCCACTGTTCCTATCTTCTTGCTTATCTATGTGGATGACATGTTACTTGTGAGTCCGTGCATGAAATTGATTGATCATGTTAGATCGTGTCTTAGTGATCAATTTGACATGAAATACCTTGGAGACGCCCAGAAAATTTTAGGCGTGAATATTGTTAGAGATAGGAGAAACTGTTCTTTGTTTCTAAATCAGTCTTCCTACATTGAGAAAATACTTGAAAAATTTTCTATGATCGCCGTAAACACCGCTTCATGCCTCTTGCCGCCCATTTTCTATTATGCAAAGATCAATCTCCAAAACTAGTGAAGAAGGAAAATCAATGGAAAAAGTTCCCTACGCTAATGCTATAGGATCACCATGTATCTCATGGTTAGTACTGCACTGATATAGCTTTATCCGTTAGTTGCTTGAGTAGATACATGTCTAATCTGGTATGCCACATTGGGAAGCCTTGAAGTGGCTTTTCCGTTATCCGAAATCCTCTGTGGATGTTGGTATTAAGTTTTCTAAATGTGATGGTGTTAAACTTGTTGGATATGTGGATTCTAACTTTGCTAATGATCGTGACAATCGAAAATCCACGACCTCTTATGTGTTTACCCTTTGTGGCTCTTGCATTAGTTGGAAATCTCGATTCTGAGAATGTTGTTGCTTTATCTACAACTGAATCTGAATATGTTGCTACAACTGAGGCATTTAAAGAAGCCATATGGCTAAAGGGTCTTTTGTCCGAAATCGGTTTTCTGAAAGAAAAAACCGTGGTATTTTCGGATAATCAATCTGGAATTCAGCTATGCAAAAATTCTGTCTTTCATGACCGCACTAAACATATTGATGTTAAATTTCATTTTATTCGTGACATTGTTGAAAAAGGTGAACTTGAGCTTGGAAAAATTCCTTCAGAATTCAATCCTGCAGATATGGGCACCAAATGCTTGCCTTTGGAGAAGTTTGTGTCCTGCACTGACCTGCCGAACTTGGGAACTCAAGACTAACTCTTAGTCTTTGCCTTCTTTGTGATGGCTTTACATTCTTAGTGAATTATTATGCTATCTTTGTGATAGCCCTGCTGTCTTAGTGATTGCTTTCTTTGTGATTACCTGTACTTACTTTGTGTTTTGTGTGCAGGTGATGTCCTACGGCGATGATGACCTCCGTCTCCCTTATGTACCCCGATGACTCATTTGGCCCAGGTGGAGAATTGTTGGGTTTAATTGGCCCAAATGAATAAAATAATGAGGGCCCAATTTATATCTCCTGCAACCCACTTAAAATCGGACCCGGCCCTAACCTTTTGAAGCACCATTAGTCCGGGATTAATCCCGCCATTTATCTGGTATCTTTTAATCCTGGCCATTGGTTTTATATTTACCCTAAATATAAAAACCCTTACCCCAAACCCTACCCCTCACTTCACTCCCCTCTCTCGCCGTCACTATTCATCCTCCCGATTTTCTTTCCTTCTTCTCCTCGGTTTTGACCTGTTCTTCTGAGATGGAAACTAAATCTTCCCGATTTCCTTTCTTCGTTTTGTTGTTCCGATTCTCCTATAAATTCCGATTTCGGATGAGATGAAAGCACAACAACAAAAACGAAGAGAGAGCAAGTGATATCTTTCTGATTTCCTCGATTTTCTCTGTGAAATAATTGAGGGTTTTTTGTGGGTGAGGCTTGTGAGAGTTCGGATCTAAGTTTCTGGGGTTTTGTTTCAGTTGCTTTGTGCTTCGATTCATTTTTGGGGTTTGTATCGGTTGAATCTTGCTTGGTGCTTTGATTCTTCGGTGGTTGCTTCCGGTTCCGGTGGTGGGCTTCGTTTCGAGGTGCTGGCCGCGGGTCTTTGTGAGTCCTGGACGTGGCTACGGGGACGGAGGATTGAGTCGGCCGGTTTTTCCGACAGTGACATCACTTTCGACGGCTTCGGCCGTTTGGTTTGAATTTCTATACTCACTGTTCTGATTTTTTCCTTTTCCAGTTGTTGTTTGATTCATTTAATTAGAAGTTGTGTAATCCCTAATCCCTATCCCGAGTAGATTCGTGTAATAGTTATATTTGTTATAATTATTGTAATAATTTTGCCACCCTATTCGGACCAATACTCAACAATTTGTTTTTCATCCCAAAAGATTTATGTTCATTTTGAATTTTATATTCGTCACGAGCCATCGAGTTTGGGAACAATATTTCAAAACAATGGCGTTTTTATTATTCGGTGGAAATTTGACCGACATTTGATAGATGGGATAATTACAGGACCAAAATTGGATAGTTAATTCTTTTGAAACTAATTCACATTAGCAGCTCAATTATAACAAAAAGTAATATATTATGGTACAATTACAATTGCAAATAGTAATTGTATATTATATTATATCCTTGAAACAAAGTCATCTTGAGTAGCGTTTGTTCATTACAGTAAAATCTCGATAAATGAATATTCGATATATATGAATAACCTCGTCAAATGAATAATTTTATCCGGTTCCAATTCTTTATAACATGTTCAAATTTTCTCTCGATAAATGAATAATTTTGTTAAATGAAAATTTTTCTCCAGTCCCGACCATATTTATTTATCGAGATTTTACTGTATGTACAATTGTATTGAATATAAAATTGTCGGTTATGGTGATAAACAATATTAGAATCTCAAATGATCAACCGAGACAGTCGAGCTTGGTTTGTATTTAGCAAAGTCATCTTCACCGAAGACAATACTTCATGCAATTGTAATTACCATAATATATTGCAATTTTGGTCCAATTTTCGCAGAAAAATGAAAACAACACCGTTTTGAAAAATTGCAACCAAATTCGATCAGTACATGATTGACATATGAGTTAAAACGATATTATTTCTATTTTCTCGGCGGAGATTTTACTAAAATTGAATATAAGGGATGGTTAAAATTGGATAATTAAGTCTTTTGGAACTAAGAACAGATGACATGTAAATTAGGATATAAAAACTCTTTATTCTCCACACCCACGTCACCGTCTACTTTAAAGGGAAACGAATGGGAGAATGCTTTGACCCCTAACTTTGGGGAGAATCACTTTGCCCCTTGAAGTTATAAAATTTACATTATACCCCCTCAATCATAAGAAAATGAGCATTTTAATATTTTTTCAGCAAATATTTTTTTGGTGTAATAAACTGTTGGATGAACGTTGTTGGATCAATATTGTATGAAGTGAACTTTAGGATATGTGTTGCAGTTTACTGCATTTATCAAAATTAAGAGGAATTATTTCAATAATTTTTTTGCAGGTTTTCGAAAGTTGAGGGGGATTAATTAATGGAGTTTTTTCATAAGTACAAATAAGTTAGGGCGGATTTTTGGCAATTTTCCTTGTTATATACTCGGTACAAAAATCCACACAGTTTAATATATAACTTTGACAATTATAATATATTTAATTATATATTAATAAAAGTTATAAAAAAAATTATTCTAAAAATACACATTGAGTAAATCCAACATCTTAAATGTAAATATATGCAATATTTTATTAGTAGAAACAAATATAATCGAATATCAGTATGTGTAGGGATAAATTTGTCAATCTAATTCGAGTCCGACAAGTCTCTCGGCCAACCTGCAAACCCAATGGATCACAGTACAACCCAAAATAGAAAAATCAAGCCCAAGTTCATGCTCTGGGAAAACAAACTTAGGGATGGTATATCGTATCGTACCAAAACTATTTATCAATACGTGTATCGTATCGAAATTTTCGGTACAAAAAATTTCATACTGATACCGTACCGAAAGTTTCGTATGTAAAAATTCGGTATACCGAAATTTCGATATGGCTTTCGGTCCATACCGTTACCGTAGCGAAATTTCGATATACCGAATTTTTTTCGGTATTAGTATATACCGTTCATCGAAATACTGAATTACCAAAATATCAAAAAAATTGATACGTCGATATATACCCGAAATACCGAACAACTAAAATATAAAGAATCGATACTAAACCTTTTTTGGTATTTCGGCATATACTGAAATATCAAAAATAAAAAAATAAAATCATACCGGTATCATACCGTACGGAAAATTCGGTATATCAAAAATTTCAGTATTTTTGGTAATTTTTCGATACAATAAACTCGATATTTCGATATTCCGATATTTTTTGCTACCCCCTAAATAAACCTACTTTTGGGTCAAACGGTTCGCCATATCAGTCAAGTTTGTTTGAATAGTTACATGAGATGACTTATCATTAAAGAGGGAGGGACATGACCGGCTAATCGAAGGGGACATCAATATTTCGGTCCATGCTATGTTATATTAGGTTAATTCTGGAAAGCCTTAGCCGACATAATCGCTAGTGCGATCCAGAATAACCGAAAGGTCGAAAAGCAAAAAAATACCACGAAAAGTAATACCTGTAATACCCGGTTGTAATTCAGTTATTATCATTCAGTATTTATCATTCAGTGATTGTCATTCAGTAATTTCACTCAGTAATGATCAATTGTCACTCATATTCAATCATGGTATTCATCATTCAGAGTAATTGTACCGTGTGTCAATCGTCATTCATCACTAATCTAATTGGAGTTTCGTGCCGTGTTTATCATCTTTATCGTTTTTCATTGTGGGCTGTGCGTGAGGAGTAGCGCACGCTACGTACTCTTTCTAGTGCACGCTAATTGAGTACAGGTAGCGCACGCTACCACTCAGCATTAGCGCACGCTAATGTTACCCTGGCTGCAGTCCAGAAGGTACTGGACTGCAGGTGAGTTATAAGTAGCGCACGCTACGAGTGGTAAGTAGCGCGCGCTAGTGAGTTGTTGTAGCGCACGTTAGTAATTGAAGTAGCGCGCGCTAAGGACGGGTCAGGTTGAGTCCAGTGGCTACTGGACTGCACTGGATTAATTCATAGCGCACGCTATGAGTGATTTTTAGCGTACGCAAACGGTGTAGTAGCGCACGATAAATATTGGTTGTAGCGCACGCTACCGAGGTTAGATCAGAGGACAGACGGTTTCTGGATTCCAGTACTGGGCATCAAATAATTCGTTAGCGCACGCTAACTATGGGTATTAACGCATGTTAATGGTATGGTTGTAGCGCACGCTACAAAAAGGTAAGTAGCGCGCGCTACCGATTTCGGACAGTGGGTACTGGACTACCCAAAATTTCCCGTTAGCGCACGCTACGCACAAGGGCTAGCGCACGCTAACCTGGAGTGACTATATATTGGACAGTTAGCCTGAGTTTCGTCATTTCTCATTTCCCTTCGTTTTTGGAGCGACTTCGGGCGATTTTGGGCGACTTGGAGTGTTCTCTTCGAGCTGCTATCACCTATCATCATATTCAAGGCTTTGAGTTGGATTATCATCACTTCATCATCTCCTTAACATCAAATCTAAGGTATTAATCTCTTGGATCTAGAATTTCAGATTTTTGGGTTTTTCCTTCCGTTTTCTTCGTGTAAGCTTGGATTGTTGTTGGAATACATTAGATATGGATTATCTACCTTGGATAAATGTATTCCTACGGATTTAATGGCTATTTTCGGAATTATTTCAAGAACCCTTAGGGTTGACTTCGGTTAATTTGGGGATTTTCCGATTGTTGTTGTCGTAAACTTGTATTGTGGATTTCTATGAGATTAATGATGTCATTGATAGTGTTCTGCTGGTTTGAATCAATCATTTGGAGTTGGTTCGATATTTTGGGTTTGGTTTTAACCAACGGGAAGGATATTCTCAACGTTTTCGTTAGAGTACATCTACGAGTTCGGATATTGTTGTATCGACGTTTGAGTCGGTTATGATCGAATTTGATTCGTGTATTGATCGGTTGTTGGTAATTATTGTTATTCAAGGTTGTTCGAGCGACCGACATTTCATTTAGGACGTTGTTCGTGGAAGGACATTGTCATCGGTATTGGGTAAGTTAATTCTTACTAGGTTAAAAGGATATTCATTCCTCTCGTTGTTGTTCATTCATAATCATAATTCAATCATAATGTATTAACCATATTGAGACATGTAATTGTCAATTAATCACTTCATTCACGAGGAACGACGGTTCCAACCATTTCATTGAGCTATCATTCATTTCACTATCATTTCATCTCGGTGAGTCATTCTTGACTTTGTCGGATTGTTATTCATTAATATTCTTCATGGTCATTATTGTTCATGTGACCTTCTGGGTTCATATTGCGCGGCCGGGTGGGGATGTGTGGAATTTTTAGTCGGGCACGTGATGGTCATGTGTTGGGTTCACTGACACATTGGACTGTGCACACGGTAATGTACCTCCGTGAGACTAATTAGGTACAAGGGCGGGTGTGTCCGGACACTCCTATTGTGCACGTGCACATACCATTACGGGCGTACTATGATACTCCTCTACTGCGTAATTCATAACTAAGAGTATTTCATAACTTCAGTTAATTCATGATTGTGTATTTTCAACCCTTGAGGATTGTTGTTCTGTGTAACTGACCCCGTTGGGGGATTTTGTTTTCAGGTCACGGCAAGGCAAAGGCACGGGAAGAGCATGATGACGGCGAGGAGTCCCAGTGATACTAGTAGGGGGCCCCAGTCATTTCGTTTGTTTCAGTCATTTCAGTTATTCCGTCATTTGTATTTTCCGCTGCAAATTCCGTTTGAGATGTTTAATTGTTCAGGGTGGTGTATTTTATCCCCATATAAAATATACTAGTATTCGATTTAGTCCTGGTGTGTTGTACTTAAACTCCTCATCGGAGTACTTGGTAATATAATGTGGTTTGGTACTACAATTATATTATTTAATTCATCATTTTCATTTGCCTGGTGGGTCCCAGTCGGGAATTCACGGCACTGTAATATCTGCCTAGTTTGGGGTGTTACAGAGTTGGTATCGGATCTAGGTTTTGAATACTACCCTCCAAGTCATGTCTCATTTGAAATCATCGTCATCGGACTAGTATCATTGGACTTTCGCGTCACGTGTGACCTGTGCAAATGCCGAGCCAATCAGACCAAGAGCTGTAAGATTTCTAATGCCATGGTATAATTTCTGGCAATAATCATTCATTCATAATTCATCAGTTAACAATCCTCAATCATCATTGTCATTTTGACCAGGACGGTCATGTTAACTCATTAATCACTCAATTCATTTCATTGTTCAGTTGTTGATCAGGAAGATCGAATCATTAATCATGTTAACTTGTTCAAGATAATCATTTCAGTAATTTCATCAGATAATCATGTCACGTCAGTTAATCATTCATGTAATCACTGTGTTAGAGCGCGTATGCTCATTTTCATCATCTCATGCCATGATCATAACGTGATATTCATGCGGGAAATATAATCATCATGTAACTTTCCTACTTCAGTATGGAAAGAGCAAGAAGAGGACGTGGAGGACGAGGTCGTGGAGTGGGCCGAATCCCGAGAGCTCGTGTGAATACACGTGCAAACGCGAGAAATAATGCTAATTCATCGAGCAGCGACGCTGCCACTCATTCACCTAGACGTGATCGTTCACTATCGGGGAGTCGTACCCGGGACACGGCTCAGTCAGAAGGTGTCCGGGTTGACCCACTCGCTTTTATGCAGGGCATGATGGCCCAAATGACTCAGATGGCACAGCTGATGGAGACGATGCATAACTCCGTCAATCAAAATCAGCAGGCTCCTCCGCCGCCACCTCAGAGGCAAGAGAGGAATGTGAGCAATATCATCGGCGACATCTCTCGCCAGAGGCCACCTACTTTTGAGGGCTCGTCAGGCCGGGCGGATATTATTCATTGGCTCGAACATTTCGAGAAGTTGTTTGCTATGGTAGAGTGTCCCGAAGGACACAAAGTTTCATTGCGGCTTACTACAGGTAAGAGCGCACATTCTTGGTGGTTGTCGTTGAAGCCCACGAAGGATCATGTACTTGGGATCGATTCAAGACTCTCATGATGGAGAGGTATTATCCGGCCCCACTCGGAGAGGCCAAGTCAGAATTACTCACCCCGACCCTCAAAGAACGAGGATGTTCTCGCCATTCCGAGAAATTTCAGAACTTCTTCCGTTCGCCTCATCTATCACTCATTTCGAGGCAAATAAGATTAAGTATTTCAAAGAAGAGGTCAAAACCCCGTATGAGACTACATTGCTTAATCATAATTGCACCACGTTGGCGAATTCATTTAGAAAGCTCTTACCTATGAGCTTCTTGCTAAGAGATTGCTAAGCGGCAACCTTCATCTGCTAGCAAGAAGTCCAAGACCGTAATGTCGATCGGCGGTCGTGCCGCTTCAAGAAACGCGTGCGGGCTCGCTTTACGGCGACCCCTGTGACGTCTAAACCCGCGGAATCTCGGTCTCGAGTGGCGGTTCGGCCATCACATTTTAGCTTGTGGGGATCTTGGTCATCTCAGTACCAAGTGTCCGAGACAGACTATCACGTGTCATAATTGTGGGATTGCTGGGCATAAGGCCCGTTTTTGCCGTAGGGACTCCAAACCTACTCAGACGTCATCTCAGGCCCCTAAGCAGTCAGCC
This sequence comes from Orobanche coerulescens, assembly GCA_033398695.1. Classification (NCBI taxonomy): domain Eukaryota; kingdom Viridiplantae; phylum Streptophyta; class Magnoliopsida; order Lamiales; family Orobanchaceae; genus Orobanche; species Orobanche coerulescens. The sequence goes on along the minus strand of CM065815.1, from coordinate 4,054,411 downwards.
GTTCAGAATCAGGCCACTCAATCAGCGTCGTTTAAAACGACAGGAGCGACTAAAGGTGGAGCCTATAGCCAGCAGACAGGAGCGTCCGGTGCCGGGAATAGCAAGCCCCAGATTTATGAGATGAAGAAGACTGATGATCCAGAGGCCCGAATGATCTCAGGTACACTCGATATTCTATCTCAACCTGTGTGTAGCCTTTTTGATATTGGTGCATCGCATTCATTCATTTCCGAGTCATATTTGAGTAGACTACTTTTGGGTAGTGCTACTAGTTGTGAGCCTTATATCATTGGCCTACCTGATGGTAGACGAATTATCGGAAATCGTGAGATTCAGAATTGTTGGATTCAGTTTCATGGTCGTGTATGGCCAGCGGACCTAATCGTAGTAGATTTGCCGAGGGACGACGTCATCTTGGGTATTGATTGGATGGATCGTCATGATGCCATCATTAGTGTCCGCAAGCGTATGATCACTATCATTTCAGACGATGGGGTTGAATGTGTGTTTCAGGGAGGTAATCCGGTACATTGCAGTAAGGTCATTAATTTGATGAAAGCGGTGAGACTACTCAATCGGGGGTGTGTTGGTTATTGGTGCTATATGACCAAAACCGAGAAATCATCGATAATGTTGACGGATATTCGGTAGTGAGGGAATATGCCGATGTTTTTCCAGACGAGTTACTGGTTTGCCTCCACAGAGGGATATGGAATTCACGATTGAGTTGGAGCACAGTCGTCCCGATATCGAAGGCATCGTACCGGATGGCCCCGACCGAAATGCAGGAATTAAAGAACCAACTCGAGGAGTTGTTCGAGAAGGGTTATATTCGACCGAGTACATCCCCGTGGGGAGCACCAGTGTTATTTGTCAAGAAGAAGGATGGTTCTTTTCGCTTGTGTATCGATTATCGGGAGTTGAACAGGGTGACAATCAAGAATAAGTATCCCTTACCCCGTATTGATGATCTCTTAGATCAACTTCAGGGAGCTTCAGTATTTTCCAAGATCGACTTAAGATCTGGATATCATCAGTTGCGGATTCGAGAGTCGGATATCGCGAGGACGGCATTTCGAACACGCTATGGTCATTATGAGTTTGTGGTTATGCTGTTTGGATTGACTAATGTACCTGCGGTATTCATGGAGTTAATGAATCGGGTTTTCATCGACTTTTTGGACCAGTTTGTTGTTGTCTTCATCGATGACATTTTGATTTATTCTCGTGACCAAGAGGAACACGAGTTTCACCTTCATCAAGTGCTCGACGTGTTGAGACGAGAACAACTTTATGGGAAGTTTTCCAAATGTGAGTTCTGGATGTCCGAAGTGACGTTTATTGGACACGTAATTTCTTCAGACGGAGTTCGTGTCGACCCTCAGAAGACGGAGGCTATCCGAGATTGGTTACCTCCGAAGAATGTTAAGGAAGTCCTAAGTTTTCTCGGATTAGTGGGTTATTATCGGCAATTTGTAGAGGGATTTTCTAGAATCGCTCAACCCTTGACGAGCCTTTTACGGAAGGATAAGAAATACACGTGGTCCGACGCGTGTCAACGGAGTTTTGAGGAACTCAAGAGCCGGTTAATGTCAGCACCTGTACTTTCCTTGCCGCAGGGGACGGAAGGATTTGTGGTTTATAGTGATGCGTCCGGACAGGGTCTCGGATGTGTGCTCATGCAGAATGGAAAGGTTATTGCCTATGCTTCACGACAATTGAGACCTTACGAGGTTAATTATCCGACACACGACCTGGAGCTAGCAGCCGTGGTGTTCGCATTGAAAATTTGGCGTCATTATCTTTATGGCGTTACTTGTCAGATATTCACCGATCATAAGAGTTTAAAGTATATATTTACTCAGATGGAGTTAAATATGCGTCAGAGACGGTGGTTGGAATTAATCAAAGATTATGATATTGAGATCCTTTACCACCCGGGCAAGGCGAACGTTGTCGCCGACGCCTTGAGTCGTAAGTCCGTTCAGGAGCAGATGCTTGCCCGTTTAACAGATTCGAAGGAGCTTGGCGAGGAATTCCTTAGACCCGAGATCGAGTGCAGCCCGGCGAGTTCGAGGGCGGCTTTGTATGTTGGAGATTTCATCGTCACTCGAGGAGGCAATCCGAGAGAATCGGAGTTCGAGACCCTTCATTGTTGCGCATCCGTGAGGATGTGACTCGAGAAAGCCTGGATTTGTGGTCCACGAGGATGGACTTTTGAGGTTTAAGAATCGGTTGTGCGTACCGGCGAATGACGAGTTGAAAAACTCGATTTTGATAGAAGCTCATACTACCCCTTATTCTGTTCATCCGGTGTCTAGCAAGATGTACAAGGACTTGAAACAAAATTACTGGTGGAGTAATATGAAGCGAGAAGTCGCAGAATTTGTTTCGAGATGCTTAACCTGTCAACAAGTCAAGATTGAACATCAGCGGCCGGCGGGTATGATGAAACCTCTTCCTATTCCCGAATGGAAGTGGGAAGACATTTCTATGGATTTCATCACGAGTTTGCCGACGAGTCGTCGTGGCATGAATACGATCTGGGTGATTGTGGACCGCTTAACTAAATCAGATCATTTCCTTGAGATCAAGGAGACGTGGGGTCCCGAGAGACTTGCTCAACTGTTCATCAAAGAGATAGTCAGACTGCACGGTACTCCTAAAAGTATCGTTTCCGATCGTGACGGACGGTTTGTGTCGCATTTTTGGAAATCTTTTCATCGTGCTATGGGAACCCAGCTTAATCTCAGTACCGCTTTTCATCCTCAGTCCGACGGGCAATCAGAGAGGACTATTCAGACATTAGAGGACATGTTGAGGGCATGCGTCCTCGATTGGAAAGACGATTGGGAAGCCCAACTACCATTGATCGAGTTCACGTATAATAATAGTTGGCATGCTTCGATCAAGATGGCACCTTACGAGGCCTTGTATGGTCGTCATTGTCGATCTCCGTTGTGTTGGGACGACTTATCAGAATCAATCGGCACCGAGCCCGATATGCTTATAGCCGCCCGTGAGAAGGTAGCTTTGATCAGAAGTCGTTTGTTGACCGCTCAGAGTCGACAGAAATCATATGCAGATAATCGTCGTCGACCACTAGAGTTCGAGACAGGTGACCACGTGTTGGTCAAGGTATCCCCGAGTCGTGGTATCTTCCGTTTTGGGAAGAGGGGAAAGTTGAGTCCGAGATTCATTGGACTGTTTGATATTTTGGATCGAGTAGGCGAGTTAGCTTATCGACTGGCTTTACCTCCGGCGTTGAGCCGAATTCATAATGTGTTTCATGTCTCTCAGTTGCGGAAGTATGTTGCCGACCCGAGTCACATACTTCAATTTGACGAAATCGAGATCGCCGACGATCATTCATATGAGGAGCGTCCTCTGCGAGTTTTAGAGCGGCGAATCAAATAGTTGAGGAATAAGACGATTCCTTTGGTTAAAATTCAGTGGTCTAGATACGGAGTCGAAGAGGCTACTTGGGAAACCGAGGATAGTATGCGGGAGAGTTATCCCGAGTTGTTTGACCCTTAGTTTCGGGGACGAAACTCTTTTAAGGGGGGGTGTATGTAATACCCGGTTGTAATTCAGTTATTATCATTCAGTATTTATCATTCAGTGATTGTCATTCAGTAATTTCACTCAGTAATGATCAATTGTCACTCATATTCAATCATGGTATTCATCATTCAGAGTAATTGTACCGTGTGTCAATCGTCATTCATCACTAATCTAATTGGAGTTTCGTACCGTGTTTATCATCTTTGTCGTTTTTCATTGTGGGCTGTGCGTGAGGAGTAGCGCACGCTATGTACTCTTTCTAGCGCACGCTAATTGAGTACAGGTAGCGCACGCTACCACTCAGCATTAGCGCACGCTAATGTTACCCTGGCTGCAGTCCAGAAGGTACTGGACTGCAGGTGAGTTATAAGTAGCGCACGCTACGAGTGGTAAGTAGCGCGCGCTAGTGAGTTGTTGTAGCACACGCTAGTAATTGATGTAGCGCGCGCTAAGGACGGATCAGGTTGAGTCCAGTGGCTACTGGACTGCACTGGATTAATTCATAGCGCACGCTATGAGTGATTTTTAGCGTACGCAAACGGTGTAGTAGCGCACGCTAAATATTGGTTGTAGCGCACGCTACCGAGGTCAGATCAGAGGACAGACGGTTTCTGGATTCCAGTACTGGGCATCAAATAATTCGTTAGCGCACGCTAACTATGGGTATTAACGCACGCTAATGGTATGGTTGTAGCGCACGCTACAAAAAGGTAAGTAGCGCGCGCTACCGATTTCGGACAGTGGGTACTGGACTACCCAAAATTTTCCGTTAGCTCACGCTACACACAAGGGCTAGCGCACGCTAACCTGGAGTGACTATATATTAGACAGTTAGCCTGAGTTTCGTCATTTCTCGTTTCCCTTCGTTTTTGGAGCGACTTCGGGCGATTTTGGGCGACTTGGAGTGTTCTCTTCGAGCTGCTATCACCTATCATCATATTCAAGGCTTTGAGTTGGATTATCATCACTTCATCATCTCCTTAATATCAAATCTAAGGTATTAATCTCTTGGATCTAGAATTTCGGATTTTTGGGTTTTTCCTTCCGTTTTCTTCGTGTAAGCTTGGATTGTTGTTGGAATACATTAGATATGGATTATCTACCTTGGATAAATGTATTCCTACGGATTTAATGGCTATTTTCGGATTTTTGGGTTTTTCCTTCCGTTTTGGGTTTTAACCAACGAGAAGGATATTCTCAACGTTTTCGTTAGAGTACATCTACGAGTTCGGATATTGTTGTATCGACGTTTGAGTCGGTTATGATCGTATTTGATTCGTGTATTGATCGGTTGTTGGTAATTATTGTTATTCAAGGTTGTTCGAGCGACCGACATTTCATTTAGGACGTTGTTCGTGGAAGGACATTGTCATCGGTATTGGGTAAGTTAATTCTTACTCGGTTAAAAGGATATTCATTCCTTTCGTTGTTGTTCATTCATAATCATAATTCAATCATAATGTATTAACCATATTGAGACATGTAATTGTCAATTAATCACTTCATTCACGAGGAACGACGGTTCCAACCATTTCATTGAGCTATCATTCATTTCACTATCATTTCATCTCGGTGAGTCATTCTTGACTTTGTCGGATTGTTATTCATTAATATTCTTCATGGTCATTACTGTTCATGTGACCTTCTGGGTTCATATTGCGCGGCCGGGTGGGGATATGTGGAATTTTTAGTCGGGCACGTGATGGTCATGTGTTGGGTTCACTGACACATTGGACTGTGCACACGGTAATGTACCTCCGTGTCACTAATTAGGTACAAGGGCGGGTGTGTCCGGACACTCGTCTTGTGCACGTGCACATACCATTACGGGCGTACTATGATACTCCTCTACAGCGTAATTCATAACTAAGAGTATTTCATAACTTCAGTTAATTCATGATTGTGTATTTTCAACCCTTTAGGATTGTTGTTCTGTGTAACTGACCCCGTTGGGGGATTTTGTTTTCAGGTTACGGCAAGGCAAAAGCACGGGAAGAGCATCTTGTGGCGAGAGTCGAGTGATACTAGTAGGGGGCCCCAGTCATTTCGTTTGTTTCAGTCATTTCAGTTATTCCGTCATTTGTATTTTCCGCTGCAAATTCCGTTTGAGATGTTTAATTGTTCAGGGTGGTGTATTTTATCTCCATATAAAATATACTAGTATTCGGTTTAGTCCTGGTGTGTTGTATTTAAACTCCTCATCGGAGTACTTGGTAATATAATGTGGTTCGGTACTACAATTATATTATTTAATTCATTATTTTCATTTGCCTGGTGGGTCCCAGTCGGGGATTCACGGCACTGTAATATCCGCCTAGTTTGGGGTGTTACAATACCCATCCTCTCGGATGGGCCGGAGGAAATCGATCAGTAGGAAGAGCATGGGGAGAGCTATCCAAGAGTATGGGAGCGATCTAGACAGGAAAAAAAAATGTTGGATCCCTTAATATCCAGTGTGCAAGACGAGCTAGAGGAGTTGCGACAGAGGGTTGCGGGGAAGGACGCGGAGAGTCATCCAGGCCACCCCTTATCGGAGGGCATACTATAGACTGAACTCCCATATGGGTTTAGGGCTGTCACCTTCACCTACGATGGGCTCTCAGATCCTACCCGACATTTATACCAATTCGAGAACATGGCCGTATTGCACCGATATTCAGATGCCGTGAGTTGCAGAGCATTCCTGGATACGCTGACGGAGTCAGCTCAGGATTGGTTCCACCAGATACCCCCAGGGACAATCACTAGCTTCAAAACTTTCAGCTCGGCGTTCTTGACTCACTTCGCAAGTGCTAGGGCACACCAGAAGACCTTCATGTCCTTATTCAGCATCAAACAGTACTCCGGAGAAGCGCTGAGAGCTTATGTGACCCGGTTTAAAAAGACATGCCTGGAGGTACCCTCGTCATCTGAAGAGGTAAAGACGAGTGACTTGACGTAGGGACTAAAGCCTGGGCTGATACGCACCTTGTTGGCCAAAAAACTGGCCAGAACATATGATGAGGTCTTAGCCCGATGTTCAAAATACATCAATGTTGAAGAAGCCGAGAAGGATATGGAGGAATTGCAAGAAAAATCCGAAGATGGGGAAGGAGGAACTAGAAGGGTGGTGCGGCGCGAGGAGTATACCTTTCAAGGAAATCTAGCTCGGGAGAAAATGCCACGTGGAAAGATAGACCGAAACACGGACCGAATGAAGAGCGATAACGGCCTAAGGCGACCGAGATTTGACCAATACAACCCATTAACAATTAGAAGAGCACAAGTTTTGGAAGCAGTTGAGGGTAAGATGAATAGGGTTATCGAGTGGCTTACATTTCGTTCTAATGGGCCTACCCAGCCAAAATCCGAGCTTTATTCTCGATTCTACAATGATTATGGGCATAAAACATACGAGTGCAAACACCTCAAAGACGAGATCGAGAGGATGGTCCGAGCGGGACATCTAATGGAGTTCACGTATTAGCAGAGTAATAGAGGCCGGAGGAAACCCCCCATGCCCCAGGGGGGACGGGGATGAAAAGAGAAGCCCCTCGGGGACCCGCTGCTCCCCCAGCTAAGAAATGAGTGATCCACATGATATCAGGAGGACCAACCGACGGAAGTTATAATCAGGCCAGGAAAGCACACACGCGAAAGTCTAAGTGTCATCAGTTCGAAGAGGTCGCCTCTGTGAGGAGCGGGCCTGTAATTCAGTTCGGCCCTGTGGATTATAGCGGGATACATGCGCCCCATAATGACGCACTGGTCATCACCGCGGAGATTTCCAGTTATGATGTGCAAAGAGTATTAATCGATACAGGAAGCTCGGTGGATATCTTGTTCTATGATTATTTCAAACAAATGAACCTTGAGGTGGAATTAAATAAGTTGGATACGACACTTTATGGGTTCTGCATGACCGAGGTGCAACTGGTCGGAGAAGTGGTACTTCCGGTAGCAGTGGGCCGGATACCTCATCGGAAGGTCAAGACGCTCAAGTTTTTAGTGGTGGACACCAAATCGTCTTATAACGCCATTTTAGGGCGACCTGGGCTCAATAAGTTCGAAGTGGTGGCATCTACCTCACACATGAAAGTAAAATTCCCCGTAGGAAGCGGGGTAGTGGAAGTAGCTGGGGATCAGTTTGTATCCCAATCTTGTTACCAAACAACGGTAAAATAAGGAGTACAGTGTGGTAAGAGGACGTCCGAGCTAGGAGGCTCGAATCCAGAGTTTAAAAAAAGTAAAAAATCAAAAGTGCCCGAGGAGACTGAGAAAGAAGGTGTCAAGCCTAATGAGGAGTTGATGGAGATAGAATTGGTTCCTGGAAAGTCAAAAACAAAAACTCGCGTGGAAAATCGGTTAGACGGTGGGATAAAGGAAAGCCTTATCTGCTTCTATGGAGATTTGTGGACGTTCTCGCGTTCACATCCTAGGATCTATTGGGAATCATCCCAGCAGTCGCCGAGCACAGATTAAACATCTACCCAACCGTAAGGCCAGTGAAGCAGAAGAGAAGGCATTTTGGGCCGGAGATGGATGGAATCATTGGGGAAGAAGTTGACAAGCTCATCCGAGCTGGGCACATAACGGAGATCCAGTTTCCGGAGTGGTTATCCAATGTTGTCATGGTAGGGAAAATCCAAGGGAAGTGGAGAATGTGCATGGACTTCCGAGACCTAAATAAAGCATATCCAAAGGATCACTACCCATTACCCCGCATTGATCAACTAGTGGACTCAACCTCGGGGTCCGAATTGCTCAGCATGATGGATGCCTCTCAGGGATATCATCAGATTCCCCTTGCACCCGAGGATAGAAAAATGGTTAGCTTTGTGGTATCAAAAGGAACTTTTTGTTATGTGTGCATGCCTTTCGGGTTAAAAAATGCGGGATCCATGTATCAAAGGATGGTTGATAGAATCTTTAAATCCCAAATCGGCAGAAACATGGAGGTCTACGTGGATGATATGCTAGTAAAAAGTGCAAAGGCGGGAGAGCATATCAAAGATCTAGAGGAGACGTTCGAAAATCTGCACACATATGGAATGAAGCTCAACCCATCGAAGTGTTCTTTTGGAGTAAAGTCGGGAAAGTTTCTGGGATACGTGGTCATAGAGCAACGAATCGAGGTTAACCCGGAAAAGGTCAACGCAGTACTACAAATGAATCCTCCAAAAAACATCAAAGATATCCAGGTACTAACAGGATGAATAGCGGGGCTGAGCCGGTTCATATCACGCTCAGCCGAGAAGGGATTCCCATTTTTTAAACTCTTAAGAAAAGGGAACAAATTTAAATGGACCTCCGAAGCACAAACAACATTCGAAAAATTAAAAGAGTATTTGGCCGAGCTGCCTCTGCTCACCAAACCAATACCAGGAGAGGAGCTCATACTCTACTTATCCGTAGGAGAGGGGGCGGTTAGCTTGGTCTTGCTAAGAGAAGAAGTGAACAAGCAAAAGCGTATCTATTATACAAGCCGAATTTTGCAAGGGACAGAACGGAACTACTCCGAGCTAGAGAAGGGAGCACTGGCATTAGTAGTTACAGCTCGGCAATTGAGGCCATATTTCCTAGCCCACCGAATAAAACTGCGAATCAACTTGCCCTTAAGAGAAACACTAGGGTGACCTAATGCATCAGGTCGCCTCGTGAAATGAGCGGTAGAGATGGGGGAATATGACATGGAGTATGAGCCGAGAACGGCAATTAAAGCTCAGGCCCTTTCATCCAAGAGGGGGCCACACCATCACCGCCGGAAGGACAGTGGCTCCGGGGCAGGGATAATCCTCACTACCCCAGAGGGCGAACAACTAGAGTATGCCGTAAAATTTGATTTCAAAGCCTCTAACAACGAGGCCGAGTACGAAGCCCTGGTTAAGGGAATGCAGCTGGGAATAGACTTGGGTACACGACGACTTAAAGCTTATTCTGATTCTCAGCTGGTAGGAGGAAAATATGAGATAAATGAGGAGCGGATGAAGAAGTATGTCGAAGAAGTGAAAGAGGCTGTCAAAAAACTAGAGGAATGGAAGTTGGTCCATATTCCTAGGGAGGAAAATGTAAAAACTGACTACTTAGAAAAAATGGGAAGCTCTTTGGTGGATTGTCGCTCACGGCCAGTAACGATTTTAGGAGCATCCCAGAGTAGCATCGTGAAATAGGTGATGGAGGTGAGCGAGATAGTGGACTGGCGAACTCCTTTGTTGGCATACCTGAGAAGAGTAGAACTACCAAATGAAAGGCAAGAGAGAGCGAAATTATACGGAGGGCAGCGAGGTTCTGTTGCATTAACGATGAATTATACAAGAGATCCTACCTCGGTCCATATCTGAGGTGCGTATCTGAAGAAGAAGGGCGAGGCATATTGGAAGAAATTCATGAAGGGTGCTGCGGTGATCACACCAAAGGAAGAGCGCTAATTAGCAAAACACTAAGAGCTGGATTTTTCTGGCCGACAATGAGCAAGAAGGCGGTGGAGATGGTTAAGCGGTGCCAAAAATGTTAAATACACGCACCCTTAATACACATCTCAACGGAAGATATGATCACCATGGGAGCTCCCTGCCCTTTTGCTAAATGGGGAATCGATATCATGGGGCAGTTTACACCTGGCTCGGGAGGAAGGAAGTTTTTAGTAGTAGCCATAGACTATTTCAGCAAGTGGGTAGAGGCCGAGCCCGTGGCCACCATCACCGAGCAAAGAATCATAAGTTTTCTGTTCAACAACATTTGCTGCAGGTACGGAGCGCCTCAAATACTTATCTCAGATAATGGAACTCAATTCAATGGGAAAAGAACCCAATCCTGGTGCGAGGGGATGCATATCAAACAAAGGTTTGCTACGGTTGCTCATCCGCAAACCAATGGACAGGTAGAGGTAAGTAATAGAATAATCTTGCAAGGGATCAAAACCCGCTTAGACAAGGCCGGAGGAGGATGGGTGGACGAACTTAGCTTGGTGCTATGGTCATCATACCGAACCACACCTAGATCATCGATGGGGGAAACACCCTTCAGTATGGTATATGGGTCCGAAGCTGTCATCCCGGCAGAGGTCGGAGAAATCTCACATCGGGTTCGGTGGTTCAACGAGGAGGAAAACGAAGAAATGATGAGGGAGGCGTTGGACACCATAGAAGAAAGAATAGAAACGGCCACAGCACGAATGGAAAGATACAAAAGCTTGACAAAAGCTGCTCATGACAAAAGGGTAAGGAAGAGATAGTCCCAAGTCAGCGACTTGGTGCTTAGGCGAGCTGATGCCCTTAGAAAAACAGTAAAACTGGAGCCGAACTGGGAAGACCCTTACAAGGTAATCCGAATTTATGTAGGGGGAGCTTATGAGCTCGAGGATATGGAAGGACACCCCATCAAAAGACCTTGGAACATATGCCACTTAAAAAAATATTTTGTATGAAGAAGTGTTGAGGAAAGCTTGTAGTGTTTTAATAAAAGTCTATTACGAAAAAATCTGAATGTACTGATCAAACAAAACTAGAAAGGAAATCTGATCAGGTGAAATGCCTTCAGATCCGAGTAAGGGTGAACTGCCCTATGACATCTGATAAGGTGAAATGCCTTCAGATCCGAGTAAGGGTGAACTGCCTTATGACATCTGATCAGGTGAAATGCCTTCAGATCCGAGTAAGGGTGAACTGTCCTAAACTGCCCTATGACATCTGATCAAGTGAAATGCCTTCAGATCCAAGTAAGGGTGAACTGCCCTATGACATCTGATCAGGTGAAATGCCTTCAGATCCGAGTAAGGGTGAACCACCCTAAAAATCAGAATAGATGAAAAACCCTCGGATTCAGATGAAGGCAAACTACCCCGATCTATAAATAGCCTCAGACTTAAAGTGAGTCGATCTATAAAAAAGGATACTTTCGGTGAAAAGAGTTGGAATTATCCAGACTATATACCACTCGAGAGAGTTAGAAATATCCAAGCTACCTTAAATTCCGAAGGGTTGTTCGAAATATCCGACCTGTATTAAGGTCGGTAATAAAGTTGGGTTGGGTCGACCTAAAATAGCCAAGTTATCATAACTTGGCTATTTTAATGGCCGAGTTATATTTAAAGCGTTACAAAATTTAAAGTAATAGAGCATCCGAGCTATACTAGGGGGAGGATTAAAAAACGAGTGGTGTGGACTTCAAAGAAGTTTTGAAGTTGTCGGATTATTTCAAATAGTTGAGCTATATCAAGGTTACGGTTGACGCCGAGCTATATCAACTGCCACAGAGTCGTTTGAAGTAGTCAAGCCATATTAACTTTAAAGAGATCCAAGCTACATTCACATCAAAAGACTTTTCATTAAAAAAATCTGTGCTAGTGCAATAAACAACCAAAAGAATAAATACATATACAAATAAAGGCTAAGCTACAGGCTCAGAATATTGGGGGGGGGGGGACGAAGGAGAAGCATCGAGGTTGGCCCCAGTCACATCTGGATTAGGAGTGTTGGCCTTAACTGACGATGTGTAGAAGGGATAGAAGGCAGCTCCAAATCTAGGTCGGATTCCTTTACAGACTTTCCAAGGGCATCCTCCCACCAGGCTGCCTCGGGAGATTCGTTCACATCACCAGACCACCTGAAGGGACGGGATCCCCATCCAAAGCTGCATCCCTGTCCAACTCTCCCACGAAGACCAAAGCGGCTAGTTGTTCGCGGGCGCGAGTTAGAGCAAAATCAAAGTACTGCGTCGCGGCGGGAGCCAGCCTGACTAGATAGGTGGTGGAATTGTGATACCGGGCTAGGAGGTCAGAACGGTAAGCCTATCGTAAAGAGTAACCGACGTCGCTGGTCAGAAATCAACGTCGACCATCCATTACTCCTCGATCATAGGATGACCCCTCGGATCTAGCATCAGCTAGTTGAGCTTCAAGTTGGGCGACCTTCTATGATTCTGTTTTAGCCTGAGCTTCAAGTTGGGCGACCTTCTCTGATTCTGTTTTAGCCTGGGCTTCGAGCAGGCCGATCTTCTCAGACTCGGCCTTAGTTTCTTCCAGCTGAGCCTCGAGCTAGATCACCTTCTCCGATTCAGCCTGAGTCTAAGCCTTTGAAAGTTTTAGCTCTTGATTCAGCTGAACGTTGGCCATTTGAGCCCATTCCAAAACCATTTCTCGCTCATAAATCTTCTTAAGGGAAACATCTAAGCGATATTCCCTCTCCTGAAGCTGGGCAGAGAGATCGGTATTAGTCTCCAGGGCGGCCGCCAGATCGGCTGACATCTGGGTAAGCTGGGAAGAAGATGAAGCGCCGATCTTATGCTCCTCCACGAAGGTCACAAAAGTAGCACAGAACTGTGTAGGGGAAAAATAGTTGCATCAGAACATCAAAAAGGAAGAAATATATATACAAAAAAATATAATAATAATAAATATAAAAGTGGTGGAAAAGAGGAAAGAGGCGAGAAAATGAGTACCTTTCCAAAATACATCATCATGGCCTCAAAACGAGAGTCCTACGCGGCGTCTCGTAATGCCTGCTTATCCTTAGATGGGATCATATAGATGAAATACTTAAGAAACTTTTCCCACTCCTTGCAATGGAGCAAAGTCTCCATAGCCGGGCCAGAGGGACCTGCAGCCTTCGACCGCTTAGAAATGGGGGAGCTGGGAGAATAGGCCCTCTTCGCGACCTGAAGCTGCCGAGAGGAACTTGCAGGGCTCAGCCCAGTGGTCAAGGGAGGAGCCAAGTTGGAGGGGAGAGTCACCCCAACCTTGGGTCGGGACAAGGGCTTCTGCTTGGTTTTGGACGAGCCCTCCGCCCTCTCTTTAGGGGGATTCGTCGACCTGGGGACCTTCTCCTTCGTCGGTTCAGCAGGCTGGGAAGCATCGGATTCGCAGGTCCGCATGAAGCGATCTACGAAGAACAATACAATAGGTCAGTAAGATAGCCGAAAAAACAAAATAATAAAAATTACACTATGGAAAGAGTCGTTAAGCCTACCAATATCGGGAATAGCTGGATAAAGATTCAAGTTCAGCCCACAATGGAATAAAAGATCATGAAATTGCATCAGCTGGAAAGCATTGTAAGGAATGGCGTTCCATTCCTGAACCTTATCAACCCACCCAGCTCGGATAGAACTGCGCCTGGGAATAGGAGCTTGGCTCGGAGTGGCTTGCGTCCATTCATTGGGGAAGCCCAGGAGTCAACCAAAGGGAGCCGAAGAAAAAAGAAACGTGACCTCCAGTCCTTCACATTGGAAGGGAGGTGGGGTGAAGAAATGGGCGTTGTTCCGAGAAGTCGAGTAAAAGGATCCTTTAAAGCTCTTTAGCCCGAAGCAAAAATAGAAAAAGTTCAGGTTGGGTTCCTCGTGTCTATAATGACATAACACGAGAAAACCAACCATATAGCGAATATAGTTGGGGGAAAACTGGTTGAGGGGAAGATTATATTTAACAGAAAGAGAAACAAGGAAGGGTTGAAGAGGGAAGCGAAGACCACTGCTCCTGGAGGAGGGTGATCAGGGGTGTCGCGAGCCTGGGGCGTGACAAACTCCCACCCCGGAGAAAGCCTAAGAAATTTTATAAAACTAGCCAACGCGGCTGGACTAGTCCTAGACAGGGGATGATGAGGAAGAACCCGAGTAACTCCTGCGACCGCTTGATACGGATCAGCTAAAAGTCCGGTCACAGTTACCTCACCCATAGGAGGAGGAGACGGGGGATCTACGATGATCAGAGGGATGCCGGAAGGTAGGTCAGAGGGGATGTCGCCCAGCTCGGACCAATATACATCACCTAGAGGTTCGTCTCTAAGACGAAGGGAGGAGCCCATAACTCGTCTCTAAGAGTCTCGCCGTCCTATGGCCTCAGATAAGAGCGTGCCGACCTCAGAGGTCTCGCCGACCCATGGCCTCAGATAAGAGCGTGCCGACCTCAGAGGTCTCATCGACCTATGGACTTAGATAAGAGTGTCCCGACCTAAGTGGCCCTTTACAATATGAATCGATCTGCCTAGTCATACCCGGGGTCTGGAATCACCGGGCTGATGAAGGTTGAGTTCTCGAAAAGGTAAATTTTGACCTACCTGACAGAATCCCAGAGATTCAGGGAGTGGTAAACCATAGTCTCCAATCCCGGATATCCAGGGATGGGAAATCGCAGCCTGAATCCCTGAATATCCGGGATCTTCCCTAGAATCAGGAAAAGATCTTAAGGACAGATGGCCCTCCCTTCTATAAATAGGGGAGAAGCCTTTCTTTCAAAGGCTAAACATAATTCTGAGATTACAATATTAGAGAGAGAGAAAGAAATACACAAAGAGAGAGAAAGAGTAACACTACACATATTCGGGTTTTCTCAAATAAACTTCATAGATTAATCCGGTTCTTGGTGACCGATCAGTTCGGTTACATCAGCTTTATACCACGTAAGAGACGTCTTCACAATGATACAATATTTTACTTTGTATGAAGTTGGCATGTGCATACGTAGTATTAATAATAAAGGCTATTCTTTTTTTTCTTAAATCATCTTTTTTTATTTAAACCCCTTAATATTAGTTTGAAATTTCGTATTAACCTCGAAAATGAATAATCTTTTTCTTTAACCCAATTTTAAATATATGTTTTTTTGAGAAATGCTATAATAATATCGTATTTTTTTTAGAAAAATAATAAGTATCACATACATTTACCCACATTTACAAATCATGGAGTTTCCGAAGAAGGTGAATATGTTAACAAAATTTAGTGGGGCATATTTTGAACGTCTCCCTCAGGGCATCGAAAAATTCAGGACCCGCCCTGGGGAAGGAGAGCAAGTTATGTGACGTAAAAAGTTTATTTCCTATTTAAATATTACTCTACATTATATATATATATATATATATATATATATATTATTTTTTAAATATTTCTACTTCATTTTGTTGCTTAATTATTTCTTGGCTTTACGCCCGTAAGATTCAAACTTATAGGTTATTTGATTAAAATAGCACATTTCCAAATATTATAGTGAAATATTAGAACAAACACAAGATTATCAAATACACTGTACAATTTAATTTAAAATAGAAGATTTGTTAAGATTTCAAATAAAAACGAATTATTAAATACCGCCGTCAATTACTAGCTACCGCCACAAAAATTATGATTTTGCCCTTTTAATAAAATCTTACTCTCTCTACCTCACTTCTCTCTCTTGATAAAATCACAGGCGTCTAAAAGTTCTGCCTACGCCATGTGTGGGCGTCTGGAGTTTATGCCTGACCGACGATTTATGCGTCTGGACCAATACACCTCGCCTAAGGTCGATCGGGGCGGGTGTAACATCCCCAAGATGATCAGGGCATATTACAGCGCCTTAGACCCCACATTTTGGAATCTTGCAGGCTAACATACCAACACGACATTCGACAAAGACATACATCATCAACAAACAGACAATTTCTCAATCCACGACATTCAAAACAAAATACTGAAATTTGACAATACAACTAGACATCAAATCCACTCCCAAAACGGGTAGACAACATTAATAAATTCAAGAAAGAAGTACTCGAGTACTTAAACAAATGAAATGATAAATAAATTTAAAGGACATGTCATCAAATGGACTACCACTGAACAGAATCACTTTTGCCCATCATCCTCGTACGACCCGCTTGCTCGTTCGCCTCCATGACCTGTACCTGAAATACAAAAGTATTTCCCCCATTTAAGAGGTTAGCAACAACTGCTAGTGCAAGTAATTTGAATTACCATTCTAATCAGATGAAACATGCGCAAAAAATTATTTTAGAAATCATTTATATTCCAGAATATTTGCGGTGCACAAGCACAAAACACATTTCTCTAACAAAACATTTCAAAGTTAACCGTTGGTACCAGACTCACGGCCACCGTACCCAGCAGAGGCCCCGTCGGACCATCCCTGGATGGTTTAACCCTAGTTCATGATACGTACACTCACGGAAATACGTATCCCTAAAGGCTCCGTCAGACCGTCCCTAGGTGAACATACACATATACATCCACAACAACCACGAAAAGCCATAATCCAAATATTAGACCATGTAAACACATGTAAAGTACTTGCCTTTGAGACATCTTCGACGAAATGGGAATGAACAACGACTACGAATGGTCCGGAGGGAAAACGACCGTTTCTAAACGAAGGATTAACATAACTCAGTCCTACACGATAACAATAATCGAATGGAATACGCCCATAGCCCCGATTACAAGCTATAACAATATACGATCAATCGATACGGGGGAGGGTTTATGTAAAATCTCCCCGAATCGACAATTCACGGATTAAACTCGATGGAATCGGATTGGGAATCACCCAATAACAACAATCAGTAAGGAATATTGCAACATACTTGAACAATTCGAGTTTAATCAAGCAAAACCCCAAAACCCCCAAAATCGACAAAGTTAGGGTTCTAAGCCATTTACCTCGGATTTGGACGGTGGAAGATGATTACTTAGAAGATGATATGCTCCTAAGATCTCATGGTGATGAAGGATGAAGAATACATGAATTGGAAGTGTTAGAAATCGCTCTCTGGTGTCGCCCGACGAAGAAAACGAAAGGAAAGGATGAGAAATGAGGTTTCTGACCTCTGCCCGCTGTCTTAAAACAGCGGGTTGTTACGGCCGTAACAGGGGCTGTCTTATGGCCGTTAGGCCAACTTACGGCTGTAATGAATGGGATGTTACTACCAGTAGCACCTACCGGATGACAGCCGAGAAGATCTTTATCGAATCGGCCCGGACGACTCCGAAACCCGGACCTGCTATCGAACCAAAAATATGGTTACGAAGTATTCTCGATGACGAATCTAAGCGCTAAAAGGAAACACAATTCCGATTCGCCAAAGGTTCGAAATTCGACGACGAAAGTAAATTTCCCTTAAGTTTAAGGAAATTACAAAACGGCCCAAACATTCGAAAATCATGATACGACGTCGGATTGACAAACCGAAACTCACAACACGAACAACTCAACCATACGAACTTATGTAAACAAAGAAACAACAAAAAATAACGAGTTTTACAAGAATCGAATGTACATACGGCAAAACATATCATAGAATGGAATTACGTAAAAACATCTCCGAAACTCGTCCAAATGGAAAAACTCCAAGAATAAAGTAGATTCAAAACGTCGAAATGGTTACAATCGAGTCGATAAAAATAAACATACACCAAAAATAGAAACTGCTAAAAATGGAAAGGTACGGATATTACATTCTCCCCCTCTAAAAAGAAGTTTTGTCCCGAAACTTAAGAATCAAAAAGCTCGGGGTGCCTCGAACGCATATCCTCCTACAACTCCCACGTTGCTTCTTCTACTCCGTGCCTCGACCATTGCACTTTAACCAAAGAAATAGTTTTGTGCCTTAATTGTTTGTCTCGACGCTCCAAAATTCTAACGGGCTTTTCCTCAAACGTAACATCCTTCTCGATCTCCATGTCCCCGAAATCAATAACATGGGATGGGTCTGGAACATACTTCCTCAGCTGAGAGACATGAAATACACTATGCACATGACTCAACGACGGAGGCAATGCCAAACGGTACGCCAACTCGCCAACTCTCTCTAATATCTCGAAAGGTCTAATATACCTCGGGCTGAGCTTCCCCTTTTTCCCAAAACGGAAAACTCCCTTCGACGGAGACAATCTCAACAAAACATGATCTCCCACCTCAAACTCCAAAGGTCGATGCCTAACACCTGCATAAGACTTTTGTCGACTCTGAGCCACCAACATCTTCTCTCTAATCAATTCAACTTTTTCCCTCGTCTCTAACACAAGATCCGGCTCAGTGCCAACTAGATCGGATGGCTTATCCCAACATATCGGTGATCGGCAATGTCGGCCATAAAGAGCCTCACACAGTGCAATATTAATCGACCCGTGCCAGCTATTATTATAAGTAAACTCGATCAAGGCCAGATGCTCCTCCCAGTCACTACTCCAGTCTAACGCACACACACGCAGCATATCCTCGAACGTCTGAATGGTACGTTCGGACTGTCCGCCAGTCTGAGGATGGAAAGATGTACTCAAACGCAAATGTGTCCCCGATGCCTTATGTACCACCTGCCAGAAAGCGCTACAAACCGGCCATCTCTATCCAAAATAATAGTCTTCGGCGTACCATGAAGTCTCACTATCTGCGCGATAAAAATATGAGCCAATTTTTCTGGACCCCAAGTATCCTTGATGCCAGAAAATGTGCCGACTTAGTCAGTCGGTCCACGATCACCCACACCATATTCATTCCGGTCTTCGTCCTCGGAAAGTTCGTGACAAAATCCATCGAGATATCTTTCCACTTTCATTCCGGGACGGAAAGTGGTTTCAACAATCCGGCTGGCCGCTGATGCTCGATTTTGACTTGTTGGCAAGTCAAACACTTAGCCACAAACTGAACTACCTCATTCTTCATGTCATTCCACTAGAAATTCTTCCTCAAATCTTTATACATTTTACTCGAGCCCGAATGGACTGAGTAAGGTGACGCATGGGCCTCTCGCATAATACTCTGTCTTAATTCCAAGTCGTTCAGAACACACAACCGACCTCGGAATCTCAACACACCATCCTCATGTATCATGAATCCCGGGGCTTTCCCCTTGCCCACATTCTCTCGAAGCTGAATAAACATCGAATCTTCCAACTATCCCAATTTAATGTCGTCGACTATAGACGAAGAGATCTCAAGAGTACGCAACTGCCCGCCACTCTCTGGTAGTACAACCTCAACGCTCAACCTCATCAACTCTCGCTGTAGTCCTGGCTGGGTCGTACGTAACTCAAGTGCCGAAGCGGTACCGATTTCCGGCTCAAGGCATCTGCCACCACATTTGCCTTGCCCGGATGATAAAGTATCTAGAGGTCGTAATCCTTAATCAACTCCAACCATCTTCTCTGTCTCATATTTAGCTCTTTCTGCGTGAAAATATACTTCAGGCTCTTGTGATCGGTGAAAATCTGACACGACGAACCATACAAGTAATGACGCCAGATCTTCAACGCAAACACAACCGCGGCCAACTCAAGATCGTGGGTAGGGTAATTCAACTCATACGGTTTCAATTGATGGGAAGCATATATTCCGAAGACGGCCTTTCGGACGAGATACGGCCACTACAAGTTTATATTTATGCCTTTTGGGCTAACCAACACCACAGCCGTGTTCATGCAGCTTATGAACAAATTCTTTATCAAATATCTCGATAAGCATGTAGTTGTTTTTATCGACGATATCCTGATTTACTCGAGGAGCGAGGAGGAGCATGCACGTCATTTGCATATCGTGATGGGAATCTTAAGAACTCAACATCTTTTTGTGAAGTTTTCAAAGTGTGAGTTTTGGTTGCGGGAGGTTATGTTTCTCGGTCACGTGATCTCGGCTGAGGGTGTTCGTGTGGACCCACATAAGATAGAGGCAGTGTTGGATTGGGCGCTACCCAAAAATGTGAAGGAGGTCCGTAGTTTTCTGGGTTTGGCTGGGTATTATCGTAGATTTGTCGAGGGGTTCTCTAAGCTCGCTCGACCACTGACTCAGTTGTTGTAGAAGTCAGAGAAGTTTGTGTGGACCGACGAGAGGCAAAAGAGTTTCAAGGACTTGAAGAAACGATTGACGACCACTCCTGTCTTGGCTTTATCGAGTCGTAATAAGGGTTTCTCAGTTTATAGCGACGCTTCGGGCTAAGGGAAGACGATTATAAAGAATAATTCTAGTCATGTAAGTACTTGATAGATTTGTCTTAATGTGTATTTTCAAAATATAACTTACATGACTAGAATTATTCTTTATATTGATCGTAATTTATGGTCAAAAATTTTAAATTTTGACCAAAAATATCAAAGTAAGAAATTAATTGGTGGACGGAGGAAGTATAATAATAGACAAAAGCGAATAAATTATTCAAGCTCTCCAAAACTTAGGGAATCCTTCACTCGGAGCTGATAATACCCGATCATCTTCGAAAACACAGTTGCCCCTTGCAATTGGTCAAACAAGTCATCAATCCTCGGGAGAGGATACTTATTTTTGATAGTCACTTTGTTCAACTCTCGATAGTCGATACACAGACGAAGTGACCCATCCTTCTTCTTTACAAACAGGACCGGTGCATCCTAAGGCAAAGCGCTCGGTCGAATATACCCCATGTCTAGCAGCTCTCCCAACTGTTTCTTCAACTCAAGCATCTCGGCAGGCGCCATACGGTATGGCGTCTTAGAAATCGGTGCTGCACCGAGCTCTAAATCAACAGTAAACTCAACCTCTCGGTCCGGCAGAAAACCCAGAAACTCGTCTGGAAAGACATCAGGATACTCACACACTACCGGAATAGACGAGAGCTCGACTGCCCCTTTCCCCCATCTCAAAGCATAACACCAGTAACCCGTGCAACCTCCTCGAAGAAGTCTCACCGCTTTCATAGCGCTGATCAGAAATCTCTGACTACTCCGCTTACGCCCCACAAAAGAATACTCGGTACCATCAGAGGCTAACATCGAAATAGTTCTCGCTCTATAATTCATGATTGCACCGTGCCGGTCTAGCCAATCCTCATCAAGAATCAAATCCTCATCCTTAATATCTACCGCAATCAGATTATAAGGTCAATCCCTCCCCGCGATACTCACAGAAAAATCTCTAATCTCACGATCCCCCACAATGCTATCCCCACAAGGCAGTTTAACAACAAATGGTTCACACGCAACATGCAGACGACGCACACAATCTAGAGACATGAAAGAATATATAGCACCAGAATCGAATAACACGGAAATAGGATGGTCAAGGATGTGAACGGTACCTGTAGCCACCGTCACATCGGGATCTCCAGCTCGTCTCATCTCATACACACGGGGCAGAACAGACCCCGCACTAGAAGCTCCCCCTCTAGAAGGCTGCCCACGTCCTCGACCTCTACCAAAACTCTGCTTGATTCACGCTTGATTCTCCCGCATTCGGTACCTGATTCACGCTTGATTCTCCCGCAGTTGGGGCGGACACCTGAGTAACTGGTGCCCGAACTGCATCTATATAATACTTAGCATGATGTCCCATCCGACCGCAAACAAGACACTGAATCGGAGGCCCGTCACACTCACTCATCATGTGTCCTGGACGACCACAGTTAAAGCAGGTAGGACCACGAACGGAACAAGTAGAAGCAGACTTAGAACCGTTTCCTCGCCCAAATGATGGGGACATATTCCCGAAGACTCGCGAACTAGACTGAGCCTTCTGATACCCGCCAGACTTGCCTCCCTAAAACGGACCGGAGGTCTTATGTTTCTTACCCTCGGTTGCCGTCTCTGTCGCAGAAAACGACATCTCATAAGACATTGCCTTGTTTTGATAATCCTTCAGAGTTGTACACCCGAGACCAGCCATGTAGTGACGAACCCTCGCCTTCATCCGCATGTCAAAGTGGTGGATCTTATCTAGCTCATCTCAGACCTAATTTCTCACATAGTGAAGTTGCTGGTTGTAGTCCTTGATCGCCTGCGAAATAGGAACATTCTGGGGCTTAGCCTCAAAGAATGCTCACATCCTCTCTCTTTTACTGGCCATGGACAAAATTCGTCCTCCATCAACTCTCGGAACTCTGCCCATGTGGCTGCTTGATCACGTGGTCTCACCGCTTGCCACTACGTTGCCGCCTCCTTGGAGAGAAAGTATTGAGCGAT
Source organism: Orobanche coerulescens (assembly GCA_033398695.1). Taxonomy (NCBI): domain Eukaryota; kingdom Viridiplantae; phylum Streptophyta; class Magnoliopsida; order Lamiales; family Orobanchaceae; genus Orobanche; species Orobanche coerulescens. Next base: position 4,032,175 of record CM065815.1, on the reverse strand, counting down.
GGGTACCTTCCTCTCCTCGGAGCAGTTAGCCGCCTCGAACACTTTCTCGATCTCAAATAACCAACTCTCCCAACCGGAAGGGTCGGAAGTACCATCAAACTGCGGAGGACGCATACGAATCACATCCTGAAGTAACTTATCATTGTCGGATCCAGTAGGCGGAACCGGTTGGGCATTAGCTTGGCCGGACAAGACGGCCTGAGTCAGTAGCGTCATCTGGTTCGCTACTTGCTGCAAAATATTCGCCACTCCAATATTCTCATGAGCATTGCCGAAACTAGCAGACTGATCCTGCTGGCCCTCGCCACTGGGTGGAACATTGTTCGACAAAGAAGGCATCGCTGAATCAGTTCCTGAGTTACCGGACATGGCCGCCCCACCGGCTGCGCCATGTCCCCTATCACGTCCGCGACCGTGTCCGGGTCCTCTACCAGCAGGTATTCTGAAGAAGTAATAGGTGAGTACAGTTTAAACGCAAAAAGAAACAAGATACCAAGAAGCAAATAGAACAGAACAACATAACGAGTCAAGTTAGGAAAAACTTACGAGCACCGGCGTACCGAGATGATGGCGTAGCACTGATACTGTTCAAAAATGACACTCAACTAGACCCAAATAACCGACAATCTAGTATCCATAAACCTAAGATCTGATACCATATTCTGTAACACCCCAGCGCCGTGGACCCCACACTTTGGAATCCACCAGGCTAACATACCAACACGACATTCGACAAAGACATACATCATCAACAAATAGACAATTTCTCAATCCACGACATTCAAAACAAAAGACCGAAATTTTGACAATACAATTAGACATCAAATCCACTCCCAAAACGGGTACACAATATTAATAAATTCAAGAAAGAAGTACTCGAGTACTTAAACAAATGAAATGATAAATAAATTTAAAGGACATGTCATCAAATGGACGTCCACTGAACAGAATCGATTTTGCCCATTTAAGGGGTTAGCGACAACTGCTAGTGCAAGTACCATCCATTTTAACTACCATTATAATCAGATGAAATATGCGCCAAAAATCATTTTAGAAATCATTTATATTCCAGAATATTTACGGTGCACAAGCACAAAACATATTTCTACAACAAAATATTTCAAAGTTAACTGTTGGTACGAGACTCACTGCCACCGTACCCCGCAGAGGCCCCGTCGGACCATCCCTGGATGGTTAACCCTAGTTCGTGATACGCACACTCACGGCAATACGTATCCCCAGAGGCCCTGTCAGACCGTCCCTAGGTGAACATAAACATATACATCCACAACAACCACGAAAAGCTATAATCCAATTACTAGAGCATGTAGACAAATGTAAAGTACTTGCCTTTGAAACATCTTCTACGAAACTGGAATGAACAATGACTACGAATGGTCCGGAGGGAAAACGACCGCTCCTAAACGAAGGATTAACACAACTCAGTCCTATACGATAACAATAATCGAATGGAATACGCCCACAACCCCGATTACAAGCTATGACAATATACGATCAATCGATACGGGCGAGAGTTTACGCAAAATCTCCCCAAATCGACAATTCATGGATTAAACTCGACGGAATCGGATTGGAATCACCCAATAACAATAATTGGTAAGGAATATTACAACATACTTGAACAATTCGAGTTTAATCAAGCAAAACCCGAAACACCCCCCAAATCGAAAAAGTTAGGGTTCTAAGCCATTTACCTCGGATTCGGACGGTGGAAGATGATTACTTAGAAGATGATATGCTCCTACGATCTCACGGTGATGAAGGTTGAAGAATACATGAATTGGAAGTGTTAGAAGCCCTTTGATGTCGCCCGACGAAGAAAACGAAAGGAAATGATGAGAAATGAGGTTTCTGACCTATGCCCGCTGTCTTAAAACAGCGGGCTGTTACGACCATAACAGGGGCTGCCTTACGGCCGTAACAAGGCCAACTTACGGCCGTAATGAATGGGGTGTTAAGGCCGTAACACCCTACTGGACAGCAGTCTGAGAAGCTGTTGTCCGAACTGTCCCGAACGACTCCCGAAACCCGGACCTGCTATCGAACCAAAAATATGGTTACGAAGTATTCTCGATGACGAATCTAAGTGCTAAAAGGAAACACAATTCCGATTCCCCAAAGGTTCGGAATTCGACGACGAAAGTAAATTTCCCTTAAGTTTAAGGAAATTACAAAACGGCCCAAACATTCGAAAATCACGATACGACGTCGGATTGACAAACTGAAACTCACAACACGAACAACTCAATCATACGAACTTATGTAAACAAAGAAACAACAAAAATGAACGAGTTTTACGAGAAACGAACGTACATACGGCAAAACATAACATAGAATGGAATTACGTAAAAGCATCTCCGAAACTCGTCCAAATGGAAAAACTCCAAGAATAAAGTAGATTCAAAACGCCGGATTGGTGTTCTTCGTGATATTGTTGTGGTCTTTTCTGACAGTCAATCTAGCATCCATTTGTGTAGAAATCCTATTTTCCATGATCGTACAAGCATATTGATGTCAGGCGACACTTCATCCGTGATATCGTGGAGAAGGGCATAATTGATTTGGAGAAAATCCCGTCCCATTCTAATCCTGCAGATATGGGAACGAAGTGCCTACCAGTCGAGAAAATTAAATCTTGCAAGTCGATACTAAATATCGACTCCCTTAACTGAAGACACTCCAGTCTTTCAGTTCGCTATCTTTGTGATAGATTTTCTAGTTTTCTTCGTGATTCCTAGTTTTCTTTCTTAGTGATTGATTTATGTCTTTATGCTTGTACTAACTTTGTGTGGCTAGCATGTGGTGTGACGTTCGGCGATGATGACCTCCTTATCAAGAAAGTACCCCGATGGCTCATTTGGTCCGGGTGGAGATTTGTTAAGTTAATGGCCCAAATGATTTATTAATTATGGGCCGGTATTATGCAGCACAGCCCAGAACTAATAACTACCCCCCCACCACCACCAGGCCCGGCTTCTGGATTGTTCCCTACTTCTAATCTCGCCCGTTGATTTAGATGGGACAATCCCATCTGTCGGTTCCTTGTATTTGTTTCACTCTCGTCTAAACCCTAGCCTCACTTCTCTGTTTTTGTTTCTCTCTCGTCTCTCTCTCGCTCTCCGCCGTCAGAAATAGACATTTGTTTTTCTTCCCTTTTTTGCTCGGCTGTGCCGTTCCGATTTAGAAGGAAATCGAAACCCTTATCATAATAATGATGAGAAAGGATTTGATTCCCCGAAAATCGCTGGCCTTTCGTTTGGGATTTCTGCCTATTTATTCTGAGCGATCTGGGCTTGAGAAAAACACACGGAAAATTCTTCTGAGTGAAAAATATTTCCTTCAAGTATCTTTGTGATTTCTGAGTGAAAAAACAAAATTTCTGAGTGAAATTGCTTGAGGCCGATTTTGGGTGTTTCTTCTGGGAACTATTTGAAACCGTTGGGGGTGGTTCTTGTCTGGGCTGCTGGTCGCTGATACTCGAGGAGCCTAGGACGTGGCTACTGATTTGGAGGACTGAGCCGAGGCCGACTTCCGGTTGATTCTCACCACCTCCGCCTCTCGGTTTTCAGATCTTGTGTGATCTGTTCGGTTTGATTTCTTGAACTTCAATTTTCTGTTCTTTGTGTTCGGGCTTTTGAGGTTAATTCGGTTTTTCCCTGTGTAATTCGTTGTAAGTAAGTTTGTTGTGTAATCCTTAATCCCCGGAACTTTATTTGTAATTCGTTTACTGCTTTGTTGTGTAATTTTATGTATTCCGGATAGATACCCTACAACTATGATTGGTGAAATAAAAAATTTGATTGGTTAATATGAAGAGAGAAAAAAAGTGTTTGAAATTTGTCAAAATATGAACGGTGTAGGCCTATTTGTAGATCTATTATGTAGGTCTATATATCATAAATCGTGAATCTATTGATGATTAGCGTTAAAAAAAAATGATCATTGTATACTGAACATACTAAAACAACAAACTTTCTACGTGTAATAAATGTTCTCTACTATATTAGTGGACTCCCCCTCCATATCTTCCCCCATAACCCTCTCTCTCTCTCTCTCTCTCTCTCTCTCTCTCTCTCTCTCTCTTTTCCTCAGCTTCTTTGTCTTTGATAACTCAAACCCCCAAAAAAGCAAACATTCAGAAGATCAGATCCAAGTTGGTTAATCTGTCAAACCCAAACAGCCTCCATATATACATACCTTGATAGGTCAATCTATCAATCAATCAAATCAATCCCCACAGGAAAAAAATATAAGAATAAAAAAAAAAGCTTAAAAATATGTCATCTTCATCAACTGTTTTCTCACCGGACCACCATCACCACCAGTTTTCTTCTCCTTCCGAGCAGCTCTGTTACGTCGAATGCCACTTTTGCGACACTTACCTCGCGGTATTATTATTATTTATTAACCATTCAACCTTTTCTTCTCAAACTTCATGATTTCTTTTGTTAATTTATTTTATATATATATATATAGATAGAGAAAGAGAGAGAGAAAGAGAGAGAGATTTATTTACTTGAGGTTTTTCAAGAAAATCTTTTTCTTGTTTTTGAGTTTGGTTTTATTAATCTCTTTTATTTTATTTTTGTTTATATATATATATATATTATTATTATTATTATAAGGTGAGTGTACCTTGCACAAGCTTGTTCATGACTGTAGCAGTGCGATGCGGGCACTGCGCCAACCTTCTGTCGGTGAACATGCGCGGAATGCTCCTTCCGGGGGCCAATCAGTTTCATCTTGGCCACTCCTTCTATTCTCCTCAGAATCTTACGGTATTATTATGCACATACAGATTAGGGTTTCTAAATTCGGCAACACACACACACATTTATATATATATATATATATATATATATATATGTATATATATATATATATGTGTGTGTGTGTGTGTGTATGGGTGTTTTTGTTTTTTCATTATTTTTTTTCTTTTTGATATGGGTTTAATTCAAATTAGGGTTCTGAAATTAATTAAATTTAAAAAAAAAATGTAATCTTGAGATGTACAAGCTGTATAACTTAGCTAAAGACGTAATTTTGTTCTTAATCGTGTGTATATAATGTATAATGTTGAACCATTTTTGTGAACTGTTTTTGGTATTTTATGTGTATTATCTTTTTTTCACACAGCTGGAGGAGATTCGTAGCACACCGTCGAACTTTCTCATAAATCAGCCCAATCCAAACGAGCCCTTTATGCCGGTTCGTATAATCGACGAGCTGCCTAAGCCTCCGGCGGTCGCTAACAGACGTGAGATTTATTTATTTATTTATTTATTTATTTATAAATTGGGATATTTTTCAGTCAAATTCGACTCCGGCCTTTCTAGTATACAGTAGTTTGCTAACCAAAAATAAGAAACTGAAACTGCATTATTGTGTTTTGGGTTTACTCTTCAACAGTTATATATAAATCTTTTATTATATATACATTTGTTTCATAATATATTTCCACTTTCCTATATGTTCATCAATAGTTTGCCGGCCCGATTTATTATTCAGTTGATCTGATTTTGTAATATAAGGGTTTTGTTAAATAAAAAAAATAAATAAATCGGCTCTATATTAATTTTATTTTATTATTTTAAGAAAATAAAAATAAAAATAAAAAAGAAGAAGAGGAAAGAAGTATCTCCCCCGGGAATCATGATAGGATAGAAACAGTGGAATCTCAGGAGAGAAGAACCAAAATCATTACATAATGATGAATGCAGTAAAGAAGATGACAGTAAAGATGGTAAAATGTAGAAATTCAAAGAAAGTCAAGCTGAAGTGAAATTAATGTCAACTTTTTGCTTTATTATTCTTATTAATTATAATATTATTATTATTATTTATTTATTTATTTTGTATTTTTCCGGTTCATTCATCAGCGCCGGAAAAAAGACAGAGAGTGCCATCTGCTTACAACCGGTTCATCAAGTAAGAGCAGAAATTCTGAGCTTAGTATTTTTTTTATTTAAAACATGATTTTATAAAAAGATTAATTTGCATAAATGAAGAAAGAATGAAATCAAACATTTATTATTTATTTATTTATTTATTTATTTATTTGTTTTATTTGTTCGATAAAAAAATTTGCAGGGACGAGATCCAGCGTATCAAAGCCGGAAACCCTGATATAAGTCACAGGGAAGCTTTCAGTGCCGCTGCAAAAAATGTACTCCAAGATCCAAGAATTGAATATATATATATATATATTTTCAGAAAAAAAAATAATAATACTAGACACTGCGCTTCTCGATGAACCTACTCATACTAGGGTTTCCTTTTTACTAACTAGGGTTTTCATTTTATTTAATTCTTTTTTATTTTAATTATAATAGTTTATTATTATTGTTCACAGTGGGCCCACTTTCCACACATTCACTTCGGACTCATGCCTGATCAACCCGTGAAGAAACCAAATATGTACCAACAGGTATTTCAAAACCCTAACTTTTAGCTACAAGAAAATGGACAAACACTTCTTTTGACGTCATATTTTCTGCAATAATAATATATATAATATATATTACATGAATATAATAATTGACTGAATGATTTGTAGGAAGGAGATGATGTTCTGAATACGAAAGATAATGGGTTTCTTGCTCCTACCAACATGGGCCTGTCTCCTTACTAAAGGAGAGAGAGAGAGAGAGAGAGAGAGAGAGAGAGAGAGAGGTGGCTGCAGCCTTTGTGGTTTCAAATGTTGTTCTAAGTTAATTAATCTGATGTACCAATTGTCTTTAAATTAGTTTGTGCCATTAGGGTTTCCTAATATGTTATTGTGATCACGCATGTCTTGTCGAAGAAGACTATGAACTGTACTTTTATCGGCTTGCTTAATTAGCGTCGGAGTATTTGCAGTGGGAGAGGTTTTTGATGCGCGGAGTGTGGTGGCTAGTTATTAATCTCTAGAGCCCATTTGAAAATCGAACTCGTTTATTGTTTATATATGCTTTAATTCTATTTTTTGTTGAGTGTTGATTTATGCATGTTAATTTCTTCTGCATTATGATTTATGTTTTGTTTTTTTTAAATTTGGAGAAAATGCTGGTAACACCAATATCAGAGCGTGCCTTCGAAAGGTTGCTGATGGTCACTTTACAGCAGCGGTGAAGGTGTTGTGCTCATTAGGGGTGGCTCCGCATAATGGTGATACTGTGATGGTTTTGGAGGCTAAACATCCACACAAACCACCACCGTCTATGCCGAGCACTATTTATGCTGAGCCTGCCCTTGTTGTGGAGGTTGATAACGTCATTGGTTGTATTAAATCCTTCCCTAAAGGGACTTCTTGTGGGAGGGACGGCTTGCGGTCACAACACATTTTGGATGCTTTGTGTGGAGATGGGTCTGTTGTTGTCACTGGTTTATTATGTGCTATCACTGCTATGGTTAATTTGTGGTTAGGGTGGAGATGTCTGTCGGCTCTTGCGGAGTTTGTTGCGTCTGCTCCTCTTACGCCGCTCTTGAAACCCGACAACGGGATCCGACCTATTGCAGTGGGTACTATATGGAGGCGGTTGGTTTCCAAGGTGGCTATGAAAGGTGTTGGCAAAGAAATGACCAAGTACCTTAATGATTTTCAGTTTGGGGTCGGTGTGTCGGGTGGAGCAGAGGCCATATTACATAGCGTTAACAGGTTGTTAAGTGATCGTCACACTGACGGGTCTCTTGTGATGCTTACAGTGGATTTTTCTAACGCCTTTAACTTGGTGGATAGATCAGCTTTACATGAGGTGCCCTTCTATTTCTTTATGGGTAGAATTTCTATATAGGCAACCAACCAGATTGTATCTTGGAGATAATCATATATGGTCCACCACTGGGGTTCAGCAAGGTGACCCGTTAGGACCACTTCTTTTCGCTCTTGTGTTGCATCCCCTCGTGCACCAAATCAGAAACAATTGCAAGCTTCTTCTTCATGCGTGGTATCTTGATGATGGGACGGTCATTGGTGACACTGAGGAGGTGGCTAGGGCTCTGGGCATCATTAGGGCGACGGGTCCAGCTTTGGGTCTTGAATTGAATATTAGGAAAACCGAACTTTTTTGGCCTTCTTGTGATGGTAGGAAGCTTCGTGAGGGTTTATTCCCAAACGACATCGGTAGGCCATCGTTGGGGGTGAAGGTTCTTGGGGGGCAGTTAGTAGGGATGCTGGTTTCATTAGTGGGTTGGTAAAGAAGAGAGCTTCTAGTGCTATTGATATGATGCGTCTTCTTCCCCAGCTAGGAGACCCGCAGAGTGAGCTCCTCTTGCTTCGATCTTGCATGGGTATTGCTAAACTTTTTTTTGGCTTGAGGACGTGTCAACCCGTATATGTGGAGGAGGCTGCTATGCTTTTTGACAAAGGATTGCGTGAGGCGATCGAGGATATGGTAGTTTGTGGAGGTCCCTTCTTTGGGGACCTCCAGTGGCAACTTGCCTCTTTACCTATTAGGTTTGGTGGTTTGGGGCTATATTCGGCAGTAGAGGCTTCATCTTATGCCTTTGTGGCCTCGAGGGCCCAATCTTTGGTGCTTCAGGACCACATCTTACGCAGCAGTGGTGTATGTGATATGGATTATGATTATTATTGTGCTTTGACTTGTCTTCGTGATATGATTCCAAGTTTTGACTTTGGCACTTTCACTAAAAAGGACACCGCCCCCACTAAAGCCCAACACACATTGGCGAGTGCTCTTTTTAGCAAGATTGTCCAGGACATGGAAGTTCACTTTGAGATGACTGTTAGACAAAAAGCTGTTTTTGAGTGTCTGCGTGCACCACATGCTCAAGAATTTCTCCTTGCCATCCCTATAGATGGTCTCGGTCAACATATGTCGCTGATTGAGTATCGCACTATCCTTAAATATCGCCTCATGATCTCTATTTTCCCGGTTGATGAAATTTGCCCAGTTTGTCACAAAGCTTGTCTGGATTCATTCGGAGAGCATGCAGTTCATTGTAGAGAGCTTCCGGGGTTCAAATACCGACACGATTTGGTTAGGGATGTTCTTTTTGACATATTCAGGCGGGCTGGGATTTCAGTTAAGAAAGAAGCACCTGTGAATTTCTTGACTGACCCGATGGAAGGAAGATCGACACTTAGACCAGCTGACATTTTGGTCTTTGGATGGATATGAGGGAAACATGCTTGTGTAGATCTAACGGGGGTTTCTCCACTTGTGGGATTGGGGAATCATGCTTTTACGGCAGGTCAGGCTGCTTTGAAAGCCGCTTCATGCAAAGTAACCAAACACGAGAAAGCGTGCCTTGATAACCAACACGCGTTTATACCTTTTGCATTTGATACATTTGGCTTCCTTGCACCTGAGGCTGTGGAGCTGCTCAAAAGAGTCCAACGGGTTATGCATGGCAATGTTACGACCCCAAGGTCTCTGAATGTAGTTTTTAAAAGACTTAGTTTTGCTATTCAAAAGGGCTAGCGGCACAGCTTGTTGCCCGCTTGCCTGTCGTTTCAGTGTAAAATATTTTGTTATTTCTTTATTATATAAGTGAAGCAAAATAAATAGTGCTTCATATTTTAGAAAGCTTTCAATCTCCAAATGATATAAGGGAGTGTGATATTTGCACTTCACTTTTCTTTTTCATATTACTAATTACAATCCACTTTTCTCTTTTTTATTATTCTAAAATATTGTCAATATTTGTATGTTCAACTATTCTTATATTTTGCCCTTCTTTTTCCTTTCAAGTTTTAATGTATTCGGATTGAAGAAAATAGCACAACTCTTAATGTCATAATAAACCAGCCAAAAAAAGTTGTTACCATCAAAATTATTTCACCAACACATGTTCTAATTAGTAAGGAATTCACCACAAGATTATATAGTTTTCCTTGTATAGAACATCCTATCCGTACTAATCCAAACAAAGGCAACTGCATTTTGGCCACGGGATAAAGTGCTTCAATGGTAATCCATAGTTTCCTCTAATCGTCTGCAAGACTGCAATGATATAGTTATTCGACGGAGGCCTATTTGATTCCAATCCTAAAAATGTAAAAAAAATAACTGCGACGGGAATAAACTGCAAATGAATCAAATTTATGTAGTAAAAAAAAGTAACGATAACCTGAAGAGGACATTTGAGACAATTGTGACCGACTTGTCTACACACACTGTATTTCTGAGCCGATTTCTCTACTAAATCAAATTGTGATGGTTCACATCTTGTAGTGGCAGGTTTTTTATCTTCTTTGACCCTAATGGACGACTCTTATGCGGCTGAACAATAGGTTCAAGAAGCGAAGGAAGAGGTTTGCCTAGAATTTGAGATAGTTGTATTTTGGTATCCTCCTTCCATAAGTGGCAATCTAATGTACTTACTTCTCACTTCACATGAAAGATCTTATATTGGATCCTCTTCCCTAACCACGGTTGTATGATCATTGCCAATAGACCGTGTATCAATCCTTCGATGCTTGTGAATGTAATTTAGCGCCATTACTTCAACTTTCATATTTCTTATCATGTGTACACATGGCAATCCCATTGTTTCGAAAAAATGTCCCTTGCACGATGATTGGGTACTCCGATAGTTCACTCGATCATATTGCTCATATAACTGATCCAAGTCAAAGAAAGATACATGATGAACAAGCTCTTGTCAAGAGATTATTTTCTTTGATTTCTTACGGGATAAAGTCTATTTTGGTCCCATAACTTTTCGCCTTTACCAAAAATGTCCCAAGAAATTTCGTTTAGCCAATTACATCCTAATTTTTTCTCAAGTGTACAATTTACATCCCAATACTCGTCGGAGTTGAGAAAATGACGTCGTTTCCCCTCATGTGACCCGCCCGTGACTTTTAATTTGGGGATTTTTATCTCCGGCGTGATGTGGACAATACGTGGAAGGGATAAAGTCTTTTTTGGTCCCATAACTTTTCACCTTTACCAAAAATGTCCCAAGAAATTTCGTTTAGCCAATTACATCCCAATTTTTTCTCAAGTGTATAATTTACATCTCAATTACATCCCAATACTTGAAACATAAGATGTATAAGGACCTGAAACAGAACTTTTGGTGGGGAAACATGAAGAAAGATGTAGCGGAGTATGTCTCGAAGTGTTTGACTTGTCAGCAGGTTAAGGTCGAGCATCAACGGCCGACGGACGTCAAGCCTCTCCCGATTCCTGAATGGAAGTGAGAGGACATATCGATGGACTTTATCACTAGTATGCCGAGAACCAAGACAGGAATGAGCATGATTTGGGTGATAGTTGATTGTTTAACCAAATCAGCTCATTTCTAGGCATTAAGGACACGTGGGGACCAGAGAGGTTGGCACGAGTATTTATTTCAGAGATAGTCCGATTGCATGGTACGCCGAAGACCATTATTTCTGACCGAGACGGTCGTTTTTTGTCTCATTTTTGGAAAGCAGTTCATAAAGCCTTGGGGACCGAATTGAACTTCAGCACAGCTTATCACCCGCAGACAGATGGACAATCCGAGAGGACTATTCAAACAGTGGAAGATATGATAAGGGCTTGTGCCTTAGATTGGTCAACTGACTGGGAAGTTCATCTACCGTTGATTGAATTTACCTACAACAATAGTTGGCATGCTTCTATTAAGATGGCACCGTTTGAGGCATTATACGGGAGAAGATGCAAATCGCCCCTATGTTGGAACGATTCATCAGATTTGGTCGGAACGGAACCAGAATTGATCGTGCATGTAACACCCCCAAACCATTTGGGAATATTACAACACGTTGCACTTCTCCGTGAGGATCTACCAAAGCAAATACGTAAAACACATTAACACTATACATGCCGACATGGCTAACTAACGAACCATTAGACCGATTTGGTCTTTTACCACAACATACACATCGACCATACATTACTCTTTCTCGTAACTCATACCCACGCAGGGGTTAACATAAATCAACAATCCCGCATAGGGGAAAGTAAACACAACGGAAAGACAAAACAAGACATCACCAAATATTCAACACCGGTCTTCATGTGATTAGTATCGCCGTCTTCCATCATCCTTCGTAACGATCCCGTGAATTGCTCCCAAAGAACCCGCAAATACCTGGACGCAATACAGACATCCACCCCCCGAATACTCGGGGGTTAGCAAAACTCCACTGTTTTGCTAGTGCAAGTATAAATACAAAGACAGGCCATACAAATCATACTCCAAGAACATAGAAATCATGAATATACTTCCCGAGATAATTCACTTGATCAAAACAATTTAGATTACGAAAGATAAGAATAAAACCATTTTACAACTTACAAAACATTTTACGATCTCGGGAGTTTTTGAAAACGTTTGGGATTTAAGAATTTTCAAGCCTTTCGAAATGTTTAGGGACATAGCCCAACAATCGTTTATTTCAAAATACAAGTCCGATAGCGGATAACAGGGCCCACGACCCAATTATAACATTCCAATCACAACACAGGGTCCACGACCCAAATCATCCACATCACATACTCGCAAGAATAACCGGTGGAAATTACACCGTATCCAACATTACCATGACAACGGTCTCACTCAACATACCACGAGCTACAATGCACAGAGCAACCACAGGACTCACGTACCCATACCAAATTATCACAACCAAGAGACGAATCATACACAACACATTTATTGGTGCCATTCCACTAAGTACCCTACCATTTGGTGCCATTCTAATCGGATGAAATATGCGCCAAAAATCACGGTTCTCCAACAAAACATTTCAAAGTTAACCCCGGTACGAGACTCACGGCCACCGTACCCGCAGAGCCCGTCGGACATCCCCGGTGGCTAACCACGTTCACGATACGCACACTCACGGCAATACGTATCCCTAGAGGCCCCGTCGGACCGTCCCTAGGTGAACATACACATATCATCCACAACGCCACGGGAAGCCATAATTCGAATACTAGAATGTGCATACAAATGCTAGGTACTTCGCTAGAATGGCCACTTTAGTCGACGATACACTCACAACTAATGTCACACAACCACAAGTAAATACCAATACCAAGCAACACCAAGTGTCACAATCTCCTCACGAAGGAATAACAACCAATATCGCACACATTACGCTCTTACCGAACAAGTACACATAACATTACGTAATCCCGCAAAGGATTACGGTCTATTAAACTCACTCAAAGTGATCGTAGCATCTTTCAACATACAAAACCAACACATATATTCCGAGAACACATATATTCACGAATTACAAGAATTATTGTTGAAAGACAACATTTATCGAGAACATACCGATCCCTTATTACGTTCATTAAACATTGGATTTCGCATAAAATCATTTATCAATAATTATGCCTACGAAACATGAAATGTATGGACAAGATACTTGCCTCGGTACGCGAGCAACGAAACAACGAACGAACGGTCGGATAGCCCTCGAACTTCCGAAAACGACCAAGAATTCGACAACCTCACGATCACTACGAAAATAACATCACCACGGATAAACAACGTTAAACGGAATCCGAATCAACCGGAAAAACAACAAGGATCCGAGGGTTCCTTCGAAGAAATCGGAAATCAAGCCGGGTGATAAAATCGATATATGAGTTACAAAATCCGAAGATCATGGCCAAGACAACAAGAATACCATAATCAAATCATCAAAATCGGACAAATCGGTGAATCATGAAGAAAACCCCAAAATCATACAAGTAGGGTTTTAAGCAAGGAAATACCTTGATTGGGACGAAGAACACTGATTAAATGATGATTTAATCAAAAGGATCTTCCAAAAAGCCTTAGAAACGAGAAGAATCGGCCAAGAACTCGATTTCCCAATCTCCCGTCCGATAGCCGCAAGAAAAGTGAAGAAAATGAGTAAAACGGCCGCCTGTGCCTTATATAGCTTGGCCATCACGGACACTTACGATCAGAATCGGCGGGCCTTACTACGGCCGTAACTCGGCACTTACGGCCGCACCGTGAGCCCTTACGGCCAGAATCGCATTCGTCCTAAGTGCACAGCACCCATACGGCCGTAACTCTCGACTCTTACGGCCAGTAACCGTAATCGTCGGAGTCGCACAGCACCGTCTGGCCGTAACTCTCGACTCTTACGGCCAGTAACCGGCATTCGTCGAGCCATGCTGCCGATCACTTACGGCCAGAATCGGCACCTTACGGCCGTAACTCGGCCAGAACCGATTTTCTTGCGGCCGTCTCGGTCGTGGCCACTCCGACGGTCCGAACGACCCGAAACCCGAACTCGAGTAAAACCGAGACACGGTTACGAAGTACTCACGAAGACGAATCCAAGCGTTAAGAGAACACACGATTCCGACCACGAAGTGTCGGAATTTGACGACGGAAGTAATTACCCCAAACTTTGGGAAATTACAAAAATGGCCCAAAACGTCCGAAAATCACGATACGTGATTGAATAACCAAACCGAAGTTCACAACACGTCTAACAAAGTTAAACGGACTTACGTGAAACTCGAAACAGCAGTTTCGAACGAGATTCGCAAGAATCGAGCTCAAGTGCGGAAAAGTCGCTAAAAAGCTCGGAACTCAACAAAACGATACCGAAACGAACTCGGATGACAAAAAGTGCAGAATTAATCATTCTCGGAATGACGAAACGGTCATGAGCGAGTCGTCAAAACGGACTTCCGCCGAAAAAAGAAAATTACCGAAATTCGAAATTGCGGATATTACATTCTACCCTCCTTAAAAGAAGTTTCGTCCCGAAACTTAAAACAAGTAGGGAGAAGCAATATCCCCACCAGGGAAACTCGACGAGATACATGAAAACCGAGAACTCGCGCCCAACGGCGAAATGCTGCAAGAAACGCAAAGACACATACGGCGTGAAAACACGCTCTACGACAACCAACACAACGCCACCGATAGAGACATAATAAAACCAACAAGTGACAAGCGTCATCAAACTGATAACATGGTCAAGTCAATTATCCGAACAATCATAAAACACAACGAACGAAAATCGATATGATTGACCAACCCAACGGTACATCAATCAAAACGCGATCCAGTCGCTGAACAAATACAGAATTCCACCGCCCAAGGAATGGAAGATTGTAAACGGGACTAATTTCCCGAACTTAAGGGAATTACGACGAAGTCTGAACATTCAACAATCACGGAACAAGATCAATGTAAACCGAACAATCAAACAATTGAATTGCAACGATCGAGACAATGACAATCGATCAATCATGTATGAATCGTAACGAATAACGAAAATCGAATAGCATCCCCATAGTTCACAACTCGACTCAAGACAATATATACGATCCGGTGAAAACGACAAGATATGAATTCATATAAAATTCACAAGAGCGGAACCGAATTCGGAAAAAGTCACAACGACAATTGGATTAACCCAGAACAACACCGCAACTTGTTCAAACAACAAAAGTGAAGAGTAGAAAAAGTCCAGAAAATATCGACGAATGCGAACGAGTCGATAGAGTCGAATAAAATGAAAGCGAAAGATATGGGTATTACACCATATCACCTTTAAAAGAGGTTTCGTCCCGAAACCTAAACAACGAGAACGAAGTGCTAGAATATCAACCTTCAAAAAAATCTTCTCTTTGTCTCGCATCTAATCTCCATGATCGCATGTACCGTGGTCACGACCGCGCCCTTTGCCCCTCGGCATATTAAGCGGATACTCTCTCAATACAATGGTACAAAGATCACAAAATAATATACAAAATTGCCATCACGGATATACATATCACATAAGACAACTAATAGCAACTCGATAAGAAGATCCATGAGGTATCCTATTACATTATATCATTTGAAAATCCTTGGATTTTCAGTTTTATTTAAAATATTAATTAGAAAGTGTTAATGGTACCTCGGGCTTTTGTCAAAAATTTTACACAACGGACTTTAACTGTCTCATTTGAAATTATTTGCAAAACAATATTTCCTTACAACCGGCACTATCAAAATCACTATGCCACCACACGTCATCATTTTGGAGTGATTCAAGGTCATGCACAATAACCGACTCGATAGAAAACTTTTCTAAATCCGAGTTTAATGTTTAATTCGATTAAGATTCTTTATCTTTCACAATATAATTTTGAAGATAAAATTTGTATTGGTTATTGAAAATAGAAATTTTTTTTATGGTGTGAAAGATTTCTGAAATCATGTACTCGAATTATTTGAAAATACAACAATACGTCAAAAATCCCTTTTTTTTAAAAAAATCTTCTCAACACTACACAATAATAAGCAGCGGTAACATTTTACAAAATGTTCAGAGGTACTTTAAAACGACTCTTTCAATACCGTCGGGTTCCTTTAGAAAATTCAAGGCCGGCTCGCCAATTTTAAACGATTTTCAAAGTCCACACGAAGTTTGTCGATTAAGCTGTTAAAACTTTATGAAATTTAATTTTTTCCACAACTTGCTCAAGTTTATAAAATTTTGAAAAGCGTTTTCGAACACACACACAAAAGACATAATTTACCACTTTATAAAAATACGATCCATTATCATCAAATCCACTCACACGTAAACATTATTTGTCCACATAATTACATTATCACACAAGCGGCCGTTAAAAGATAATTAACATCTAAAATCAAATCCTTCCTCTCGAATGAGGATCCCCACAACAAGTGCATTCAGGACGACTTAACGTTCACACCACCAACTTAGTCACAAATTTTGAGCATTATTGACCAAACAATAATGCCAACATCAATACATACCTCCGAGCCGACGATCATGAAATCAAAAAGTCGAAAGCAAGAGCCACGTTTGAGTAAATTTTTGGTAGACCTCATTTGGGTTCTTAAAATCAAATTTTGAAAACTTACAAAGCAAGAGGAAAAATATCACATTGAGAAACTTTGCGGGATCACACCAAGTCATTACTTCAATAAAACGATTCACACAATATATACACACATTTATACACCGTATCACTTTTCATTCTAGTACAATACGAGAATCAAACAAGTATGGAGTACATATTCACGAGCACATTTAAACTCCACATAATAACATATAATAACACAAGCTCGTATAACACGGGACGCAACAAGGTAGGGAGACTTACATCCACAGATCGCACGAAGATGATTGCTGCACCTCGATACTAATCACGACCGACACCTCAGACGACGCGTCGCGAGACGACTCGATCGGACAAAATCGACAAGACAAGACAAGAAAAGACCCGACAACACAAAACTCGACCCGGCCTAGGTTTCCGCAACCTAAGCTCGATACCATATTCTCGTAACACCCCAAACCATTCGGGAATATTACACGCCGCACCCCCTCCGTGAGGATCTACCAAAGCTAAATACAGAAAACACATTAACACTATACATGCCGACATGGCTAACTAACGAACCATTAGACCGATTTGGTCTTTTACCACAACATACACATCGACCATACATTACTCTTTCTCGTAACTCATACCCACGCAGGGGTTAGCATAAATCAACAATCCCGCATAGGGAAAGTAAACACAACGGAAAGACAAAACAAGACATCACCAAATATTCAACACGGTCTTCATGTGATTAGTATCGCCGTCTTCCATCATCCTTCGTAACGATCCTGTGAATTGCTCCCAAAGAACTCCGCAAATACCGGGCCTTGTCTGAGACATCCACCCCGAATACTCGGGGTTAGCAAAACTCCTTTGTTTTGCTAGTGCAAGTATAAATACAAAGACAGCCATACAAATCATACTCCAAGAACATAGAAATCATGAATATACTTCCGAGATAATTCACTTGATCAAAACAATTTAGATTACGAAAGATAAGAATAAAACCATTTTACAACTTACAAAACATTTTACGATCTCGGAGTTTTTGAAAACGTTTGGGATTTAAGAATTTTCAAGCCTTTCGAAATGTTTAGGGACATAGCCCAACAATCGTTTATTTCAAAATACAAGTCCGATAGCGGATAACAGGGCCCACGACCCAATTATAACATTCCAATCACAACACAGGGGTCCACGACCCAAATCATCCACATCACATACTGCAAGAATAACCCGGTGGAAATTACACCGTATCCAACATTACCATGACAACAGTCTCACTCAACATACCACAGAGCTACAATGCACAGAGCAACCACAGGACTCACGTACCCATACCAAATTATCACAACCAAGAGACGAATCATACACAACACATTTATTGGTGCCATTCCACTAAGTACCCTACCATTTGGTGCCATTCTAATCGAGACGAAATATGCGCCAAAAATCACAGTTCTCCAACAAAACATTTCAAAGTTAACCTGGTACGAGACTCACGGCCACCGTACCCCGCAGAGCCCGTCGGACATCCACGGGTGGCTAACCACGATTCACGATACGCACACTCACGGCAATACGTATCCCTAGAGGCCCGTCGGACCGTCCCTAGGTGAACATACACATATCATCCACAACGCCACGGGAAGCCATAATTCGAATACTAGAATGTGCATACAAATGCTAGGTACTTCGCTAGAATGGCCACTTTAGTCGACGTACACTCACAACTAATGTCACACAACCACAAGTAAATACCAATACCAAGCAACACCAAGTGTCACAATCTCCTCACGAAGGAATAACAACCAATATCGCACACATTACGCTCTTACCGAACAAGTACACATAACATTACGTAATCCCCGGCAAAGGATTACGGTCTATTAAACTCACTCAAAGTGATCGTAGCATCTTTCAACATACAAAACCAACACATATATTCCGAGAACACATATATTCACGAATTACAAGAATTATTGTTGAAAGACAACATTTATCGAGAACATACCGATCCCTTATTACGTTCATTAAACATTGGATTTCGCATAAAATCATTTATCAATAATTATGCCTACGAAACATGAAATGTATGGACAAGATACTTGCCTCGGTACCGCGAGCAACGAAACAACGAACGAACACGGTCGGATAGCCCTCGAACTTCCGAAAACGACCAAGAATTCGACAACCTCACGATCACTACGAAAATAACATCACCACGGATAAACAACGTTAAACGGAATCCGAATCAACCGGAAAAACAACAAGGATCCGAGGGTTCCTTCGAAGAAATCGGAAATCAAGCCCCGGGTGATAAAATCGATATATGAGTTACAAAATCCGAAGATCATGGCCAAGACAACAAGAATACCATAATCAAATCATCAAAATCGGACAAATCGGTGAATCATGAAGAAAACCCCCAAAAATCATACAAGTAGGGTTTTAAGCAAGGAAATACCTTGATTCGGACGAAGAACACGGATTAAATGATGATTTAATCAAAAAGGATCTTCCAAAAAGCCTTAGAAACGAGAAGAATCGGCCAAGAACTCGATTTCCCCAATCTCCCGTCCGATAGCCGCAAGAAAAGTGAAGAAAATGAGTAAAAGCGGCCGCCTGTGCCTTATATAGCTGGCCATCTGCCGGACACTTACGGCCAGAATCGGCGGCCTTACGGCCGTAACTCGGCACTTACGGCCGTACCTGACCCTTACGATCAGAATCGCATTCGTCCTAAGTCGCACAGCACCCATACGCCGTAACTCTCGACTCTTACGGCCAGAATCGCAATCGTCCGGAGCCGCATTGCACCGTCTGGCCGTAACTCTCGACTCTTACGGCCAGACGGCATTCGTCGAGCCATGCTCGCCGATCACTTACGGCCAGAATCGCACCTTACGGCCGTAACTCGGCCGAACCCGCACTGCGGCCGTCTCGGCCGTGGCCACTCCGACGGTCCGAACGACCCCGAAACCCGAACTCGAGTAAAAACCGAGACACGGTTACGAAGTACTCGCGAAGACGAATCCAAGCGTTAAGAGAACACACGATTCGACCACCCGAAGTGTCGAATTCGACGACGAAGTAATTACCCCAAACTTTGGGAAATTACAAAAATGGCCCAAAACGTCCGAAAATCACGATACGTGATTGAATAACCAAACCGAAGTTCACAACACGTCTAACAAAGTTAAACGGACTTACGTGAAACTCGAAGCAGTGATTTGAACGAGATTCGCAAGAATCGAGCTCAAGTGCGGAAAAGTCGCTAAAAAGCTCGGAACTCAACAAAACGATACCGAAACGAACTCGGATGACAAAAAGTGCAGAATTAATCATTCTCGGAATGACGAAACGGTCATGAGCGAGTCGTCAAAACGGACTTCCGCCGAAAAAAGAAAATTACCGAAATTCGAAATTGCGGATATTACAGTGCAAACTCGAGAGAAGATAGCTTTGATTCATGAAAGGCTGTTGACCGCCCAGAGTCGACAGAAATCTTATGCAGATGTACGTCGTCGTCCATTAAAGTTCAGTATTGGAGATCACGTACTTTTAAAAGTTTCTCCTACTCGGGGAATCTTTCATTTTGGGAGAAAAGGAAAGCTGAGTCCGAGATATATCGGACCATTCGAGATCCTCGAGAGAGTTGGAGAGTTGGCATACAGATTGGCAATACCGCCGTCACTAAGCCATGTTCATAACGTGTTCCACGTATCCCAGTTACGGAGATATATACCGGATCCTAATCATGTCATTGATTTTGGCGAGATCGAAATCGCTCAGGATGGAACGTTTGAAGAAAGACCGGTCAGGATACTCGAGAGTCGAGTTAAGCAGTTGAGGAACAAACCAATCGCTTTGGTCAAAGTTCAATGGTCACGCTTTGAGAAAAAATTGGGATGTAATTGGCTAAACGAAATTTCTTGGGACATTTTTGGTAAAGGCGAAAAGTTATGGGACCAAAAAAGACTTTATCCCTTCCACGTATTGTCCACATCACGCCGGAGATAAAAATCCCCAAATTAAAAGTCACGGGCGGGTCACATGGGGGGAAACAACGCCGTTTTCTCAACTCCGACGAGTATTGGGATGTAAATTGTACACTTGAGAAAAAATTGGGATGTAATTGGCTAAACGAAATTTCTTGGGACATTTTTGGTAAAGGCGAAAAGTTATGGAACCAAAAAAGACTTTATCCCGATTTCTTACCCTCTCCCTCTGATGGACAATAGACTTTGGATTTGCTGATTCTCAAATTAGGGTTGCTGGTTCCTTAGAATGAGAATAGCAGAAGAAAAGGATCTGAAAGAATCGTCATTTAAGAAAAATGGCAAAATAGGAATATGTGAATGCAAAAATACTAATAATATAAGGAAAAATGACCTAAAATAGTAATGTACTTTATTTTTGTTTTCAATCAGCCCCAATTTCTAACGCCGTCCATTTAGCCGTGACGGAAAAATGAGGTGGAATACACGTAACCTCACGTGTATATGTTAAATGACATGTAAGAGTGGTAAAAATGACATAAAATAGTAATGTATTTTACCCGAGTTTTCAATTATAGTAACCTACTCTATTTTTTTTTTTACAATCTTAGCAATGTACATCATTTTCATTTTCAATTATAGTAACCTAGTCTATTTTCAATCAACACCAGTTCCTAACACCGTCCATTTAGCCGTGACATAAAGATGATGTGGAAGACATGTGACCTTCACGTGTATATGTTAAATGACCCAAACAGAGTATTAAGACAAAACATTAACCAAAAACACAGCTGTAATATCCATTCATAATTGGTTTAACCAATTTTTTCACTTTATCAAGAATGTTTTCCACATAAAGTGAAAAAAATTGGTTAAACCAATTATGAATGGATATTACAGCTGTGTTTATGGTTAATGTTTTGTCTTAATACTATGTTTGGGTCATTTAACATATACACGTGAGGGTCACATGTCTTCCACATCATCTTTTATGTTGATTGAAAATTACATTCTGGAATAGTTAGTGAGATAAAATAAATTAATGCTAATAGAACAAAAATTGAAGAATGCCAAGTGCCATGTTTATGAGATCAAACTAACTTTTTTTTTCTGAGAATTGCATCATATGCATGGAAAGTCATAGTTGGAACTAGGGGTGGGCAAAAAAAATCAAAATCCCGATCCCGTCCCGGTCCCGTCCCAAAATTATCCGGGATGGGACGGGATCCAAAATTAAAAACACTAGGCCCGTCCCGTCCCGTCCCATTAGAGTAACTACAGGACGGGACACGGGACAAAAAATCTGAGGCCCATAAGGCCCGTCCCGTCCCGCTAAGTTTTTAACCCTTTTTAAAATCATATATTTTTATTATTTGTAACCATTTTTTAATTAATTTTTAATAATAAACTATTTTTATTTTTTACTATCTATATATTATAATTATACACAAACTTAATCAACCGATATAAAGTTAGTAACTGATATTTTTTCAAAAAAATGGATATGTTGTATTCAATGTTAATAATTGATATTTTAAAAATTTAATTTAGCCTATTAAATTAGTTTGTTGGATATTTTTCCCGAATTTAAATGTATAAAATTGTAGACTTTCTTACTTTTTTTCTAATGTATATTTTGAATTTTTTTATGCGGGACTAAACCCGTCCCGTCCCGTCCCAACCGGGATAAGGCCCGCGCGGGATGAAATTTTAAAATCACCAATCCCGTCCCGTCCCGTCCCGCTTGTTATAACACGGAACGGGACGTGGGATGACCCAGGCCCGTCCCATCCCGTCCCATGCCCACCCCTAGTTGGAACACAGTGGTATTTTTTCTATTTCAAATATTGTTAACAATGTTAACATATATTTAAATCAATACCAATGGGGTTAAAAAAATAAACATTCTTGATAAAGTGAAAAAATTGGTTAAACCAATTATGAATGGATATTACAGCTGTGTTTTTGGTTAATGTTTTGTCTTAATACTCTGTTTGGGTCATTTAACATATACACGTGAGGGTCGCATGTCTTCCACATCATCTTTATGTCACGGCTAAATGGACGGTGTTAGGAACTGGTGTTGATTGAAAATAGACTAGGTTACTATAATTGAAAATGAAAATGATGTACATTGCTAAGATTGTAAAAAAAAATAGAGTAGGTTACTATAATTGAAAACTCGGGTAAAGTACATTACTATTTTAGGTCATTTTTACCACTCTTACATGTCATTTAACATATATACGTGAGGTTACGTGTATTCCACCTCATCTTTCCGTCACGGCTAAATGGACGGCGTTAGAAATTGGGGCTGATTGAAAACAAAAATGATGTACATTACTAAGATTGTAAAAAAATAGAGTAGATTACTATAATTGAAAATTCGGGTAAAATACATTACTATTTTAGGTCATTTTTCCATAATATAATAATATATTTTAAGAAAGAAAAGAGTGAAGTGTAATTAATAATAGGTGAGAGAAAAGTATAGTGCAAAACTGCAAATATCATTATCCTTAATACTCTCTCCCATTCAAAATAACTGACGTTTTGAGGTTGTGCACGTAGATTAATAAAATAAATTTCTACCTAAATTAACCCTAATTGATGATCATTTATTCTTTGATAAAGTTTGCTTCCACAAAAAACTCTACGTCATTTGCTTCTACAAAGCCCCTAATTAATGAGGTAAGATTGGCATTCCAATGCAAAACTGTTGAAATATTTACCATGTTTTGAATCTCCTGCATGAGCTGCAAATCTGAGAAGAACAAAGTAAGAGACAGATTCGTTAATAACGAAAGTATTGAATAATATATATATAAGTAATCGAAAAAAAACAAATCGAATATGGGCGATGTTGAGTCCAGAAAATCTGTCTCCTTAAAGCAAATTTGCCTCCACCGCAGTGTGTAGCGTCTGCCTCCTAGGATAAAACAACATCTCGATGCGTTGATAAATCGATCATCGCACCCTCAGCGAACTAGAATTAAACCTAAACTACCACCGACGCGACCCAAATTACGAATTTATAGGTGAAGATGAGAGAGAGACATGTGGTGGAGGAACTCTAAACTGATCAGGGTTGGTATCTCAATACTTATCCAGATCTGTTTAATTCGATAATTATCAATTAAATTATCAATACCGAAAAATTAATTATCTCAATACCGAAAAATTAATTATCTCAATACCGAAAAATTCGGAATTTATAATTGAGGTATTTCAGTAAAATAAATTTTTACCGAATAAAATTGCAGTAAAAAGATAACTTCGAGACGCCGAGACATTTCGCCCAAATCGCCCTTCGACCGAGACCGAGCCAAGCCGGACGGCGGCGGCGGCGCGCGCGTGTGTGTGTGCGCGAGGGGCGCCTAGTCACACATCCACTCATGTCTCACTTTTTGAACATGACTTTGTCCACATCTCATTATATACTCACAATTTTTTCCTTCTTTCCAACGTGGGATAGCATCTCAAACCCATTTTTAAAGGGTTCACTTTGGAACATTATATCTCATTCATACCTCAATCATTTTGAGTATTTTTATATGTTTTGGAAACCTCGTTCGGAGTACTACGTATTCCAACTAAATCCCGACTTAAACTCGTAGTCGAGACCACTCAAAATTGCCTCTCAAGTGGGCTGCTCAAACCAACCCATTTCCTCTATTTTTCCAACAATCCCACACATGAATGAGATTGATAGTCCAGCAGTACACGTCAGACACGGAGTTTGACTTGGTGATAGTTACTGCGGTTAGGCATTGCATAGGATAGGTAGAGTATGCTCCTTGAACCTTCCCTCGAAAAGATATTTTCTACTTACTGGCTAGACAGTATGACTAGATGCCTTTGAACTATCCGACCGCTTGTGTAAGTGGTCATATATCCTTCACAAGTGCCCTCCCTGATTTATTCTGTTCTCATTATTGTGCTCGTTTTGGCCGTGGACACCGTCCTGGTTCTGCGAACATAGGTGATTCTCTTTAAGTATTTTGAGTAAACTCGTATTTTACTCCACCCGACTATACGTTGTCGACTTAAGAATCATTAAAAGCATAAGCTTAACCTCTCCCTACGGGTATCACTGTTTTCATCCTAGGAATGGTCGGTTCGGGATAACCCCCACAGTGATCGTGCCTAGTTTTATATTGGTTGTCCCATTGAACCTAGATCTTGGGATCTCCAGTCAGCTTAGGTTGGGTATCCTCCATAAAACCATTAGCTCATGGCAATAGACTCATTCCTCTTGATGATTTATCAACAAGGTCTTTTGATAACCCTTTGGTTACGGATCCGCAATGTTATCTCTTGACGAATCGTAGTCAATAGGGATAACCAATGTTGATAGCAAAATGGTATTATGTCTTTGCCTCATATAACGAGACTTACCATTATACGTTTGCTCTGTGTCCTATCAATAGTAGATTAACTATCACAATAAATACATATTGTGGTCACAACTTTGCCTATTTTAGAATATCTTCTAGAAATTGGTATTGCATTATGCCTCTTATGCATATTTGTCTCAGATTCCTTTGTAAATCGAGCAATACCCATCTATATTAAAGATTTTCATGTCACTGCTGCACTGGCTAGTGTGAAACATATTTTTAGACATTAAATTCATAATGTGAGATATCTAATTTGCATTGCTATTTATTTTAATAGTTTTTGAATATCTCATGTCATGCAGGATATACACACAAGTAATCTTTATATCATTGTAATCACCAATTGATGATTAGTTTCCAGATTACTCGTGTATCCACATAGTCTACTCACGATATAGACAGTGTTTAGTCTTGTACAATTCACTTAGTACATTAGACTTTTAGTTACTCTTGAAAGATCAGTTACCTTTGTGCTTGGATAGCCGCACCACATCCATTGGCATTCCAATTGATTCAGTTGATCTTTCCAAGATTCATATCATCATAGTAGGACTGACCTCATATGAGTCATTGTGAACGACTTGAAATTTTACATCTTAAAATCATCTCTTTAGTCTCATATATTTATCTTTTTAGACTTTGTTGAATTGATCCCATTGTCATTACTTACATCAATGACTCGATCATTCAAATTCATTCTTAAAGTGACATAGTCGTCATGTGTATTCGACATATACACACTTGACATATTCATTGTCTTGAATCTTTTTGACATTATAAATTGGCATTTTTTAACGTTTTGAAATTACGTTACCAACTATTAACCGAGACTTCAATTTCTCATATCAAATTACTAATTTTAAGCGTCCCCAAAATTAGCAATTTTTGATTAACTGCATTACCAAATTTGAGTGTCCCCAAATTGGTACTTTTCGAGCTTTGTCAAATTGGAGATTTATCACATCCTTTGAAGTAATTGCTTGACATCACACTGTCAAAGATTTTATGCCACTATTTTAGTGTCAATTTAGATTCATAATACTCTGACTAAGTTGCAGACTTTCAATCGTTGCGTTAGGCACATATGCCTTTGGTTCTTCTAAGTTGGCTTTTCTCAGAAACGCCATTTAGAAAGCCAAGGTAATTGCAAAACTATAAATAGAATAAGAAATAGAAGAGCACATCCCGAAGCTGATCGTGAGATATGGATATTCATTTCTTATAATGACGAAATTTAAGCAGTCAAAAAGCATGTTCCTCATGGCAGATCCAAACATCATTAAAATTGAATTTCGAAAATAATAAATTATTTTTCCCATAGATGAAAAATTTGCAGAGATCCGATATTAATAATTTCGAAATTTATGCTACAAAATAATAATTTGCTTTAAGATTGTTGAAATATTTACCATGTTTTGAATCTCCTGCATGAGCTGCAAATCTGAGAAGAACAAAGTAAGAGACATATTCGTTAATAACGAAAGCATTGAATAATATATATATATATATAAGTAATCGAAAAAAAAACAAATCGAATATGGGCGATGTTGAGTCCAGAAAATCTGTCTCCTTAAAGCAAATTCGCCCACACCGCAGTGTATAGTGTCTGCCTCCCAGGATAAAACAACATCTCGATGCGTTGATAAATCGATCATCGCACCCTCAGCGCACTAGAATTAAACCGGAACTACCACCGACGCGACCCAAATTACGAAAAGAAATTATTTCCGGAAAAAAAACGAAGTCGGGTTTTCGGGTGAGAAAAACGGACAAAAATTCAGTCTAAAAATAAGACCCCTCACATCTGTATTTATAGGTGAAGATGAGAGAGAGACATGTGCTGGAGGAACTCTAAACTGATCGGGATTGGTATCTCAATACTTTTCCAGGTCTGTTTAATTCGATAATTATCAATTAAATTGATAAATAAATTCTCAATACCGAAAAATTAATTATCTCAATACCGAAAATTAATTATCTCAATACCGAATAAAATTGCAGTAAAAAGATAACTTCAAGACGCCGAGACATTTTGCCCAAATCGCCCTTCGACGGAGACCAAGACCGAGCCGGACGGCGGCGGCGGCGCGCGAGGGGCGCCTAGTCACACATCCACTCATGTCTCACTTTTTGAACATGACTTTGTCCACATCTCCTTATATACTCACAATTTTTCCCTTCTTTTTCCAATGTGGGATAACATTCCAAACCCATTTCTAAAGGGTTCACTTTGGAACATTATATCTCATTCATACCTCAATCATTTTGAGTGTTTTTACATGTTTTGGAAACTTCGTACGGAGTACTACGTATTCCAACTAAGTCCCGACTTTAACTCGTAGTCGAGCCCACTCAAAATTGTCTCTCAAATGGGCTGCTCAAACTGATCTATTTCCTCTGTTTTCCAACAAAAACGTCATGTATATTTTATAAAGTTAAAAACCTCAAAACGTCAATTAATTAGAATAGGAGGAAGTATATATTATCGTTATTGATAAGACATTGATAATTTGATATGATATGGGTGATTAAAGTTGTTCGTGTGAGAAACTCCCAACATGTGGAACATTCATTAAGACACTTTTTCTCCTGGGGAAGGGAATTATCCAGTACATATATGGATCTTTATAAGTACGAGGCATTACGACCCGTGCGATTGTGGGTTTTGTTTTTCGATAAGAAATCTTAACTTTTTTTATGTCTATAATTCAACTTTTTGTATCTGTTATTATAATTAACAAACGGTTTTGAACTAAAAGTATGTACTTTTTCCTTTTATTTCATTATGCAAGGTAATACAAAAGAGCGTAAATATTGGTTTCTCACTAAAAAAAAATTTGTGGGTTATTAGTAAAAAATAGAAAATGACAAAGTAATACTAATGAACTAAATTTTCTTTCAAGGCCAAAATTTTTGAAAACCCATAAAATGGTAGAAGCGACCGTACTTATTTGGATCAATGAACTAATATTGTTTTCTTTTGGATTAGTATTATTTTCGTTTGTATTAAGATTGTTTGATATGCAAAGTAAACTATTTATACACACAATATGTAGTATATAACCTTCCATAAGAATATCAACTGTCTATTTTAATTACTTTCAAAATGAAGTTATTTATGAAAGAGAGTTAATAAATGAGTCCAAAGAATTTTGCCACCGTCTGGGTCTTGTTTGGGTTTTAGTATAAATACTAATAAAGCTTTAATGAAGATGTTTGTAAAAGTTCAGAAAATTAACTTATTGCTATAGTTATGGCAAATGTTATTACAAAATTTATAAAAATTTAAATCATGAATACTCAACTTAATTCAATTAGTTGGACAATAAAATGAGATGAAGCCAAAAAGGTTTGTAACGATTTTTATAAAAATGAAGTAATGGGCATTCAAGTTCATTCAAGTAAAGGAATTTAAATCGTAAAAAATTAGCATGAAAAATAAATGGTAGCTAATTGAATTATAGGATTTTAATTAATACTTTAAGACATGAAACATTTAAGACATGGATTTAATACTTAATATTAATTAATATATTAAATTAGAGAAAATAATTTAATATGAACTAATATTAAATGTAAAAATATCCATTAATTAATATCATTAATACTCGACAATAAATTTAAGGAGTCAATCTTTATATATATATAAAATTAAATTAATCAGATGGGAACGAACCCTCCGCATCAAGATCACTTAGTATCTATCTCTCTCTCTCTCTCTCTCTATATATATATATATATATATATATATATATCCAATCTGTGCGATGCACGGTTTTTAGTTGAATATCTACGTGTTTTGTACGTAATGTTGGGGCAGACAGTTGAATGAGCAGATGGCAGAATTTAAATGCCTTTTAGAGAAGTTTATTGTTCTTTTATTTTAGTCTATGTAATTAGTTATATGAAATGAGGCTTTACTAATTCGTATGTTGCTCCGGGGTTGTTTTTGGTTTATTCAACTCGTGCGATACACTGATTGTATCTAAAATTTCATAGCTAAAATTTAACCATCTTCTAATTTATACTATCATTTAAAAGTTCATTTTAATCACCTTGTGTATTAGAAGGTGCATTTGCATTGTGATGTTTATCATAACTTTTGTATTTAAATTAGTTTATTTACATTAAAAGTTACAATTAAATTCTCTTTCCACATTAAATTAAGGGGGATAAGTATTATATAGTATATATATATATATATATATAAAATATTGATAAGATGAGAATGACTTTTGAGTAAGAAATAAAAATAAATTCGAATCATCGATTTTTGTGTGATTTATAATTCAGATTATATTATACATAAAAAAATATGCATCTCATGCAACAAATGCTAAGCACTATAATTATGCATTACATGCATTCAAATACCGATGCATTAAAACAATACATTTTATGCATAAGTTTTCATGTGAGTAAATTCTGCCCATCCATTAAACAAAATTTTTGTACCAAATTCATTCTTATTTATTAACTTAAAAATCATTCTCACCAAAACTAGCCCATATATATATATATATATTACTTGTTATACCTATATTACCACGGTCCTTATTACAAATTCCGACCCTGAATATAAATATGATGAGAGAATAAACATATATATTAGAATTTAAACCATCATAATTTTTATCCCTTTTTGAAGATAAAATGAGAGCTTTTTGCAAATGTTCTTGAATGATTGCAAAAGCTACAGACACCTATGACTCTTCCTTCCTTTCGGTAAGGTCAGTCTCCCCCCGGCCTATGATGGCCGATCGGCAGCCTCTATCTATCGATGATCAAAGAGTGAAGAAGCTCAAAGAAATTTATATTTTACACTATTTCAACCTTATATAAAAAAAAAATATTTACATAAAAATGGAGAGTACGATATAAAAGCTTCCTCTGTTTTTCTAAAATCGCTAACAATCTTACTTTCACGCTAGTAAATACAGAATTTTGACTATTATTATATTAAATTATATATTAGTTAAAATTGTAACCAAATAAATTTTAAAAATGTATTTTGAGAACAACAATCATCTTTTATATATTAATAAATTATAAGATCAAAATTAGTACATGCATAGTACAAAAATCAATTACTTGCAATTTTAAGGAAACGGATGTAATATATCTTATAAAACTATTACAAAAGTATTAACTAAAATGGTAACAATAATAGCAGTCGGTAGTATATGAATGCAATATTCAAGTTACCAAACAACTAACGACGTATATCTAATTACAATATGTATTTTATTGTGTGTTGGCGCCGCATCACCGAATAATTGATATTTAAAAGTTGGTTTTGTGATTATTTTTTGTATTGCACATAGGTCTTGTTCGTACTAAAAACATGAACGAGCAAAAAAATCATGTGGGTAGGGATGTCAACTTTATTCGTACCCGATCCTACCCGTCGGATAAACCCGAAATCGGGTCGGGTGTCGATCGAACCCGAATTTTATGACCGGGTACGGGTAGGGTATGGATACAGTATATTACCCGATAACCCGACCCGCATACCCGTTTGCATTTTATAAATATAATATTATTATATGTTAAACATAAATATTATATTATATTATATTATATGTATTATTATATAACATATTATATTTTAGATATTTATTATACTAAATTGAATTTATTAGTTGCATCATATGTATATATGATATATATTAAAAAATATTTATATTCTTAAATATAGGGATACGGCATCTGATACCTATCGCAGACTGATTACCCGATGGGAAATACCCGAACCCGATCCAAATCAAATAAAATAGAGTATGGAGGAAGCATACACGTACCCTACCCGATCCATTGAAATTCCTACATGTGGGCGTTTTAATGGTATTAAAAACAGAGTAAAGACAGTATTCGACTAATTTCAATTGGAAAAAAGGTCCAATTATAAAGTCATTTTAATGGTTCGGCCCAATTGTATGACCAGGCCCAATCAAGGATCACTCGGTCCTTTGGTTGAGCTAGGGGTGTTCAAAACTGAATATTCGGATTTTCGGATATCCGAATTCGAAAATTCAGATAGTAGATTTTGATATCCGATATCCGTATCCGAAATTTCGGATCCGAAATTTCGGATACGGATATCGGATATCCGAATATCCGGAAAAAAATAAAAATTTTATTCGGATATCCTTATATTCGAAAAAAATATTGGGATTTGGATATCAGATATCCGAATATCCGAAAAAAAATTCGGATATGGATATCGGATATCCGAATATCCGAATACTTTTTATTATTTAAAATATAAAAAAATAAAAAAAAAAAATCGGAAATTTCGGATATCCGAATATCTGATTTTTCTGAAAACTACTATCTGATATCCGGAACTTCGAATTTTCGGATATTTCAGATCGGATATCGAATATCGGATATTTTTGAACACCCTGAATTGAGCCGTGGGCCAAGATTTTCTCCTACATATTCCAAAAGCCGTCCAAACTTGAATTTACAGATGCACCCTTCTGCCAGGGTTATTATGATTGTAATAACCTCCATAAAACAAATAATTTACCGGTCACAACTTGAGACCAATTTAAATTTAGATGGCAATCAATTAAATAATAAGATAGTAGTACATTTTTTTGAAAATCCTAGTATATATATAAGATCTTGACGAAACTATAAATTAATAATTATTTGAAAATTCCCAAATATATATGTTCTCCACTTGAACATATATATCGAAATTTGAACGACATCAGCCATTATTCTTCTACTCTGAACTTCGTAACATTCATTACTTTCACCTGTAAAGTCTAGCAAGTGATTCATATCCATATTGTTGCTTAACTAACTTTCAGATTGACACTTTTTCAACTCATTGTCCAAGTCTTTCTGAGTGCAACTGGATTGATACGCACATAACATTTTTCTTTGTTGGTTGGTCATGGTTCATTTTTGAACAGCTTTTAGATGAGAAACCATTGTTGTGTGCAGTTTAAGACAACATAATGAATCAATATATATTGATCTACTTCTAGACAATGTAGATACATAAGTCCACAAACCATTCTTTTAATTTGGCAAAAAACAAGGAATGAGATCATTCAAACTTCCAATTAACATGATTATATGAATATACATTCTATGAATAGTAATTAAAAATAATGTAATGTATATACGTTGTAATTTATTTGTCATACTAATGTACATTGTAACTGGATTATACAACTCCAAAATTTTAAAAATCAGTTATGTATATATGTTACCTCTCTAAATTAATAAATTATTAATTTATTAATAATTATACAATATCTCTCTAGATTAAAAAATTTTCTGATCCAACAATATTAATTTATAGAAATTTTACTGTATATAATCCGCTGATATACAAGCAACAGAACAGAATGACAGATAGCCAGTATATAAGCCACCGTAAAAAGAAATAGTATAAGCCCGTCCATCTCCTAACTTTTAGCCATCGGGCCGCCTCTAATTATTTCAATGTACTCCGTCTTACAACCATTCTCAAATACTGGCTCCGCCTCTAGAGAGGAACCGAGCTACTTGAGACAGGCAAAGAACTATACCTACACAAAAATGCAATTTTGCTCCGAAATTATAACCAACGTCTCATGGATATAATTATGTTCGACCGGCCAACTAACCATTTCTGAATACATAGAATCAGGGCGAGTTATAAAAATGCCGAAAGACCCGATACGACATGTTTTAAGTTGTACATTCCCAAAACTTAATCCAGGAAACTAAAGACCTTTCATACTTCAGAAAACCCGCACATTCCAAAGCGAATCAATTACTTGATTTCGATAAACCAAGCAGAATTCTCAACTGGTTAAACCATAAAGGACAAAAAAAAAATTGTTCTGAAATATAACAGCAAGGTTAAACAAGCAACGGTGAGTTATCAACAACTTCGAGTACCTAAGATTTCTGTTATCGATTTAACAACACTGCACAACATACAATTCGACTTCCCCCTTTAAAAACAAAACAAGAAAGCGCAAATAAAATGGAAAAAGGGCATTTTCTACAAGTATAAGTCGACAAATAAGAAAAAAACTCATTTATCAGTGAGTTTTGAGTCAGTGAGATAAACCTTTGATTGAATAACTGTCCTGCCGACTTTGAATCCCGGGACGACTGTAAATCCAACTTTCGGCCTAGACGTTAATGGCAAATTACATTTTCCCAAAACGTCCTCCATGTAGACCATCGAAAATTCTACTCCCTTCTCGACCCGAAATATCTCAACCACAGGGCTGAATGAATATGCCAATTTATGAAGCAGCCAAATGGAGCTAGTCATCCTAACAAACGACTCGTAGAAAACTGTTAATGATTTCCAAGAATCCAATAACTTCTCCTTCTTGTCTTCTAGATGGCTAAAAATCGACGACTCCATTGTTGGATGAATGAGTTGTTCGTACTTTCTGTCACAGAATCTCGAAAATTCACATTTCGGATTCTTACTCAGAATCTCCATAGGATTGATCGCGATGTGTTGTATCAATTGCCTCAGATACACATTGTGCTCACTATCCATCATACTATTGTCATTATTTCTTAAGGCATCTTCGTTGCAAATAATTTGACTATCGATTAAGCCGAAATCGTTCTTATCGAAATTGTGAAACATTCCCAGAGAAACGTAAGATAGAAATGCGTACCGAAAATGGCCATTTTTCGAATATTCCACGCCTGAACAAAAAGAATTAGCGGCTTCCTCCAAATCCCAACCCGCCATTTGCATCAAATCAATTAACAGCTTCACGAAACAACGCAATGATTTAACTGAATCGCCGAGCATGGCTTCAAATACTCGAATTGTCAATAGAACCTCGAAACAAGTGTCCCCCTTCTTCACGCCCAATTTTCGTGATAAACCACCATTAGAAACCCTAATTTTATCCAGTTTTCCCCTCAAATTCCTAGCTTCGTCGTCCTTAACATCCATCTCAGATTGCAATGAATTCACGATTGTCTCCAATACCCTAAGCTTGCTCTGATTCTCCTGCGCCTGAAATTCCAAAAATGACCCCGCCGGAAAGTCAAAACCACAGTTCAAACCTAATCTCTTCTTCTTTGAATCCCTGTACAAGTTCTTCATCTCGGTCAATTTCTGGAGAATCGAGACTACCAACTTATCAGCCAGTTCAAGGGCATTCAGGTCAATTTCCGGCACGTGCGCTGTTTGAAATTGCAAATACGAAGCTTCGAAGGAGGAGAGAGTGGCGAAGAGTGAAGGAATCAAAGCTCCGATTAAATCGATGTCCGAATCGTCAGGTCCGGGACCCGGGTCCGGTTTAATGACGACGACTTTCTGGTCGAGGATTAATTCCTCGGCGGAGTCGAGTAGGAGGGCGACGTCACCATCGGAGTCGGCGGCGGCGACGGCGGAATAATCCTCAGCGAAGAGCTCATAGGTTTTGGTCTTGAAAGCGAGGGCGAATTTTTGGAACATATCGGAGATTGGCGGCGGCGGGGGCTGTTTTGAAGACGGGGCGCCTTCCATTTCCACCATCTCCCGGAACCTATACATACAAATTATATACAATTGAGTTTTTGTGCTGGTATGTAATTATATCCTTTGCTTGCAAATTCCGAAACTCGCGTCGTGGTTGTGGGGTTGAAGGTGGCTTTGGATGCCTTGGAAGGAATATATGTGTGCCCCCGTCTGTGTTGCTGCGTGTGAAAAATATATATTTGTTGAGGGAGTTGATTTCTCCCGCCACAGGACTGCCATTTCTGGCCCCGCAGATAAACGAGGATGCGCGCAGTGGCAGGAATACGGCGAGAGGATCCACGATACGACTTCAAAGACAGCTTGCCCACAACAAGCGAGAAACCGCACCACACGAGACCGAATCATGGGGATGAAATCCCACGTCATCTCAGCTTTAACCACTAGGCTATGCCCCTGGGGGCATGTGAAAAATATATATGATTGTGGGTTTAGTGGAACTCCCCTTTTACCAATTTGTGTTTGGGGCTAAATCGCGAATAGCTATAAATACTCACGCAACCTCAATGGTTGCGGCAAACGGATGTTGGTCCTAAAGGGCGTGCAAAAAAACCGATTAAACCGAAAAACCGCAACGCATCGTAAAAATTGTACCGAAAAAACCGATAAATCGCTTAAACCGACATATATGGTTTTTATTTTTTATAAAATCGAAACTTCGGTAACGGTACGGTATTTGACTTAAATACCGAAAAAAAACTATCGTACCGTTATTTATATTAAATATTTTTCTGATAATATATCATATATATATATTAGTTACAGACTCACATGAATATAGAAGTATAACAAATTTATTGAAGTTCAAGACACTTATTGTCTTTTTTTTTCTTTTTTTTTTATCCTCTAAAATAGTTGGATGAAAACTTGAACATTAAATTAGTTAGTGTCTTAAGATTAGTGTGATTTTTCTGGTTTAGTTATTAATTTGGATCAACTATTTATGGTACCTTGTTGAATTAATTTATTCGAGTATTTTTGTCTTATTAATGCTATCAAGTATCAAGTAGAAAAACCGAAAAAATACCGAACCGATGTAAACCAAACCAAAATACCGAACTACCAAACCGAAAAAAACCGTATGTTTATTGTATTAAATCATAATAAACTGAATATATTTGATACGGTATCGATTTTACCCTAAAACCGTACCATACCGTACCATGCACACCCCTAATTTGAACCTCCTTAGATGCCCACTATCTGACGCGGTTCCTGACTCTCACCCTCATTTGTTTTTTGAGTGCCAGTTTTCTTTGCAGGTTTGGTTTCAGGTTCGGGCTTTATCTGGTATGGATGTCATCCCTCCTTCATTGGTTGATGCTGAAGTGGTTCAAGTAATTGTCTCTACCGTTCGGTTGAAGCTGGTTACCTTCAAATTCAAGAAGATGACCCCTCGGTCTCGCCTACTATTAGATCAATCGAAGATTCCAAGTGATTGTCTTATTCACGAAGGGAGTGCCAAGTAAGGGTTGTACTCTTTTTCCCTGCTCCAAGGTTTTTCCCTCCGAGTTTTTTCTTGGAAAGGGTTTTTAAGGAGGCAAGCTTCCTGGGTCGCCTTGCTCCCTTCGTGCTTCTGGTGGATGCGGGATGTTCGCTTGTTACAGGATTATTCTTGTTATTATACCTAGTTAGGTGATTTGTAATATAACTAGGTTTGTTGTGCTTATGGCCTGTCATAAGCACTAGTTTATCAAGCTTTTTGCTTGAGATTAATGTGGTACCTCTGCCACATTCCATTTATACTTGACATTATTTTTTGGTTATATATTTACCGGGGTAACACCCTTTACCCAAAAGAAAATAGTCAGTTTTCCTACTCCTAACGCGAGGCAATCAATTAAACAATAGACGACAAATCAATATTGAATAAATAGGTTTCATTAGATCTAAGCAAACACTAATTAATCGAAGCTAGCATGTTAAAGTGAAGAGAAGAAAAACAAGTAATCAAACAACACATAGACATATTAAATGATTAAAAGAATAACTTATCTTCAATGAAACATGAGTTTTGGGGGCTGTAAAAGCCTTACAAAAGCTGAGAAAATCGTTCCCTAAGTGATACTCCAAGATGTTACACGAATTATGGAAAATATACGAAAATATATATAGTTTTACATATGTGACGGCATCACCTTATAGGTTGTGATGCTGTCAGCTCGTCGTCATTAGGGTTTCGTCTTGTGCAAGTCGTCGTTGTGACGGCGTCGCTTATGATACCTGACGCCGTCATGAAGGTCTTGACGCCGTCCCTTGTTACTTTATCTGAGTCGTCTCTTGTTAACTTTGTACGAAATTTTGGTCTTCAAATACACCTGACGCCATCAGGTTGTAATGTCTTCAGATTTATTTGAGGCGTCGCTTGTTAATTTTGTAGCAAAAATCCATATTCAGTTGCAAGTGACGGCGTCACTTGGTAAATCGTGACGCCGTCAGATCCCCTTCTCTGACAGATTTTGCGACTTCGTCGTTTTCTTCACTTTTTTGTCGTTTTTAGCCCAAAACATGCCGGTTTCCAGATTTTTCATCCCAAGTACCTAAAATGCAAAAAGAAACGATTTATGGCAATATTTGATCATATTAATACGACTTTTGGGACTAAATGACCCCCTTAAAAAGGTATCAAATAAATCCTTATCAAATATCCCTACACTTGGGATTTGCTTGTCCTCAAACAAATGTGATTTTATCCTACTCAATCTACAAGTTAGGGGTCCTTTAGCATTGTTTATTACAACATACAATCATTCCACGTTAACCCTAATATGCACAGAAATTATATACTAGCACCTCATAATAGGTGTTTGGATTCTCACATCTCTCGGGTGTATAAGTTGTATAACATGCATGGAAACGGGAAAAATAAACACTCTCTACTTGTCATAGCACATAGATTACCATAGGGTTGAGAACGGATCAAACCTCCACCACTTTGGCGTAAGCACCTAGGATAAACTATCAAAGAGGGCTTTTAATGGGTTGTAACGTTAGGTGTAAGGGTATGGAAAATATGGTTTTGTTGGATATAGGGAAATTTACTGGAGGCAAGTCAATCATCTAAGTCAATCACATGTACACGGTGGCGTTGCTAAGCCAAGACTCGACGCGACTCGCTAACTACTAACTCTTTTTGTATTTTTCTTGACACTTTCTTGACTTAAACAAAAGATAAAAAGGCGGGATGGTAGTCCGTATGTTTTTTTCTTTCTTTTTTTTCTTTTTTTTTTCTTTTTTTATCATTATTTTTTCGATTTTTTTCATACACTTTTGCCCTACCATCCGCAAAATAATACATCAATGTACAAGGGATTAATTGTTACCTCCCTACACTAACTTTTACATGAATAAAAACTAACTAATGACCCGATTTGCAAAGATCAAAACATGTGGAGTACTTTAAACATTAACGTACATATGGGGGTAATAACATTTGACTTTCTTCCCCATTACTCCATAATAACTAGTACTTAAACCCATGAGCCCCAATCATCCCAAAACTGCATTTACAAGACATGACTCGACTTAGCAACTATGTAATCAACTAGACAATCAACAAAGGGTTTACATAAGTGTTGTAACAATAACGCACTAAAGATGAGTGCATACAAGGTAAGCTAAGGCGATTTGGGTGTACATTTGGGGGTGGATTGTAAACAAATTCTTTCTTTAAGTAACCGGAATACGCTATTCAGAATTTCTTCCTTCCGGTCTTTCCAATATACTTAGAGTTAGAAAACGAAAAGGATAGGCTCTGGGGGGGTGTACTAGGGGTATCGTGTACTAAAAATGAGTACATCGCAAGGGTGTGGGAGATTTACTTGACCAATGAAGCCAATGTAATTATAAAACAGGTTTAAAACAAGGGTTATCCTAGTGCCTCTTATCATTTAGTCAATCCTAACTACACGAATGTTGTCTGACTAGCGATCTCGAGATGCATCACAAACGCAAGTTCTAGAATCTATATACTACTGGTACACTCATAAGCATTAAAGGTGCTTTTTCCTAATGATCTAAATGCGAACCTCACTTTTTGGGGTGGAAATTTTTGGTAGGGTTATTGTGCTAGCTATATAATTCCTATCCATGAGACGCTTATTAAAATTAAAGTTTCACTCCTATATGTTGAAAGAAGAGTTTGTACCATAAAATGTGGATTGCCTCAGTGGTTGAGGCGCTTGTCTTTGAATCTCGAGGCCCAAGTTCGAACCGTGCAATCTACAAAAAAAAAATCTTGTGTAAATGGATCTTGTGTCTAGTCACCATTTCCACCTCATCATATGATGCTCCATGTCATCATTAATGTGCCTAGTTAGCATTAGTGATGTGTCATGTGTAGTTCCATATATATATATATATATATATGTAGATACTTATATATAGTTCCAAAAAAAAATACTTCAAAAAAATTGGCCCCCAACCCAGTGTCCAAACTCCAATGCCCAGCCCAAAAACCGGTTTAAAACCGGTCCCAAACCTGTTAATACCGGTTTGGGTTTTTCTTTGCCAAAACCTAAAACCGATTTTTGACTTGCTGACTAGAACCGAATCCGGTTTTGAAACCGGTTCAGTTTAGGAAAGTAACCGGTTTGTGCTCCTATATAAACTCCCCTAAATTTTAGCACATCAAACCCTAATGATACTACAACTAAAACAGACGCCCCCTTTTATGTGTTTTCTCTCATACATGCAGTCAAACTAGGGGTGGCAATTCTCGACACGATACTATAAACGACACGAACTCGACACGAAGTTAAACAAGTTTGGGTTGAGGATAAACAGGTTTGGGTCAAAAATAGGTCAACCCGTCCAACCCGTTTAATAAACGAGTCGTGCATGGGTTGAGTAAGTATTAAACAGGTCAACCCGTGAATCCGTTTAAGTATATAAACCTTTAAAAATAAAATATATATCTTGCCTTTATGGTGGATTTGGATTAAATGTACTTTATTATGTAATTAATATGCTTGAAATTACGATTATAACTCAGATATTATTGAAATTGACGTATAGTTATTTGTATGTTATTTTTATCATTTTTTAAATCCCTATATCATTTTTTCATTTAAACTAGTTAAAATCGACAAGACAACAACCTTATTCACCGCTTGACATATTTGCTTAAATAGGTTAAACGGGTCATGAACAGGTTACGCGTGTTATGCAGGTCTGAGTTAGGGTTGAGTTTCGTGACACGATTAATAAATGGGTCGTGTTTGGGTAGCGGTTATACCAACCCGCGAACCCGATTAGGTTAACCCGAACACGACTCGATTGCCACCCCTAAGTCAAACACATGTATGTACTTTCTTCCTTATAACTCCAAAACGCAAACATGCCTTAAATCCATATAGTTTTTTGTCTTCTTCCACGCCATTTAAGTGGCGAAATGGGAAGTGGCGGGTGAAGGCGGATTGGTGACACAAGGGTGGCGGTGCCACTTGGTTTGCCATGTCAAAAGTGACGCCGGCGTGCGCTACCACCCGATTCTCTAATATTTTTAGAGGAATGATACATCCACATAATATTTTACAAAAAGAAATCCAAGTACATGTGACAATGAATTATGGATAGTGAAAAATAAGAAAGAGAAAGTATAATACAACATAATTGGTCCATCACATTTGCCACATCATTGTGTGAAAGTTTGTTTGTAAAAATTATGTGGATGTAGCATTTCATGTCCATTTTTGTATAAAAGCTTAAAAATTGACAAAAATACAACGTTGTCCCTAAACTTGCCAAAAAACATCGTCGAGGACCTAAAGTTAGCATTTTCGTCGCCGGGCGTCCTTTTTTGAAGTTTTTGAGGCCAATTGCGTCACTTGACCCGTAATGCTCAGGTCAACTTCTGTTATTTTCCCCATATGCCTTGCACATGAGGGCAAAATGATCATTTTATAGTTTTGGTTAATCAAAAAGTTATACCATCACTACCACCACCCTCTCTTTATCTCTTTTTCCTGCTTCTCTCTCTAATTTTCTGCTTCTCTCTCTAAAATTAACACCATCACCATTCTCAAATCTCATCCATCCACTCCACTAAAAAACATAAACTCAATCAAACATCAATCTTCATTGATATTCATACCCACACCACAAGATCAAAACCCACAAAATTTTTGGGATGATCCATAGATGCGGCAACCAACACACAATGTTTGATTCATTTCAACCAAACTAATCATATATTTCATTTGTCGATAAGAAAGTTACAAAACTACAATATTAGACAACGAAAGAAGTTGAAAATTTCAATCTAAATTTAGTAACTACAAACTTCATAAGCATTCATAAGCTTTTTGAGCTGTGTGCTCCTTTTGATCCTAAAGAAGACTTCATTACCATCCTGAAAACACAAGGAGTGGCATATTAGTTCTCACTTCACACCAAGAATCCAAGAGAAGATGATATCAAAGTGCATCATATGTGCCAAAACTGAAAAACGTAGTAATGTGGAGGACATAAATAAGTTCATATTTTGGTGGAGTGGTGGACATTCTTACTTTAATCTAACCAAAGCAAACAAAATACAGCTATCGTTTAGAAACGACAATTCATAGTCGTAACGACAATGATAAATCAAAACTAACTCTATCAGTGAAACAATACAAAAGACCTAGGCCCAGGACATTGGGGTCACTGAAATCTAATGAATCTGTATAACATGAGTGACAATAAGCATCTGATCAGTTATAAATTTAAGCGCCACAAATTAACTGAAAAATTGAGGTAAAATATTATTCAAAAAAAAAATGAAAAGCCTAACTTCAACTAACTGCAACTGTTGCAAATAACCACTAGCCCTAACAATGACAATGGAGGGTGATTTGTTGCGAGGATGTTTGTGTGTGTGTGTGTGTGTGGGATGAATTATCGATTCGAACGGTGCAGTTAAATGATTATGATCTATAAAAATTTCGGTCTGCACAGAACCACAACCCGAAAACTGTATTCATGCATATCTATTCTTGTTTTCATTTGTAACGCTTTTGAATGGCTAGCAATGATTTTCAATAATTTATTTATTTGGCCTAACGAATACAAGTTATTATATTATAGACACGAGTTCATCATGCAACATGGATTCGGCCCAATACACAATTAGGCATGATGGATGGATATATTTATGTCATTTAGGTCCTGTTCTTTTGAACTTATTTTTCATTTTGATTCGATTGATTCGATTCGGGCCATTCAGATTCGATTGATTATTATTATTATTATTATTATTATTATTAATCTTAATTATTATTATTGTTAGTATTACTAATAATATTACTATTATCGTTGTTGTTGATTACTATTATTATTATTATTATTTATCATTATTATTATTATTATTTACCCTTAATATATATTTTAGTTCAGTTCAGTTCAGTTCAGGATAATATCTACGAATGATCATGAAATGTTGGATGTTAATGAGATAATCTTTACGGAATTAACATGTCAGTATATTTAAACCA
The DNA here is from genome assembly GCA_033398695.1 of Orobanche coerulescens. NCBI lineage: Eukaryota > Viridiplantae > Streptophyta > Magnoliopsida > Lamiales > Orobanchaceae > Orobanche > Orobanche coerulescens. The sequence goes on along the minus strand of CM065815.1, from coordinate 3,989,989 downwards.
AGGGCTGAACTCTACTCTTATTTCCAGATATTATTCACAAATAGAACTTCTAATGTATGTAAAACTACCATAAGTAAAGGAATCGGTAGTCAAAATCTAGAGAAGAATGCATACCTTGCTCACTAATGTTCAAATTAGAGGAGATGAATTTCCAATCTGAGTGACCAATTGTAGAGTGCGTTCATTCAGCATCTCCATGCTAAGCTTTCTCAATTCTAAACGGATATCCTCCGACCGAGGGTGTGATGAATCACCCACAGAGAAAACATGGACGTCATTGTCAACCTCAACCCAACTCCAATCTGGCAAAGATTTCCTTATTCTATTCTCATTCATCATTTTCCTTAAGTTATGCACTTCATTCCATAAACCGGCACTAATTCCATTTACTATAAACGCTCCCAGAGAAGTCATTAGAGGTATCTTTCCTATCAAAATTGTTTGTTCTTGGATATACCTCCTGCTAGTTCTGGGGTTGCGACGCAAAAGAACCTTGGGCGTATCGCCCAAATCATTGGTCCGGTACTTTTCCAGGCATTTGTAATTCGTGACCTAATTAGAAAACATCTCGCCATAATAGAGTCCGACCACAACGACCGAATTGATTATCTTCATGCATAAGGATACTAGATTACCTAGTAGAAAACAACAAGTAAAAGAAGAAATCAATTATTTAGCACCTCTTTCCAATACTGATTGAAAGTGCGTTGCTGTGTCAGAAGATGGATAGCTGTTAGTAGTTGGTCCAAATGATTTTTTATTATTATGGGCCGATATTGTGCAGCCCGGCCCAGATTTATTAAATCCTCTCCCTGGCCCGGCTTCTAGTCCATTCCGGCTCCTTGATCTCACCCGTTGATTGATAGTTGACCTATCTCTATCGTTGGTCTCTTATGTTTTATCCCCCCGTAAACCCTAGCCTCACTTTTCGGCTTTTCTCTCATCCCTCTCGCCACTCTGCCGACTGTCATGGAAATCCGATTTCCTTACCTTTTCTGCGCGGCTTCGCGGTTCCGATTTGGAAGGGAATCGAAACCCATATCAATTAATGATATGAATGGATTCGATTCCCCGAAAATCTGTGGCTTTTCCGTTTGGTGTTTTGCCTATATATTTACGGGTGATTTGGGCTTGAGAGAGACACGAAAAATCAAAACCTTTTCTGAGTGAGAAAAATCAATCTGTGTTTTCTTTGTGAATCCTTGTTTTTCTGAGTGAAAAATATATTTCTGAGTGAATATTGTGAAAATTGCTTGAGGCCGATTTTTGGGGGGGTGTTTCTATTCGGGACCTTTGAAACCTGCCGGGGAGTTGGATTTGTTCGTCTGGGTTGCTGGCCGCGGATACACACGGAGCCTTGGACGTGGGTACTGGATATTGGAGGACTGAGCCAAGGCCGAGTTCCGGTCGATTCGCACCTCCGTTGCCTTTCGTTTTTCAGATCTTTGTGATCTGTTCGGTTTGGTCTCTAGCACTTTAAATTCCTGTTCTTTGTGTTCGGTTTTTTGGGTTAATTCGTTTTTCCCATTTTTGTTTCGTGTAATTCGTTGCCTATAAGTTTGTTGTGTAATTCTTAATCCCCGGAATTTACTTGTAATTCGTTTACTGCGTTGTTGTGTAATTTTTATGTATTCCGAATAGTTACCATACGGATTCCGGCCGAGGGATCCGCTCAGGTATCACATTTCATACTCTCTCTTAAATTCGGTAGTGTTGGTGTGCTGCCCTTCTTTCATTATTGCTTCCGTCTGCTTCTGTCTTGGTGACTGTGATTGCTTCGTTTTTTGCTATCTTTGTGTTGAGACTGTAGAAATCGCTATCTCCGAGCATACTAAACCCCCTTGCCTGGACCGTAAGTGTTCATCGGATCTTGTGGGGGCTCCGGGATACGATTCCAGCTCGTATCATTTTAAAATCTGGTGTGATTTTAATCCTTGTAATATCTGTGTGATATTGGTATTCGTTTCCCGCTCACTTTATTTCAAAATCTGGTGTGATTTTGTTCTTCGTGGTATCTTCGTGATATTTAACTGTTTCTTCAGTATATAGTACCTTGTGCTAGTGTCTTAAATCTTGTGTGATTTTTACAAATACTAAAATGGGTTCTCTGACTTCATTTACAATGGCACCGTTTGACGGCAAAGGAGATTTTAGAATTTGGCAACAGAAAATGAAATCTATACTTGTCCAACAAAAATGTTTTAAAGCCATTGAAGGTACTTTTCCATCCGATGTGTCTTCTGAAAAACGAGAGGAATTAATTGAGTTTGCTCATTCTTCTATAATCTTGAACTTGTCTGATTTTGTGATTAGACGAATAGGCAGAACTGATAACGCTAAACAGCTTTGGGATAAACTTGAGGAAACGTTTACTGAAAAATCTTTGCCAAATAAATTATTCCTCCTCGAAAAGTTTTTTCGTTATAAGCTGGATTTGAATAAAGATATTGATGGTAATCTTGATACCTTTACAAAGTTAGTACAAGATATAAAACAAACGGGTGATAAAAACATTGATGATTATTCCCCTATTGTGCTCTTGAATGATATCCCTAATGCTTATAATGATGTGAAATCTGCTATAAAATATGGTAGGGATTCTGTGACCTTAGACACTGTTATAAGTGGCTTGAAGAGTAAGGAATTAGACTTGAAAGTTAATAAGGTTTCTAAACCGATTTCTGATATCAACTTTGTAAGGTCTAAACCACACCTTAAAAAGAAACCGTTTATCAAAACTGATTCTGAGAAGTCTAATAAGAAAAAGGGGCAATGGAAGGATAAATCTAAGTTCCGGCCTAAAAATCGCAAATGTTATAACTGTGGTGAATCTGGTCATTATATACAAGAATGCACCAAGCCTAAAAAGAATTTTCAAAATGATCAGGCTAATTTTACTGCTGGGGATGTCTTTATGGTTATTGATAATTTGCGTCTCTCTGTGAATTCTGTGCTTTCGGGTCTGAGTGAAAATGAATGGTTGCTGGATTCTGGATGCACTCACCATATGACACCTTATAAACAGCATTTTACGAGTTATACTAATCTTGGTGATCAGTATGTTTATATGCCTGATAAAGTGAAACGGGTTGTGGCTGGGGTAGGGAATGTTTGTTTGAAATTTGCTGATGGTACTTAGTTTACTTTAAAAAATGTCAGACATATTCCCGATTTATCTAATAATTTGATATCTTGTACTACTTTGGAAGATGAGGGTCTTAGGGGTTCATGGGGAAATGGTTATATGAAAATTTGCAGAGGTTCCTTAATGTTGTTTAAAGGAATCCGGAAATTTAATTTGTATATTTGCCAAACTGAAACTGCTGCATGTTCCAACCTGGTTTGTGTGGATAAAACCGAACTATGGCATAATAGGTTAGGACACATGAGCATGAAGGGATTAGATATCTTGCATAAACAAAAGTGTTTTGGAAAAGATAAAATCTCTAAGTTGTCTTTCTGTGACTCTTGCATGTATGGCAAACAACATAAAACCCAATTTCCGAAACCTCCAAATTCCCCTGATCCTGTTTTTGAAAAATCTGGTAAGAGTCCCAATGTGCTTGATTATGTTCATGTTGATGTTTGGGGTCCTGCCAGTATCCCGACTCATGGGAGGAACCGTTACTTCTTGTCCATTATTGATGACTATTCAAGGAAAGTTTTCGTTTTTCTACTCAAACTGAAATATGATGTGTTCGAAAAATTTCAAACATGGAAAACTTTAGTGGAAAATCAAACCGGAAAATGGATTAAAAAGATAAGGACCGACAACGGTCTTGAATTTTGCAATACTCAGTTCGATACTATGTGTTCTGAAAATGGCATCCTTAGACATAAGATAGTTCCATACACCCCTCAACAGAACGGGGTGGCTGAGCGGATGAACCGAACCCTCCTTGAAAAGGTTAGGACTATGCTCGCCACTTCTGGGCTGTCCAAAAGTTTTTGGGGTGAGGCTCTTTTAACTTCTGCCTATCTTATCAATAGATCACCTTCTATACCATTGAATGGTAATTACCCCGAGTCTGTGTGTTCGGGTCATGCTATTGATTTTTCAAACATTCGTGTGTTTGGTTGTGCTGCTTATGTGCATCAAAATGTTGATAAACTTGAGCCTAGGTCCTTGAGATGTGTTTTTCTTGGATATCCTGATGGTATTAAGGGTTATCGTTTATGGGTCAGATCTGAACCCGGGTTGAAGGTGATCACTAGTAGGGATGTTGTGTTTAATGAAACTGAATTTTCTTGTCTTAATAATCCTTTACCTGCTCTAGTGTTAGCTGCTGAAAATTCTCCCCACCCTGTTCAGATTAGGGTGGAGCATCTTAGTGATAATGAGTTACCTGCTGAATCTGATAATATGGAAAATCCTGAAATCTCTAATGGTCAACCTGATAATCAATCTGAAAATGGAGACGAATCTGAATCTGTTCCTGATTTGTCTGATTATCAACTAACTATGGATAGGTCTAGAAGAAATGTTAGAAGACCTATACATTTAGATGATTTCCATATGGCTTCTCTTGCTTTCAATGTGTTTGATATGCTTGATGGGAATGAACCTAAATCTTACAATGATGCTTTATTGTCTGATAAATCAAATGAATGGTTAAGTGCAATGAATGAAGAAATGACATCCTTGCATGCGAATAATACTTGGAAACTTGTTCCAAAACCTAGAAACTGTTCTTTGATTGATTGTAAGTGGTTATTTAAAGTTAAAAAGGATGAGGATGACATCAGATTCAAAACGAGGTTAGTAGCTAAAGGTTTCACTCAACATGAAGGTATTGACTATACCGAATTTTTTGCACCCGTAGTTAAATTCACCATTGTTCGCATCATGCTTGCATTAGTTGCACATCATAATTGGGAGTAGAGCTGTTATCGGACCGGTTCGGACCAGTTTTCTACAGATCCGGATCCGGTCCGATAGGTTACCGGGTAGATCCGGTTCGGATCGATAAGGGTTCCGGGTCAATGTTTAGAACTCGAATCCGAACTCGTTAGTTTCTGGGTGAGTTTCGGTCCCGGGTATTCTGGTCCGGTTCATGACCGGGTTTCGGGTTCACTCGGACCGCTAACAGTCCTATGTGGGATGGATCTTTACTAGGAAAATGAAGGAAGAGCAGCAAAATAAATCACATAAATGGGGGTTACATGATTCGAACTCCAGACCTTTTGTTCAAAGGTACAGCGTCTAACTACTTGACCAGCATGCTATTTGTGTTTAAAACACGCAAAATGTATTAATAATATATGTATAAAATATATACATTATAAAATACATATAAACTTTTTTTTAATTTATTACCGGGTTTCTTTTCGGTTTTATCGGTCCGGGTCTTATCGGTTTCGGTTCAATGTTTAGAACTCGAATCCAAACTCGTTAGTTTTTGGGTGAGTTTCGGTCCCGGGTATTTTGGTCCGGTTCATGACCGGGTTTCGGGTTCACTCGGACCGCTAACAGCCCTAATTGGGAGATGAAACAATTAGATGTTAAAACGGTATTTTTGCATGGTGAATTAAAAGAAACCATCTACATGAAACAACCGGAAGGTTTTATAGATAGTAAACATCCGGATTATGTGTGCTTGCTGAATAAAACCTTATATGGCCTGAAGCAATCCCCTAGAGAGTGGAACAAGAAATTTAATGATTGCATGTTGTCCTTGAAATTCTGTCGAAGTGCATATGATCCATGCCTTTATTTCAAGATTGACTGTGATGTTCCTATGTTCCTACTTATTTATGTAGATGATATGCTCTTGATAAGTTCGTGCATCAAATCTATTAATCATGTTCAAAATCGCTTAGGTGAACAATTTGACATGAAATATTTGGGGGATGCTAAAAGGATATTAGGCATGAATATCGTTCGGGATAGATCTAAAGGCACTTTATTTCTAAATCAGTCCTCTTACATTGGTAAAATTCTAGAAAAAAATTCAATGACTTATGCGAAATCTGCTAGTGTGCCGTTAGATTCTCATTTCTTATTATCTAAAACTCAGTCACCAAAAACTGAATCTGAGATTCGTGAAATGAGATCTATCCCATATGCTAATGCTATTGGATCTGTCATGTACCTTATGGTCAGTACCAGACCAGATATTGCTTATGCTATGAGCTGTTTAAGTAGGTATATGGCCAATCCAGGGAAGCCTCATTGGGAGGCTCTTAAGTGGTTACTTCGGTACTTAAAACACTCTGTTTCTGATGGTCTTGTGTTTTTTAAATCTAATGACGGGGTTAACCTTAAAGGTTATGTTGATTCTAATTATGCCAATGACCGGGATGAATGTAAGTCCACAACATCATATGTGTTTACCTTGTGTGGCTCATGCATTTCTTGGAAATCACAACTTCAGCATATAGTTACTTTGTCTACTACTGAAGCTGAATATATTGCCACCACTGAAGCCTTTAAAGAGGCTATTTGGTTGAAAGGTTTACTTACTGAAATTGGTGTTCTTCGTGACAATGTTGTGGTCTTTTCTGACAGTCAATCTAGCATACATTTGTGCAGAAATCCTATTTTCCATGATCGTACAAAGCATATTGACGTCAGGCGATATTTCATCCGTGATATCGTGGAAAAAGGCATAATTGATTTGAAGAAAATCCCGTCCCAGTCTAACCCTGCAGATATGGGCACAAAGTGCCTACCGGTCGAGAAAATCAGATCTTGCAAGTCGATACTAAATATCGACTCCTTCAACTGAAGACCAGTCTTTCTTTACGCTATCTTTGTGATAGCTTTTCTAGTTTTTCTCCGTGATTCCTAGTTTTCTTTCTTAGTGATTGATTAATGTCTTTATACTTGTACTAACTTTGTGTGGTGTGCAGGTGGTGTGACGTTCGGCGATGATGACCTCCTTATCAAATAAAGTACCCCGATGGCTCATTTGGTCCGGGTGGAGATTTGTTAGTAGTTGGCCCAAATGATTTTTTATTATTATGGGCCGGTATTGTGCAGCCCGACCCAGACTTATTAAATCCTCTCCCTGGCCCGGCTTCTAGTCCATTCCGGCTCCTTAATCTCACCCGTTGATTGATAGTTGACCTATCTCTACCGTTGGTCTCTTATGTTTTATCCCCCCCGTAAACCCTAGCCTCACTTTTCGGCTTTTCTCTCATCCCTCTCGCCACTCCGCCGACTGCCATGGAAATCCGATTTCCTTACCTTTTCTGCGCGGCTTCGCGGTTCCGATTTGGAAGGGAATCGAAACCCATATCAATTAATGATATGAATGGATTCGATTCCCCGAAAATCTGTGGCTTTTCCGTTTGGTGTTTTGCCTATATATTTACGGGCGATTTGGGCTTGAGAGAGACGAAAAATCAAAACCTTTTCTGAGTGAGAAAAATCAATCTGTGTTTTCTTTGTGAATCCTTGTTTTTCTGAGTGAAAAATATATTTCTGAGTGAATATTGTGAAAATTGCTTGAGGCCGATTTTTGGGGGGGTGTTTCTATTCGGGACCTTTGAAACCTGCCGGAGAGTTGGATTTGTTCGTCTGGGTTGCTGGCCGCGGATACACATGGAGCCTTGGACGTAGGTACTGGATATTGGAGGACTGAGCCGAGGCCGAGTTCCGGTCGATTCGCACCTCCGTTGCCTTTCGTTTTTCAGATCTTTGTGATCTGTTCGGTTTGGTCTCTAGCACTTTAAATTCCTGTTCTTTGTGTTCGGTTTTTTGGGTTAATTCGTTTTTCCCATTTTTGTTTCGTGTAATTCGTTGCCTATAAGTTTGTTGTGTAATTCTTAATCCCCGGAATTTACTTGTAATTCGTTTACTGCGTTGTTGTGTAATTTTTATGTATTCCGAATAGTTACCCTACAATAGCTATACTGATTCGGTATACTCTAAAGACGCCCTCGGTACAATATTGACGATATATATCTGCAAAAATCGAATAAGGCACAGGACTATCTGGTTCGAGTTCAAATAGCTTACAAGTTTCGCAAGTCGCAAGTTTCGCGTCTTGGCGCAACAGTTAAGACTAGTACAAAGTTCAACCTTTGTAGGTTTATTGCCTAACATGTTTCCTTGAACATAAGATGACAGCTTTTCGTACTCTTTTCCGTGCAAAATTGGTGCGTTTCTTTTAGGAATTTTATCGAATAGTTTGTGGGCAGTAGAAGCAAAGGTTGTAAATGAGGTAACACAAAGAGGGTTTCGTCCATGGAGAGACCCCATGTAGTGCATCCGGCAGGGGATGCACTACGTGGGAATGTACCATGGACGGTACCCACAAAGAGGGCTTGTTGTATTAGTACTTGATATCTACAAAGTTACTTTCTTAAAGAAACTTATCCTCAAATCAGAAAGACTCTGAATTTGGTCAAAAAGAACTAATAAAGATTACAACTTTCTCGATACGCAGATGATATAAAGATTGCAACTTGTGAAGTCAAACAACCCAAGATCAATAACACTTTTGAAGATGAAGGACAGGGGACGATCCCCTCGTAAGTAAAAAAAAAAACACTTTTGAAGATGAATGATTACATAAAGTGAAAAAAAAGGTAATACTTACGAGGCTGCTATTGATACATTCAAGATCCAAAGACTTAACAGCGATGACGTCATTATTAGGAAGATAGATCGCTCTGTAAAAAGTAGCACTAGCACCATAACCAACTTCTTCACAAAGCTTGTAATTATCAGTTACTAAACCTTAAGATCTGATGGGTTTTAAATTAGGGTTTTCTAAGAAGGTCGTGGCTAAGGCTAAAAGTGAGGCATACAAAGAGAAGTACAAGCGTCTAGACACCAAAGAAGGATCGAATGCTATTTTTAAACTAGCGAAAGCTAGAGAAAGAAGGTGGCGCGACCTGGGTCCCGTTAAATTTATTAAGGATGATTTGGGCCAAGTGTTAGTGAAAGATGTGGCTATTAAGGAGAGGTGGAATAAGTATTTTTTTGAACTTTTCAATGAGTCTAGGGGAAGCGACTCGGTGGTGCAAGGAGTTAATCTATCGTCTGGTCGTTCGTTAAGTTCCTGTGAGAGCATCAGCAAGGAGGAAGTAAATGGTGCCCTAATGAAGATGGGTAGAGCTAAGAATGTAGGCCCGGATCAGATCCCTATTGAGGTGTGGCTTTGTCTGGGGGAAGTTCGAGTTCTGTGGCTAGCAGAGCTGTTCAACATTGTCCTCAGGGATTCTAAGATGTCAGAGTGGAGGCATAGTATTGTGGTACCATTTTTCAAGAACAAAGGCGATGCTCAGAATTGTAGTAACTATCGGGGTATTAAACTCCTCAGTCATACTATGGAACTTTGGGAAAGAGTGGTGGAATGCAGGGTTAGAAGAGAAATTGGGATCTCATAGAACCAATTTGGCTTCATGATGGGGAGGTCCACGACTGAGGCCATTCATCTTATCAGACGCCTCATGGAGAAGTTTAGAGAGCGGCGTAAGGATCTCCATATTGTAACACCCCCAATCCGCTCAGGGATATTACACACCGTAGAACCTTTCCTCAAGGATCTACCAGGCTGGTAACGACATATAACAACTCAACCATGCCTTTAAGGCTAAAATGACTCAGTAGACCGATTTGGTCTTTCAACAAATACATACAACTTAAATACAACTCATCCCCACGCAGGGGGTCAAAATACAACCACACCCGTACAACGGGAAAATATAGCAGCGGAAAAATAGAGTACAACTGAACCAATAAACAAAGTACAGTTCCTCATGTGATTAGTATCGATCATCTTTCATCATCCTTCGTGCCGACCCTGTGTTATGCTCCAAAACCTGAATGCAAAAACAGACATCCACCCCCCGAATACTCGGGGGCTAGCAAAACTCCACTGTTTTGCTAGTGCAAGAACAAAGTGCAAATACGAGCCATACAATTCACATTCCACGAATAACAATAACCAGGAATCCTCAAAGATCCAAACGAAACGAAAAGTATTTCCCGAGGCAAGAGTTTAAGAAAACATTTCAAAATCGAGATATCATAAATCAATGGAAGTAATTTATAAAACGGTTTAGAATGCCATCGAGAGTTTTAATAGAAAACAATTTAGGATTATCAAATCCTGCTTTTCAAAATCCAAAAGACAAAAGGGGTCACCGCCCCAAAAGTTACTTTCCGTAAAATAACCTTTACCAAACCGTTGGGATTTTAGCCCCAAATCCGTCAAATGACCTTTACAAAAACGTTGGGATTTTAGCCCCAATCTCATCAACTCACAGTACACAAGAACGACCACAAGGTTCGTCTCCCAACATCAAAATCCACAAATAAAGGATTTAACACAAACAACAAAATACTCTAGTGCCATCCTAGCCAAGTAAGCCAAACGAACACTTACCTCTTACACACTTAGTCGATGCATGCAATCATGAAAACACAGTTCCAAAGCACTCATTTCCGGAAATGCCATAATCAAATCACATTTGTAAAATGCACCACAATTAACCGCGGACCCACAGCTTCGTGGATCCCTGCCGAGACCCCGTCGGATCTAACCCACAGTGGTTAAAAGCAAGCTCGCGGTTCCACAGCTTCGTGGAGCCCTACCGAGACCCCGTCGGATCTAACCCGTAGTGAGCATACACACACACACGTTACTCATGCAATACTAATATGCTAAGAATGTAAGTTCATCAAGAATACTTACTAGAGATGGCCATTTATCCGACAACACTATCAACTCTCCAAAACACAATAACAAGATTAAACACGGAATACACAATTCCATAACTTTAAACAATAGGAATATCATCAAAGCCTCCAACGTTCAAAATAATCAAATCATAATCAAATCCCAAAACACAACGTTCACAAAACACACACGCGTTTTGAAAGAGAGCCTTTAACGAGGCCAAACCGAAATCTTTTGAAACTTCATTTCAAATAACCAACAAACACATTAAGACGAACACCGATCATCATATCCATAAAACGAGAAAAGTATGGGCAAGGTACTTGCCTCGGATAACCACAACGCGGAGAATCGGCCGAAGTAGGTTGGCACGAATCGACTACGAACTCGCCGACTCCACCGAACGACAATCCACAACAATGAACTACGAATGAAAACAATAACAATGAAAATGAATTCCAAAGTACGACCCAAGGCCGCTGAATTCAAAGAACAAACGACGAAGGTTCAAGGATTTCCCCCAAAACGGCCAAGAACACGATTCGTTCCGTCAAAACCCGAAAACGGAATTCCGAGTTGAAATATGGATATACAATCCATAGAATATGTTTAACAACATCATTTAACCATAATCGATCCATCGAAAACGGATGAAAAACGAGATCGGGGACAAATCCCCCAAAAAGTCAATTCGAAGGAAATCAAGAAATATACTTCGATTCGACGAGGAACAATGGATTAAATGATGTTAAACACAAGAATACTATCAAGATTAGTCATACCCATCATGAATTAATCAAAAACACGGAACGAATCGGACAAAAATGCAAAAATCCCCAAATTCACGAAATTAGGGTTCTAAGGAAGATTACCTTGATTCGCTGGATCAAGGGATGATAACGAACGATTTATTGATGTTATGAACTCAAGAACTTCATGGATTTGTTGTTAAACAACATGGCTTCGTCACCCATGAATCGCCATCCGCGGACGGAGAAGGAAGGAAGTGAAAAACGAAATGAAATGTGATCGCCACCACATTTATCTCGGGCCGGCCTAGCGCGCCAGAGCTGAAGCTAGCGGCGCTATCGGCCCAGCCGCGATCCAGGCCTTCGACGATCCGCTTCGGCCAGGTAGCGGCGCAGCCTTCCGGCCAGAAGGCGCTACCGCCGCCGTAGCGACGCAGCTGGCCCGACGAAGGCGTGCGCTACCCGCCGAGCCCGACTGACATGAACCCCTGTGACTCCACTGCCTGTGCCCGCTAGCGTCGTTAAAGCCGCAGAAGCGTGCGCTACACCTGCCGGTTAGCGCGTGCAGCCTTCCGGCCGTAGCGTGCGCTACGCCGGTTCCTGCCGCACCCGTCCGGCCGGTGCCCGCAATCATCCGGCCAGTCCCGCAACCGTCCGGCCAGTCCCGCAACCGTCAGGGCTCGACGACCCGATTTCCGAAAACGCACGGAACGAACACGACGAAAAGTTCGCAGACGACATCAACGACTCGAAATGAAAACATAATACCATAATTAATCATACGCGACCAAGAAACGGGTCGAGACGACAATTACAGATACGGATACCCGTAACTTTCAAGAAATTACAAAATGGCCCAAAACGCCCAGAAATCACGATACGTGATCGAATAACCAAACCGAAGTTCACAACACGAATAATAACATCAAATGAACTTACGAGAAACTCGAAACAATAGTTTTGGACGAGATTCGCAAGAATCGAACTCAAGTGCGGAAAAGTCGCTAAAAAGCTTGGAACTCAACAAAACGATACCGAAACGAACTCGGATGACAAAAAGTGCAGAATTAATCATTCTCGAAATGACGAAAGGGTCATGAGCGAGTCGTCAAAACGGACTCCGACCGAAAAAAGAAATTTACCGAAAATCGAAAATTGCGGATATTACATTCTACCCTCCTTAAAAGAAGTTTCGTCCCGAAACTTAATACAAGTAGGGAGAAGAAATATTCCGCCAGGAAAAACTCAACGAGATACACAAGAATGCGTAACTAACGCCCAACGGCAAAATGTTACAAACAACGCAAAGGAATATACGGCGTGAAAACACGCTCCACGGCGACCAACACAACATCGCCGTTAGGGATATAATAAAACCAACAAGTGACAAGCGTCGTCAAATGGATAATACAATCAAGTCAATTATCCGAACAATCACAAAACGCGACGAACGAAAATCAATACGATTGACCAACCCAACGGTTCATCAATCCAGACGCGAGACAAACGCTGAAGAAATACGAAATTCCACCGCCCAAGGGTTGGAAGATCGAAAACGAGACTAATTTCCCGAACTTAAGGAAATTAGAAAGGAGCCTGAATGCTCAACAATCACGAAACGAGGACAAAAACCGAACAAACAAACGACCGAGACGACAAAAATCGAACAATCATGTCCGAAACACGAAGGATAATGAAATTCAAACAACAACTCCCAGGATGATCTGGTGAGAACTACAAGACATGCATTCCCATAAGATCCACCGGAAAGGGAAAAGCGATTGAAAAGTCACAACGACAAACGAGTTATTCCGAAACAACAACACCCTCGTTCGATCAACAAAAGCAAGGGATAGGGAAAGTTCAGAAAATATCAACGAACATAAACGAGCCGACAGAGTCGAAAACATAGGAGTTCCAAATTCGATCCACTTCGAATAAAGGAACTAATAGATCCAGATGATGTCACTCCCGAACAAGGTTCACAAGAATCGAACCGAACTCGAAAAAGTTACAACGATAACCAGATCGACTCAAAACAAGATCACAACTCGTTCGGACGATGAAACTGAAATACCGAACAAGTTCATAAAGTATCAACGAACATGAGCGAATCGATAGACTGGAGAAAGAGAAAATACCGAAGTCAAAATTGTACGGGTATTACCTCCGACCTCGTCCACGAAATTCACAAAAACAGGAGCAAGGTAACAAGACATTAAACAACCGACACATAACGGAACGATCACCGATGCACACGGTCATACCAAACCAAACTCTAACAGCTCGCACATGCGCGACAACGCAGAAATCACCACGAGGCGACAATATACAACACCAACATCCCGCCTCTCACAGGGGGCTAACACAACAAATGTGTGGAAAACGACTCAACGCTCACACCGCCAATTCGATCATACTCGGGAGCAAATATCAAAATGACAACGCGAACATCATACATACATACCCATCCCTCAAACGGGAATGGATAGGTTTTAAAAACGAAAACCTCATTTTGAAAATAATTTAGAAGAACACCGATTGATCTTGAGTATCACCTTTCAAAAAGTACAAACGTGAAACATTGTTATCGAGACCTTGGAGAACCATTTCGCATTTGATAAAAATGAGGACACTTTCTCTTGGTGAAAACTTTCAAAATATTCGACCCTCGGGTCTAAATAAAAGTGTTTCTAAAACATTGAAAACATCTCAAAGCATTTTGGTTCTCGAAGTAGAAAATTTTTGAAATATATTGTGGCACCTTGGATATACCACAAGAAAATAACTCATTTGAAAAGTATGTCTCGAAATTTATTTTTCTAAGATACTCAAGGTTTTCAAAAATCCAATAGGCCAAAATGCCCAAAACTCATACATACCGACGTTCACTAAAACAACTCCTAGTACACGCATCAAAACGTTTAAAATCAAGACAATACATGTCTTTAAACAGAAATAAACGATAAAATACCACATTCAGAACAAAACCACTGACCCCATTCGAGGCCTCTAAGGACCCTCCCGCACTGGCTAGTGAACAAGTCGAACGCGTATAAGCACAAAGCCTCCACAAGAGAACTTGTAAAACGAGCAAGTCGATTCGTAAATCATAAGCAACGGACAAAAACAACATTAAAAAGACATCAGCAGCAGCGACACTCCTCGTATAAACCAAATACGAGAGTCGACTAAATACATATCGTGAAATCAAAATCCGCATAAGGATTCCATCACTTAACAAATAATCATAAAAATAGCTCGTGTCACACGAGACACAACACAAAGAAGGGAGACTTACTTCCACAGGTCGCACGAAGATGATGATCGCCCCACGATACTAATCACGACCAACAAACTCAAACGACGCGTCGCGACACGAACCAGTCAGATAAAACCCGACGAAACAAGACTCAAACAACACGACTTGACCCGACAGCCTATGTTTCCTCAACCTAAGCTCCGATACCATTTATGTAACACCCCCAATCCGCTCAGGGATATTACACGCCGTAGAACCTTTCCTCAAGGATCTACCAGGCTGGTAACGACATATAACAACTCAACCATGCCTTTAAGGCTAAAATGACTCAGTAGACCGATTTGGTCTTTCAACAAATACATACAACTCAAATACAACTCATCCCCACGCAGGGGGTCAAAATACAACCACACCCGTACAACGGGAAAATATAGCAGCGGAAAAATAGAGTACAACTGAACCAATAAACAAAGTACAGTTCCTTATGTGATTAGTATCGATCATCTTTCATCATCCTTCGTGCCGACCCTGTATTATGCTCCAAAACCTGAATGCAAAAACAGACATCCACCCCCCGAATACTCGGGGGCTAGCAAAACTCCACTGTTTTGCTAGTGCAAGAACAAAGTGCAAATACGAGCCATACAATTCACATTCCACGAATAACAATAACCAGGAATCCTCAAAGATCCAAACGAAACGAAAAGTATTTCCCGAGGCAAGAGTTTAAGAAAACATTTCAAAATCGAGATATCATAAATCAATGGAAGTAATTTATAAAACGGTTTAGAATGCCATCGAGAGTTTTAATAGAAAACAATTTAGGACTATCAAATCCTACTTTTCAAAATCCAAAAGACAAAAGGGGTCACCTGTAACACCCCCAAGATATTCGAGGTGTATTACAGCGCCGTGGACCCCTACATGGGACCCACCAGGCTAATACAAGAGAACACCTCTCGACTAACCAACTCGGTTAGCAAGGAAACAATTGTTAACAACAAGAACATAAAAACAACACGTCCGGTACAACCGGCATAATAAACATCAACCGACAAATACGGTAACTCCAACGAAGTCCAAACACAATCCGAAAGGAAAAACCTAAGTACTCGCGAGTACAATCTATAAGTTTACAATTTAGAAAACATCCACATCAAAAGAGACAATAGGAAATAACAAGACTCAATTGCACATGTCAACAACCTTGGCCGACATCCTCGTACCATCCTGGCAGCCATTGCTCTGAACATAACCTGAAATCCATAACAAGAATTTCCCCGACAACGGGTCCCCAGAGGGGTTAGCAATTACGCTAGTACAAGTAACCAAATGAACATTTTACATCTTACACATATAGTAATGCATGCCATCAAGAAATCATAATTTCCAAAACGCTCATTTCCGGAAATGCCAATATCAAATCACATTTGTAAAATTTCACCACAATTAACCGTCGATCCACGTCTCTGTGGACCCCTACCGAGACCCCGTCGGATCTAACCCGTAGTGGTTAAAAGCAAGCTCGTCGATCCACGTCTCTTGTGGACCCCTACCGAGACCCCGTCGGATCTAACCCGTAGTGAGCATACACACACACACAATTTCTCATACAATACTACTATGTCAAGATTGTAAGTTCATAAGGATACTTGCCTCGATTAATTAGACGATGACACGAACGGAACGGAAGAGTTGAACACGACCGCAAGGAACCGGCGGAAATGAACCTAACGATTCGAATAGCACAATCACAACCACTTCTAAACGATTACGGAAATGGAATACACCCGGAAACCCGCCTACGATTCATGTATATTCGCACAAAAATAACAACGAGGGCGGACCACAACCAAACCCTCTCGATTCCGCAAAACTATGAAAATATACCATGAATCCGTAGGAAAACTAATGATATCAACAAGATTAATCATATTCATCAAGAATCCATCAACAAAACGGAAAGAATCGGACAAAACCCCAAAATCCCCAATTATCCAAAAAGGTAGGGTTTCAAGAGATGTTACCTTGAGTGATTCAAGTATTTAGATTCGTAGAACACGCGTTGGATTGATTGTCCGGCTTCACAACCGAAGAAGAATGATGAAAATCAACCCTCCAAATGATAATGATGAGAAGCTCTCCTCCTCTCTCACTCTCTCGCTACGGAAAAAGAAGAAGGAAATGAGCCATTTCACGCTCAAAACAACACATTTATAGTGTAACACAGCAGAACCTATCGGCCAGCCTTATCGGCCGATAGGCCCAACCGATACCCATACGGAATGCCGGGCAGAGAGTCTATCGACCCCCTATCGGCCGAAAGGCTCCCGGAAGTGATCGCCAAAATCAAACGACCATAACTCTCTCGTCCGACTCGATTGACTCACCGCTTGAACCATTGGAAAGCTAACTCGATGTTCTATAATATTGCAAAGATTTATAATTTTTGGAGTTACTAAAAATTAATGGTGATCTAACAAAGACGAACTCATACTTAGAAAAGTCGTTTAGTAATCCCGAATTCAACAAAACGACACCGAAACCCGAACTCGAATACGAACCGAAGATACGGTTACGAAGTACTCACAAAGACGAATCTAAGAGCTAGTAGGACACACACCCGATCACCTCAAGGCTCGAAATTCGACAACGGAAGGTAATTACCCCAAACTTTGGGAAATTACGAAAATGGCCCAAATGCCCGAAAATCACCATACGTCAACGAATAATCAAACCGAAGTTCACGACACGCCTAACAAAGTTAAACGGACTTGCGGAAACTCAAACAATAGCTGGACGAGATTCGCAAGAATCGAACTCAAGTGCGGAAAAGTCGCTAAAAAGCACAGAACTCAACAAAACAACACCGAAACGAACTCGGATGACAAAAAGTGCAGAATTAATCATTCTCAGAATGACGAAACGGTCATGAGCGAGCCGTCAAAACGGACTCCGGCCGAAAAAAGAAATTCACCAAAAATCGAAAATTGCGGATATTACATTCTACCCTCCTTAAAAGAAGTTTCGTCCCGAAACTTAAAATAAGTAGGGAGAAGCAATATCCCTTGCCAGGAAAACTCGACGAGATACACAAAACCGAAGACTCGCGCCCGACGGCGAAACACTGCAAGGAACGCAAAGAGACATACGGCGAGAAAATACGCTCTAGGGCGACTAACGCAACGTCACCGGTAGAGACATAATAAAATCAACGAGTGACAAGCGTCATCAAATAGACAATACAATCGAGTCGATTATCCGAACAATCACAAAACTCAACGAACGAAAATCAATATGATTGACCAACCCAACGGTTCACCAATCAAATGCGAGCCAAACGCTGAATAAATACGGAATTCCACCGCCCAAGGGTTGGAAGATCGAAAACGAGACTAATTTCCCAAACTTAAGGAAATTACGAAGGAGCCTGAACGCTCAACAATCACGAAACGAGAACAAAAACCGAACAAACAAACGATTGAGACAACAAAAATCGAACAATCATGTCCGAAACACGTAGGATAATAAAATTCAAACCACAACTCCTGTGATGACTCGGTGAGAATAAAGAAGACGTGCATTCCCACAATATCCACAGGAAAGGGAATAGCGATTGAAAAGCCACAACGACGAACGAGTTATTCCAAAACAATACCACCCTCGTCCGATTAACAAAAGCAAGGGATATGGAAAGTTCAGAAATGTTAACGAGCATAAACGAGTTGATAGAGCTAAAAAAAAATACAGAAGTTAAAAATCCGATCCCCTTTGAATAAAAGAACTATTAGAACCAAAGATGTTACTTCCGAACAGATTCACAATAGTCGAACCAAATTCGGAAAAGTCATAGCGATAACGGATCGACTCAAACCAGACATTACTGCTCGAATGATGAAACCAAGGTATAAATCAAGTTCAGATAAGATCAACGAACACGAGCGAATCGATAGATCAAGAAAGAGAAAATACGTAAGTCAAAATAGTATGGGTAGTATCCCGACCTCATCCACGAAAATCAAAAAAACATGAGAAAGCAAACAACACATTAAACAACAGACAAATAACTTAACGATCACCGATGCACACTGTCATACCAAACCAAGCTCTAACAGCTCGCACATGCGCGACAACGTAGAAATCACTACGAGGCGGCAACATTCGACACTAACATCCCACCTCTCACAACAAATGCGTGGCAACGCCTCGACGTTCATGCCACCAACTGATAATACTCGGAGCAAACATCATAACGACAACGCGAACATCATACATATATACCCATCCCTAAAACGGGAATGGATAGGTTTTAAAACGAAAACCTCATTTTGAAAATAATTTAGAAGAACACGGTTGATCTTGAGTATCACCTTTCAAAAGTACAAACGTGAAACATCGTTATCGAGACTTTGGAGAACCATTTCGCATTTGATAAAAATGAGGACACTTTCTCTTAGTGAAAACTTTCAGATATTCGACCCTCGGGTCTAAATAAAAGTGTTTCTAAAACATTGAAAATATTTCAAAGCATTTTGGTCCTCGAGGTAGAAGAATTTTGAAACGTGTTGTGGCACCTTGTATGTACTACGAGAAAATAATTCATTTTAAAAGTACGTCTCAAATTTATTTTCTAAGATACTCAAGGTTTTCAAGTACAATAGCCAAAATGCCTAATTCACACTTGTCAATATTCACTTAAACACATCATAGCACACTCATTAAATCGTTCACAATCAAGACAGTGATATACAATCCCTAGGATATGCTTAACAACATCGTTAAAACAACGATCGGTTTATCAAAACCGGATGGAAAACGACATCAAGAACAAAACTCCAAAAAGTCAACTCTAGGGATTCAAGAAAAATACCTGGATTCGGCGAAGAACAATGGATTAGATGATGTTAAAAATCATCTAGGATACTCCAAAACACCTTTGGATGGAAAAAAAAATCAGCCCCAATGCGAAACCTAGTCGCTACGTCTCCATCTCATGGAGGACGAAGAAAAATGAAGAAAAATGCAACTTCTAGATCGGTGTCCTAGATTTATATCGACACAATTAGCGTGCGCTAATCATTAAGGTTAGCGTGCGCTATCACGGCAACAAACAAAACTCCCGACCAAAAAATACACTGTTAGCGTGTGCTAACCCCAAGTGTTAGCGTGCGCTAACGAGAACTTGCATCCACCGGTAGCTCTGGATCGCTCGAACTACTGTAGCGTGGCGCTATCCTCCCTTAGCGTGCTACCAACGCACTCTTGCGCGCGCTAGCCGCAAAGCGTAGCGTGCGCTAATGACCAACAGAGACAACAATGTAACATATCGTAAAGATTACATGCCGTAAACCTTTCTCACACAGTTTACTGTGCTAAGCACAATTTCCCACGTCATTTCAAAAATGCTAAAAAGACCAATGACGGTAATATTTTCCAAAACTCACAAAAATCATTTGTCAAACCATCATGAAATATTCAAGACCAAAATGCCAAAACTTGATTCAAGGAATCGGTTTTACGAAATAAAACTCGCTTGCAAAATACCGAAAGCCGTTTGAAAGAACTCACGCAATGGATAAAATACGGTGCGAAAATACATCAAGAAGGATTTACACTCCTCGTATAAACCAAATACGAGAGTCTAATAAACACATATCGTGAAATCAAAATCCGGAAGGATTCCATCATTTAACGACTAATCATACAAATAACTCGTGTCACACGAGGCACAACACAAGGAAGGGAGTTTAACATCCATAGGTCGCACGTAAGTGACGACCACCCTCGATACTAATCACGACCAATGATCTCAAACGACGTCGCGATGCGACTAAGTCGACAAAAATGCTAAGACAAAACTCGACAAACACAACATGATTCGACACCTAGGTTTCCCAGTGCTAATCTGATTTTTAAAATCGTATACTCTAGTCATTCGAAAATAAGACCTAAGTTAAAAATCGTTTTCAAGACCCTTTTAAACACGACAAGGGCTTAACAATGGTAGCATTTTATAAAATGTCCTAAAACACTTTTAAACATGACCTTTAAATACGACACAAGGTTTTATTTGAAAATACAAGGTGGCTCGCCCAAATTCATGTCACTTTCAAAAACCCACAATACGATCAAGTCTAAGAAATTTTCAAGCATGCACGCCGCATGTATTATTATTAATAGAAACACATTGGTTGTAAATAATAATAATTAGCCAAGTACCAACAATTCCGGACACACTCATATACGACATTCAAAATCACCATTCAAAAGCGCAACTCTAAATACTAATTCCAAGCATATGTCAAACTATCTCTCCAAGTTTAACAACAGAACCAAAGATCACCGATTTGGACATATGTCGAAACCACTACGTGAGTGTCTCAACTCATCGGTACATTCGCTCAACATACATTTAGTATATCGCAATTACCAAACACAGATTCCATCACACAGCAAAAGACTAGAGAGTCAAGCCAACTCACAATATACAACTGAGCAAAACTCGGATCTTAAGATCACCAACGATCCCAATTAACGCTAGGAAGTTTAGCGATGGAAAGCTCGCAAAACGACAAACGGTCAAGCCTTAACGGCGCACATACTCCAGAGAGACAAAGGATCGCGTAATACTAGAATCAAAAGTACACGAACCGGATGGATCGAAAACAACTCGACAATAAGTACGAGAGAGGCAATCACGCTCAAGAAGTGGAATTTCAATACGAGAAAACAAGAGAATCGAGTAAGGAAAACTTACGAGCACCGGATGTACCGAGATGCCGGCAATGTGTGACAATGTGCAAAATGTAACACAACTAGACCCAAATAACCAACAAGCCTAGGTATCCATAAACCTAGAGCTCCGATACCATTTCAGAACACCCCAAGATATTCGAGGTGTATTACAGTCGTGGACCCCTACATGGGACCCACCAAAGCTAACACAAGAGAACACCTCTCGACTAACCAACTCGGTTAGCAAGGAAACAATTGTTAACAACAAGAACATAAAACAACACGTCCGTACAACCGCATAATAAACATCAACCGACAAATACGGTAACTCCAACGAAGTCCAAACACAATCCGAAAGGAAAAACCTAAGTACTCATGAGTACAATCTATAAGTTTACAATTTAGAAAACATCCACATCAAAAGAGACAAGAGGGAAATAACAAGACTCACCGCACATGTCAACAACCTTGGCCGACATCCTCGTACCATCCCAGCCCGCTCGTCTGGCCGAACATAACACGAAATCCATAACAAGAATTTCCCGACAACGGGTCCCAGAGGGGTTAGCAATTACGCTAGTACAAGTAACCAAATGAACATTTTACATCTTACACATATAGTAATGCATGCCATCAAGAAATCATAATTTCCAAAACGCTCATTTCCGGAAATGCCAATATCAAATCACATTTGTAAAATTTCACCACAATTAACCGTCGATCCACGTCTCTGTGGACCCCTACCGAGACCCCGTCGGATCTAACCCGTAGTGGTTAAAAGCAAGCTCGTCGATCCACGTCTCTTGTGGACCCCTACCGAGACCCCGTCGGATCTAACCCGTAGTGAGCATACACACACACACAATTTCTCATACAATACTACTATGTCAAGATTGTAAGTTCATAAGGATACTTGCCTCGATTAATTAGACGATGACACGAACGGAACGGAAGAGTTGAACACGACCGCAAGGAACCGGCGGAAATGAACCTAACGATTCGAATAGCACAATCACAACCACTTCTAAACGATTACGAAAATGGAATACACCCGGAAACCCGCCTACGATTCATGTATATTCGCACGAAAATAACAACGAGGGCGGACCACAACCAAACCCTCTCGATTCCGCAAAACTATGAAAATATACCATGAATCCGTAGGAAAACTAATGATATCAACAAGATTAATCATATTCATCAAGAATCCATCAACAAAACGGAAAGAATCGGACAAAACCCCAAAATCCCCAATTATCCAAAAAGGTAGGGTTTCAAGAGATGTTACCTTGAGTGATTCAAGTATTTAGATTCGTAGAACACGCGTTGATTGATTGTCCGGCTTCACAACCGAAGAAGAATGATGAAAATCAACCCTCCAAATGATAATGATGAGAAGCTCTCCTCCTCTCTCACTCTCTCTCGTCTACTAAAAGAAAAAGGAAATGAGCTGTTCACGCTCAAAACAACACATTTATAGTGTAACACAGCAGAACCTATCGGCCAGCCTATCGGCCGATAGGCCCAACCGATACCCATACGGAATGCCGGCATTAGAGTCTATCGACCCCCCCTATCGGCCGAAAGGCTCCTGGAAGTGATCGTCCAAAAACTGAAAAGACCATAACTCTCTCGTCCGGACTCCGATTGACTCACCGTTTGAACCATTGGAAAGCTAACTCGATGTTCTATAATATTGCAAAGATTTATAATTTTTGGAGTTACCAAAAATTAATGGTGATCTAACAAAGACGAACTCATACTTAGAAAAGTCGTTTAGATTCCCGAATTCAACAAAACGACACCAAAACCCGAACTCGAATACGAACCGAAGATACGGTTACGAAGTACTCACAAAGACGAATCTAAGAGCTAGTAGGACACACAATTCCGACCGCCGAAGGCTCGAAATTCGACAACGGAAGGTAATTACCCCAAACTTTGGGAAATTACGAAAATGGCCCAAATGCCCGAAAATCACCATACGTCAACGAATAATCAAACCGAAGTTCACGACACGTCTAACAAAGTTAAACGGACTTGCGGGAAACTCAAACAATGTTAGCTTGACGAGATTCGCAAGAATCGAACTCAAGTGCGGAAAAGTCGCTAAAAGCACGTAACTCAACAAAACAACACCGAAACGAACTCGGATGACAAAAAGTGCAGAATTAATCATTCTCAGAATGACGAAACGGTCATGAGCGAGCCGTCAAAACGGACTCCGGCCGAAAAAAGAAATTCACCAAAAATCGAAAATTGCGGATATTACATCACCGCCCCAAAAGTTACTTTCCGTAAAATAACCTTTACCAAACCGTTGGAATTTTAGCCCCAAATCCGTCAAATGACCTTTACAAAAATGTTGGGATTTTAGCCCCAATCTCATCAACTCACAGTACACAAGAACGACCATAAGGTTCGTCTCCCAACATCAAAATCCACAAATAAAGGATTTAACACAAACAACAAAATACTCTAGTGCCATCCTAGCCAAGTAAGCCAAACGAACACTTACCTCTTACACACTTAGTCGATGCATGCAATCATGAAAACACAGTTCCAAAGCACTCATTTCCGGAAATGCCATAATCAAATCACATTTGTAAAATGCACCACAATTAACCGCGGACCCACAGCTTCGTGGATCCCTGCCGAGACCCCGTCGGATCTAACCCACAGTGGTTAAAAGCAAGCTCGCGGTTCCACAGCTTCGTGGAGCCCTACCGAGACCCCGTCGGATCTAACCCGTAGTGAGCATACACACACACACACGTTACTCATGCAATACTAATATGCTAAGAATGTAAGTTCATCAAGAATACTTACTACAGATGGCCATTTATCCGACAACACTATCAACTCTCCAAAACACAATAACAAGATTAAACACGGAATACACAATTCCATAACTTTAAACAATAGGAATATCATCAAAGCCTCCAACGTTCAAAATAATCAAATCATAATCAAATCCCAAAACACAACGTTCACAAACACACACGCGTTTTGAAAGAGAGCCTTTAACGAGGTCAAACCGAAATCTTTTGAAAATTCATTTCAAATAACCAACAAACACATTAAGACGAACACCGATCATCATATCCATAAAACGAGAAAAGTATGGGCAAGGTACTTGCCTCGGATAACCACAACGCGGAGAATCGGCCGAAGTAGGTTGGCACGAACCGACTACGAACTCGCCGACTCCACCGAACGACAATCCACAACAATGAACTACGAACGAAAACAATAACAACGAAAATGAATTCCAAAGTACGACCCAAGGCCGCTGAATTCAAAGAACAAACGACGAAGGTTCAAGGATTTCCCCCAAAACGGCCAAGAACACGATTCGTTCCACAAACCCGAAAACGGAATTCGAGTTGAAATATGGATATACAATCCATAGAATATGTTTAACAACATCATTTAACCATAATCGATCCATCGAAAACGGATGAAAAACGAGATCGGGACAAATCCCCAAAAAGTCAATTCAAGGAAATCAAGAAATATACTTGATTCGACGAGAACAATGGATTAAATGATGTTAAACACAAGAATACTATCAAGATTAATCATACCCATCATGAATTAATCAAAACACGGAACGAATCGGACAAAATGCAAAAATCCCCAAATTCACGAAATTAGGGTTCTAAGGAAGATTACCTTGATTACTGGATCAAGGGATGATAACGATTTATTTATTGATGTTATGAACTCAAGAACTTCATGGATTTGTTGTTAAACAACATGGCTTCACCCATGAATCGCCATCCGCAGACGGAGAAGGAAGGAAGTGAAAACGAAATGAAATGTGGTCCGCCACATTTATATCGGCCGCCTAGCGCGCGCTAGCCGAAGAAGGCGGCGCTTATCGGCCTGTGCCGCGATCCGATGGCCTTCTCGACTACCCTCGGCCAGTAGCGCAGCTCTTCCGGCCAGAAGGCGCTACTCGCCGGCCAGAAGGCACGTAGGTCTCGACAGAAGCGTGCGCTACCCGCGAGCCCGACTGACATGTAACCCTGTGACTCCACTGCCTGTGCCCGCTAGCTGCACAAAGCAGCTGCAGAAGGCGCTACACTGCCGGTAGCGACGCACTCTTCCGGCCAGAAGGCGTGCGCTTGCCTGCTCGCGCACCTGCCCCGTCCTGGTGCCCGCAATCGTCCGGCCAGCCCCCGCAACTGTCCGCGCCCCGCAACCGCTGTGGCTCGACGACCCGATTTCCGAAAATGCACGGAACGAACACGACGAAAAGTTCGCGGACGACATCAACGACTCGAAATGAAAACATAATACCATAATTAATCATACGCGACCAAGAAACGGGTCGAGACGATAATTACATATACGGATACCCGTAACTTTCAAGAAATTACAAAATGGCCCAAAACGCCTGGAAATCACGATACGTGATCGAATAACCAAACCGAAGTTCACAACACGAATAATAACATCAAATGAACTTACGAGAAACTCGAAACAACAGTTTCGGACGAGATTCGCAAGAATCGAACTCAAGTGCGGAAAAGTCGCTAAAAAGCTTGGAACTCAACAAAACGATACCGAAACGAACTCGGATGACAAAAAGTGCAGAATTAATCATTTTCGAAATGACGAAAGGGTCATGAGCGAGTCGTCAAAACGGACTCCGACCGAAAAAAGAAATTTACCGAAAATCGAAAATTGTGGATATTACACATATGGTGTTCATTGATCTAGAGAAGGGTTATGATAGCATTCCGCGCGATGTTATTTGGAGGAGCCTAGAAGAGAAGAAGGTGTCGTCGCCGTACGTTAGGGCGATCCAAGACATGTACTCCCAAGCTAGGACTTGCGTTAGGACCCTAGTTGGTGACACCCAGTATTTCCCGGTTGAGATAGGGCTATACCAGAGGTCGGCGCTAAGCCCTCTTCTCTTCTCTCTAATTCTTGACGTCATTTCGCGGGGGATTCAAGATGGCGTCCCGTGGTGCATGCGTTTTGCTGACGACATTGTGTTAGTGGCAGAGTCTAGGGGGAAGGTGAACTCCAAGTTGGAGTTATGGAGGTCTAAGTTAGAATCACAGGGCTTGCGTGTGAGCCTTTCCAAGACTGAGTATCTCTGGTGTAACTTTAGTGGTGAGACAAACGGGGAAGAAGTAGAGGTAATGATTGCTGATCAGATCGTACCCCGTACGGATAAGTTCAAGTATTTGGGTTCGATCATTCAGAAGGAAGGTGAGTGTGAAGATGATGTCACTCATCGTATCAAGGCGGGGTGGATAAGGTGGAGAGCAGCTACAGGGGTCCTGTGCGACAAGAAAGTCCCTCTAAAGTTGAAGGGTAAATTCTATAGAGCGGCAGTCAGACCTGCAATGTTGTATGGCTCCGGATGTTGGGCGATGAAGAAGTCGCTTGAGAGCAAGTTGGAAGCTGCTGAATGTTACATTGGTCATGTGGTCGCATAATGTTGGATAGAATCCCGAACGGGGTTTTCAGGAATGCCCTAGAAGTGGCGCCCAATTCAGCGAAAGCTAGGGAAGGGAGATTGAGATGGTTTGGCCACGTCCGTAGGAGGCAGATCTCTGCTCCGGTGAGGAGGGTTAAAAGTTTATTGGTTGTAGGGGGAGGAGAGGCAGACCGAGGAGGACGTGTGAGGAGCAGCTGGGTTTAGATTTGAAGGCCTTAAACTTATGCGAGATCATGACTGTTGATAGGTGCTCTTGGAGGCGCCAGATCAGAGTTGCGGATTCTTTTTTAGGGAGCGGTGTAGTAGTTGAAATCCTAAGGGTTGGGTTGTCTCGGTTAGCTTTGACCTAGAGCAGTGCATTTTTTTTTCGTGTGGTTTTTTTTGACAGGGAGTTGTGCGCAGAGTCAACTTTTCTTATGTTAGAGCAGCGTTCATCGAGAGTGTAATAGCCATAGTCCCCTTAGGTAAGTCTCATGTGAATTAAGCCATGTGCTCAGGTATGGTTTTGAGCTTTTCGAATCATATGATTCTTTGCATATAACACTCAATATTTTGCTGTGCACTAAGTTGGGGGTCTTCACGGAAACAGTCTCCCTACCGTAAAAAGTAGGGGCATGGTCTGCGTACATCTTACCCTCCCCAGACCCTGCTCTGAGCGGGATATACTGGGTATGTTTGGTTTGGTTTGGTTTGGGGTTTTTCTAAGATGGGGTTTTTGTGTGTGGGTGAAATGAAGAAAAGGGTGATGGATGACATTATATATGGGCAAAATATAGGAATAACGGGATTTGACAATAAATAACAGGACATTGACCTGAGCATTACGGGTCAAGGGACGCAATTGGCCTCAAAAACTTGAAAAAAGGACGCCCGACGACGAAAATGCTAACTTTAGGTCCCCGGCGATGTTTTTTGGTAAGTTTAGGGACCAACTATATACTTTTGTCTTAAAATTTTGTACTAGCATTCATCTTTTTCTTGATTTGTCTGAATTGAATGTTTTCTTGCTCTTGAGTTCTAGTAAGCAAGTGAATTTGATGACTAAGTTTAGCATTAAAAAAATGAAAAAAAAATGAAAAAAAAAATCAAATTTAAAGGGTGATATTTCGTTCAAAAGAAATAGCATACGAGTATTTCTGTCATTTCATTTTGGCAAGAAGTAAATGAGCCCAATTTTTTTCCCACAAAGAGGCCGCTAACTGTAGTTTCGAAAGGCCAAGAATGAAAAATGTAATCTAGACAAACCACTGGCAGAGGTGGAGCCAGTAGGGGGGATGGGCGATGCTCGGCCACCCCCAACCTCCTCAACTAACCCCAGCTTGTAGCTTTATTTTTAATTAGGATTGTCAAGTTTTTACTAGATGATTAAGGGTAGAATTGTAGATAAAGTTGCAGGTTTAGTTTATGAAGAAGAAGAAGAAACAAATGAACAAAGAGAGAGAAGACAAAAAGTGTGTGGTGAGTACAGGTGTTTGGATTTTTATGTATACTTAGCAAAAGCGAAATCCCTCGCCCCCAGGGCCCCCACCCCCGGCCCGACAGGGATTGATGGAGGAATTAAATCATGTTGACTAACTACCACTGTGGGAGAATGCAGTGTCAGCCACATGAAATTATCTCCCACATGGAGTGATAAAACTCCCACATCGCGATCGCTGCGACTAACTCCGCATTCAGAAGAATCCGCCACTTAGAACTGGGCAGAATTTGGCCACATGGACAAAGAATACGTACACTTGCTCCCTATGGTTTCTTACTTCTCCTTTTTTAATACTCTGTAATATTTTTCTTATATATTTGTTTTGAATTCTAAATATAAGAATATATCAGTTAGAATTGCATTGTAATTTATGTGGAGAATTGTAGCCATTTGGCTACAAAAATTATACCCAAACTATCCCCTCTAAATACTACATAATCAAATGACAAACTTATATACGTGTCCTAACTTTACAATAAGGTCATAATTTTAACACCCTTAATAGAAGAAAAGCTACTCAATTTGTTTTCCCGCTATCCTCAACATAAATTTCTAGATCAGTTGCCGTTTCTCGTTTTCTTCATTTTCCTCAACTTTTCGAGCAACTATTTCAATCGTTTTGTGTAATTATTAAACATTTTCTATTGTTCATACGATTTATAAAACTTTTCTATGTTTAAGAAAGAGTTGTTTGAAGGGAAAGAATGATTAAAAATTACTCATTTTGCAAAGTTGGATACTTGGTTAGTTGAAAATATATATTAAAGTTCGTTGATTTGATAAAAATATAGTTTTGTATATATTAAAGTTACATATGATAACTTAAAAGAACAAATTGTAATTTCATATGTGTTGTAAATCGATCAAAATGGTTGAATCATTGAACCCGCTAAGATAAGCGCTTCATGAAACATGAGTTATTATACAAACTATTTACCCCGCTAAAATAAGCCCTTCATGAAACGTGAATTATTATACAAATTATTTACGGCACCCCCTAACACAAATTCAGACGGTTTTTGCAATTTACTCTTCAGATGTTTAAAAAGTCAAATTTCATAAACTAATTTGTCAAGAGAGGTACTTCGCTGCACCAATAAGCTGAGCTGACACACCAGCCACTAGTAATATGTGAACAGAACAGTAATTAATACAGAATTGTTTGATGAAAAAATTGTGGCAGAACAATGTCGTGCCGTCATGCACGCGTTTATCGAATTGTTCCATCAGATATGGATAAAACTTTGCAAACACCTGCAGAAGTGGTAAATGGTATATCTTTATAACAAGCTACAAGATCTTTGTCTGTATGCAGATCCACTTGTAGTGTCTCCCAAACCTTCTTCTTAGGGTTAAGAACAGCATCAGGCTCGCCATTAAACCCAGAAAAGGTAACTCTTTCTCCGATAACAGCGGAAGCTGGTGGTTCCACCAATTCGACCTGAAATTATGTTCATGCAATCAGGCGCACATAAATGTTTAACATTAGGTTTTATGGAGCTAAAAAAAGAACTCGTTAGAGAAGCAGCTAAAATGGAGTTGTTTAACGGGGTGTGTTTTGGAGCCTTTAATGTTTACAGCAGCATTTAGCGTTTGAAATACAAAACTTGTTTGGCAACAAGCGGTCAGCGTTCAAAAAAATGCTACTTTTCCCAACTCTACTAAAAAAAGCATTCAAATTCTAACGAGGTGATTTTACACATGGCTCTATTTTCGCCAAAAATAATAGAACTTTACATGTTGTACTCTTTAATGTTTTTATGTCATGTTAACTTAATAATTCAACTATTTAAATTAAAGTATGTCATCATGTTCACGGAATTTAGGGTGTGAACAATCTTTCTTATACAACTGGTTCAACTTTGAGTATGAGGTTAAAAGTGTCACACTTAAACTTCAAAAATCTCATTTATTATCCAATGTCGTGTAGAGCATCGAACTTTCTCATCTTATAATTGTATCTCATATTCTCATATCTTTAAGATGTGTGAGTATGTCACTATCTCAAAATCGTATGTTCTTCATATAATCATGCTGATGCTTAGGGGTGTATTTCGAACTGAACGTTCGTGAAAATTTCACGAAAATGTTCGGTCAATGTTCAGTTCGTGTTCGGTTCGGTCAAATTCGAACAGTTCGCGAACATGTTCGTTACATACACGAACCGAACACGAACAAAATAATATATGTTCGTTAGTTCACGAACAGTTCGCGAACAAATATTTTTTTATATATTTATTAATAATTTTACAATAATTAATAAATATAATTAATAATTTTTATAATAATTAATAAATATATATACAAAATAAAACCTACCATTCCAAAATCCTTAATTTCTAAATCTATCTTCTCTTTTTATTTTATTAATTATTATTGCTTTTACTTTAGTTTTTTTTTTCTTTTTTTAGAACACAAACGAACAAACGAACGATCAAAACGAACGAACAATCGAACGCTAACGAACGAACACGAAATATGTGAAATTTTAACGAACCGAACACGAACAAGTGGTTTGCAATTTTACCGAACACGAACACGAACCGAACGAACCGAATCCTTAACGAACGAACGTTCGTTAAAGTCACCGTTCGGTTCGTTCGGTTCGAAATACACCCCTACTGATGCTATTTTTACTAGTCTTGCCTTATATAACTATAATATCTTATTTAAGGTGTTTGAGTCATGTTCCATGATGTATGTGTTGATTTTACAATATCAATCACGTATTGTGACATGACAATAGCAATTATCTCAAACTCATCGCCGTCTCATGATATTTTCCAAATAAATGGAAAAACCTATGATGTTGACGGTTTTGGAATTTCGTTCCATTTCTCCTTCATATGAAGGTTGCGACAGGAAGGGCATCCGGCGTAAAACTTTGCCACTTTGTTATTTGCATGAGTTATGGTGTTAACTAATTTTAGACAATTAAACGACACTATAATCTTCATGCCACCGACCCCAACATAGTTGGGATTAAGGTGTTGTTGATGATGATGATGATCATATTTAAGGTGTTTATGATGTCTGAAATATACGTCGTTATGTCACTATCTCACTTTCTCATATATCATGTTAATGCTAAACTGAATAAAAATAAAATACTAAACAAAGCAAACCTGCTGACACATCATGCACTATTTATCATAACTTGAAGTTTAGATATAAAATATGAGTATATCAAAACAGTATGTTATTAAGATATTCTGCTTTCTCTAAACAGTATGAGACACTCGGCTTGAGCGCTTCCTCAAAATAAAACTGTGAAGGAACGCTCGTGTATATAACTACTATATCTTATTTAATGTGTTTGAATATAATTTGTAATGTTTATGTCACTATCTCACATAGATGATGTGGCACCTAGTAGGTGCCTATCTATAATATTATAAATTGCTTACCTTATCACTGATGGAAGCGCAAAGAACCATCCCGTTTGATTTAATGCCCCTCATGGTTGCTGGCTTCAGATTGCATAGAACACAGACCTTGCGATTCTAGAGATAAAACAAGAAGAATTATGAGCATATGCACCCCTTATAAATTCCTTAATCATACACATATACAAACATATAGGGTGCGCTCTTTTAAGAACGCTAAATAACATGGGAAGAAAAGAACGTGTTTATTAACGTTATCATTCACAAGTAAACAAATTCAGCCTGGCCATATAATATAAATGTGCATTGTCTACTATTGGTCTCAATAAGCGGCTGAAAGCGAAGTGTAAAAGATAAACCTGCATCTTCCCAAGCGGTATATATTTAACAAGCCCGCTAACAACAGTTCTAGGCTGCTCTTCACCGACATCAATCTTTTCCACATACAAAGAGTCAGCATCAGGATGCTTCTGAACATCCATGATAACCCCAACACGGATATCAAGTCTGCTAATCGTAAGCTCCTGTCCAGTAGCAGCCAGAGTTTTCGCTTCAACTGAAGACTTACTTGGGCAATCTTTCTTTCCACCTTTGTCTGCACACAAGTTAAGTATAAAGAGAAACATCAACTGTAATAAATATCAGGCTTCATATATACATACATAAATAATCCAAAAGGAAAGACCATGCATTAGCTATTTGCAATTGGGTATTTAGAAGATATGGGGATCGTCAAAAATACAGCCTGGCAACTAACCCAAAACTAACAGCTAAACTTCGTGGGAGTACAAAAAATGACACTAAGGTTATCTAAAAAGTTAACCGATGGTCATGGAAAAATTCTGAAATGAATGTGGAAAGATTTTTATGAAGATAATGCATAACAGACCAACTCTTCTTTCTGGTAAATATAAATAAATAACAACCAATAACCTGCAATCTTGGTGGTATTCAACTTTTCGGCAACTTTCTTTGCTTTGGCCTCTTCCTTCACAGCCCGGTCTGCACGGTCAGCTTGACTTCCAGAAAACTTATTCCTAAAAAACTCCACTTGTTCATCTTTCTGCACATCAGAAACAATAATTAAACGACACACAAAATTAAACATGCAGATGTTCAAAAACACAGCAGAAATAACATATTTACCAATTCCGTAAATAATGGCATAGGGGTCCCAATTTTGTGACCAGCAGGTATGATCTCCCAAGGACTTTTAGCCTTTACAACAACCCCCTCTTCATCAGAAAGGGATAGTGGAAGAGGCATATTTAGCTGCTTGAGTACCTGTTAGAAAATTTTTGAAAGGAATACTTATAAAAGTGGTCTTTTATGGAACACATAACTTTCTTTCACATACTTTCATGCAGAAATGTAAATATACTTGCCTCAATGGAAAAGGATGGCATAAAAGGTTCTAAGAGGCATGCAAGAATAAAGACTACTCCCACCGAGGTTCTCATGACTATGGAGCAAGAAGGAAGGTCTTCCTTGTAAAGCTTCCAAAACTGACTTTTCTGTATTCATTAGTGTGATACGAGGGTTTACGTTAGTTACTGTATTTTTCTTCATGTTCTAAAATAGCAACTCCAAAAACAAAACTGCAAGCTTATGGACTTACTTGTAAATATGCATTTCCCTCGCTCGAGATTTTCATCGCGAATTTTAATGCATGCTTTAGTTTGACCTGTTTCAATTGCCAAAGAAACATACATTAAAAATGAAGGATGTAACCAGAACATCTATATACATTCGAGTATAAACACTTACCTTCTCCATGGCCTTCACATATTGATCGACATAGTCATCAATTGTCTCTGCAAACGCTTTTGTTAAAGGATGTGAATCTGCACCCGGAGCATCAGGAATTATGGAATTGTATCCTGAACCCTTGCCAGCTCCCAAGTCTATCCAAACATTTATAAAATAGTCAAAAAAAAAAAAAAACTGACATGTTCTTATAAGTAACATTTATTTCAATGGGTTTATGACAGGTCATAGTAGCATGTATCTTGAAGATTTTAAGCACTTAATATTCCATATAAATTAGTAACACTGAAGGCTGAGAAAAGAAACAGGTACACTCCCTCAGCACCATATCCGAAGACAAGAACATGTGCATATAAATTCAAGCTGATAACTGACCTGGTTTAGCAATAAAGCTCAAGACACGGTTGATGAAGTTGCCTAAATTATTTAGTAACTCATTGTTTATCTTCAATTTCAAATCTGCCCATACAAAGAAGGTGTCTGATACCTATACATAAAAAATCATTGAATCAAGGGAAATAAAAAAAAAATGGAAACAGCTTGGAAAGTATGGAGAATGAGGATAACGTTATCAATCAAGTAAAAAAAACAAGCAAAATACTACCTCCGGTCTATTTGCTAACAAATAATATCGCCATACTTCTACAGGAATGCCTGTATCCTTCGCATCATTTCCAAATACTCCTACACCTTTACTCTTTGAGAACTTGTCTACACACAATATCAGAGTATATATAATAATTATCAGATGCGGCAGGCCGAAACAGTACCCCACATGTATGACTAAGATACCAATAGACAGATCTGAATGATAATTGTAAAGCCAAAACCAGAACTCGTGGGCTAACATGGAACAAACCTTCTTCATAATTTAAGTACTCTGTAACACTAATAGTCTTCATCATAGTCCAGTTCTCCCCAGTCCCAATAAGTGTAGAAGGAAACATCACCTGGAATAATTTGTTTTCATAGTTAGAGAGGACAAAAGGTGAAAAGATGAAAAAAATCTTACTGAGCAATTTTGAAGTAAAAAAGATAGAGGAAGTATCATGATATGCGCTAAATGACAGCTTCTTTATTCTCGGAACAAACAATTAAAAAAAGTAAAGAGTAACAAAACACTTGGGTTATTACTGGAAAGAAGGACCAACTAAATCTCCAAATCATTTAATTGTGGAATATTTTAGCTAAGGGTAAGATACTTTAGCAGATAAGTGTCACTTACGGTGTGAAATGGAATGTTATCCTTTCCCATAAACTGATATAGCTCCACATTTTCAGGATTTTTCCACCACTTCTCCCACTCCTCCGTGTAGCACTTAGTAATTGAGACGTATCCGATAGGTGCATCAAACCATACATAGAAAACCTAAAAAATAGCAGAACCATAGAAAGGAAAAAATAAGTTAAACCGCAAAAGACATGAAATATTGGCTTAAAAATGCCACTTATGCAGCCAAGAATAGTCATCTTACTAGCTGAGCAAAAAGAGTAAATCAGAATTACACTGAATCTCTTTATACCTTATCTTTGAATTTTTCAAGAGGGACAGGAACGCCCCATTTTAGATCTCTTGTGATACAACGATGCCTCAATCCTTCATCAAGCCAAGCATATGTTCCATGAATGGCATTCTTGGTCCACGAGCCTTGCACTGACATTATGTACTCGCGCAGTTTAGCTTCCAACAAAGGAAGTTCAAGAAACAAGTGTTCCGTGTCACGGATTTGAGGGCTGGTTGCGCAAACCTTATATGCAGAACAAAATATTGTTAGACAGGTGAAACGAAAATGAAAAATATAAAAAAAAAAAAAACAATAATAAGAATGACAAAAATGAGAAAGGAGGCAAGTAGTTACATAAAAGTAGTCCCAAGCATGCTCGGGAAAGTAACTTATAGATAGACAAAACTGCATAATAATTGATCACACTTAGGAGAACACCTATACTCCAAAATTCAAAACAATGAGTGGCCTAAGAACCAATCTTGTAAGAAACATTTACAAAGAAGAAAAAGAAGTTTAATTTGATACATTATGATAGGCGTCTCAAAATCCATCCTTTTTTTAGAAAGACCTTAAGTTCAATTATGATTACCATGCATCACAATAAGCATCTAGCAAAATCTATATCCAACTAATGGATTTAAATTCGTCAAAACAAAGAACCATTTATATTACCTTGCATCTGGGATTAATAAGTTCTGTTGGATTCAACACTTTGCCGCATTTTTCACACTGATCTCCTCGGGCAGAGTCATATGTACACGAGCAACTACCTTCAACAAGACGATCGGCCAAAAACTTACAACAGGTATCACAGTAAAGCTGCAATAGGAAACAAAACAACATTAATCATCCGGCCACATTCACTAATCCATACTTAATCACAACCACACCTGTTGCATAATATTCTCAGAAAGGCAATTATTCTCCAACAACTTGTTAAAGATGGACTGACAAACTTCCGTCTGTTGCGGAGTGGACGTCCGTCCAAACTCATCAAAACTTATATCAAACCACTCATACACCTCTTTGTGAATAGCATGATACCTATAACATTATTAAGACAAAGCATTAGAATCCTAATAGCAAAAAATCTAAGGGCCGTTATTATTATCATTATTATTATTACTTGTCACAAATCTCTTTAGGTGTAGAATTCTCTTCCAAAGCTTTAGTCTCAGTAGCTGTTCCATATTCATCAGTTCCACATATATAAATAGCATTATATCCCCTTAATCTACAATACCTAGCGTACACGTCAGCACTTAATACACCTGCATACGTCGTCATCATCAAAATTATAAGTTAGAAAAATTACTAACAATTTATATACACATCAAAAAAGTGACTACTACTTACATCCGATGATGTTACCGAGATGAGGTACGTTGTTGACATAAGGAAGAGCACTGGTGATCAGGATGTTACGTTTTCCAGCAATCGGAAGTTTGGTCGGTTTTTGGCCGGTGGTGGCTGTCGTAGTGTTTTCCATTGTCAATGCGGGGCTGCGATTACAATATTTTTTCCGTTGATGTGTGTTTGTGAATTTCTTGTGGGATTTGATTTGGGGATTGATTTGTGGTCAGTGGCAGAAAAAAAAATAAAAAGAATAAAAAAAGTTTGATAATTGAATCTTGATTCTGTCGTAGCCTTTTTTTTTGCGATTTAGGGTTTTGATTCCGTCGATTTTATGATCGCAAGGGTTCAAATTGACAGTTCCTGTCTCTGCGGATTTGTTTGTGATTTTAGAGGAGGAGCATCTTTTCAATTCTCTAGCCTAGCAGAGCAGTTTAGGGTTAGGGAATAAAGTTCAGCGCCGCGCAGCCGTTCAATGAAAGAAGTTAAAAGGGTAATTCCTGATTCCACAATATTAATATATATATATATATTCTTTTATTTATATGTTCCTTATTTCTAATATATTATTGCTTATTATTGGTGTATACATTGCTTATTTTTTATTTGTGTTGCTCACCAAAATATTATAATGTCCATTATTGTTGGTTCATACATTGTTTTAATTGTGTATATGCATTGCTTATTATTCTTTTCCTTATATATTGCTTATTAAAATTCTAGTATATTATTGCTTGTTATTGGTATATATACATTGCTTATTTTTATTTGTGTTTCTTATCAAAATATTATAATGTCTATTATTGCTGGTCCATATATTGTTTAAGTTGTGTGTGTGCATTGTTTATAATTTTGGTTGTGTAGTTTGCTATTCAATTGCTCAACAATTGTTTATTAATAACTAACTTTACGCTTATATAGTACTCATATAGTAATAGTTATACATTGATTATTCATTATATTTGTGAATTGCTTATTGGTGATAAGTTTGATGCTTAAGTATTAATAAATCCTAATTCGCTAGAGAATAATAAATCCTAATTCGATATGAGATTATATAATTTATTAGGACTCTAATTAAAACATAATTAATTTTGGAACGGTACCATCAATTTAGGGAATGAAACGGCTATTGTCTAAAGTCAATTACTTCAATACCCTTTTTCGTAATATATTAAATCAAATAAATTAGTAATCATCAATTAATCATAACCATTGATTTCAAAAATGAAAGGTTCATATTGATTCTTAGTTAATACATACGAAAAAGTTTCTATTTGAACTCTCCTCTTAATATATATATATATATATATAATTAGGGTTAGGGAATAAGGTTTTTCATTCAATCTTCATTTCTTCTTCCCCGCGGCGCCGCTGCTCCCCCAAATACTTTTTTTCATCACTTAATCGTGCGTTCTTCATTCTCCTGCGGTCTCAACAGTTTCATCTTGAGGTATGTTGCCATTTGTTAGTTGATATAGAAACACCTATGTGCGGATGAACTTAATGTCATTTTTGTTTCCTTTTTACTTCTTCACTCTCTACTTTTTTCCATTATCCAATTCCATGTATGCCTCCCCATTTGTGGTTTCATAGTTTTTGATAGACACAGCTTCTTCTTTTAGATTCAGTTTTTTACTTTTTTTACCCAAATCAGGAAGTGGAAGTTAATAGAGTTGAATTATATATTCTATTGTTATTTGTTTCTATTTATTTCTTTGTATTTTTTCAGGTTAATTATGTCGTTGCCGCCTTTAAATACCGACGGAACCATTCCATTGGAAAGTTCAGCAGCCGCATCTAAGCGGACATTGGATGTTCCATCACAAAGTTCAGGATCAAAACGCGCTCGTCAATCCGATACTCCGAATGAGGTAGAATCCAGTCAAACTCCCTCACATAGAGTAGAGGACGATGATGTTGTAGAGGAACAATCAATGGAAGAAAAATCTAAAGATGATTCAAGATCGAAACTAAAATCGATTTATTGGGATCATTTTGATAGAGTCAAAAATGTATCCACTGGAAAATATAAAGCGGTGTGTAAATATTGTCAAAAAAAACTTGTTGGGGACACTAACTTGGGAACATCCCATCTACGTAAACATCATGACTCATGTGTTTTAAGGAAAACACGAGACATACGACAAGCAATCATAAATCCTAAGCGAGGCAATGAGGGTAAAACAGTTCTTACTAATTACACATTTGATCAACAAGAAGCAAGAATGTCGCTGGGAAAGATGATAATATTGCATGAATATCCTCTCCAAATAGTGGAGCATCATGGCTTTAGAGAGTTTTGTAATAAGTTACAACCTTTGTTTAAGCATGTGTCTAGAAATACGGTGAAAGCATATGTTTTGAAAATTTATGAGCATGAAAAAGGGAAGACCATGGAGTTTCTTAGC
The DNA here is from genome assembly GCA_033398695.1 of Orobanche coerulescens. NCBI lineage: Eukaryota > Viridiplantae > Streptophyta > Magnoliopsida > Lamiales > Orobanchaceae > Orobanche > Orobanche coerulescens. The sequence goes on along the minus strand of CM065815.1, from coordinate 3,951,246 downwards.
AAAAATGTGAGTAGGTTTTCAGTCACTACTGATATGTGGACATCTTCAAATAAGAAGAGAGGGTTCATGGCTGTTACTGTACATTTCATTGACAACTCGTGGAATTTACAAAGTCGAATTGTGAGGTAAATTTTATAAATTTAAAAGTTTATGTAATTTTAAATATTGTAATGTTAATATTGTAATTTTAATTGTGTTTGCTTTCTTGATAGGTTCATTTATGTGCCTTGCCCTCATACATCGGATGTACTCTCTGAAGCTTTGATGGAGTGTCTAATGGATTGGAACATAGATCGTAAGTTGACCACCCTAACTTTAGATAATTGTTCGACAAATGATGCTATGATTAATATCTTGTTAGATGATAGGCTTTCTTCTAGTACTTTGTTGTTGGGTGGAAAATTATTTCATATGCGGTGCTCGACCCATATTTTGAATTTGATTGTAAAAGAAGGACTGGAAGTTATTCGTAATGGGATTGAGAGGGTAAGGGATAGTGTTGCCTATTGGACGACGACACCAAAAAGATGTGAAACATTTGAAGTTGTATGTCATCAATTAAAAATCCCTTGTAAAAAGAAGTTAACCCTTGATTGTAAAACTAGGTGGAATTCCACATATTTGATGCTTCAAAGTGTTCTACCTTTTAAGGATGTGTTTGTAAGATTGAGTCGTAAAGACCTTCAATACAAATCATTGCCTAGTGGAGATGATTGGTTATTGGCTAGTGAAATATGCACTAGGTTGGAATTGTTTTATGAAGCCACAGAGTTGTTTTCTGGAACCAAGTATCCCATTATTAATCTTTTCTTTCCAAAGATTTGTGAAATAAAAAGAGCAATGAGAGAATGGGAGTCATCTATATATGATGAAGTTAAAATGATGGCGAAGAAGATGGAAAGCAAGTTTAATAAATATTGGTGCGAGATTCATGGAGTCATGGCGTTGGGATTTATTTTAGATCCTAGGTTCAAAATGAAGGGAATTGAATTTTATTTTCCTAGACTATTCAATGTGGATGTGGCCTTGCTTGAGATTGAAAAAGTGCGTAGCCTTGCATATGACATTGTAAAAGAATATCAAGAGAGTGGAAGTAGTGGTGAAGGGGCGAGTTTGAGTGTTTCATCATCTCAATCTCAAAACAGTGGGAAAGAGCGTATAATCGATGATTATGATTTGTTTGTTTCAAGTTCAATCTCTTCTAATGATTTTGTTAAGTCGGAGATGGATTACTACTTGGAAGAACCGGTCATACCTAGGGTTGAAAGCTTGGATATATTGGCTTGGTGGAAGTCAAATTCACCAAAATATCCCACTTTGAATAAGATAGCTAGAGATGTGTTAGCTATACCCGTTTCTACCGTTGCATCGGAATCTGCCTTCTCAACAAGTGGGAGGTTCCTAACTCCACATCGAAGTAGGCTACACCCAAAAACATTAGAAGCATTAATGTGCGCACAAGATTGGTTATGGACGGAAGTACAAGGTAAAAACTTGATACTTCACTATTTAATTTTTTAAGTGGTTTAATTGTCTTCATTTTTCTTTTAATATGACTTGTGACAGTTAATAGTTTTTTTTTTCTTTAATGTGTGTAGTCGACTCTTCTACGGCGTCTTCATTTACTAGAGCATCGCTAAATGAAGAATTTGATTATGATGTTGAAGAAGAGGTATTGTAAAATCTTAAATATTAATTTTACTTTAAATTAAAATAAAAAAAAAACTTGACTTTTACGTAAATTAATTTGCTCTTTGTTTTATTTTAGGATGAACTTGATATATCGGATGCAAGTGCATGTGGACAAGGATAATATGGAAGACGAGGACAATGATGGAATGCCTGCATCGACGTATCCTTTTGCTGAAAATTATTACAGTGTTGTTATGAATTGTGGACTTTAGCACAATTAATTGTCAAAGAAGAAAAATGTTGCCCACAACTTTTGACAAACCAAGAGGGATTGATTCAAACTTTGAAGGTGGACAAATTGAAATTGTAGCGTACCATTGTTGACAATTGATGTACACATTTGTTGAAATGGTAGTATAACTTTGCCTATAAATAGCTTGCTCCAAGATGTAATGTTACACCATTGAGAAAGAAAGAAATATACTACTAGTACAAAACATATTCTACATATTATCAATCTCCATATTTTATATATTGTTATTTATTTTGTGTATCTTATAAAATATAAATTATAAAGTATTTCACAACACGTTATCAGCACGAGTTATTGCTCGGAAAAGGTTAGTATTATTCGAGTTTGAATATATTTATACTAACTCATTTTTATCCTTGTAGAGAAAATGGTCGGAATTGAAAACAAAAAATTCCAGATCCTCGATGTCACTGGAAATAACTATCTATCTTGGTGCCTTGATGTTAAATTGCACCTCCAAGGTATGGGATTGACTACTACCTTGAAATTTGTGGAACTTGCTAATGCCGATATTAAAAATGAGGCAAATGCAATGATATTCATGCGCCATCATTTATCCGAGGATTTGAAGAATGAATATATACAAATTGAAAGGCCTTCTGAGCTCTGAAAGAAGCTCAAAGACAGATTTGATCACACCAGAACTGTAATATTGCCACAGGCTCAATATGAATGGCAACTACTAAGATTGCAAGATTTTAAATCTGTTGCTGATTATAATTCAGCCTTATTCAAAATTGAGTCTCGACTGGCCTTGTGCGGTACAGCCTATCCGAGACCGATAAGTTGGAAAACATTCACCACGATGCACTCCTCAAATATGGTGCTTCAACAATGATACAGGCAACGACAATTTCAAACATATTCGAGCTAATTTGAGTTCTTCTCACTATGAGAAGACAAATGAGTTATTATTAAAAATCATGAACTACGACCCTCTGGGTCCCGTGTAGAACTCGAGCACATACCACTCGGTAGAGCCGCCACGGCTCAAGAGCCGTGAAAATAGACCCGGGCGTGGAACCCGAAAAAGTGGTGGACGTGGTGGCTACCGTCAAAATAATTACAGAAATGACCGCGACGGACGTAACTATAGTAATCGTGATAATTATCATTATTCCCGTCAAAATAAATATTCCGACAGACCAAGGCAGTCAATTCACGGGCATCGTGATAAAGGAAAAATGCCTATGGAAAATTCTGGTGATGATCCATGTCGTAGATGTGGTATAACTGGACATTGGGCTAAATATTGTCGTACTTCCCAACACCGTGTGGATTCATACCAGGCATCGCTAAAAAATAAAGGCAAAGATGCCCAGGCTCATACCACCGAAACATTCGAGCCATCCAAAGTTATTGAGGCCAACACATCTGGGAACATATTTGATGAAAATCCTGACCAGGACTGGAAATCACTTGAGCTAGCAGATTTCCTTGAAGATCCTGGTTCAGTGGGACATGACGATGAATGGCTGAAATAAAATATTTATGCAATTATATGTCGTATATTTACTTTCTGGCTTGTAATACCCCAATTATTTTTGTGTGTATTTCTTTATGTATAATATAAACATCAATAAAATCATCTATATTTTTATATTAAAATTCTCCCACTTCCAACGGCTATAAACGGCTAGTAATAGTGATTTTTGATTCTATAAATATGCACACATTTTATTCAACAACTCACTCATATTCTCTACCCTCTTATAGAAATTCTTAAGTATCTTCATCCTACTTTCTTCGAAAATGATTAACGGATCTCTCGTCTTTATTTTCACAATGATCAGCATGCTCATAATACTGATGTTTAGCAAAGACTTCCCTCCGGAATTATTCTGGATTGGTGTTTTATTTATCATTTATATTGTTGGCCTTGTATCGGCACTAATGATACATACAAAAATGTATTATTGAAAAAAAAATGTATGTTTACATTTCCATTCTCAATAAAAAAAATGTTTCATGTCTTAAATATTTATTATATGATGATTTGATTCAACAGGAATACAAATGGAAAGTATCGAACAGGTACACAATTGTCTTGTTGATAGTGCAACAACGCACTCAATATTTACAAATAAAGCATATTTCTCGAGCATGAAATTATGCAAGACACACGTTACAACTATATCTGGTCCCGTAGAGATTATTGATGGCTCCGGGAATGCAACTGTGATGTTGCCTAATGGAACAATTTTACACATTGAAAATGCGTTATTATCTGGTAGATCAAAACGAAATCTACCGAGTTTTAAGAATGTACGCCATAATGGCTATCACTTGGAAACATTGATTGAGAATAATAAAGAATATCTATGTATCACATCCTATAAAATGAAAACTCGACTTGTCCACGAGAAGATTGAAGCAACAACTTCTGGATTGTATTGTGTCCCTATTCGAGCTTTTGAAACCTACGCTACCATGGCTTGGAAGCTGGTGAATCCTGATATATTTGGGTTATGGCATGATTGCCTTGGGCACCCAGGAATTTCTATGTTACGTAGGATTATTGAAAATACTCATGGACATCCGTTAAAGGGCACAAAAATGCTAATGTCCAAAGATTATTTCTGTGAATCATATTCACGTGGAAAACTTATTACTAAACCTTCTATGGAAAAAGTTGGTTATGAATCACCATCATTTTTGCAACGCATTCACGGTGATATTTGTGGACCAATACATCCAGCAAGTGGACCATTCCGATATTTTATGGTCTTAATAGATGCATCATCCAGATGGTCCCACATATGTTTATTATCTACCAGAAATGTTGCTTTTGCACGACTCTTGTCCCAAATTATTAAACTCCGAGCACATTTTCCTGAATATCCTATAAAAAAATATAAGAATGGATAATGCCGGAGAATTCACATCAAGGACTTTTGATGATTATTGTGAAGCACTGGGAATTAATGTTGAGCACCCAGTAGCACATGTCCACACTCAAAATGGATTGGCGGAATCCATGATTAAACGAGTCCAAATAATTGCTCGTACATTATTAATGAGATCAAAGCTCACTAGTGCTGTAATATCCGGAATTTCTACTACTGTTGCTTGATATTATTTTATCCGAGTTATATTGTACAGCGTGGAATCTGTACAGTAGGGATAAAATAAATAAAGGACTGAGATGTCAGTATCGGTATAATTGTTGTATCTGGTCGACAGTTACATTTGAGGATATCGTGTATCAGGTTATTGTACTTTCGATATAGAGTATATCGTATAAGAATATTATTGGATTCAGTGTTTGTGTTCGGTGTGTCTCATGTTCGTTTTGAGTACGTCAAGATGTTGGACGAAATTGCGGAAAATGGCTAAGTGTTCATTAGCGCACGCTATTGGAGCTGTGTAGCGCACGCTACGAAGTATTGATAGCGACGCTAAGAGGTTGATACGACGCTAAGGAGGACCCCTAACGACGTAACGACTTGCCGGGTTAGTTCCGGAAGGTGACCGGCTGTGTAGGCCTGTGTTGATTTTTATATTCAGTTAGCGCACGCTAACGTATGTTGGTTAGCGCACGCTAACATCAGATCGCCAATAATGGAATCTTAGCTTTCGGCGGGTGGACCCGGCCACTTGCGACGCGTGTCCAGATAAGGTCAGCGGGTGTTTGTCATGTAGGGCTAGCGCACGCTAAACCGTATGGCTAGCGCACGCAAATTCCAGATCGGTCAAAGGAATCCCGATAATTGTGGATGCTTTCGGCATGTGGGGGCACGAGTGGTAGGTGTGTACTGTAGCAAGTCAACTTCGGATAGCGCACGCTAAGGTAAATGACTTGCGTACGCTAAGCAGGATGTTTTACGTACGTTAATGCATGGGCATTACGTACGTAAGCTAATTTACGGCGAGCGAGCCTGCAGGCTGATAGCGCACGCTAACAAAGTCAGTTAGCGCACGCTAAGGCGGTAGCGCACGCTAAACATGAGATGTTAGCGCACGCTAATAATGAATATTATAAAAGGGGACAGAAGGGTGCTGAGAAGCATTTCGTCATTTTTTTCTTCTTTTAGTCGAGAGAGAGAGAGTTGGGATATATTTGAGGTTCCTAACCTTTGTATAATGATAATCTTTAACAACATTAGATTGAGAGCTTGGATTCAAGCCTTGTTCTTCAAGTTGTTCATGATTCTTTGGATGGAGTTCTAGTGTTTTTCTTTTTGGTTCGTCTAAACCAGGTAATCTTCGTATTCCTTTGTTAATGGTTCGTTTTTCTTGGATGATTTCATGCAAGGAGCATGTTGGATAATCATATGATGATGTTATATGAGATTCAATGGAATTTTGATAAGAGTTTCGGATGTTAGTTAAGATTCTTCATACCATAAGGATGTTGATTCATTTAACCCGATCTAAGAAGGATTTCTGAATCTTGGTAATTATATTGGTCGATTTAGATGAGATGAATCATGATACTAGGTTGAATTCCAGATTTAGCATGATACGATCCTTGTTATCGAGTAAGTTTGATTGTTGATGTTGTTATTGATATGTGGACATTGACATGATCATTGTGATAATTATGGGGTCGTTTATCTTCAAGAGATATGGAGATTTGTCTCCCTTCATTCGGTTTCGTAGTCGCAAGATGTGAGTCGATGTTTGGAATGCATGCCACTGTACAGCATTAGCGCACGCTAAGCTTACTGGCTAGCGCACGCTAACGGGACAACTTAGCGCACGCTACGTTATGCGTTTAACGTGTGCTAAGTAGGCAGACAGTGCAGTATTTTTGTGTTTTGATTATGAATTCGTGATGGTTTGACTTGGTTGGTTCTGACTGTGTTTATTCGAGGTTGTGTTGAACCGTTGAGTTCGATTGGTTAGTTTTGTCAGTTGTTGATTGTTATCGGATATGTGTTATTTGATTTCTTCAATAGGTTGAGATTATTGATCGGTGATTATAACCGGATATTGCGGTCGTGTTCGAGTATGTCCATTGTATTGCTTTTGATCGGGGCTGAGGAGCTCGTAGACAAAGGCAATGTGTTCGTAATGATCTTCATGGTATCGGTATCGAGGCAAGTTATTACTTGCTCAGTTATAATATTTAATGAATGGTTTCAGTTTCATTTCGTTTATAATGCATATAGCGATGATTATTATTGTGAACTTTGGGTATTCGGATCGCATATCGTTCTTTCGATTCTGGGAGGTAAATCATAATGTATATGCTTTATCTCAGTTATTGGTATGTTCGAGTATCGAGGTTACATTATGGTAAAGACGAGGATATGAGTATCTATAGTTCATTGTACGTTTGGATCGCCGAGCATTGAGGATAATCGTTGGTGATGATTGGACATCGAGGTTGCTCCCGAAGGACTCGGGGCAAGTATTCCATATTGATTATGGTTTAATGTTATTTATTTTGGTCTCTTACATTTTCTTTCATGTTGTTGAACATGGAGTCGTCCTAGTAAATTGTCATGTTGTCGTGCATGTTATGTTGTTCATGTTGATGAACGTGTTGATTTGCATATGTGTATGCATATCGTGTTGTTCATGTTGTGTAAATAATCTGATGGGATTATGAGGATCTATGCTGAGGGCGCTGGATCGAATGTCCACCATGCGTTGGTTCGACGGGATCATCATGGGATCTATGCTGAGGGCGCTGGATCGCTGGACAGGTTTTCCACCATGCGTTGGTCCGACGGGATCATCATGGGGATCTATGCTGAGGGCGCTGGATCGTTGGATTACCCAGTATTGTGTTATTGTTGTGCATATGTATATTGTTGGTTATCCACCTCGTGTTGATCTTGTAGGATCATCTTGGGATCTATCCGAGGCGCATTGGATCATGGGATTTCCATTGAGTATACATAGTTGTTATTGTTTTTGAGCATATTGACGTTGTCATATGCGTATGCATTTGTAGGTTTTGTGTTAGGACCTTGTCCGTATTGCATTGTTCTGATCTCAGATTAGACTGATATGATTATCGTGGCACATCATATCTCGAGGTATGTTTCATATTTTCTTTGGTCTTGTCTTTGGTGGACAATCGGTTATCGTCTTGGGATTTGATGATATTATTCGATGGATCGTATTGGTCAGAAATGGTAGATTTCCGTATCGTGAGTTGGTTATGATAGTTTGAGGATCTTGAGTATTGTTTGAGGTACAATACAGATATTATGTTCGAGTTTATTGGTTAATCGAGTACAGGATGTGAAATGTGATAATGGTTATTCTGATGAGAATTACTTGAGTAAGTAAAGTTATGGCGGCAAGATTACGTTGGTCGTATTCTTATGTTGTATTCTCATTGGTATGTAATTATTAATGTGATGTGACGGTTATCATTGTTGGATATTATGGTGACCCGTCGTGGGATTTCTTTTAGGTTCTCGGAGTATCAAGCTTGTAGCGGTCGTGAAGAGATGAGCTTCCTGAGGATACCGGCTAGGACATGTTGTGTGCTTTGAGTTTCTTGATTGGTTCTTGTATTCATTGCTAGAGTATATTTATGGTTGGTCTTTTTCCGCTGCGTGAGTATTTTGAAATGCTCTTTTGGTATCTAGTAACTGAGGTTACTTTGGAAATCGTTTTCTAAACTTTTGAGTGTCGGCTGTTTGGCCTTGCGATTTCAAATGAGTTTTACGACGGTTTTTGATAAATGGATTTTATAAGTCTTTGTGAATTTTTAAGGATAGTACCGTCGTTGGCCTCTTGGGCATTTGTAAATGTTTGCGAAAATTTCTTTTAGCCTTGTGGGTTCCATCTCGGGGCCCACGGTGCTGTAATATTTTCGGTTAAATCTGGGGGTGTTACAGAATATGGTATCGGAGCTTAGGTTGAGAAAACCTAGGAATTTGGGTCAAGTTGGGTCGTATTTTTGTTGCGTCATTCGAGTTGTCGATTGATAAATATTAGAGCCGTGAGTCTTTGTTGTTCACTCAGGCTTGTGCGTTATCGGATTTGCCAGTATCGTACTGGGCTTGTTATAACTTTTCCAAATGGTGTTAACGAGATTCTCTGGAATGAGATGTATTGTGTTCTTGAGTCGAACTGATTTGGCAAACGTGTGTTTTGAAAATATCCATGTCGAGTATTTTCTAGAGTCGAGACATGTGCCAGTATCACGGGGAATCGTCGGCTTCACGATCTGTAAGTATTTGGATTTTTGAATTTCATTGAGATTTATTGCCGTTCTAAGTTGATATGTTTTGAGATTCAGCAGATATCATGCGTTACAGTATGAGATGTCAGAGTGGGACAGGATTGATATTCTTGAGAAACTATGATTTTGGAAATTAGTATGTTGGTTAAATTTTGGAACGGAATTGTGCATTTGGGGAGAAATATTGTGCATGGTTGAGAAGAACATGTAGCATGTTAATTCATTTTGAGATATATGAACTGCTTTTGATCATTTGAAAATGATACCTTTCAAAATGAATGTTTTACGGATGTTTTACGGAAAATGATTTTTGGGCCGAGACCCAATCGATTTTGAAATAGTTTTGTAACTCAGGACTTGGAGTCCGAAAAGAGTTTTCTACTTTTTAAATTTCTTGTAATGCAGAACAAGATACGGGCTGAGACCCTAATGTTCAAAAGAAAGCTTTCATGTTTTCTAAAACTCCCGAGACTTGTAAAACTCTTTATCAATCGTTTATCTATTTTGTTCCTACCTTTTGAGGTTTTTGGTTACTTGTTCAAATGGAACTTCTCGGGAAGTCTTTCGTTGTGTTTGATTTGTTGATTTGTTTCAATGTTTTGTCATATCATATTTGAGGTGATCCAGGATGGATTAAGGATTTACGTTGCGAGTAGTATGTGAAGAGGAGTTTTTATCAGAGTCTATATATTTGAGATTTTGGAACTTTGGACTTTGTAAAATCGGGACGTATGTGCTATGTGAGTCCATTGGTGCGGTAGTAGCGCAATCTTTACCATAGTGATCTTTGAATGATTTCTTTGTAAGTGTAAATTTGGGGATGGTGACCCCATGCTGGTTGTCTTGGATATTGAGTGGTCGTTCCCACTCCTTGTATGAATTGGTATGTTCGTCGATTTGCGATTCGTTGTTCGTATGCCGAGGGAAATGTTCGCCAGTTGGGTATGTTTATTGAGATCTACTGTACGTGATTGATTTGTCGTCTTGAGAATGTTATTTTTTCGTATATCTGTTTCTGTGGTTCTGTGTTGATCGTGTTGGAGTTTACCGTGTGAAGGTATTCTCGATTTTCATTGATCGTTTGTTGGTAATATTGGAGTTTATCACGTTGATGATATTCTCGAGTGTGTTTTGACCTCTGGTTGGTCATATTAGAATTTATCATGTCGATGATAAATTCGGTTGATTGTTGATCATTGTCGGTGATCATCTGAGCGTTCGGATTTTGTGTTGATGTTTCAGGATTCGTGTCGTTGTTTTGGGCAGTTGTTTTGCAGATGTATTATGTATTATTCGTCTTATCGGAATTGGGACTTGATTATGGAATCAGGCAGACAGGATTTGATGCGGGCAGATTGTTTCATCCGAAGATGATATATTTTGTTGAGACTCAGGGAATTGTGATCGTAAGCGTATTGAGACTGTATAGTGAGATCGCTTGCTAGTATCTCAGGAGATCGTCGACCTGCGTATTTGTAAGTATGCTCGTTTGGTTATTCGGTGATGACGATAATTGATCGTTGTCGTGATGGTTTTGGGATATTTTGGGTTGAAAGGTATGTTTGTTTGTTTTATGACGGATTGCAAGTTTCGAGGACGAAACTTATTTTAAGTGGTGTAGAATGTAATATCCTAATTTCTACTCTGTTGTTTGATATTATTTTATCCGAGTTATATTGTACAGCGTGGAATCATGCATAGGGATAAAATAAATAAAGGACTGAGATGTCAGTATCGGTATAATTGTTGTATCTGGTCGACAGTTACATTTGAGGATATCGTGTATCAGGTTATTGTACTTTCGATATAGAGTATATCGTATAAGAATATTATTGGATTCAGTGTTTGTGTTCAGTGTGTCTCATGTTCGTTTTTGGTACGTCAAGATGTTGGACAGAAATTGCGGAAAATGGCTAAGTGTTCATTAGCGCACGCTATTGGGTACAGGTAGCGCACGCTACGAAGTATTGATAGTGTAACACCCCGAGATATTCGGAATAATTACAGCGCCGTAAACCCTTTAGGTAAGGATTTACAAGGCTAATTTTAAAAAGAGTGTAAATATAAACCAATCGTACAACTGAAGTTTAAAGACATATTTGATTCAACCGATCAAAGAGTTAATTTATACAACCATATCGAAAGGACATTATTAAAACAGACGTACTCGAGTACTAAACGAAACAAGAAAACAACTCTCGACAACAATAACATCAATCACATCACTGAGCCATCTCATCGTCTCCGTTTGTGATCGTGGCCGCTCCCGCTCCTCGGCTACCTGAACATCAAAACAATGTCCACCCCCGAAGGGGTTAGCAAAACGATGCTAGTACAAGTATCATAATACAATAAATCATCAATGCATCATAAAACATGCAAAACGGACTTCCGCTACTGGAATCCAATGATGCGAATCCTCACGATCCCATCAATACAATACAGGGTAATCCAGCGATCCAGCGCCCTTGGTATAGATCCCCATGATGATCCCGTCGGACCAACGCATGGTGGAAAACCCGTCCAGCGATCCAGCGCCCTCAGCATAGATCCCCATGATGATCCCGTCGGACCAACGCATGGTGGACATTCGATCCAGCGCCCTCAGCATAGATCCTCATGACCTCCTCGGATCATTTATACCATAATCAATCAATTATGCATACACATATGCATTTCAATATGTTCATCAATACGAACAAACAACAACGAATATCACGCGAATTTCCAGAAATACATCTCATATACAAAATATGAACAATACCATAAGCATGATAAATCAAACTCGACATATGATACTTGCCTCGAAAATGGCAAGACGAAATACTTCAAAGATCTCGACACACTCGAAGGCCGCCTCCTTCGATCAACGTAACAAGCTCGAACCTTAACAAAAGGAACGATATACAAATCATCTCAAGTCGAACGATGGCCTAACAATTCGGTCTATGGCCGAAAAGCTCAAAATAACCAATCTGCCTGGACTGCTTAGCGTGCGCTACGTACTCTACGTAACGTGCGCTAAGCAGGCCTGTTAGCGTACGCTATCGTATAAGACTAGCGTGCGCTAGCCACGGCTGCGATCGACTCGGCTGGTCTCATAACGCACGCTACGTGACGTTTGGGCGAATCGACCCCGATAGCGCACGTTAACTCACACGTGTTAGCGTGCGCTAATATTGCATGGCGAATCGCAAGCCAAAATCGGGTTGAATGGTGAAGAACTCATGAATCCTACCGTGATAATACAAGTTATCCTCGGGCAAATCATGCTAATAAGGTTTGTGGAAGATTTATGATCGTGAAATACAAATATACGGATAGCCAACTCAACATCATAATTCATCTACGATCTCCAAGAAATAATCTAAGTTCCATTTGTTCTACGTTCCAAAACACATGATTCCATCGTGTAAAACGTATCAACTGGGTAAATATCCGATTATTGATCATAACTTGATTTGAACATGCTTAGGAGTCCTTATAATAAAATGGTTCAAAGGTTCATACGATATATAATGCCGATACGTCAAAAGTATCCTTCTAACATGTGATGACCGATTAAAAACGAAATACCAGCTATCCAAACATGATTCAAACTTCCTTAGGAACATTACTAACATCAGTGAAGAATCACCTACCTCAAAGTAGTGAAGAATACGGAGGAAAATGAAGCGATCCAACACCGAAGGCTTGAACACCAATCTCCAATGATATACGATCTTCAATCTCGAACTAGGAGGTTGATATGAAGTGTTTGGGACGAAGGGAGTTATGTTCTAAGTGTAGGAATTCGGGTAATGAGAGTAGAGAAAACTGAAATCTCGAATAGGATGATGTCCTATTTATAATAAATGGCTATTAGCGCGCTAGACCACTTCGTAGCGTGCGCTAACAACTCACGATCCTAAGCGTACTCGGCACTTAGCGTGCGCTACGCATATACGTAGCGTGCGCTAAGGCGTTGACTCGCTTTTCCCGAAAGCCGCCTGTACATCCGACACAATCCGACAAGGGTCCCCGCCGATCTCACCTACCGCACGTCTCAATCGATTTGACCATGCATAGCGTGCGCTAATGACACTCAGAAGCGTGCGCTATGAATCCCGTTAGCGTACGCTACACTCGCATCAGTAGCGTGCGCTACATGTATGCAATTTCAATCTCTAAAACACATACACGAAATTATACACTCGACAACATCGGATTATGAAATACGGAGAATAGTACTTAGACAAAAGTACAATCATTACAATATCACGAGTTCTAATTACATAACAGAAATCTCGGGTATTACATCCTTCCTCCCTAAAAAGAAGTTTCGTCCCGAAACTTAGGATGAAAACAACTCCGGATATTTAGCCTTCATACCGTCCTCCGTTTCCCAAGTGGCCTCTTCGACTCCATGTCGTGACCATTGTACTTTAACCAAATGTATTGGTTTATTCCTCAATTGCTTGATCCGGCTCTCAAGTATCTTGATTGGTCTCTCTTCGAAGGTGCCATCATTAGCCACCTCGATCTCGTCGAAATCAATGACGTGATTGGGGTCCGGTACATACTTCCGCAGTTGGGATACGTGAAACACATTGTGAACATGACTCAGCGATGGCGGTAAGGCCAACCGGTATGCTAAATCTCCCACTCTCTCGAGGATCTCGAAGGGTCCGATATATCTCGGACTAAGTTTGCCTCTTCTCCCAAAACGGAAAATCCCTCGTGTAGGAGACACCTTCAATAGTACGTGGTCCCAGTCGAACTCTAGAGGGCGACGACGTACATCGGCATAAGACTTCTGTCGACTCTGGGCAGTCAACAGTCTCTCTCGAATCAAGGCTATCTTCTCTTGAGTCTGAATAATCAATTCCGGTTCTGTCCCGATCAAATCCGAAGAATCATCCCAGCACAGGGGCGATCGGCATCTTCTCCCATACAAAGCTTCAAATGGTGCCATCTTAATAGAAGCATGCCAACTGTTATTATAAGTGAACTCGATCAAGGGCAAGTGAACTTCCCAATCAGTCGACCAATCTAATGCACAAGCTCTAAGCATGTCCTCTACTGTCTGAATAGTCCTTTGGATCGACCGTCCGTTTGGGGATGATAAGTCGTACTAAAGTTTAGCTCGGTCCCCAAAGCCCCGTGAATCGCTTTCGGAAGTGTGACACGAAACGACCATCTCGATCCGAAATAATGGTCTTCGGCGTCCCGTGCAATCTGACTATCTCCGCAATAAATATTCGTGCCAATCTCTCGGGTCCCCAAGTATCTTTAATTCCCAGGAAATGAGCCGACTTGGTTAGTCGATCAACTACAACCCAAATCATGTTCATTCCCGTTCTAGTCCTTGGCATACTAGTAATGAAGTCCATCGAGATATCCTCCCACTTCCACTCAGGGATCGGAAGCGGTCTTAACATTCCGGCAGGTCGTTGATGTTCAATCTTAACCTGTTGACAAATCAAACACTTTGAAACGTACTCCGCTACGTCCTTCTTCATATTCCCCCACCAGAAGTTTTGCTTTAAATCCTTATATATCTTACTGCTGCCCGGGTGAATAGAATAGGGCGCGCTGTGAGCTTCCTTCAGAATAGTCCTTCTCAAATCATCATCATCGGGAACGCAAAGTCGACTCTGAAATCTCAGAACTCCATCATCTTGTATCACGAATCCTGGGGCTTTTCCTTTCTTTACTTCGTCACATAATCGAAGGATCAGAGAATCGTTCAATTGTTTAGACTTGATCTCCTCGACTAGTGATGAAGTCAGTTCCATCACATAAAGTTGTCCTTGGATTCCCGGTACCCATACTTCAATCCCCTCGCGGATCAGTTCCCGTTGAATACTGGTTTGGGATGTAAGTGCTTCCAACACTCGGAGAGAAACGGGTTTTCGGCTCAAAGCATCGGCTACTACATTTGCTTTCCCCGGATGATAGAGAATTTCCAAGTCGTAATCCTTGATCAATTCCAGCCACCTTCTCTGCCGCATGTTTAATTCTTTCGATGAAAATGTATTTGAGGCTCTTATGATCTGTAAAGATCTGACAATGAGTGCCGTACAAATAATGTCGCCAGATTTTCAAGGCAAAGACCACAGCTGCTAGCTCCAGATCATGAGTAGGATAATTAACTTTGTACGGTTTCAATTGCCGAGAAGCATAAGCAATCACTTTATCCTTCTGCATCAACATACAACCCAAACCCTGATTTGAAGCATCGCTGTATACCATAAATCCGTCAGTTCCTTCTGGCAGCGCTAATATAGGTGCTGTCCTAAGACTCCTCATAAGTTCGTCAAAACTATCCTGCCACTCCTCATTCCACATGAACTTAAGAGATTTCAGTAAAAGATGAGTGAGCGGACGAGCAATTTTGGAAAATCCCTCTACAAAGCGGCGATAATATCCAGCAAGTCCTAAGAAGCTTCGTACTTCTTTCACGTTTTTAGGAGCTTCCCACTCCAAGATTGCTTCGACTTTCTTCGGGTCCACCTGAACTCCGTCGGATGATATCACATGCCCAAGGAAAGTTACTTCCTTAAGCCGAACTCACATTTAGAAAGCTTAGCATACACTGCTCGTTTCTCAAGATGCTCAAAACCACACGTAAATGTTCGGCATGTTCCTCTGCGTCCCTCGAATATATCAAGATGTCCAATGAAAACGACCACAAATTTATCCAAGTACTCCAAGAATACCCTATTCATCAATTGCATGAATACCGCAGAGCATTGGTAAGTCCAAACGGCATCACTACAAATTCATAATGCCTGCATCGGGATCCAAAGCGATTTGGTATATCCGATTCCTTAATTCTCAATCGATGGTATCCCGATCGCAAGTCAATCTTCGAGAATACCCTTGCCCCTTGCAGTTGATCAAACAAGTCGTCCGATCCGAGGTATAGGATACTTATTTTTGATCGTCATCTTGTTAAGCTCCCCGTAATCAATACACAATCGGAGGGATCCGTCTTTCTTAGGACAAAGAGAACAGGCGCTCCCAAGGAGAAACGCTTGGTTGAATATAACCCTTCGCAACAATTCCTCCAGGTTGTTTCTTGAGTTCATACATCTCGGTTGGCGCCATGCGGTATGGTGCTCGGAAATAGGAGCTGCTCCAGGCTCTAGTTCAATAGTGAATTCCACTCCTCTGCGGAGGTAACCTGAGTAGTTCGTCAGGAAATACATCGGAGAACTCATTCACCACCGAAATGGACGAGAGCTCTACTCCTTCCTCTTTCCTCATGGCATAGCACCAAAGTCCGTGACATCCTTGCTTGATAATTTCTGACTTTCATTGCCTTGATCAATTTCCCCGAGCTTCCCGGTCTCCATCCTCGGAATAAGTGTTCAGATCCGTCATCAGCAATGATGGAAATGACTCTCTCTCGGTAATTCAGCACAGCTCCATAACGGTTGAGCCAATCATCTCCGAGAATTAAATCGTCACCGTAGATGTCAACTACAATAAGATTCGATGGCCAATCTCTTCCTTCTATAGATACTTGGAAATCCTTAGTTTCTAAGGTTCCCACAATTTTCTCTCCGCTCGGTAATCCCACAACATAAGGTTCACAATTATACAAGCACGAGATGTTCAAACGATTAACACAGTTCAAAGACATAAAAGAATGCGTAGCTCCTGAATCGAACAAGACACTAACTGGTTGCAAAAGGATCTGAATCGCACTGATGCAACAAATGTTCTGATCATCAGATTTCCTCATCTCGTACAGGCGTGGAGGAACGGACCCAGCACTGGATGCCTCTCTCTTCCCAACGTTCTGCTGCTGAAATCCACTCTGCTGCGTCTGGTTCACACTTGTTTCCTTCGGAACTGGCGCTGGAGTGCGAGTACCAAAAGATCGGGTCGCATTCCCACAAAATGTTGCGCGATGTCCTTCCTGTCCACACTCGAAACAGGTCACAGCAGGCGCGAAACAATCCCGTCGAACATGTCCCGCCTTGCCACAGTTGTAACACTTCTTCCCTATGTCAGAAACAGTCGGTGCGGTCCGGAACTTCTTTCCTCCTCGACTAGGATGCGGAGGTCTCCTGGATGAGTGAAAAGAGGACTGACCCCGGCGGGGCCCGCTATTCTTATTCTCCGCGAAGTTGCCCGACACCTTCTGTTTCTTTGCTTCCGTCGATTTCTCTACTGCTGCTTCCTTCATATCGTAGGCCAACGCCTTGTCCTAGTACTGCCTCAAGGTGGTACAATCAAATCCGGACATATATTGCTGAATTTCCGGCTTCATTCGCATGTCAAAATGGAAAATCCTTTCCGCCTCGGTCTGACCAGTGGCCCACATAAGTCATTTGGTGATTAAAAGTCTTAATCACTTAGTCACAGATGCTTCCGAATTTTGTGGTGAGAAAAACTCCCGAACTCGGGCCTCTCTAATCGGGCGAGGACAATCCGTGCCTCCATCATCAACTTGAATTGTCCAACAAGCATTATGCTCCTCTGGTCGAATGGCCTCCCACCAGTCGAAAGCCTCCCCGGTCAAAAGATACTGGGCGACCGGAACCTTCCTATCGTTGGGACAGTTAATCCCCGCAAAAATCTTCTCTAATTCCCTCAGCCAATGATCCCACGAAAGCGTCTCAGTGGAACCGTCAAATTTCGGAGGATGCAATTTGACCACCTCGGTAAGCCATTTATCTCCCCGATTATCCACGTTATTCTGCTGTCCCATCGCCGTCTGCATGCGATCCACAACTTGGGCAAACTGGTTTATCTGGGCAACCACTGTGAAGCACTCCCGGCACGTTAGGATCTGCATTATTATTTGCCGATCCCTGCTGTCCCCCGGAATGTGAATCCGTTTGACTAGCGGCTATCTCAGGAGTAGATACCGATTCTTCTTGCCTCGCATTTCCACGTCCGCGTCCACGACCGCGTCCGCGTCCACGACCTCCTCTCAACATACTGTAAACATAAATACTCAATATCCAGGGCAAACGTTCTAAAAGTACATCCATCAATGTTTACAAGACAAGAATTAAATAAAACAGTAGTATTCGAGATTAGGAAACTTACAACCACAGTCCAATTGACGATGTTGGCTCAGCAGTGATGTTACGAACGACCAATAATCAATAACGTAAACAGACCCAACTAACCCATTGCCAAGATATCCATAAATCTTAGCTCCGATACCATATTCTCGTAACACCCCGAGATATTCGAATAATTACATACGTAAACCCTTTAGGTAAGGATTTACAAGGCTAATTTTAAAAAGAGTGTAAATATAAACCAATCGTACAACTGAAGTTTAAAGACATATTTGATTCAACCGATCAAAGAGTTAATTTATACAACCATATCGAAAGGACATTATTAAAACAGACGTACTCGAGTACTGAACGAAACAAGAAAACAACTCGACAACAATAACATCAATCACATCACCGAGCCATCTCATCGTCACCGTTTGCATCGTGGTCGCCTCCCCGCTCCTCGGCTACCCGAACATCAAAACAATGTCCACCCCGAAGGGGTTAGCAAAACGATGCTAGTACAAGTATCATAATACAATAAATCATCAATGCATCATAAAACATGCAAAACGGACTTCCACTACCGAATCCAACGATGCGAATCCTCACGATCCCATCAATACAATACAGGTAATCCGGCGATCCAGCGCCCTTGGTATAGATCCCCATGATGATCCCGTCGGACCAACGCATGGTGGAAAACCCGTCCAGCGATCCAGCGCCCTCGGCATAGATCCCCATGATGATCCCGTCGACCAACGCATGGTGGACATTCGATCCAGCGCCCTCAACATAGATCCTCATGACCCCCTCGGATCATTTATACCATAATCAATCAATTATGCATACACATATGCATTTCAATATGTTCATCAATACGAACAAACAACAACGAATATCACGCGAATTTCGAAATACATCTCATATACAAAATATGAACAATACCATAAGCATGATAAATCAAACTCGACATATGATACTTGCCTCGAAAATGGCAAGACGAAATACTTCAAAGATCTCGACACACTCGAAGGCCGCCTCCTTCGATCAACGTAACAAGCTCGAACCTTAACAAAAGGAACGATATACAAATCATCTCAAGTCGAACGATGGCCTAACAATTCGGTCTATGGCCGAAAAGCTCAAAATAACCAATATGCCTGGACTGCTTAGCGTGCGCTACGTACTCTACGTAACGTGCGCTAAGCAGGCCTGTTAGCGTACGCTATCGTATAAGACTAGCGTGCGCTAGCCACGGTCTGGCAGTCTGACTCGGCTGGTCTCATAACGTACGCTACGTACGTTTCGGGCGAATCACCGGCCCGATAGCGCACGTTAACTCACACGTGTTAGCGTGCGCTAATATTGCATGGCAGAATACTGCAAGCCGAAAACTGGGTTGAATGGTGAAGAACTCATGAATCCTACCGTGATAATACAAGTTATCCTCGGGCAAATCATGCTAATAAGGTTTGTGGAAGATTTATGATCGTGAAATACAAATATACGGATAGCCAACTCAACATCATAATTCATCTACGATCTCCAAGAAATAATCTAAGTTCCATTTGTTCTACGTTCCAAAACACATGATTCCATCGTGTAAAACGTATCAACTGGGTAAATATCCGATTATTGATCATAACTTGATTTGAACATGCTTAGGAGTCCTTATAATAAGATGGTTCAAAGGTTCATACGATATATAATGCCGATACGTCAAAAGTATCCTTCTAACATGTGATGACCGATTAAAAACGAAATACCAGCTATCCAAACATGATTCAAACTTCCTTAGGAACATTACTAACATCAGTGAAGAATCACCTACCTCAAAGTAGTGAAGAATACGGAGGAAAATGAAGCGATCCAACACCGAAGGCTTGAACACCAATCTCCAATGATATACGATCTTCAATCTCGAACTAGGAGGTTGATATGAAGTGTTTGGGACGAAGGGAGTTATGTTCTAAGTGTAGGAATTCGGGTAATGAGAGTAGAGAAAACTGAAATCTCGAATAGGATGATGTCCTATTTATAATAAATGGCTATTAGCGCGCGCTAGACCCTGTTCGTAGCGTGCGCTAACAACTCACAGTCTAAACTGTACTCGGCACTTAGCGTGCGCTACGCATATACCTGTAGCGTGCGCTAAGGCGTTGACTCGGCTTTTCCCGAAAGCCGTCCAGGTACATCCGACACAATCCGACAAGGGTCCCCCAGCCAGATCTCACCTACCGCACATCTCAATCGATTTGACCATGCATAGCGTGCGCTAATGACACTCTGTAGCGTGCGCTATGAATCCCCGTTAGCGTACGCTACACTCAGACTGTAGCGTGCGCTACATGTACAGAATTTCAATCTCTAAAACACATACACGAAATTATACACTCGACAACATCGGATTATGAAATACGGAGAATAGTACTTAGACAAAAGTACAATCATTACAATATCACGAGTTCTAATTACATAACAGAAATCTCGGGTATTACAGATAGCGTACGCTAAGAGGTTCGGTTACGTACGCTAAGGAGGACCCCTAACGTACGTAACGACTTGCTGGGTTAGTTCCGGAAGGTGACCGACAGGTAGGCCCAGGTTGATTTTTATATTCAGTTAGCGCACGCTAACGTATGTTGGTTAGCGCACGCTAACATCAGATCGCCAATAATGGAATCTTAGCTTTCGGCGGGTGGACCCGGCCACTTGCGACGCGTGTCCAGATAAGGTCAGCGGGTGTTTGTCATGTAAGGCTAGCGCACGCTAAACCGTATGGCTAGCGCACGCAAATTCCAGATCGGTCAAAGGAATCCCGATAATCGCGGATGCTTTCGACATGTGGGGGCACGAGTGGTAGGTGTGTATTGTAGCAAGTCAACTTCGGATAGCGCACGCTAAGGTAAATGACTTGCGTACGCTAAGCAGGATGTTTTACGTACGTTAATGCATGGGCATTACGTACGTAAGCTAATTCTGGCGAGGCGGTAGCCTGCAGGCTGATAGCGCACGCTAACAAAGTCAGTTAGCGCACGCTAAGGCGGTAGCGCACGCTAAACATGAGATGTTAGCGCACGCTAATAATGAATATTATAAAAGGGGACAGAAGGGTGCTGAGAAGCATTTCGTCATTTTTTCTTCTTTCAGTCGAGAGAGAGAGAGTTGGGATATATTTGAGGTTCCCTAACACTGTATAATGATAATCTTTAACAACATTAGATTGAGAGCTTGGATTCAAGCCTTGTTCTTCAAGCTGTTCATGATTCTTTGGATGGAGTTCTAGTGTTTTTCTTTTTGGTTCGTCTAAACCAGGTAATCTTCGTATTCCTTTGTTAATGGTTCGTTTTTCTTAGATGATTTCATGCAAGGAGCATGTTGGATAATCATATGATGATGTTATATGAGATTCAATGGAATTTTAATAAGAGTTTCGGATGTTAGTTAAGATTCTTCATACCATAAGGATGTTGATTCATTTAACCCGATCTAAGAAGGATTTCTGAATCTTGGTAATTATATTGGTCGATTTAGATGAGATGAATCATGATACTAGGTTGAATTCAGTTAGCATGATACGATCCTTGTTATCGAGTAAGTTTGATTGTTGATGTTGTTATTGATATGTGGACATTGACATGATCATTGTGATAATTATGGGGTCGTTTATCTTCAAGAGATATGGAGATTTGTCTCCCTTCATTCGGTTTCGTAGTCGCAAGATGTGAGTCGATGTTTGGAATGCATGCCACTGTACAGCATTAGCGCACGCTAAGCTTACTGGCTAGCGCACGCTAACGGGACAACTTAGCGCACGCTACGTTATGCGTTTAACGTGCGCTAAGTTGGCGACATGCGATATTTTTGTGTTTTGATTATGAATTCGTGATGGTTTGACTTGGTTGGTTACTGTGTTTATTCGAGGTTGTGTTGAACCGTTGAGTTCGATTGGTTAGTTTTGTCGGTTGTTGATTGTTATCGGATATGTGTTATTTGATTTCTTGATAGGTTGAGATTATTGATCGGTGATTATAACCGGATATTGCGGTCGTGTTCGAGTATGTCCATTGTATTGCTTTTGATCGGGGTGAGGAGCTCGTAGACAAAGGCAATGTGTTCGGCAGACTTTGTGGTATCGGTATCGAGGCAAGTTATTACTTGCTCGGTTATAATATTTAATGAATGGTTTTGATTTCATTTCGTTTATAATGCATATAGCGATGATTATTATTGTGAACTTTGGATATTCGGATCGCATATCGTTCTTTCGATCTGGGAGGTAAATCATAATGTATATGCTTTATCTCGATTATTGGTATATTCGAGTATCGAGGTTACATTATGGTAAAGACGAGGATATGAGTATCTATAGTTCATCAGACGTTTGGATCGCAGAGCAATGAGGATAATCGTTGGTGATGATTGGACATCGAGGTTGCTCCCGAAGGACTCGGGGCAAGTATTCCATATTGATTATGGTTTAATGTTATTTATTTTGGTCTCTTACATTTTCTTTCATGTTGTTGAACATGGAGTCGTCCTAGTAAATTGTCATGTTGTCGTGCATGTTATGTTGTTCATGTTGATGAACGTGTTGATTTGCATATGTGTATGCATATTGTGTTGTTCATGTTGTGTAAATAATCCGATGGGATTATGAGGATCTATCTTTGGGCGCTGGATCGAATGTCCACCATGTGTTGGTTCGACGGGATCATCATGGGATCTATCTTGAGGGCGCTGGATCATTGGACATGTTTTCCACCATGCGTTGGTCCGGGATCATCATGGGGATCTATCTTGAGGTATTTGGATCGTTGGATTACCCAGTATTGTGTTATTGTTGTGCATATGTATATTGTTGGTTATCCACCTCGTGTTGATCTTGTATGATCATCTTGGGATCTATCTTTGAGAAGCTGGATCATGGGATTTCCATTGAGTATACATAGTTGTTATTGTTTTTGAGCATATTGACGTTGTCATATGAGTATGCATTTGTAGGTCTTGTGTTAGGACCTTGTCCGTATTGCATTGTTCTGATCTCGGATTAGACTGATATGATTATCGTGGCACAGCATATCTCGAGGTATGTTTCATATTTTCTTTGGTCTTGTCTTTGGTGGACAATCGATTATCGTCTTGGGATTTGATGATATTATTCGATGGATCGTATTGGTCAGAAATGGTAGATTTCCGTATCGTGAGTTGGTTATGATAGTTTGAGGATCTTGAGTATTGTTTGAGGTACAATCTGAGATATTATGTTCGAGTTTATTGGTTAATCGAGTACAGGATGTGAAATGTGATAATGGTTATTCTGATGAGAATTACTTGAGTAAGTAAAGTTATGGCGGCAAGATTACGTTGGTCGTATTCTTATGTTGTATTCTCATTGGTATGTAATTATTAATGTGATGTGACGGTTATCATTGTTGGATATTATGGTGACCGTCGTGGGATTTCTTTTAGGTTCTCGGAGTATCAAGCTTGTAGCGGTCGTGAAGAGATGAGCTTCAGGAGGATCGGCTAGGACATGTTGTGTGCTTTGAGTTTCTTGATTGGTTCTTGTATTCCGCTGCTAGAGTATCTTTATGGTTGGTCTTTTTCCGCTGCGTGAGTATTTTGAAATGCTCTTTTGGTATCTAGTAACTGAGGTTACTTTGGAAATCGTTTTCTAAACTTTTGAGTGTCGGCTGTTTGGCCTTGCGATTTCAAATGAGTTTTTACGACGATTTTTGATAAATGGATTTTATAAGTCTTTGTGAATTTTTAAGGATAGTACCGTCGTTGGCCTCTTGGGCATTTGTAAATGTTTGCGAAAATTTCTTTTAGCCTTGTGGGTTCCATCTCGGGGCCCACGGCGCTGTAATATTTCCGGTTAAATCTGGGGGTGTTACAAGTGCAGTGTGGGGTCATGCAGTATTACATGCATCATCACTCATCAGATTACGCCCCACTGCTTATCATATGCACTCCCCAATGCAATTAACTCTAGGCTTTGAGCCGAATATTTTGCACTTACGCACATTCGGATGTGCTGTTCATGTGCCAATTCCACCTCCTCAAAGGACAAAAATGGGTCCTCAACGCCGGCTTGGCATATACGTTGGATTTGATTCTCCATCAATAATTCGGTATTTAGAACCAACAATGGGTGATTTATTTACCGCTTGGTTTGCCGATTGTCATTTTGATGAGACGGTGTTTCCATCAATTGGCAGGGATAAGACTGTTCTTAACAAAGATGAACAAAAACCAGTTGAGGATATCTCCTGGAATGTACAAAGCTTATCCCACCTAGATCCACGTACTACAGAATGCGAAAATGAGGTGAAGAGAATCATCCATTTACAAAATATTGCTAATAGACTTCCTGACGCATTTAACGATGCAAGTAAAGTGATAAAGTCTTATATTCCAGCTGTGAATGCTCCAGCTAGGATCGTTGTCCTCATCAAAATACGAAAATGGATGATGATGCCCCACGACAAAAGCGTGGTAGACCTGTTGGTTCGAAGGACACTGTTCCTCGAAAAAGAAAAGGGAGAAGTAATGGGATCACAAACCAAGATCATCCTAGTGAGCATCTTTGAGATGAATCTGTAGAGCATAATACTGCAAATAATGAAGGGATCATGGTTTCTGAAAACACCGAGAATGCCATAAATCATTACAATGAGATATGGGATCGGAAAAACATGATAATCGATAATATATTTGCTTGCTCGGTTGCACAAGAAATTATGAATGATGATTATGATAATGAACCACATTCAATAATTGAATGCCGTCAAAGGTCAGATTGGCCTAAATGGGAGGAAGCAATACAATCTGAATTAGCTTCCCTAGAAAAACGAATGGTATTTGGGCAAATTACTCGAACACCAAATAATATAAAACCAATTGGCTACAGATGGGTGTTCGTTCGAAAAAGAAATGAGAAAAATGAGATTGTGAGATATAAAGCCCGACTCGTAGCCCAAGGATTCTCCCAACGGCCTGGGATTGACTATGATGAAACGTATTCACCAGTGATGGATATAATCACTTTCCGTTTTCTTATTAGTATGGCTATACATGAGTGTTTGGACTTGCGACTAATGGATGTAGTCACAGCATATCTATATGGTTCATTAGATTCTGATATCTATATGAAAATTCCTGATGGATATAAAATGCCAAAATCTGCTACTCCTCGTGAGCTATACTCGATCAAACTACAGAAATCACTGTATGGATTAAAGCAATCCGGCCGCATGTGGTATCACAGATTGAATGAATACCTTTCTAAGGAAGGTTATAAAAATGATATTAAATGCCCATGTGTTTTTATTAAAAGATCCAATACTGGATTTGCTATAATTGCAGTCTATGTGGATGACATAAATTTAATCGGAACTCCTAAAGAGTTATCCAATGCTGCTGAATTTTTGAAGAAAGAATTTGAGGTTAAAGACCTTGGAATAACAAAACTCTGTCTTGGTCTTGAGCTCGAGCATAAAGATAATGGAATACTTGTCCACCAATCTGCGTATACCAAGAGATTGCTCAAACGATTTAAGATGGACAAGGCTCATCCTCTGAGTACTCCTATGGTCGTACGGAATTTAGATCCTAAGAAAGATCCTTTCCGGCCTAAGGAACCAAATGAGAAAATTTTGGGTCCTGAAGTGCCTTATCTCAATACTATTGGAGCACTGATGTATTTAGCACAATGCACTAGACCCGATATTTCATTTGCAGTAAATTTACTTGCAAGATACAGTTCTGAACCAACTCGAAGGCATTGGAATGGTATCAAACACATTTTTCGTTATCTCAATGGTACAATTAACCTGGGTTTATCCTATTCAAATGAGGCTACTAACTCTGGTTTAGTTGGTTATGCTGATGCGGGATACAAATCCAATCCACATAAGGCTCGCTCACAGACCGGTTATTTATTCTGCTATAATGGTATGGCTATATCATGGAGATCGACCAAACAAACATTAGTAGCTACATCTTCCAATCATTCTGAGATAATTGCTCTCTATGAAGCTGGCAGAGAAAGTGTTTGGCTAAGATCAGTTATAGCTCATATACAAAATGAATGTCGATTGAAGCTTGTGACAGACACTCCCACAATCATTTATGAAGACAATGCAGCATGCATAGTATAAGTCAAGGGTGGATATATAAAAGGTGATCGGACCAAGCATATTTCACCGAAGTTTTTCTACACACATGAACTACAGAAGAACGGAGAAATAAATGTTCAACAAATTCGCTCCTGTCATAATCTCGCTGATTTATTTACAAAATCATTGCCGACATCAACATTCGAGAAGATGGTATACGATATAGGCATGAGAAGAACTAATATTAACCAAGATTGATAAATCAGTTTGACGGCATATATTCTTTATTTCAGGGGGAGCGAATCAATATGTGCGCTGTACTCTTTTTCCCTTATGACTGGTTTTTATCCCATTGGGTTTTTCCAGCTTAAGGTTTTTAACTAGGCAGCTTATGCACAAGGGTTGGATTTAAGTTGTGTACTCTTTTTTCCTTCTGACCGCTTTTATTCCCATTGGGTTTTTCGGCTTAAGGTTTTTAACGAGGCACACTTATCCAACTCACATTGCTACGTCCAAGGGGAGTGTTATGAATTGTGGACTTTAGCATAATTAATTGTCAAAGAAGAAAAATGTTGCCCACAACTTTTGACAAACCAAGAGGGATTGATTCAAACTTTGAAGGTGGACAAATTGAAATTGTAGTGTACCATTGTTGACAATTGATGTACACATTTGTTGAAATGGTAGTATAACTTTGCCTATAAATAGCTTGCTCCAAGATGTAATGTTACACCATTGAGAAAGAAAGAAATATACTACTACTACAAAATATATTCTACATATTATCAATCTCCATATTTTATATATTGTTATTTATTTTGTGTATCTTATAAAATATAAATTATAAAGTATTTCACAACAAGTGTTTGGTTTTTAAAGATTTGTTGTTGGTTTGAATGTCCCTCTGCTAGTCTGCCACTAGTCTGCCTGCTAGTCTGCCACTAGTCTGCCACTCAAGAATTGTCTCAGTTTATTTTATGTGTATGGGTCCTTTGTCTTTGTGAAAGTTTATTTTATCTGCTGTATGGTGTGCTTGTTTTGGATGCTGTATTGTGTCATTTGATTATCCTTGTAAGGGCTGGAATCATCAATCACTTGCTTGTGCACTTAAGTATCTAAATTGTGTTGCTCAAATTTACTTGTTCAAGGTAATGTTAATTTAAAAAAAAAAGGTAATGTTAATTTTGGTGCAGGGTACCTGCATCCCGGCGTGGTCTGGATCTACCCGATCTGTAAATATTCGGGCCTGGGTCCAGGTCCGGGTCCAGTTTCAGATTTCGGGTCCGGGTCCAGATACTTATGAATCCGGCCCCGCCCCGACCCGTTGCCATCCCTATTCTCTCTCTATAAAAAGCTCAACATGAGGTTCCGGTTTCCGAATTTGGATTTCGCGATTTGTTTCTCCGGACCTTCATCTGAGCTGTTGCTGATCATTTTGGCCTAACTTGCGCTTGCGCCGCGCCGGGATGCTGGTCATCTCTGGCCGGTGTATCGCCGACATTTCACCGCTGCATTCATCCCTCCCCGTCAATCTAACAGTAGTATTGCATTTTAGCTGTTTGTTTTGCAGGTTTCCCAGCCGGATTTTCAAGTTGCCCGAAATCTTCCCGTGCTGCTCCCAGGCGCCGTCGGCCTACCGTTCACCTTTTCCCACCCAAGAGACAATCTCGAGTCTCAGGAGGCGTGTTCGTAGAGAGTCGAGCCGGGTTTGGTTCAGGATTCGATCGATTTCCAGCTTTCGCGGCTTTTCCTGTCGAAGTCTGGTATCATTGTATTTTTCTGTTAAATTTTATTTTTCGTCAGCCATATATCGACTATTTTCTGTGATTTTTATGCGGTTTACTTGCTTTTAAATTGTCTTTTGCATTCTCATCATATTTTCATTTTTGGCTACACTACCTCATTTTATTTGTCGTAGCGCGTTTCTGTTTTGTGTTGGTTGATGTCGCGTTATTTGCGGGTTGGTAGTTGGAATTTGGGTACCTTGACGGGTAAGCTTTTGGAGCTCGTGGATATTTTGGGTAAGAGAAGAGTTGATGTGGCTTGTAATCAGGAGACTAGGTGGAAGGGGGCGCGGTCCAGAGAGGCGAACAGTTATAAATTGTGGTATTCAGGCCTTGCGAACTCGAGTAATGGTGTGGGTATTCTTTTGTCTAAGTAGCTTAAGGATAACGTCGTGAAAGTGAAGAGGTGTAACGATAGAATTATGGTCGTTAGAGTGGTGGTTGGGGAGAAGGTGGTTAGCATGGTTTGTGCGTATGCCCCGTATGTTGGGAGTCGGGGGCGGATTCTGGCGTCCACCCTGAGCTATCTGGGCAAGCTGAGCTACCAACTGCTGAAGCACAGCAGTAGCTTCCATGTCGGCATTACTACCCGATGGCTGATTGACACGCTTTTAGTGTAACTATCGCAAGTGCACGATATCGTATCAAGTAGTAAAGTGAACTTTTTGAGTCCGGTTTATCGATCCCACAAGGAAGTTTTGTTATAATTTGAATTATATACTATTAGTCTATTTTTATAGATACTAAGATGAGTGAAACACACAATTTAAAGAGTTTGGTTTAATTGTTGCAAAGTAAATGCAATAATAGTTCTAATATTTTAAAGAAATAAAAATATAGCAATAATAATAGATTGAATAAATGATAAAATGAAATAGTTGGGATTACAAACTTAGTTCGTCATTAGTTATAAAAGATGTATTGGAGATCATAAGATGAATTTACATATTATGTTGTGTAGATTCGATTTTCCTTAAAAAGACGGTTTCTCTTTCGAACTATAAAACGCCCCTTACATATTGAATCAATCCACTATATTTCTATGTTGATTGGCTTCATTACATAGCATTAGGATTTATGAAAATAACTCAAAGAATCATCTAAGGACTAGGGGTATATTTCTATCCCCTAGAACAACTTAGAGTGAAGATCATTTGATCTAATCAAACATATTTTCTTTCGAAACATATGAAGACCATAAATATCGTCATTTATTGGCCAAATAAATAAAGATTGTTAAAACAATGAAAATTACACACAATAATAAGTAATTCACAATAGATCTTTATACAAATATAAATAACATGACTAACCTTGTTTATAATCCCAACTAAAAATTACTTAGCCCACGAAGGGTTTATTACACATATTACAAGCTTGTGTGATCATTATTAGTTGAATCAAGAGAAAGAATTGATCCTAACTCCCTTAGTAGATAAAGGAGATAGAAACAATAAACTCTCTGAACAACATATGTTATACCACACTTACAAAGATCACTCAAGAACACAAGTGTGTTCTTCACACAAAAAGAAAAGTTTACAAAAAATGGAAAATTATAAGTTGAATGATTTATGATGATGGATCTAAGGGGTCTATTTATACACCTAAAGTCATCTAATAGCTCCAAAATTCCAGCATTATTACAATAGATCGGATCAATGCCAGCCATCCCCTCAATAATAGACCAAAAGTATAAAAAATTATACAATGATCAAAAATCTGCCAAGAGTTACTAGTAACATTGAGGAGTTACGGCGTAGTAACTGGATGACTTACGGCCGTAACATTGAGTAGTTACGGCCGTAACATGGCTACGTTTTACGCATTTGTGAGTTACGCCCGTATGTTATGATGTTACGCCCGTATGGAGTTTGAGACTTCATTTTCATTGAAATTTCGACTTTTGCGTTTGCCCCAAATCTTCTTCGATGATAACTTTTGATATATAACTCGATTTTGAATCGGAAAGATCCGAACTCGTCTCGGAAAGCCCTACAACATGAATACATAAAAATTCAACAAAGAGAATATTTTATAAACATGTTATTTCTTGAGTAAATCAGCAATTCAATCCGATTAAGACTAGATTTACATCTTTATCCGATAAAAATAAAATTATTAAAAACTAATTAATTAAAAGCAAAAAACGAGTAGACTAGCTCAATTATGGGTGAAATTTATCGATACAAATCATGGATAAGTGTATAAAACTGACACTTATCACACCCCCAAACTTGAATTCTTGATAGTCCCGAGCAAGACTCTTTATTAATCACACTCCAAAAAATAAAAAAAAAATAAGACACAAAACTAATAATACACACAAAAATTAAAATATAAAAAGAGAAAAGGAGATCAAAATGCCATTAATACACAACAACCAGCTTTATACAGTAGATAGAAATGAATCAAGATTCAAAATAAATCTACTAATGTTTTTGAAGTTAAAACACGGTTTTTATTTTGTAATTCCAAATTCAAGGTTCCCCCCCCAAAAGGTTGATTATTTCTTTCCCACTCGTGATATACACGACTCCCTTTAATGGTTGCTCTCGACCACTCGTTTATTTTTCGACTCAATATGAAGAAGAATTTTATTGGCGTCATCAAATATTGTGATTTTCACAAAATTGAGTGTATTGAAATCCAGCCGCTAATTAATTCAAATCTGCTCATAAACTACATTCCTTTTAGTGATAACTTTCACACCGTTATTTGCTAACGTGTAGCTCTTTTCACTAACACAATTTCTATCTCATTTTTTTTTAAAAAGGTGATAGCTTTCACACCGTTATTTGCTAACGTGTAGCTCTTTTCACCAATTTTTCTGAGACGGCAGCTACGCACCAACAATGGTTAGTCCTTTATTTTTCGCAAAATTTAAGACCCCCAAAATTAGGCGGTTATTCTTTGCTCAACACTTCTCCTTTTCGTCATTTTTTTTTAGGTGATAGCTTTCACACCGTTATTTGCTAACGTGTAGCTCTTTTCACCAATGACTCATTTTTTTTTAGGGAATAGAATTTTTGCAGAAAATCATTTTTTAGTTAAGCATGAAAAATCAAAAACTCCACAAATTAAGTAAATTTCAGTTTTATTTTTCATCAACCAATTGATTCTTCTTTTCTCAAGGTAACGAATGACTCGATTTTATATGATAATTACAAGGCTTGGAAAGAGAGATTAAGGCTCAAAAATTTTGGAATATACAATTTTTTAACCGGTTAAAACGATTTTTAGAAACTTGGATATAGCTATTTTATTGGTGTTATGGCCAAATCTAGAAATCTCAAAAATCAAAATACTATATATATATATATATATATATATAAAAATTAAGGCAAATAACCAAATCAATCAAAACACACCAAAATAATTAAACAAACCACCCCCAAACTTGAAAATAAAACTGTCCTCAGTTTAAAAATAAAAAATAAAAATCAATGCAGAAAAGCAAAATACTCCATGTTAAGAAAGTTGATGTCTGAGCTAACGCCTTTTAGAATCTGCAAGAGAATAAATATACGAGACACACAACAAAAGAAAATAAAATATACTCGTAAGTATAACACAATTTTTAAGATGCGCATCAAGAAAGTCCGAAGAGTTGCCTTACGCTGCCATCAAAGTTTTTATAAAAGCAAAACACGCAATAAAAATTACAGCAATAAAATAACAATACATAAATCGCGAATAGATGCGCGTCAAGAGATCAAGAAGAAACTCCTTAAGCTGCCATCATTTAGCACGATTATTACACACGACAGAAAGTAAAAATACAAGAGGTCTGACATGGGTTATCAAAGGGAGAGGAATGAATCCACTTTTCGTTTTCTCACGGTAAAATCTTCTACCCAGACAATTTTAGCTAGAGTGGATCTGGTTGAGGAACAAATTCATTGAGTTTTTGATTAGTTCTTACGGTGTTGTTGCAACGACTATGATTCGTTTAGCACGCGGAAATAAAACCCTTTTCAGCAGAGTAGTCGATGAAAGACAGGTAAACCATCAAAGAAACCATTGACATTAAGCACACCTATTGGTTTTGATGAACATTTAGTAGCTCTGGTAACTACATGAAAAAGTTCCTCAAGGGTGCCAAAACCACGGGAAGGGTGATAAAGGCGCGAATTATTTATCATGTGAGTTATGCGATCTTGCATATTCTGATCTAAACTCATCTCCAATAGTTGACCGGTAATTTTACTTTCAAAGAGGTTTTGGGATTATTCCCAACACTCTTACTCCTTCCATATAGGCGAAGCAGACTCATCCCATTAATCCTAGACTTCCTCCTCCGCAAACTACATGAATGCATTTTTCTCCTAAGGTACGACCCAAGTTGTGGTGCTTGATAAAGCATGCCTCTTTTCAGAACTAGCTCCACCAAAAATGCAGTGTGTTAAATTTTTGTGGAAGATGATGACTCCATTTTTGAAAAGAAATTATTTAGAGAGAAACAGAGAAAAGTGCAAGTTTGAGGGATGAATGAAAGAAACAAGCACAATGTTTATTTATAGAAGAAAAAAAAGGTAAAAATTGTTTAACAAGTTTGTGATTGCGTTGATTGCGCTTCAACTACTCAATAGAATAATGAAAGCATTTATCGCGTATCACATTTTTTATTCAGAAAATCTCACCTTACGACAAAAATAAAAGATACTTACGTGTATGTACAGTAGTTGTAATTGTGGCTCACATCTTCCTCTTATTTTATGTTCAGAAACGGCTTAAACACCTTTTAAGAGTTGGGGATAAGCTTCCCATCCAATTTTCTTATAAATTGGCAAACTGGGTCTTTTAACGTCAGATTCCCAATACGTTGTTCATATTCTGGCATCAATTGCATCAATTTTTAGACAGTAATCATCTGTGGAGGGATGATTCAAAGTTTTTAGGACTTTGAAGGTGGCATGTTCGTCTTGCACTCTAAGAATTAGTTTTCCTTCGTAGACGTCAATAAGAGCATGTCCGGTTGCAAGAAATGGCCGTCCCAAGATAATAGGAATATCATGATCTTCCTCCATGTCAACGATGATTAAATCTGCAGGAAATATAAATTTATCAACCTTGATTAGCACATCTTCTATTATCCCATGTGGATATTTGATTGACCGATCGGCTAACTGCAGTGAAACTGTTGTTGCTTTTGCTTCTCCCAAGTTTAGTTTGTTGAAAATTGACAGGGGCATCAAATTGGTACTTGCCCCTAAATCACAAAGAGCTTTGTCAATATTCACTTCACCAATTGTACACGGGATTGTAAAAGTTCCCGAATCTTTTAGCTTGGGTGGCAACTTCTTTTGTAGTATTGCGCTACATTCCTCTGTTAGCATGACAGTTTCATATTCTTCAAGCCTTCGTTTGTTAGAAAGAATATCTTTCATAAATTTGGCATAACTTGGCATTTGTGCTAGAGCATCGGCAAAAGGTATGTTGATGTGTAGCTTTTTTAAAATTTCCACAAATTTGCCGAATTGCGCATCGAGCTTGTGATTCTTCAACCGTTGAGGAAAAGGGATAGGTGGAACATAAGATTTGGCAGCAACTGGACCTTTTTGAGATGAATGTCCTGATTCAGATTCTTTTTCTATTTCTCGACTTTGTTTATTTTTTTGTTTTGTCAGATGATTTTCCACAGAAATCTCAGGCAATTGCACTCCACTTCTTGTTGTGATAGCCTGGACACTCTCCCTTGGATTTACCTCGGTATTGCTAGGTAACATTCCGTGGGATCTTTCGGAAAGTATTTTGGCCATTTGGCCAAGTTGTGTCTCCAGATTTTTAATTGAAGCATCATTGCGTTGTTGATACTTCAGTTGTTGTTCGGCTAGCTTTGTGATTGCTTCTTCCCACCCGGGCTTCTCTTCTTGATACATTGGATTCAACACATTGTTGTTGTTTGCATAAGAAAAATTTGGAAGATTTTTGTACCCTGGATTGTATGTTGGCCCGTAAGGATTGTATGCTTGCCTTTGGAAATTCTGAGCATAGGCCACTTGTTCTGGTGGTGGGAATGACTGCTCCTGTTGCGCTAAGGGACACATAGTGCTGTTGTGAGTTGCTCCACAAATTTCACATGAAAGAGTTGAAACTTGTGGAGTTTGCACCGTCTTCACAGATTGAGGAGTTGAAAAAGACATGTCCTCGACTTTCTTTGATAAAGCTTCAATTTTTGACAACATAAGTGAATAAGAATCCACTTCAAAAACGCCATTTGGTTTCTTTTGGATATTTCTGTCTGGCCATCTTGCACTTTGTTCACTTATAACCTCAAAAAGATTATAAGCCTCTCTCATAGTTTTGTTTCCAAGTGAACCATTTGATGATGAATCGACATTGTCTCGGCATGTAGGTAAGAGTCCAGAGTAGAAGTAATTGACTTGTGCTCCCAAATTGAAACCATGGTTAGGACATTTTCGTAGCATATCTTTGTATCTCTCCCATGCTTCGTGAAATGACTCCGAATCTTGTTGACGAAATGTAGAGATTTCGTATTTGAGTTTCGCCACTTTTATTGGTGGAAAGTATTTAGTGGTGAATTTTTGAACAAATTCGGGCCAATTTGTTATGCTTCGTGGTGGCAAACTATCTAGACACTCTCTTGCTCTGTCCTTCAAAGTGTGCACGAAAAGTCTCATTTTTATCGCCTCGTCATTTACATTTGGATATTTGAAATTTCCACAAATCTCCACAAAACGGTTAATATGGAGATATGGATTCTCATCGGTTCTTCCATAGAATGAGTTGTTGTTGGAGAAGAGATTGATGACATCGGGGCGAGTTTGAAAATTGTCCACTCCAAATGATGGATAGATCACACTTGATTGCACGCTCAAAGATGGGGGTTCATGAATTCCCCAAAGAGCATGTTGTCTTCATCTATTTCCGGCACAATAGGATGTTGTTGATGTTGAATGTTTTGAGCATTGGGTATTCCCCCTACCCGAGGAATTCTTTCGTTATCATTTTCTTGGAGGAGTGGTGGGTTTGGTTCGTCCGCCATTGATGGTGAAGAAATAATGTTTTTCTTTTGTTCTCTTCGCCTTCTTCTGAATGTGGCTTCGATCTCGGGATCTAGTGAAACTAAATCGCGATTGTATGTCCTTCGCATAGACAAGAGAATCTACAACAAAGAAAAAGTTGTATTTATAATGATAGTTAATAATGTAATTTTTCAAATATAACTTATACTTCCCCGGCAACGGCGCCAAAAACCTGACACGCTTTTAGTGTAACCATCGCAAGTGCACGATATCGTATCAAGTAGTAAAGTGGACTTTTTGAGTCCGGTTTATCGATCCCACAAGGAAGTTTTGTTATAATTTGAATTATACACTATTAGTCTATTTTTATAGATACTAAGATGAGTGAAACACACAATTTAAAGAGTTTGGTTTAATTGTTGCAAAGTAAATGCAATAATAGTTCTAATATTTTAAAGAAATAAAAATATAGCAATAATAATAGATTGAATAAATGATAAAATGAAATAGTTGGGATTACAAACTTAGTTCGTCATTAGTTATAAAAGATGTATTGGAGATCATAAGATGAATTTACTTATTATGTTGTGTAGATTCGATTTTCCTTAAAAAGACGGTTTCTCTTTCGAACTATAAAACGCCCCTTACATATTGAATCAATCCACTATATTTCTATGTTGATTGGCTTCAATACATAGCATTAGGATTTATGAAAATAACTCAAAGAATCATCTAAGGACTAGGGGTATATTTCTATCCCCTAGAACAACTTAGAGTGAAGATCATTTGATCTAATCAAACATATTTTCTTTCGAAACATATGAAGACCATAAATATCGTCATTTATTGGCCAAATAAATAAAGATTGTTAAAACAATAAAAATCACACACAATAATAAGTAATTCACAATAGATCTTTATACAAATATAAATAACATGACTAACCTTGTTTATAATCCCAACTAAAAATTACTTAGCCCATGAAGGGTTTATTACATATATTACAAGCTTGTGTGGTCATTATTAGTTGAATCAAGAGAAAGAATTGATCCTAACTCCCTTAGTAGATAAAGGAGATAGAAACAATAAACTCTCTGAACAACATATGTTATACCACACTTACAAAGATCACTCAAGAACACAAGTGTGTTCTTCACACAAAAAGAAAAGTTTACAAAAAATGGAAAATTATAAGTTGAATGATTTATGATGATGGATCTAAGGGGTCTATTTATACACCTAAAGTCATCTAATAGCTCCAAAATTCCAGCATTATTACAATAGATCGGATCAATGCGGCCATCCCTCAATAATAGACCAAAAGTATAAAAATTATACAATGATCAAAAATCGCCAAGAGTTACTAGTAACATTGAGGAGTTACGGCCGTAACTTGGATGACTTACGGCCGTAACATTGAGTAGTTACGGCCGTAACATGGCTACGTTTTTCTGCATTTGTGAGTTACGCCCGTATGTTATGATGTTACGCCCGTATGGAGTTTCAGACTTCATTTTCAGCCCAGAAATTTCTGACTTTTGCGTTTTCGCCCCAAATCTTCTTCAGATGATAACTTTTGATATATAACTCAGATTTTGAATCCGGAAAGACTGCCGAACTCGTCTCGGAAAGCTCTACAACATGAATACATAAAAATCAACAAAGAAAATATTTTATAAACATGTTATTTCTTGAGTAAATCAGTAATTCAATCCGATTAAGACTAGATTTATATCTTTATCCGATAAAAAT
Source organism: Orobanche coerulescens (assembly GCA_033398695.1). Lineage (NCBI taxonomy): Eukaryota > Viridiplantae > Streptophyta > Magnoliopsida > Lamiales > Orobanchaceae > Orobanche > Orobanche coerulescens. The sequence goes on along the minus strand of CM065815.1, from coordinate 3,914,492 downwards.
AAAATTATTAAAAACTAATTAATTAAAAGCAAAAAACGAGTAGACTAGCTCAATTATGGGTGAAATTTATCGATACAAATCATGGATAAGTGTATAAAACTGACACTTATCACTGATCCTGACTGACTGACAAATTCTATTGCCCGTCAGAACTCAGAGGTAGAGTGTTCGGCACTGAATGAGAGGCCAAATCTGCAGAGGACTGAGAAAGCGGAGCTTCCTAACTATCTGCACCACGACCATGGCCTCGTCTCCACCCCCTAGCTGGTCTACCGCGACCTCTCAACATACTGAAGAAAAGAATTGAAGAGAACAAGATCAGAGAAATTCACAGTTTACAAAGTTGGTACTACTACTCACAATTCCAATTTACACATGTGAAATGAAATACGAAAACATAAAAGTTCGAGGAGACTTACAGTCACGGGTCGCACGAAGAGATGGTAGCACGATGATATTAGGCTCAACAACTGGTTCTAACGGCACGACTGACAGACCCAAAATTAACCAACAATCTAGGCATTCATAACCTAAGGCTCCGATACCATAAATGTAACAACCCCAAATCATGTAAGGGGCGTTACACGTCGTAGAACCCTCATAAGGTCTACCAGGCTAACACATGACACATAATCCACAATCGAATCCCAAAAGACGCATTCATCATAGTAAAACAGGGCCATGGCCTCGGCCAAAACATTTTAATCGAAATACATGAAGGATAAGTCAAATACAAGTTCATTGCCCATGCAGAGGACTTTAACCGAGTTTAAAAGTAATCAGTCTAACTCCAACACCCAAACAGATACAATGACAAAACATAAAACATAGACTCGAGCCTCATCATCATGTCGGGCCATCCTTTGCATGCATATCCCGTGTCCGCTCCTCATCTCTCTCGATACCTGAAATACATAAGATATATTTCCCCCATTTAAGGGGTTAGCATTCGAATAGCTAGTGCAAGTACACAATTACACTACATTATATACATATACGATTTAACACAGTCATCTCATTCAGAAAACATTTGAAAAAAAGACCATATTCCGGAATATCACATTGGTATCCAAAATAGTTTATTAACTACTCATCACGATATCACAAACATCTATAATTGGTGACCCGTGGCCGTACCCCTTAATATCGACCCCTAGACGCCCCGTCGAACGCTCCGGGTGGGAAACCACTTCCGCGGTCGTACCCCTTAATATCGGCCCCTAGACGCCCTGTCGAACACTCTGGGTGGAAGATCAATAACACATGCTCCCAAGTCCACTTCCATGGCCGTACCCCTTTAGTATCGACCCCCAGACATCCCGTCGAAGTGGAAGGACAACAACTCACACACCCAAAAGATCATAATTCATCATTCGTATTGAAACCGTAACACACATAATGGAATGTAATACATGTGCTTGCCTTGAATACACGACGAGACGTAAATGGTGAAAGGAAAGGTTTCGGTCCGAATAATCTTCACAAATTCGTTCCTAATACAATAATGATATACAAACAATCTCAATATTGCGGAAACGTAGGAATTCATCCTAATTCTACCCATTGGAACAATTCGTCGGTCACTACGAAGTCATAAACGATTCCAATCTATTAACGGTGAAAACCTAGAAGTTTAGTCCGCTAAACTATATTGAAAGTAAGGGACTACGACTATACAATTATCGAAGTTAAATCGGGTTCAAATGATAAAATCATATCAAAATCCTGAAATCCACAAAAACTAGGGTTCTGGCGAAATATACCTCGATTCGGACGGAGAAGGATGATTACGATGATGATAAACCTCACTTGGAACACAATAATCGGTCTATGGAGAAACTCTACGGACGGCTCTGGACGAATCGCTCCAAATCGCCCGAAAAACTCCCGTCGCGAGCAAGGGAAAGAAAAAGAAGAAAAATAATGCGTCTGGGGTCAACTCAGGATTTAAATACCTGACAATACATTACATACGTTAACACGAATAGTTAATGTGCGTTATGATGTTTACGTACGCAACTCCAACGAGCTAAGGTATGTAAGAGTCCGGCAGATCAATCTGCCCGATTATATGAGGTCGTTAGCGCACGCTACGTTAAACCGTTAACGTACGCTATTACAAGCTTTACGTACGTAACACACGCCCGCTAACGCACGTAAGGGCTAAGCAGAAACTGGGCAGAACCCATGCTGAAGGCCATAACGTACATCACCACTAAGGCATAACGTACGTTATGCAGGTATCGATAGTGCACGCTAAAAAACATGTATAAAGTGCGTTATGCATGCAACAGTTCAACACTGCTGAACACCGATTTCTGCACAGGACGATACAAGGACGGAATGCAACATAAGGACAGGACCCAGAAGCGTAAACATGAGGTATCCACAACGACGAAGCTAGGTGCCGAAAGAAAATACACTTCCGACTACCGGAGAATTTGAAATACAACAAGGAAGATAAAATTCCCCAAACTTCTAAGAAATTACAAAACGGCCCAAACGTCCGAAAATCACGATACAACGTCGGATTAACAATCCGAAACTCACAACATGAGCAACTCAACCATACGAACTCGTGGAAATAGTAAAATAATAAAATCGAACGAGTTTTACGAGAATCGAACGTACATGCGACAAAACATAACTCAAGACGAAAATACGTAAAAACATCTCCGAAACTCGTTCAAATGGAAAAATTCAAAGAACAAAATAGATTCAGAATTCCAAAACAGTAACAAGCGAGTCGTCCGAAATGAACATACATTAAAAATAGAAATTACCAAAACTAGAAAGTACGGATATTACAGATAAGACACAAACTTGATGTTCAATCCGAATGCCTAGACAAATTACTCAGTTTTCCCAAGTCTTTCATCTCAAACCCAGTTTTTAAATACCCAATGGTTTCTCTTATTTCATTAAGAGTACTAATTATGTTCATGTCATCGACGTACAATGCGATAATTAAAAATCTAAAACTTATTTAAATTAAGAGGCATGGACATAGTTTATCGTTCTTATATCCCTTTCGAGTCAGATAGTCACTCAAATTGTTGTACTACATCCTTCCGAATTGGTTCGAACCATAAAATGAGCGTTGCAAACAAATTGGGTACACACTCCACAATATAGTCACATGATTTTGGGTAATAAAATACAATTGTGCAATTTCATATCTAGAACTCATGGAGATAGTAGGTAGAGAGAGTCGGAGTAAACGGTTGAATATTAGTGCCAATTAATTGAGGTGGTAATTATATAGAGAGAAATGGGTAGAAAGATGAGTGAATAAAAAGTTGAATGTTGGTACCGCTTAATTGGGGTGGTAATTTTAAAGTGAGAAAGTGGATAGAGATATGAGGGTGCAAAGTCGAATATTAGTGGTGACTACTTTGGGTGGTAATTGTTGTAATATCTTAGAATTTCGCTATGATTTTTTCGTATTATTTTATCTGAGTTGTACTGTACAAAGTGGGACTGATACAATATGGATGAATAATTTTGGGAACTGTGACAGTTGTACCAGTACATCTATCGAGGTTATTTTTAATTCTAGGATATTACATACATGATATGTCTTTCGATGTCGGATATACTATACGAGTATTTGTATAATTATCGTACTTGGTCGACGGTTGTATTTGAGGATATCGTGCATCAGATGTATCGTATAAGAATGTTATCGGAACGAGTATATGTACTCAGTATGTCGCGTATACGTGTTCGGTATATTGAGACGACAGACAGGAGCAAAAATGGCTAGGTATGAAATCCACTACGTACGTTAAGCATAGGAGCTTACGTACATAACGAAGAAGCTTAACGTACGTTAGGTTTAGTACATAACGTATGTTATGAAGAGAATCGAACATGTCCGAGCTGTGGTCGGCAGGTGGGCCTGGTGTTGGCAGCTTTCGGCGCAGATGTGGACAGGCGAGTCAACCTCGAGCCTTACGTATGTTAAGGATATGCCATTGCGTACGTTAAGCGAGTTTGTTACTGTAGCAAGTCAACTGTGTGTTACGTACGCTACGGCGTGGGTATTACGTACGTAATACAAGGTGCGAAATGAGGCAGTGAACCCTGGATGACGATTACGTATGCTATGCAGGACATGTAGCGTACGTTAAAGGGTCTTACGTACGTTAAGGTTGGGTCTTAACGTACGTAACGAGCTATGCAGATTATATATTAAGGATCGGTTTTTCATTTCTTCACCAGAAGAAACACATTTTTCCACCCCATCTTCATCCCTCTTCACTTTCAATCCCATTTCAGACCCTTCTACCTTGGTTGGAACCTTGATGATTTGATTAGAAGCTTGAAGCTTGGAGTTCTTGATGTTTTTTGAAGTGTTTGATCGTTGTAGTTCTTCTTCAAGAGGTATGCTGAGAAACTCCTCTCTTCGATTCGGATTTTGGTATTGTTGTTGATGTTCTTCTTCGTATGATGATGGTTATGGTGTTGTTGTTGTGATTCCTGAGGATTTATTAATTGTATATTGAAGAACAAAATGATATATGCCTTGGATTGTGAATTAGATGATGGTTTAGATGTTAGAACACATCGGATTACGTCGTTTTGTTGGCTACAAAAATGATTATGGATTAATTCATATTCTTGAAGAACTCTTGAGTTATATATGTCGTGATTTTATGGAAATTGGAGGGATTACGGTTAATTTTGGTATATGATTATTCGTGATAGTAAACGGTAATTGGTTTTCTATGAATATATGAATACGAACAAGAAGGGACCTTGTTAAAACCGTAATTAAGGTTGAAGTCGGAATCGAGAATGTTGAGACATTTGTTAGAATTGTTTGATTATCGAATTTCGGCTTGTATTCGTATTGTTTAAATTGAAATGGTTTGGTTTCGTATATGATCGAGATATCGTTGAACCGTTGAGTTTGATTGGTTGATTATATCGGTTGTTGATTGTTATCGAATGTATCGTTAATTGATTACTGCATTAGGTTGTGTTAAGTGATCGTTGATGATTAACCGTTGTGCTGTGATTGAGATTGGAGAGTGCATGGATCGTCTTGGTCGGGGCTGAAGAGTTTGTAGATGAAGACGATGGGATTGGTAACGGCTTCGTCGTATCGGTATTGAGGCAAGTTATGCTTGCTCAATTCATAATGTTAATAAATGGTTTTGATTTCATTTAATTTACGATTCATATAGCAATGATATTATTAATACGAATTATCGGGATGGTGGTATATATATTATGCTTGGATTGAGATAAATCATAATGTATACGATTTTAAAGATATCTAGTGAAAACGGAGATTTGAATTATCTTTGGTCTATTATATGAAATGTTGGATATCGAGGGTAGTTATCGTGCCGACGTTGAACTCGAGATGATGGTTTGGTATTACTAATAGATTGTACTTCATTTTGGACTATTCGGATAACTGTGTATTCGTTCAGGGATGTTGGTCGTGGAAAAGTTAGCGTCCCCAGCTTGAGGTAAATTAGTATTGTTGAATTATGATAATATCCTGCTGCATTGTTGCATATGTGTGTGTTGATTGATCGGTAGAAAATATTGCATAATTATATATGCTAAATGCATAATTATATTATATTTATTATAGCACAACTTGATGCTTTTCTATCTATTTGATTTATGAATGTAATTTTATTCACTAGTTGATTTTACTCATTATTTCAGGAATTTATAAAAAAAAAGAAATCGAAATAATTACCGAACAAATAAATAAATAAAGTCTCCAGTCCAAGAAGAGTTCCGACCGAAAAAGTCCTGGAGGAAGAAAACACCGTTGTTAGACTTATAAAAAGGGGACCACCCATCATTACACCCAACCTCAGCAATTCACATACGGGAGAAAAGTCTTGAGGCAAGTGGTGAAGTTCAGTCGTCAATTCACAAAACAGAGTGCGGTTTTCAACCAGAGACGAGAAGCCAACATCATCTCACGGCTTCCAAGGCAGAAGGAGCACAGACAATTTTGGAAACACGTCGGCCGAGAGCAGAAAAAAAAAATTATTTTCTGGTTTCAATTTTCTATGACTATTAATTATTGCTTCATATTTTATTTAGCCTCAATGCTCGGCTAATTTATCTTTTCCAGTTTTTAGGGATGTTTGAACTCGTATCAATATTATTTATGTTTTAATCCAGTAACATATTCTTGACTTATTTTCCGTGAATTATCTTTGTGTTATTGAGCAGATTTATTTATGCTATAATTCACTTTTATTAGTTTGGCAACTTAATTGAGGTTTTTATATTTATTGCTAGATTTAGGGTTATAATACGTAATCGTTATAATTGTAAAATCACAAGTAGCAATAATTGATTTTATTCAGTTGGGTAACACAAAATCAAGATCCCTTGGGTCGAGCTTGTGAACTCAATATCTTGTCTATTTCTATCGTTTTGGTTCCTAATGCATCTAACGAACAAAATTTGAAGAGATTGTTTTGAATCCTTCGTCTATATAGGTTAAATTGAAAAGCTTGTTTTGATTAAATAAACTTAAGAAACGATTGGGTCAACAGAGCTTGTTGTTGACTTCGGAGTAGGAGTTCATTAGGAATTAAGGAAAGATAAAATGATGCATTAATTCATAAATTAAATTAGAACGGTGGATAACGAAACTAAGAACTGGATATCAATCACAAGCGTTCCTTATTAATTTTTATTTCCTATTTTTATTTGCTTACTTAGTAATTTATTTTATCTTGTTTACTTTAGATCAATCAAACCCCCCCTTTTAGTATATGTAGTATTATTATTTATTTAGTATTACTATTTTTGTTTCTCAAAGATATTCAACTCAATAAGTTTAATTATTTCAACAGTTCCTCGTGGGTTCGACTCTTACTTACCAATACTACTATTTAGTATAAGTGTGTCAAAGACTTTTTATAAATATATAATTTTGACGCGTCACGACATCGCGATCATTGATGTTTCATGAGATGAGAGTGCATCATTGTTTGGTATATTTCGTGATGTGCTCTTTCTTAGAACGGTGTTAATGGGCCGATGTGTTGGGGATAAAACCTTAATGGTACCCGTGTTGAGAGATAAGACCAGAATCTGTCACCCAAGGTCTGGAGTATTCCTGAGTAGATGCTTCCGTGACCCTTGGTTGCGGCCTTGGGAGTTTATATGTTGATATACCTTATGGCCCGATGTGTTGGGGATAAAACCTGAATGGTACCCATGTGGAACTGTGTTGAGGGATAAGACCAGAATCTGGCACCCACGGTCCGGAGTATTCCTGAGTGGATGCTTCCGTGACTCTTGGCTGCGGCCTTGGGAGTTTATATGCTAATATTATATGCATTGTTGAGCTTTCTGTGAACCGTTGTCTGACAGGGATATTATATTGTGGTCGTGTCGGTCTTTCATGATCAAGTTATCGTTGCTCACTTCGAAAGTCTTCTGATCCTTGTTGGATATGCGTTTCTCCGAGTTTCGTTGTCATGTTGTATCATGGCATATCTGGAGTCAGATACGTTCTGATTGGTCATGTGTAGGATTTTTTGGGCGGGCACGTGTAGCATGTCTTGGTTTCGACCTCATATTAGAACGTGCACACGAGATGTACTTTGTGAGACTGATTAGGCACGAGACCAGACGTGTATTTGATCAATACCCGTGGTTAGCTTGTGCACGGACACATTTCCAGATCGGGCGTATCGTGACGTCCATCTTGAGTCATATTGATTGGTCGTTCATAGTCCATGTATGGTCGGATCTGTTCGATAGTTGGGTTTGTCTTCGAGATCCCATATATGTGATTTGTATATGGTTGACGATTTTATTCACTCATGTATCTGTCCCTGTTGATCCTTTATCGATCTCATTTGGAGTTACCATATCGTTGGTAATCTCGTTTGTTATTGATCCTTATTGATCTCGTTTGGAGTTACCATATCGTTGGTAATCCCGTTTGTTGATCCTTATTGATCTCGTTTGGAGTTCGCCCTATCGTTGGTAATCTCGTTCGTTATTGATCCTTTAATTCCGTTCGGAGTTTGTCTTACCGTTGGTATTCTCGGTCGTTGTTGATCCTTTATTGATCTTGTTGGAGTTTACTGTATCGTTGGTATTCTCGGTTGTTGATCCTTTATTGATCTTGTTGGAGTTTACCGTATCGTTGGTATTCTCGGTCATTGATCCTTTATTGCTCTCGTTGGAGTTTACCACATCAATGGTATTCTCGTTCGTGGTTGGTCCTTTGTTGATCTTGTGTGGAGTTATCATGTCATTGATATTCTCGTTCTAATGCATTGGTTGTTTATTATTATTGATTGTGTGAGCATTCATACCTTGTATCGATATCCGGGACTTGTCATTGTTTCGGGGCAGTTGATCTATAGATGTATCGTGTGTTATCGGTTTTACCAGAATTGGGATTCGATTGTGCGATCCAGCGGACAGAATTGGTCATGGATGGATTATTCCATATTGGAGATATATTCATGTTTGAGAATCTTGGTATCGTTTTGAATACAGTACATATGGTTATTTTCGAATTTATTCGTCGCTTGAGAGCGCGAGGTGTGAATTGAGGTAAGGGTTGATTTGATATGAGTTACCACGAATTGGTATGGTTATTACGGTAAGATTACATCAGAAATATTCTTACTCTGTAATTACATTGATATGTAATTGTTTATGTTGATGTGATCGTGATCATTGTTGAGTATTACGGCTGACCCCGTCGTGGGCTCTATCTTTTAGGTACTCGGAGTTTGAGCTAGTAGCGGTCGTGAAGGGATGAGCTTCCGGGTGATACTGGCTATGGCATGTATTTGAGACCGAGTATTTTCCTGACTGTTGTGATTCCGCTGCAAATGTATTTTTATCATGTCTATATCCGCTGCGTGTGTATTTTAGAAATGGCTTTCGGTATTTTACCAATTCGTGTATATTTTCTAAATGCCCTTTTGGCGTCATCGCCTTGTGGTTTCAAATGGTATTTTATGACGGTATTTGGGAACTATGTTTTGTAAAATAATTGAGTATTTAAAACACCACTGTCTGCGCCTCTTTGGCGTGTTTGAAACGTTTTGAAAATGAATTTTAGCCTTGCGGGTTCCGGCGCGGGACCCAGGGCGCTGTAATATTCTCGGTTGGTTTTGGAGGTGTTACAATTATAGAGTGAGAGAAATTGGGTAGAGAGGGAGGAAGTAAAAAGTTCAATATTGGTACCACTTACTTGGAATAGTAATCTAAGAGATATAATGTAGGAACTGGAATCGAACCATCAACACATATAGCCTTGCAGTCCATAGCCATTAACTGCATTCAATATTTGTTGCTTCCGTTTGAGGTTTGTTGGAAAAATAGCTTAATTAATACCATAATTAATTATGGTAATTAATGACATTAAATGGTATATTTGGAATCTACATTTTGTGTAGATTAATTTAGTGTATTTACTTGTTCAATTTCGTTAAGAAATGAATGAGTAATTAATGCACAAAGTTAAGCCATTTAATTGTTGGGAATGTGGTGTGGAATCCCATCCGACATTGGAGAAGTAAGGAAAAGTTGAGCTATTTATAAAGGATTTTCCATCATAAAGGAGCAATCAAGTGTGTTCCATTATGGTGCACCCTAGTTGGCTTTAATTAAATTTTAAGGCTAAAATCTGAATCCTACGAGGAAGGTGCAAAGCACCTTCCGAGTCCGAGTCCGAGTCCGAGCACGTGCACGTCGCACTTGTCGCAATGGGCGCTTCGTAGGCGCACTTCGCTCGAACGCCTCGGAGCGAGGAACTATGAGGAGCCTTTCGTTTTGACAACTAAGATAGTGGCTCGGATGACGTGGAGGGTGACTGGGATGACACGTGGCAGTGACATGGCGGGAGTGGAACACAAGCGGCGGTTAATGGCCGAATCAGTGTAATGGTTCAGACCATTCGATGTAATCTGGACCAGCACAATGGTTCAGCTATTCTGAACCAATGCATCCATTCCCGTTGGACCACAAGGTGTCTATCCAGTCAGAAAGACACACCGATTCGGACAGGATGCTTTACAGGCTATAAATAAGCCACTGCGGATGATGATTACACACATATAATAATCAAGATAATAATACACTCACACTAGCCTAAGTTCATACTACAAGTCCCAAATATCCAGTAGTTCGCCCGGAATTCGATTCCTAGTACAGGGTATCGAGTTCGTCGAAAAACCGTTGTATCTTGGGGATGTTTGTCATTCAACCGTGTGTACTGTGCGGGGCAATTTCATCTTACGGAGAGAGAGTCCAACTCTTGCCTCGGTTTTGCATCATTTGTCATTTTCTACAGCAATTATATTCAACAATCGTAAGACGAAATTTTTCTGTAGAAGATGGCATCGTCAAACAACAATGTTCATGCTCCTGCCCATGCCGAAAAACCAGAGAAGTTCTAAGGTACTGATTTCAAACGTTGGCAATCAAAAATGCTGTTCTACCTTACTACTCTCAATCTCTGTCGCTTCCTTTCCGAATCTCCTCCTGTTGTGGGGGATGATGAAACTGACACCCATAAACGCACGACATTGGACGCATGGCATCATAGCGACTTCTTATGTCGGAACTATATTTTGAATGGGCTGGATGACACACTTTACAGTGTTTATTCCACAATCAAAACGTCCAAAGAGTTGTGGGACTCGTTGGAAACAAAATATAAAACAGAAGATGCCGGTTTGAAGAAGTTCATCGTGGGTCGATTTCTAGACTTCAAAATGGTGGACACCAAAACTGTTCTCGAGCAAGTGCACGAAATACAGTTGATCCTGCACGATATTTTGGCAGAAGGAATGAGCTTGTCTGAATCCTTTCAAGTTGCTGCCATAATCGAGAAGTTGCCCCCGATGTGGAAGGACTTCAAAAACTACCTCAAGCACAAACGCAAGGAAATGGGCCTTGAAGATCTAATTGTGCGACTGAGGATCGAAGAGGACAATCGGAAGACCGATGTCAAGATGAACAAGTCATCTATGGGGGCAAAAGCAAATCTCATCGAGTCAAGCAACAACAAAAAGTGGAAATTTAATGGGAAGAAGCAAGACTCGAAGAATCAAAAGAGTATCAAAGGAGAATGCTACAACTGCGGTAAATTCGGGCATATGGAGAAAAATGATAACACTCATTTTTACACATATATTTACATCGATTTTCCGGGTTTTAAGATCCTAAAATGTGTAGAACTGTGTAGTTTATACTCGTATTATGTTTATTGGATTCGATCACACTTGGGTACGTTTTATTAATTTTATAGGTACTTTATGGACATAAATCAAGCAAGAACTAAGTCTCCAACCCCAATACATATCAAGCAATGCGGAAACGATAGATCGGGCTTAAAAAGGAGTCAAAACGGTGTCAAAACGAGTCAACACGAGCCCGGCCGTGTCAATCGACACGGGCCGTGTCATTATCCCGGCCGTGCCATATCGACACGGTCGGGTCTATCTTCCAGGGCCTTTTTTGCTTATTTATACGAGTATGACACGGTCCGTGTCATTTGACACGGTCGAGTTCCCTGTACAGCGGGTTTTGGCTTTTTGAGCATACTATGACACGGGTCGTGTCACTTTTCGGTGGAAATATCATCTTTTGACATTTTTGAAAGATTTGTGTGGAAAAAGTGATTGTTTTATCTTTATAAAAGGAGGATATGGGGCATGATAGGAGATATGCTGAATTTTGGGAGATTAGAGAGAGAGAATAACAAAAGATTAAGTGTTTTTCATTCCAAAAAGAAGGGGTCTTGAAGAAATTCTTGAAGAACACTTCAAGAACATTTGAAGGCTTCAACCGGGATCGATCAAGACACACCACGAGTTTTATCTTCTTCCTATCTTTTCTTCTTTTTGTTGTTTTTATTAGCATGAACATGATGATTATTAATCTTCCTTTCAATACCATGTCCGGCTAAACTCTTTAGATTCCGGGCATGAGAGTACGTTGATTTGCTATGATTTTGAGGGATTGATAATTATATTTATCTAGTGTGATTTCTTTATCAAATACTTGGTTTGATTCATGTTTAAATACTTGATCAATGTTTTTACATGTTAAACTTAATTGCTCATAATTCGAGAGAAGAGGGCGTTAATAGGTTTCGAGTATTTGACGTAGTAAATTACGAGATTGAGAAATCGGTGATGAACTATGATGATATCTAATCTTATGAACATTTTTGGAGTTAGATAATTTATAATAGACGGAAACGTTGTTATAGATTGTTTAATCTACATTTTAATGCATCTCGAGAGAGACTTTAGAATATTGTTGTGATCGTCGTTTTAGAAACGCACTTAGAACCTTTTGAAACCAATCCCGACTAAATTTAGTAATCAACGGAAACCTAGCCTTGGAATCTACCTTTCTAAACTCTTGCAATTCGATTCCATTCGGATATTTTCAATCGTTTTAATTTATTGTGATTATTGTATGTTATTTCATTAATCATCCATTTTACCTTTCGATCGTCTAGATAAAGCCGAGAACACTATAATCTAATACTCAACACAATAAAAATATTTAGTCTCTGTGGAATACGACCTTTCTCGCCGCTTTCTACATATTTTCCGTACACTTGCGGATTGTTTAAAATTAGAGCGAACAAGTTTTTGGCGCCGTTGCCGGGGACTAAATTAATTTTTGTGTTGATATTACGATAATTGTTTTTAGTCTTACTTTAGACATTTTCTTATTTGTTACTTAACTCATACAATTTCTACTTAGGGAGTGCATGAACACTCGTTCATCTCGAGTGCCGTTAGAAACTTTCATCCCGGAAGTAGAAGCATTTGCCCGAAGAACAAGTGCTACCTCAAGGAAACTAAGAAGGGATCTTTTTGAAGACATGGAGAGAGCGGGAGACAACGTACAAAGGGGCAACGAAAACGAGAATGCAGTAATCCAAGACAACGAGGGCAGAAGGATTGAAAATCCACCAACTAGGGTGCAATCAATTCGGGATGGATTCCGACCGAAACTCGACCGAAACTTTGGAGGAATCACTCATGTTCCCATCAACGCTCATAATTTTGAGTTGAAGCCGGCCTTAATTTCAATGGTTCAACAAAATCAATTTGGAGGATTTGCTGTCGAAGATCCACATGCCCATCTCACTCATTTCATGAAAATATGTGATACTATCAAAATGAACGGAGTCTCGGATGATGCTATACGCTTACGATTGTTTCCATTCTCTTTGAGGGAGAAAGCAAGAAATTGGCTTGGAACTTTAGCTCCCGGAAGTATAAAGACATGGGAAGAATTGAGCGAAAAATTTTTGTTCAAATTTTTCCCACCAAACAAGACGATGAAGCTAAAGGGTGAGATTACTCAATTTCATCAATTGGATTCCGAACCATTATATGAAGCTTGGGAACGTTTCAAAGATCTACTAAGGCAATGTCCTCGACATGGTTTCCCCGAAGACCAACAAATGTGTTTCTTCTACAATGGTCTTATGGGGGAAACAAGAAATTTTATTGATGCTTCCGCGGGAGGGGCATTGCTAGCAAGAAGTGCTGAAGAAGCGTATGGATTGATCGAAGAAATGGCTATGAATAGCTATCAATGGCCAACGGAAAGATCAAATATTAGAAGGGTGGCTGAGATATCCGATTCGGATCCTATAAAGGCATTAACCGCACAAATGACGATGCTAACTACTCAATTGGGGGCTCTAACAAAAGGAGGTGATTCGAAGGGAGTTTCTCAAGGAAGTTCAAGTTCACTACCGTCCGATCCATTGGAAGAGGCACACTACATTAATAATCGGAGTTACAACAATTACCGAAATAATCCACCACCGGGCTTCTACCATCCCTCAAATCGAAATCATGAAAATTTTAGCTATGCCAATCCAAAGAATGCTTTGCAACCACCGGCCGGATTCAAGGTATCGAATGGGGAGATAATTGAAGAAGCAAAACCGACGTCGAATCTCGAGAATATTCTAGCTACCTTCATGATGGAGACGAAAAGCCGATTTAGTCGAGATGAGGAGAAATTAGACAAAATCGAAGGCCATGTCACTCAACTAGCTACCACCATGGGAGCTCAAATGAAAAATCTCGAAACTCAAATTGGACAATTAGCTAAAGTGGTCGGGAGTCAACATCAACGGGGACAATTTCCAAGCAATACCGAAGTGAATCCAAAAGAGTCGTGCCAAGCGATCACCTTAAGAAGTGGAACGAATTATGAAGGGCCAAAGATACCAAGTGAGGAAGTCAAGGAGGATCAATTCGAAATTGAAAAGGAAGAAGGGAAGCATGATACAACTAAGGGGGCTGAGAAGCTTAAAATATCTCCTAACTCTACTCCTAACGTTCCTCTACCTCTCCCTCAACGTTTCAAAAAGAAAAAGTTAGATGCACAATTCGCAAAATTTTTAGACATCTTCAAGAAAATTAATATCAATATTCCTTTTGCAGACGCTTTGGAACAAATGCCTAACTACGCAAAGTTCTTGAAGGATGTGATGTCAAGAAAAAGAAAGATGGAATATCATGAGACGGTTAAACTAACCGAAGAATGTAGCGCTATTATCCAACGCAAATTGCCTCAAAAGCTTAAGGATCCCGGAAGCTTTACCGTTCCATGCACTATTGGAAACGTCTCATTCGATAAAGCTTTGTGTGATTCGATTAACCTCATGCCGTTATCTATTTTCAGGAAATTAGGTGGCGGAGAAATGAAAACCACAACGGTTATGCTACAATTGGCGGATCGATCCATAACACATCCCAAGGGGATTGTTGAAGATGTGCTTGTAAAAGTCGACAAATTTATTTTTCCAGCGGATTTTGTTGTCCTTGATATGGAAGAAGACGGAGATTTACCACTTATCCTTGGACGTCCATTTCTAGCAACGGGAAAGGCTCTTATTGATGTTGAAAGGGGAGAATTAACACTACGTGTTAACGACGAGCATGTTCTATTTTCTATTTTCAAAGCTATGAAATTTCATGATAATACGGAATATTGCAATGTTATTGACCATATAAGCTCGTATGGAAAGAAAAAAATCTTACACTCATTATCGTCGGATCCGTTAGAGTTTGCTCTTACGAATTCATGTTTTTCTAGTGATTCAACTTTGGAGTTTGACGATTCTGACTTGTTTGATTATGTTTCTGAATTGAATTCTCTACAGGAAAAAACGCAAAGCAATACGTTCGATGATTTAAACAAAAGGGAGCATGAAGTAGTTGCAGAAATCAAGATGACGGACGAATCAAACGTGTCCAACGACATGGACAAAAATTTGGGGTCCGTTTCATCTCAATCGGATTCATCTCAACTAAGCTTGGACCTTAAAACCCTCCCGGAACACCTCAAGTATGCATTTCTGGATGATAACAAATCCAATCCGGTAATTGTATCCTCTTCACTTTCATCCACTCAACTAGATAAATTGCTTCGTGTATTGAGAGCACATAAGTCGGCTATAGGGTGGTCTATCTCAGATTTGAAGGGAATTAGTCCCTCCATATGCATGCATAGGATTTTGCTTGAAGAAAATTTTAAACCTAAAGTGCAAAATCAACGGAGACTTAATCCCATAATGAAAGAAGTGGTGAAAAAGGAAGTATTAAAACTTTTAGATGCTGGGATGATATATCCAATTTCCGATAGTGAGTGGGTAAGTCCTACTCAAGTGGTGTCAAAAAAGGGAGGGATGACCGTAACCAAAGACGAAAAAGATGAATTAATTGCTATGAGAGTAGTTACAGGATGGCGAGTATGTATAGACTATAGGGCTTTAAATGCGGCTACTCGCAAAGACCATTTTCCTCTTCCCTTCATTGATCAAATGCTTGATAGATTGGCGGGGCATGAATTTTTCTATTTTCTTGATGGATATTCAGGGTATAATCAAATCTATATAACACCGGAAGATCAAGAAAAAACGGCTTTTACATGTCCTTATGGAATTTATGCTTATCGTAGAATGCCGTTTGGTTTATGTAATGCTCCAGCCACATTTCAACGTTGTATGATGGCTATATTTCACGGTTTGATCGAAAATATAATGGAAGTTTTCATGGATGATTTTTCGGTGTTTGGAAATTCATTTGATCATTGCTTGCATAATCTTACTTTAGTTTTGCAGCGATGTGAAGACACTAATCTCGTGTTGAATTGGGAGAAATGCCACTTTATGGTGCAAGAAGGAATTGTCCTAGGCCATCGAGTGTCCGCCGCCGGTTTGGAGGTTGATAGAGCGAAAATTGTCGCCATTGAGAAACTTCCCCCACCAAAGAATGAAAAAGCAATTAGGAGTTTCCTTGGACACGCGGGTTTTTATAGGAGATTCATAAAAGACTTTTCAAAAACCACTAAACCTTTGAGTAAATTGCTAGAAAAAGACACCTTTTTCATTCTTTCTAACGAATGTTTGCAGGCATTTGAGACTCTAAAGAAGGCATTAGTGAGTGCTCCTATCCTCGTGGTACCGGATTGGTCTCAACCTTTTGAGATCATGTGTGATGCAAGTGATTATGCGGTCGGTGCTGTGTTGGGACAACGTCGTGAAAAACTCTTTCGGGCTATTTATTATGCAAGCAAAACATTGGATGGAGCCCAACAAAATTACACAACAACGGAGAAGGAAATGCTTGCCGTAGTATTTGCTTTTGATAAGTTCCGATCATACTTAATTGGGACAAAGACGATAGTACACACCGATCACGCAGCTATTAAATACTTGTTTGAGAAGAAAGACTCTAAACCTCGCCTAATTAGATGGATTCTTCTTTTACAAGAGTTTGACGTGGAAGTTCGAGACAGAAAAGGATGTGAAAACGTGGTAGCCGACCACTTATCTCGCCTCGAATACAAAAAGGAGAAGGAACCGGAGATCGAAGGGATTAAAGAAGAATTTCCGGACGAGCGACTCTTTATGGTAGAAGCTAAATTTCCGTGGTTTGCTGACATTGTTAATTTTTTGGTCGTAGGTGTGCTACCCCCGGATTTATCTCATTATCAAAAGAAGAAATTCCTACATGATATCAAGTTCTATATGTGGGATGATCCATTACTTTTTAAGAGATGTGCCGACATGATCGTGAAGAGATGTGTACCACAAGAGGAATGGGATGAAATTCTTCAACAATGTCATTCATCACCAACCGGAGGACATTTCAGAGCAACACGGACTGCTGCAAAAGTGTTGCAAAGCGGATTTTATTGGCCTACGCTATACAAAGATTGCTATCTCTTCATTCAACAATGCGATAGATACCAACGAGTAGGAAATATTTCAAGACGTCATGAGATGCCCCTAACCAACGTAATTGAGGTTGAACTATTTGACGTTTGGGGTATCGACTTCATGGGTCCATTCTCATCATCATTCGAAAATAAGTACATTCTCCTAGCGGTCGAGTACGTATCTCGATGGGTCGAGGCAATTTGTTCTCCAACAAATGATGCTCAAGTAGTAATGAAATTTTTAAAGAAGAACATCTTTTGCCGATTCGGAACTCCAAGAGCATTAATCAGTGACCGGGGATCGCATTTTGTCAACAAAATCATGGATAAACTTCTTCAGAAATATGGGGTCCGATCAAAGAAATCATTGGCCTATCATCCACAAGAAAATGGACAAGCGGCGGCCAACAAAGAGATCAAGCTAATCTTGGAAAAGACGGTGAGTACATCTCGGAAAGATTGGTCATCCAAGCTCGATGATGCACTTTGGGCTTATCGTACGGCCTATAAAACTCCTTTGGGAACATCGCCCTATCAACTCATTTTTGGGAAATCATGTCACCTACCTTTGGAATTGGAGCATAGAGCGATGTGGGCGGTGAAAAGAATAAACTTAGATTTTGAAGCCGCCGGAAAGAAAAGATTGCTAGAGTTAAATGAATTGGAAGAATTCCGGGATGAATGCTACGAAAACTCTCGAATTTACAAAGAAAGGTCTAAAAGATGGCATGATAAGATGATCGTTAAACGTGAATTTATGACGGGACAACAAGTACTTCTCTATAATTCAAGACTGAAATTGTTCCCCGGAAAATTGAAATCAAGATGGTCGGGTCCATTCGTGATCAAGAAAGTACTTCCACCCGGAATAGTCGAGCTCATGAGCAGAGACGGAGAGCTATTTAAAGTTAACGGACAACGAGTCAAACATTATTATCATCCCTATCAAAAGGAAGCCGTATCCGTAATAACTTTAATCGAGCCATAAAAGACTTTCAGATGAAAACGTCCGGCTGAAGACGTTAAACTTAGCGCTAATTGGGAGGCAACCCAATAAAATTTTATTTTCATGTTTTGAATTTTTTTTTTCGCATTTTGTTGTATTTTTTTCTTGTTGTATAACTAACCGGTTCAAATTTTGGTGTTCAAATCGCAGGCAAAACACACCGAGGACAAAACTGCGTTTTCCAGGACAGCATGGCACGGGCCGTGTCAAATGACACGGTCGGGTCCTGCAACCAGTCGATTTTCACTTTCTGGAGTAGCACGGCACGGGCCGTGTCAAATGACACGGTCGGGTCCGTTGGCCAGCCGAATTGAAGAATCCAAGCAAGTACGGCACGGGCCGTGTCATTTGACACGGCCGGGTCAGTTGGACAGCGGCAAATTTTAACAAATGAAGCAGGTATGACACGGGCCGTGTCATTTGACACGGTCCGTGTCGGTCGGGGGGTATAAAAAGAGCAGTCGGCCGAGTCCACTTCATCTTCTTCCCCAAAACTTTCCTCCTCCCCAAATCATAAACCCTAGTCCCGAATCTCATCAAATCCGGCAAAATCAGGCAAAAATTGTGTCAAATCTCACATAAAAACAAAGTGTTCATCATTATCCCACAATCCTAAAGCTTCAAGGGTGAGAATCGGACGAATACATCCGGGTTGGGTCGCGATTTTTTCTGAGTTTTTCTTCAATTTTCACTCCAAATTCAAGGTATGATTCACGATTTTGGAAGGTTTAATTATTCATTACATTCAGATTATGTGGAACATGATTTATTGAGCAACTTAGGGTTCTTGAATGGATTATTTTTTTTTTTTGGGAAATTTATCATGAATTAAAGGAGTTGAAATTTTGTTGGTGATTATCATACATGTTGGATATATATGATTGATGTCATTACATGTTTGGGATTTTACTTACATTTGGGGTTGAAATTTATGGTTGGGATATTTTGAAGAAAACACATATTGTGGGGGTACGTGTATTATCGAAACATAGTGATTCGGAGCTTGTGTGAATAAGTGATAATTGATAATTCTCTTGTAGGAAAATGGCCAGAGGACGAGGAAATGCTCAACGAGGACGAGGAAATGCCCAAGGACGAAGCGCAACTCAACGAGGAAGAGGAAGGCCCGCAACAGAAATTGAACAACCAGAGAGAATACCTACTCAAGGGGCTGTCGAGACGCCCGAGACGTATGGAATTGAGCTTCCGCCGAGTCGCCTAGCACGATGGGAGACATTGGGGCAGAAAAAAATGCTCCCCACTCGATGGCCGGACGATGAATGCATGACTGCGATGGGGATAAAAGAAGATGTTATGCGGCTACTCGGACGAATAAGTTGGACGACGTTAATGACTCAACATTGGCCCACTTACCGATGTCTCACACTGGAATTTCTTAGCACACTCTCCGTTAAAAGAGACCCGATTACGCATGAGCCGACCGCCTTGGAATTTCGGCTCAACAACAAAAACGAAAAATTGGGTCCGGGTGAATTGGATACTATATATGACGCTCGAAGGCACGAAGAATACCGAATCAATCGGATTGAGTGTGAGACTTACTGGAGGACAATGATTGAGTACCCGGGGAGCGGTGCACGTCCCTACATCCCAAAATCGGCGAAAGGATCATCTCTTCGTAATCCTATCCTCCGCTATTTACACAAAGTCATCGCAATCACTATCTTTGGCCGGAAAGAAACGGGGCCGATAACTCAGCGAGAGCTTTATGTCCTAGCTCATATACTCGACGGAACAAATCCCGCAACCGGAGCTATTATCATGGACCACTTCGAAGACGTTGCCACTAAATCGAGAGGGGAGATTTGGATAGGGGGTTTAATTACCCCTATCGCACTTCATCTTGACGTACCTCTACAAAACCGAACTCCCCTCCCGGGAAATATGCTTCTATCAATCCAAGTCATGAAGTTGATGAATATCCTGGACTACGACTCCCGAGTTATTTTTCTCCAGAATGACGGTGATCACTTCCTACTCCCGAATACAACTTTGACAACTATTTCTAGTATTCGGGACATAGGAAATCTACAAATGTCCAAGGAAGCGCACAAATTGGCCCGGGAGGCAGCTGGATGAATTTCCCCGAGTGAAAGATATGTTCCCCGTAATGTCCGTCCTAGGCGTACGGAATTTGAGGATAGAAATGAGAGGATGAGAGAAGAAGAGAGAGAGGAGAGAATGGAGGAGGAATTCGAGTATGAGAGAGGCCCGGAAGAAGAAAGAGAATCGGGGGAGGAAGAAGAAAGAAGGAGAGATCGGCCCGAGTCGTCGAGACAAGCCGAATCAAGAAGTGCCGTATCTCGAGAAGAGTTCGAGGCTTTCTGAGAGGAAACCCGTGAAAGACAAGACGTGATGCTTGCAATTTTACAACGAATGGAAGATTGGCATATCCAACAAGGCCATTATCCTCCGCCAAATCATTAGGACCGGTTGTAAGTATTTCTTGACCCAAAGTTTTTTTTGTTTAAATACTATACCCCCTTTGTGTGCATAATCTTTAATTCAAGTTTGGGGGGAGATATTGGGTCAAGAAATACCTACATTGTTTGTTTGATTTTTTTTTTTTTTTGGTGTGTTTGGATTTTGTTTTATGTTTTGGTTTGAATTGTTTACTTTGGTGTGTTTTATTTTGGTGTGTTTTATTTTGGTGTGTTTTATTTCGAACTTGGTGTGTTTTGATGATGATGAACTTTGATGAAACTCGAAAGAATGAACTCTTGTCTTGGATGCCTCGGGATTTATTTTGTTATTTTGATATACAAATCGAGGATAATTTGAACAGGAAAAATTGTAGAATAATCAAAAGGGTGTGAAATTGAATAAATAGCCTAATCTCTTGGAAATATGAACAAATCTAACTTGTGAGCTTTTGAGCCTTCGTGCATCATTAAATATGCAAGTTTCATTGTCGAGTGTTCCATTCATGTTTTAAGACTCTAGAACTTGCCCTGGTATCTTATTCGAAACTACAAGTGTGTTAGCAAATTAGTGAAAATGATTTAAGGCAATTTTTATTTTACAACTTTTCAAACCTTTTGGCCAACCCGAAAAATTTGTTTCCCTAGTTAGCCCGATTGAGCTTAAAGCCTATTTCTTGTTAACCACATTATGAGCTTTCCGTTCCATTATAAACTTTTGTCCCTATACTTGAGCTATTTAGAACAAATTGGCAAAAGAATGAAAAGATGTGGTAGCAATCGGGAAGATTGTTGGTTCAAAATGCAATGAATTATCAAAATAAATTTGAAGGAGGATTGGTGTGATTTAATGATGATGTTGTCCACCACAAAAAAAATGGTGGACACAAAAGTAACGAGATGTATGGAGCAATAAGGAGGAATAAGGTTGTGATTTTCACCTTCAAAAGTGCTTAGTGCCATGATATTCAAATCAAGGGGTTGAAAGAAACAAAATCCTAAGGGATTATTGAGCTTCTAATTGAGCGAAGTGATTGAGGAGATAATGTTCTAATTTGCTCAAGTCAAGTCACTTTAAGCCATATGTATCCTACCCCGAGCAAAAAGCCTACATTACAACCATTAAAGTCCTTTTTGATTCACCAAATTTGCATGCACAACTAGTGGTAGAGATGTAGACGATTGGCAAGCCTATGGGGATTCTTATTTCATTGAATGAGTTTTGAGCGTTACTTATCCCTTTATACACTTTGAGAGTGAGGGAATACACTTGACCGGCGAGGTTCGTATTATTCAAGTATTAGCTATGATGTTAAGGAAGCACCCCCGAGATTTGAATACTTTATAGAACTCGACTTATTTATTTCTTGAGGCGTATTGATAAATTTTCATAATGATCCTTTGAGGTATGTTGAGGGACGAGTTCCCTTAAGAGTGGTTATTTTAAAGTGCATTGCTCGGGATGATCAACGTTCAAGTTTGGGGGATTTTGATAACACTCATTTTTACACATATATTTACATCGATTTTCCGGGTTTTAAGATCCTAAAATGTGTAGAACTGTGTAGTTTATACTCGTATTATGTTTATTGGACTCGATCACGCTTGGGTACGTTTTATTAATTTTATAGGTACTTTATGGACATAAATCAAGCAAGAACGAAGTCTCCAACCCCAATACATATCAAGCAATGCGAAAACGAGAGATCGGGCTTAAAAAGTAGTCAAAACGGTGTCAAAACGAGTCAACACGAGCCCGGCCATGTCAATCGACACGGGCCGTGTCATTATCCCGGCCGTTCCATATCGACACGGTCGGGTCTATCTTCCAGGGCCTTTCTTGCTTATTTAGACGAGTATGACACGGGCCGTGTCATTTGACACGGTCGTGTCATTTGCTCGGCCGTGTCATTTGACACGGTCGAGTTCCCTGTACAGCGGGTTTTGGCTTTTTGAGCATACTATGACACGGGCCGTGTCATTTGACACGGGCCGTGTCACTTTTCGGTGGAAATATCATCTTTTGACATTTTTGAAAGATTTGTGTGGAAAAAAATGATTGTTTTATCTTTATAAAAGGAGGATATGGGGCATGATAGGAGATATGCTGAATTTTGGGAGATTAGAGAGAGAGAGAATAACAAAAGAAAAAGTGTTTTTCATTCCAAAAATAAGGGGTTTTGAAGAAATTCTTGAAGAACACTTCAAGAACATTTGAAGGCTTCAACCGGGATCGATCAAGACACACCACGAGTTTTATCTTCTTCCTATCTTTTCTTCTTTTTGTTGTTTTTATTAGCATGAACATGATGATTATTAATCTTCCTTTCAATACCATGTCCGGCTAAACTCTTTAGATTCCGGGCATGGGAGTACGTTGATTTGCTATGATTTTGAGGGATTGATAATTATATTTATCTAGTGTGATTTCTTTATCAAATACTTGGTTTGATTCATGTTTAGACACTTGATCAATATTTTTACATGTTAAACTTAATTGCTCATAATTCGAGAGAAGAGGGCGTTAATAGGTTTCGAGTATTTGACGTAGTAAATTACGAGATTGAGAAATCGGTGATAAACTATGATGATATCTAATCTTATGAACATTTTTGGAGTTAGATAATTTATAATAGACGGAAACGTTGTTATAGATTGTTTAATCTACATTTTAATGCATCTCGAGAGAGACTTTAGAATATTGTTGTGATCGTCGTTTTAGAAACGCACTTAGAACCTTTTGAAACCAATCCCGACTAAATTTAGTAATCAACGGAAACCTAGCCTTGGAATCTACCTTTCTAAACTCTTGCAATTCGCTTCCATTCGGATATTTTCAATCGTTTTAATTTATTGTGATTATTGTATGTTATTTCATTAATCATCCATTTTACCTTTCGATCGTCTAGATAAAGTCGAGAACACTATAATCTAATACTCAACACAATAAAAATATTTAGTCTCTATGGAATACGACCTTGCTCGCCGCTTTCTACATATTTTCCGTACACTTGCGGATTGTTTAAAATTAGAGCGAACAAAAAATTGCCGCAAATAAAGAAGGACAAGAAGAGAGATCAAGCAAATGTTATCGAGAATAAGTATGTTCCCGTCAATTTGTCCAGTCTTGATCTGTGTGCAGTTGTAGATGAAATCAATATGGTTGGAATCCCAGTCGGATGGTGGGTGGACACCGGAGCTACTAAACACATTTGTGCCGATAAAACCATGTTCTCCTCATACGAGCCCGTCACTGAAGAAAGAAAATTGTACATGGGAAACTCCGCTGCCTCAAATGTTGTCGGAACTGGAGAAGTTATACTCAAGATGACGTCGGGATTGAAATTGACGCTCAAGAATGTGCTACATGTTCCAGACATCCGTAAGAATCTTGTGTCTGGCTCAGCATTGAGCAAAGCCGGATTTAGGCTAGTGTTTGAAGCGGATAAAGTTGTAATTACTAAAAATGGTCACTTTATCGGAAAAGGCTATATAGATAACGGCCTTTTCAAACTGAATGCTATCAATGTACGTGGTGGAAATGAAATCAACGATAAAGTTGTTTATTTGGTTGAGTCTGCTAATTTATGGCATGATATATCAGGACATGCAAATCTAAATATACTACGTCGTTTAGTACATTTAGATTTATTGCCCAAAATGACTTTCGATCAACACAAAAGGTGTGAAATATGTGTTGAAGCAAAAATGGCAAAATCTCCTTTTCATTCAGTGGAAAGATCGACAAAACCTCTTGAATTGATTCACACCGATCTGTGCGATTTAAAACTTGTGCAAACAAGAGGTGGAAAGAATTATTTCATAACTTTTATAGATGATTGCACAAGATTTTGTTATGTGTATCTTTTGAGAAGCAAAGACGAAGCATTCGAAGCTTTCAAAACATACAAAACAGAAGTTGAAAATCAACTCAACACCAAAATCAAAATGATTCGAAGTGATCGAGGTGGTGAATATGTTGCACCTTTTGAAGAATATTGTCGTGAAAATGGCATTATTCACCAAACGACTGCACCTTATGCACCTCAATCGAATGGTGTTGCCGAACGAAAGAATAGAACATTGAAGGAAATGATGAATGCTATGTTGATAAGCTCGGGCCTATCACTTAACATGTGGGGAGAAGCTATTCTTTCGGCCAATAAAATTCTGAATAAATTACCCAAAAAGAAGCAAGATAAAACTCCATATGAATTATGGAAAGGAAGGAAGCCGTCCTATAAATACTTAAAAGTGTGGGGGTGCTTAGCAAAAGTTGAAGTACCGAAACCCAAGCAAGTAAAAATAGGACCAAAAACGGTTGATTGCATTTTCATAGGATATGCAAATAATAGTAGTGCGTACCGATTTTTGGTACACAAATCGGAAGTACCCGATATAAATGAGGGAATGATTATAGAATCAAGAAATGCCATATTTTTTGAAACTATATTCCCTAAGAAAGAAAAGAATGAAATAAGTCCGAAAAAGAGGACTTATGATGAAATCTCGCCAAATAGTAATGGACCAACACCGGAACCAAGCCGAGGAAAAAGAATAAAAACTGCAAAAACCTTTGGTCCGGATTTTGTAGTCTATTCTTTAGAAGACGAACCAAAGACAATCAAGGAAGCATTATCTGGTTCCGATGCCGATCTATGGCAAGAAGCTATTAATAATGAAATCGAGTCAATCTTGAACAATCACACTTGGCACATTGTTGATCTTCCTCCGGGAAATAAACCTTTAGGTTGCAAGTGGATTCTCAAGAAGAAATACAAAGGTGATAAATCTATTGACAAATACAAGGAACGTTTGGTAGCCAAAGGATACAAACAGAAGGAAGGGTATGATTACTTTGATACATACTCACCATTTACTCGGATTACATCCATTAGAATGCTACTTGCAATAGCAGCTGTTGGCCACTAAGTATACTGGATACAGTTTGGAAAATAGTTTAAACAACAAACTGTACGGATTCTAAATCTGAGTGCGTAGCGGAAGTCTTGGATACAGTAGGTTGCTGTGGATACAACAACTAAGTGTATAGTGTATACTTAATATATCACAGTAATTTAAAACAGTAAAAGCTGAAGGTAAATAACACAGTAATTAAAGTGGTTCGAGGTAAACCCCTCTACGTCCACTGGTCCTCCACACAGGAGTAAAAAGTTTATTATAATTACTACGTACACAACTACGTAATTATAACAACACACACAATCAATATATCGTTCACACAGATTGATATAAAGATCTTAGCTTAAACCGTTCACACAGATTGGTTTTGAGCTAATGCTTTGACTTGCTTCTTCACACACAGTTCTGAAGCTTTGTCTTCTTCAATGCAAATCCTTCACACACAGTTCCGGAGAAGCACAGATTGTTCAGTCCACACAGGGCTGATCTTGAGTTTGTTCAACGTATAGAACAGATGGTGAACAACAACTTTGACTTTAAGAGCTTTCAGCTGATGAAGTGTTGTTCAGGATGATGAGCATTGTATATCTCTTTCGTTCTTAATTGCAGTAAGCTTTGGAGATATGTTTTGCTCTGATGATAACTTTTGATAGCTTGAGTGTTAGGTTACTGGTAACTAATCTTCAATGCCTTCATAAGATATATATATATATATAGTCTCTGAAGCATATATATATCCGTTGAGATGTATCCGTTTGAATGAGATTTCGTTCCAACGGGATTATGACACGATCCGGATTTCGCGGGATTCTGAAGATCTGAAGACTGGCAGTATTTAAATACTTTATCCTTGAGTATTTAAATACTTCTTTATTCAACGGGACTTGACTTCTGGATATTCCTTCTTTGTCCTGTTGTGAGCTGTATGGAAGATAACTGTATTGGAGAATCGAGACAGTTTCCATACTTGGTCTTTTTACAAGACTTCTTGCTGTACTGAAGGGCTTCACTATATGCTGATTCGAGGCGGGTCTTCGATACAGGATAAAGCCTCAAAGCTTCGATACAGTTTCCTTTACTGTATTCGGATTGGCATATATGTCAAAACCTCTTTATCAAATACCATTCGATACAGGGATCGGATATCCCGGCTGTTTCGATACAGGGTCTTTGTTTTCCCAACAATTTCCCCCTTTTTGACAATTTGCCAAGACTTTCTTTCTTAACTTTTCAAGTCTTCTTGATGATGCCAAAACCTTCTTCATGAAGCGATCTTCTTTGATGACTTCTGGCAGATTTCTTGGTCTTTCGTCAAAGATCTGACTTAGTCTAAATGATGAACTGCTCGCAGGCAAGTTCGATACAGTTTTAAGGATTATTACAATTTAAACTTATGATTGGCGCGCAGGCACAATCTTACAATGTATTCTATGCTTACAACTGAAATTATGAACTGTTCGTAGACTAGTTCGTACAGCTTAATTTTCAATCAAGTTTATCTAACTTGAGATTGCTATCAAACAATTTAAGTAATCATACATCAACACAGTAGATTACGAGTTGTAATCTTTCAAGACAAACAAATGTTTTTATTGATATTCAAAATGAATTGAGTACAGAGTTTGCTGTTTCGAATAGAAATTATAAAACAAAAATATACATAGATTTCAGCTCCTTATCTATAATCCGCATGCCTCCATGGCTTTTTCCCTGGTTCATTTTCGGTACCACGCCACCAGTTCTGAAGAGAATCATTCCCTCGATCCTGGTATATAGCTCTTCCATCATAGGATCGATCAAAGGCAAGTATCCAGTCTTCTGGATGGGTGATCCAATCTCCTCTTCTGTGTTTGGATTTCATCTCGATTTGGAGAGGGAGTTTCCCGTCTTCTAGCATCTTCGTAAATTTGTCTGCGGCCTCCGCTAACGTTTTATAGTTCTTGAAGATGGCGGATTCCCTGATGAGTTTGACAAAGTATCTCATCAGTTTGTTCTTCCTCCAGTGCTTCACTTCGTCGGCAGTAGGATTGCGGTTGGTCGGCAGACGAATTTCCGAAGGTCTCTGAATAAGAGTTTGCCAAGGGACATTGGGATCATGAAATTCCGTTCTGGAGCCTGAAATTTTAAAACTTTGGGAGGGAGGTGCTAGTTTGTTCAACTCGGCAGTGATCTTTGTGCAGCGACCTCAAATTCCCTTTCTTGTTGCAGCCTGATTCTCCTTGCAGCTTCTCGTGCCTCTTCCCCCTTTTTGGCTTCATCAAGACTTTGCAGGATTTCTAGAGCAGCGTCCTGTTTTGTCTCGATGCTAGAAATTCTCTCTACAAGGGAGGAAAGAGTCTGCGACATTTCCTGAATGCATTTGTCGTGAGCACGCAGTTGAGAGCTGTTTTCAATCATAGCACAAGCGGTCTTGGCTTCAGCTATCCTCGTTTTTGTTGCTTCTTCCTTGAGATTGCTCCTGCTTATCTTCCATGATCTTCAAAGCTTGTTTGAAAACTTCTGGCAAAAGAATGAATGCGTCGACAACACGAGATACTTCATGTTGAAGAGTGGTCATTTCTTCGACGGCAGAAGTATGCATCCAATTTAATGCTTTTTCAACGGAAGATAGAGCATTTACTGCATCCTGGATGAATACAGTTTGAAGGCCAAGTGCACGCAGGCGCTCTTTCCGTGCGGCAGAAATCGGAGAATCTGGTTGGTCAAGGTCTGCAGAGCTGTTCAACCTTCTTACATTCACGGATGGGCGTGAAGTAAGTTGGACATCCTCAGGTTCGATACCGTCCTCGGATTCCACGGTTGAAGGGGCGGGAGCAGCTTCCTGTGGTTCGGCGACAGGGGGTTGAGAAGCTTCCTGTTGCGAAGATTCTTCAGCATACATGGATATAGGAGGGACTGAATCCTCCTGTTGTCTTTCAGGAATAGCTTCTTCGGTCGCATCAGGCTCAGGTGCCTGTTCCAAAATTTCTTGTACTTCCTCGACTGGAGGGACTGATTCCTCTTCGTCGGGAATGTTCTCAGGCTGTGGCGAAGGGGGATTGGTCTGAGTAGAAGGCCCTTCGTCGTCTCTGGGTGGAGAGGCATCTTGAGTTTCAGCCTCTTCACGACTCATTCTCAGACCTGCTTGTAAAGCATCGTCGTCGTCTGAGTCATGATCTTCGTTATCTTTTGGATTAGTGGGAGAGTCCTCTGACTTCTTCTTTCCTTTCCTCCGAGTGTCAGATTTGTGCAGAAGATGGCTTTCAATTAGATCCTTGCAAGAGGGGTTGTCCCATCGAAGCAGGGCCTCAATTTCTGTTGAGTCCGTCACTTCTGAGACGAATCTCTCTTCGTGGCTCCAATCGCTCCAGTTGTACAGTGTATCGTACGGAGCTAGCCTGTAGCCTTTCCATTGCAAAAATCTTTCGTAGGCGTGTTCAATTTGAACCGAAAGAAGGGTCTGATTAATGATCGAGTCAGGGGAGGGACTTTGTACAATGTCCGGAGACGCTGTATCGAGGGATTCCTGTACAGGTATGGGATCACATGCGGAAGAGGACTCCTTACAGGGGATGGTGCCCTAAAGGAAGATGGATCTGTCGGGTGTGGGATCCCGCAGAGGAGAAGTAGCTTTTGGATCCGAATGGGCGGCCGACTCGCTAAAGTCTTGATCGTTGGAGATGTCTCAATATCCGTCCTAGCCGCCAAAGGCTCGGGATCTGTCGTCTGATGGGAGACACCTCTTCCACGGGGTTGGGCCACAGGGTTCTTCATCGATGGGTTGAGCCACGGGGAGAGTTCCTTGGAGTGCTTGGCAGATTTGATTTTCGAAAGCCTCCTGAGTCTCTTCTTGGGCTTCTCACCAGCAGAGTGTTTCTTGCTGTGAGATCTCTTTCGCTTCTTTGAAGATTCCACTTCTGGGACCTTCAAGGATTCATCTCTTGGATCATCAGAAATTGGCATGTGTCTGGTTCTCGTGTGGTTGCAAGACAAGGTGCTCTGGTTATACGCAGTAGGCTTGATGCCTCCTAAGTATATCCTCGAGCTATTCTTCTTCGCATCGGCGGATTGCGTTAGTCCGCACTTCGTCAGGATATAGTTCAACATTAAACCGAAAGATTTCTTCTGGGTGGCAGGTTTGCACACCTCCTCTTGTAGGCGTTTCAGGATTATTTGGCACCAATTGACCTTTTCACAGGTCAAAATAGCCACCATCATCCTGAACCTTAAGTTGGTACACATCTCGAACGCACCGGTTCGGTTTTCAATAATCCTGGAGCAAAAGTCATGAAGATACACAAAAGGAAGAAGAAAGTTTTTCTTGTGACAAGTAGTCGTCACCATGTCAACAACTTTGGACCCTGTAAACAGTCCATAAAATTTTGTAATGAGCGCTTGAGACCCGAACGTCTCAAGTTGATCCATGGTCAGGCCATCAGCGGGTAGCCTGTAGATTCTCTGGAGCAGATCGCGATCGATACAGATCTCCACTCCCTGGACTGTAGCAGTGATGTCAGCAACATGACCTCCTTGGGCCAATGACAGAAAACGGATGGCGGCATTGAGGTAGAATTCCTCAACCAGATGGGGGTCGAATTTGTCAGCAGTCTTGCTTCCAAGGCGATAGAGGCCTTGTTGTTGAAGACGAGTAATGATATATTCCAGGGGATCTGTGTCGTTGGTTTCTGAGAGAATACGCTCAATGATGACAGGTTTGGAGAAGATCCGGCTATCAATGATGTTAGCAGATTTCTTCAGAACAGGAGAAGAAGATTGTCCAGCCATTGATGTTTTCTTAAGAAAAAGGTGCAAGAAAACAATCGAAATATGCGGTAAAATGCAGAAAAATATGTAGGCTGTATTTGCTTGAGAACTCTTGAATTTGCAGAAAGCGTAAAGAGTCTCTAATGGCAGATTCAGTCCTTTTATAGTTGGGCGGCGAAATAGGGTTTTGCAGAGTACGAATGGTCAGATTTTAAGGGATGGGAACCGGTTTTGAAATCAACGGTTAAGATGGACTAAGTGTAACTGGTACGCTAATCCATTGAAATGTTTAAAAATTGAGCGGGTCCCACTTTTGACATAGGTTGATACCCTAAATGCCTAAAACAGCGGTTTAAAAATAATAAACAATTTAAAAACATCGCAGCTTTTAAGATTCAGTTGTCCAGATGTCGTGTAAGGCATTTAATGTACATGACGTTTGACATAAAAACAGGGCACGTGGACAAAAATTATTTTGAAAGGAAATAATATTATATTATATACTGAATCGAAATCCTATAGCATGTCTTTGTTTCCGTCGTCTGACGTTCCCCCTCAAAAAGGTGCTTATATGTTTTGAATTCCATACAGCAATATTTGGATTAATGCTGTATTCATGGGTCCTACAGTATTCCCCCTTAATTATTGCACACGCCAGCTGTAGGATTCATATGTCTTCGCTCGCTATAGTGTTGTATTGACGATTCTGAGTGTACAAATAATTAATGTTGGATACTGTATTCTTGGGTCTTACAGCATTCCCCCTCAATTATTGAGTAAAAACAGTAAATTACTTACAGGGAGTCTGGTTGTAGCATTCCCAATTCTTGTCTGAGCATGTTGAATCTTGCTGTGTCGAGAGGCTTGGTGAAGATGTCGGCCAGCTGAATGTTTGTATGAACCTTTTCCAGGCGAACATCCTTGTTCTTGACGTGATTCCTTATAAAGTGATGCTTCATGTTGATATGCTTAGTGCGCGAGTGCAGAACAGGATTGTGCGTGATTGTAATTGCACTCGTGCTATCACACATGATTGGAGTCTCTCTAGCATCGATTCCATAGTCTGACAGTTGTTCTTTGCATCGAAGGATCTGCATACAGGCCTACCAATGACATAGTACTCTGATTCAGCCGTGGAAAGAGAGTTAGCCAATTGCTTCTTCTTGAACCAAGAAACGAGTCTAGGTCCGAGAAAGTGACAAGTTCCACTTGTACTCTTCCTATCTAGCTTGCGACCTCCGAGATCCGAGTCATTTGTATCGACTAAATCGAATCCGCCTTCCTTAGGATACCATAGTCTGCATCATTGTTCCTTTAATGTACTTGAGGATTCGTTTAGTGTATTGAAGTGTGATTCCTTAGGTGCAACTTGGTATCTCGCACACTCCAACAAAGAATGGATATCGGGCCTGCTAGCCGTTAGGTACAGGAGCGAACCAATGAGCTTCCTGTAGAGTGATTGGTCAAACGGCTTTCCGGCTTCATCAGCACTAATTTGCACGGAAGTGCTCATGGGGGTTGGAGAGGATTTGGAAGTGTTCATTCCAAATTTGTTGAGAAGCTCCTTGCTGTATTTCTCCTGGTTGATGAATATACCTGTAGGCAACTAGTTTACCTGCAAACCTAGGAAATAACTAAGTTCCCCCATCATACTCATTTCAAATTTACTTTGCATGAGATGAGAGAACCTTTGACATAGAGCAAGGTTAGTTGAACCAAAAATAATGTCATCCACATAGATTTGGGCCATTAGAAGGTCATCACCTTTCTGTATCTTGAACAAGGTTTTGTCCACAGCACCTTTCTCAAATCCGTTGTTGGTTAGATACTGGGACAGGGTTTCGTACCAGGCTCTAGGGGCTTGTTTAAGTCCATACAGCGCTTTCCTTAGCCTGTAAACTAGATCGATACCGTCTGTGTTAGCAAACCCTGGTGGTTGTTCAACATAAACTTCTTCTGCAAGATCTCCATTCAGGAAAGCACTCTTGACGTCCATTTGGTATACGATAAAACTCTTATGGGCGGCAAAGGCTAAAAATATCCTAATGGCTTCTAGTCTCGCTACAAGGGCGAAGGTTTCATCATAGTCGATTCCTTCTTCCTGACAATATCCTTGTGCTACTAGTCTGGATTTGTTCCTTATGATAAGTCCATTTCGATCCTTCTTGTTTCGAAATACCCATTTGGTTCCTATAACCGATTAGTGTGTTGGTCTGGGTACAAGATACCATAAATTGTTTCTTTCGAAACCGTTAAGCTCTTCTTCCATAGATGTTATCCAATGAGAATTGTTAAGAGCGTCTATGGTCGAAACAGGTTCGGACTGGGCTAAGAATACAGCGATAGTGCACATATTGAGTCTTCTAAGTTCGGATTGAGATTTCCATTCAGGAAACTGTGAAACTTCAGCATTAGAGTCTTCTTGTGCACAAAGTACATTTCCTTGTGTACTCTGTATTCTCCTACGAGTAGAAACACCGGCATTAATGTTTCCAATGATCAGCTCTTGCGGGTGATCTCTCAACCATCTTCGGTCGGGTTCTAATTCAGGATCCCGTCTTGTATCGAAAGTTTCGTGGATACTGACTTCATCTTATGACTTCGGCTTCATCCACATCGATTCTTACAGTGCGGGGTTGATTTCTAAATCAACGACGGGTTCTATGGGTGTAGGTGGATCCAAGATAGATAGATGGTGAATGTTACGAGTGATATCATCTACTCTGTAGGGTCATTGTGTGGTTCGTCGAACACTACATGAACGATTCCTCGATCGTCGACTTCCTTTTATTAAAGATTAAAGCTTTGGCTGTGGAGGAGTATCCTACGAATATTCCTTCATCGATTTTTCATCAAAGGTTCTAAGTTGGTCCTTCCCATTGTTCAATACATAACACTTTGCATCCAAAATGTGAAAATACGAAACTAACGGAGTTTTGTTATTCCATACCTCATATCTTTGTTTGTTGTGATGCTTGTTGATGATACGGTTTTGAGTGTAGCATTGTATTGGTTGCTTCACCCGATACGCTGTGCAATTTGCTTGCGGCAATCATTGTCCTTGTTGCTTCTTTCAACGTCCTATTCTTTCGCTCGGCAACACCATTTTGTTGAGGTGTACGGGCAGCTGAGTATTCGTGTTGTATTCCATTCTCCGAACAGTATTGCTCTATAAAGCGGTTAGTGAATTTTGTACCTCTGTCGGAACGAATGCACACGATACTCGATGCTTTTTCATTTTGCAACTTTCTCAGGAGCTCGGGCAGCCTTGATGTTGTTTCCTTCTTCTTGCTAAGAAAGATCGTCCAAGCATACCTGGAATAATCATCAACAACAACCATGCAGTATTTCTTACCTCCCAAACTTACTGGGTCTACAGGACCGTAGAGATCCATGTGTAGCATTTCCAACACTCTTTGGGTTGAAAGGTAGGATTTGCTTCTCAGGGTTGACTTGATTTGCTTGCCTTTCTGGCATGGTCCGCAGACGCTGTCCTTCTTGAATGACACATTTGGCAAACCTCTAACCATTCCCTGTCTTGAAAGCTTGTTGATCGTCTTGAAGTTGACGTGAGACATCCTCTTGTGCCATAGCCATCTA
Source organism: Orobanche coerulescens (assembly GCA_033398695.1). Classification (NCBI taxonomy): domain Eukaryota; kingdom Viridiplantae; phylum Streptophyta; class Magnoliopsida; order Lamiales; family Orobanchaceae; genus Orobanche; species Orobanche coerulescens. The sequence goes on along the minus strand of CM065815.1, from coordinate 3,880,544 downwards.
AGATCTGCAGTGCCTTTGGCAACAAAACATGGAATTGAGGAGCTCATAGGCTTCCAGTAAGCAATGTACATATTACCTGATCTGCTTCCTGTAAGCACAACTTCCTTGGTTTGGGTGTTCTTGACTCTACAGCGATCTATATAGAATTTCACCGAGAACTGTTTATCACAGAACTGGCTAATACTAAGTAGATTATACTGTAAGCCTTCAACATATGCAACATCGGTGACCTTGAATTTCCCGACAAGTAGGTTTCCTTTCCCTCTTGTTCTTCCTTTAGACTTATCACCGAAGCGAACTTTTGGACCGCGACCTTCTACAAAATCAGATAGCTTGCTCCTATCTCCGGTCATGTGACGAGAGCATCCACTATCAAAGTACCAGGTATCCTCCTCTAGAATGTCCTATAACAAAGAAATTAGGTAGATTTAGGTCCCCTTTGATTTTTGGGTCCATGTATGTTAGTTCCTTTAGGTACCCAAGCTTCCTGGTAGCAATTGGTTTACTGTAGGACATACTCGGTACAGTGTTGCGATATCTACGGGGAGCATAATCATGATAATTATTATGCATGTAAAATTCAGGGTTATTATTATTATTCCAGTACGAGTGCCGTCTAGGAGGTGGAGCCATTTTCTTAGGCCTAACAGCTTGTCTTCTGGGTCTCCAGTTGGATTCCTAATGCTGTTGATGATACTGAACTGGCATCTGCTGTCTTGAGGGATAACGGGGCTCCTGTATCCAATACCTCGGCGAGTCAGTGATAAATCTTGCCGTGCGGGCCTTTGGTGGTTGGATCTGACCTTCCTTCGAGCAGTGTTGACATCGTTGATATGCTCTCGGAGCATCTTTGTTGAGTGCGCCTCACGGGTTGGAATGTCTTATGATTCCATTTATGCAGTATAGGATTGCGGGGGCGGAATTGCAGCCTTCGGTTTTCTCGGTACAGCAGATTCCTTCACGGGACTAGGGGTATCTTCCGATTCTGGAATGTGTTCCACACTCTTGACGAACACTGTACTAGTTTTCCCTTTGTTCGAACATGAGTTGTATCCTAAGCCACTTTTATCATGAGCATGTTGCCCAGTGCTCAGAATTTCTTCCATTCTTTTGGACGATTTTTCAAACGACTTCAGAATGGTCTCAAGTTCAGTTTCTCGCTTTTCGAGAGTTGTGATTTTGGTTTGTAGTAGAACCAAATCATTTGTCTTGCTCTCATTGTGGGTTTTAACCTCATTTAGTTCATGAGCAAGTTGATGATTGCTCTCCATGAGTTTTTCAAAATCGACCTTGCTGGTTTCGCAATCAAGAGACATATTTTCATAGTTTATTTTCAGCAAGTCATTTTCATCTTTCAGCTCTAAATTTGTTAATTGAAGCTGTATATTCTCAGTTTTTAGAGTCTCATGGGCCTTTTGAATGTTTTTAAATTCGTTCATCATATTTTCGAAGGTATGAGATGCATTTGACGGAATAGCTAAGGTTGAACTTACCTCATCGTCGCTGTCTTCACCTTCTGGAACATCTTTGGCCATAAAGCACATGTATGCCTTATCATCGAACTCATCGTCAGATGAATCACTTCGATGACCACTGAAGACATTCTGCTGATTTGGATGGTGTGGGGGAGGCTTCTGATTCTCCAATCAGGGCCTTGAGCTTGTCTTTCCAAGCACGTCTTCTTTCATCTCTCTCTTGTTGCTCGGCCTCAGGCAATCTTTGGACTTTGGGATGAGGACATTTGTTTGTGTTGGTCCCCTTTCTAAAAATTAAACTCGATACAGCCTGGGAAATGTTTAAGCAACAGGCTGTATGGTTTTCGAGTCTGAGTGCGTAGCGGAAGTCTCTAATACAGTAAGTTGCCGTCGATCTGACAACTCGGTTTGATCTCTGTTAGCTTGGTGCGTACGGGGTTTTGCGATGTATACTTGAATAAATCACGATTATGAAAAGCGATATGGCGAAAGGTAAATAACACAGTATTTAAGTGGTTCGAGGTAAACCCCTCTACGTCCAGTGGTCCTCCACACAGGAGTAAAGCGTTTGTTATAAATACTGCGTACACAACTATGTATCTATAATCAAACCTATCCTTGTATCGTTCACACAGATTGATACAAAGAATGTCGCTTTCAACCGTTCACACAGATTGGTTAAAGCTTCCTTCTTGACTAGCTTCTTCACACATAGTTCCAAAGCTTCGTCCTCTTATTCGTCCCACACAGGTCAGAATAACTTGTTGAGTTCACACAGAGCTCGGTTTTTACACAAGGTAAAAGGTTAGGTAACCAGGTAAGAACAGCAGCTTTGAATATGAAGTTCTTGAGCTGATGATGGTTGTCTTTTATGTTGAGCACTGTATATCTCTCTTGATCTGATTTGCAGAAAGTTTCTGGAGATATGTTTTGCTCTGATGTATATAATAATAGCTTCTTCACTTGGTGACTGATTTTCGTATGTTGATTGCTTCTCTTGAATGCTTCTTCTACTAGTTGATCTTCAAATTCTGGGGATATATATAGCATTCTTTGGATATATCCGTTGATATAGATCCGTTGGGCAAGATTTGATAGTTGACTTGAATAGACCAGGATCCGGATATTACGGGATTTGAAGATCTCTGACAGCTTCAGTATTTAAATACTTTATCCTTTCAGTATTTAAATACTTCTTTATCGAACGGGACTTGACTTTAGTGAATACTAGAGATTCCTTTTCAAATGGTCTTCAGTCCTGTTTCGATGTGAATGCGGTATCCACTAGAGCTGTAGCTATATTGGAATAGTCAGGCGCTGTATGGAAGGGCGCTGTATTGAGGTTTCGAGACATCTTCCATACTTGGCTTTTAGCGAGACTTCTTCTTTGTATCTTGGTAGAGCGAGAGCTTCAGTATCTTTGGCGCTATGAGAAGGTCTTCGATACAGGATTGACAACTTCAACTGGCTTTCGATACAGGGCTTGTTGTATCAAGCTTTGTTGTTTTTGGCAATTATCAAAACATCATTTATCCCAACAGTTTGCATAATGGCCTGGTTTCCTGCAGTTATAGCACAGGTTAGCATCACCAGATGATGTTTCGGTACTTACCTTGTGGACAGGTTTGGGCCTGTAGGGAGTCTTTCCAGACTGTTTGATGAACTTTTTGAGTTTATGCATGAGAAGCGCCATTTCATCTTGAGACAGGATGTCGTCGTCACTGTCAGCATTCTTGTGGTGGGCTTGACGAGTGGGCATCTTGTGTCGACGGTTCGATCTGCGGCGAGAGTTGTGACCTTTGAAGGAGATTCTTGACTTTCTCTCTTGTCAATATCATACTCAAAAGCTTTGAGGTCGAGAAGAGATCAAAAGTAGATATTTCATTAAGATTACAGGATACACGCATAGTGTGGTCTTAATGTCCCATCAGTGGGAGAGATCTGAAAATTTTTAAGTTCTTCTCCTTTTGGGTGTAAATTTTGCCCAACGCTTCAAGTTCACCAACAATACCGGTGAATGCGAGGTCAAGTTCCTCAAGTGTTTCCGTTGGTTTCATTTCAAAAGATTCAAATTCTTGAGTTAGTATTGAAATCTTGTTTTATTATGACAGCTCAGTACCCTAACAAATAAACATGAGTTTATCCCAGATTTCTTTGGCTGTTTTGCAGCTCTTTACCTTTGAGAACGTGCCTTTGTCAAGAGTGACAAATAACGCGTTCTTAGCCACGTTGTCGAGATTGGCTCGCTTCCTTTCATCTGTTGTCCATCGTTCGCGTTCTTTCTCGAGCATTTCAGCATGGGCTTGGCCCTCAATCCTTGCGGCCGGATTTACCTTCATGATCTTGATAGGACCATCCTGTACAAAAAAAATCATCTCTTCGTGCATTGCTGCAAGATGAGCTTCCATTCTAATTCTCCAGTCGTCAAATTCGTTGATAGAGAACATAGGGACTTTGTTAATCATAGAAGTATCCATACTGATAATATAGGAATGAAAGAGACTGTTTTGAAAATAAGTGATTTGAATCTGATTCGGTTAAAAAGAAATACGACTGATTCTTTTTAGAATCAACCGCTCCGATACCACTTGTTGGCCACTAAGTATACTGGATACAGTTTGGAAAATAGTTTAAACAACAAACTGTACGGATTCTAAATCTGAGTGCGTAGCGGAAGTCTTGGATACAGTAGGTTGCTGTGGATACAGCAACTAAGTGTATAGTGTATACTTAATATATCACAGTAATTTAAAACAGTAAAAGCTGAAGGTAAATAACACAGTAATTAAAGTGGTTCGAGGTAAACCCCTCTACGTCCACTGGTCCTCCACACAGGAGTAAAAAGTTTATTATAATTACTACGTACACAACTACGTAATTATAACAACACACACAATTAGGGGTGTATTTCGAACCGAACGAACCGAACGGTGACTTTAACGAACGTTCGTTCGTTAAGGATTCGGTTCGTTCGGTTCGTGTTCGTGTTCGGTAAAATTGCAAACCACTTGTTCGTGTTCGGTTCGTTAAAATTTCACATATTTCGTGTTCGTTCGTTAGCGTTCGATTGTTCGTTCGTTTTGATCGTTCGTTTGTTCGTTTGTGTTCTAAAAAAAGAAAAAAAAAACTAAAGTACAAGCAATAATAATTAATAAAATAAAAAGAGAAGATAGATTTAGAAATTAAGAATTTTGGAATGGTAGGTTTTATTTTGTATATATATTTATTAATTATTATAAAATTATTAATTATATTTATTAATTATTGTAAAATTATTAATAAATATATAAAAAACCTTTGTTCGCGAACTGTTCGTGAACTAACGAACATATATTATTTTGTTCGTGTTCGGTTCGTGTATGTAACGAACATGTTCGCGAACTGTTCGAATTTGACCGAACCGAACACGAACTGAACGTTGACCGAACATTTTCGTGAAATTTTCACGAACGTTCGGTTCGAAATACACCCCTACACACAATCAATATATCATTCACACAGATTGATATAAAGATCTTAGCTTAAACCGTTCACACAGATTGGTTTTGAGCTAATGCTTTGACTTGCTTCTTCATACACAGTTCTGAAGCTTCGTCTTCTTCAATGCAAATCCTTCACACACAGTTCCGGAGAAGCACAGATTGTTCAGTCCACACAGGGCTGATCTTGAGTCTGTTCAACGTATAGAACAGATGGTGAACAACAACTTTGACTTTAAGAGCTTTCAGCTGATGAAGTGTTGTTCAGGATGATGAGCACTGTATATCTCTTTCGTTCTTAATTGCAGTAAGCTTTGGAGATATGTTTTGCTCTGATGATAACTTTTGATAGCTTGAGTGTTAGGTTACTGGTAACTAATCTTCAATGCCTTCATAAGATATATATATATATATAGTCTCTGAAGCATATATCCATTGAGATGTATCCGTTTGAATGAGATTTCGTTCCAATGGGATTATGACACGATCCGGATTTCGCGGGATTCTGAAGATCTGAAGACTGGCAGTATTTAAATACTTTATCCTTGAGTATTTAAATACTTCTTTATTCAACGGGACTTGACTTCTGGATATTCCTTCTTTGTCCTGTTGTGAGCTGTATGGAAGATAACTGTATTGGAGAATCGAGACAGTTTCCATACTTGGTCTTTTTACAAGACTTCTTGCTGTACTCAAGGGCTTCACTATATGCTGATTCGAGGCGGGTCTTCGATACAGGATAAAACCTCAAAGCTTCGATACAGTTTCCTTTACTGTATTCGGATTGGCATATATGTCAAAACCTCTTTATCAAATACCATTCGATACAGGGATCGGATATCCCGGCTGTTTCGATACAGGGTCTTTGTTTTCCCAACAGCAGCATTGTACAATATTGAGATACACCAAATGGATGTAAAAACGGCCTTTCTAAATGGAGATTTAGAAGATGAAATTTATATGGAACAACCCGAAGGGTTCGTGGTTCCCGGCCAAGAAAACAAAGTTTGTAAACTTGTTAAGTCTTTATACGGACTTAAGCAAGCACCCAAACAATGGCATGAGAAATTTGACCAAGTAATGATGTCAAATGTTTTCAAGATCAATGAATGTGATAAATGTGTGTACATCAAAGGTACATCTGACAATTTTGTCATTGTGTGTCAATACGTTGATGATATACTAATTATGGGTAGCAACAATAAAATCATCATAGGCACTAAGGAAATGTTAAAGAAGAACTTCGACATGAAGGATATGGGATTAGCCGATGTGATTCTAGGAATCAAGATCTCCAGAACACCCGATGGAATAGTCTTATCACAATCTCACTATCTTGAGAATGTACTTAAGAAATTCAAGGCATACGATCTACCTCCGGCTAAGACACCTGTTGACTTAAGTTTACACTTGGCCAAAAATCGAGGAGAACCCATATCACAAACAGAATATGCTAGGATAATTGGAAGTCTAATGTACTTAGCAAATTGTACAAGGCCAGACATAGCATATTCTATTAGTAAACTGAGTCGGTTTACGAGTAATCCCGGAAAGGATCATTGGACCGCATTGACAAGAGTGTTGAGATACTTAAAACACACTGTCAATCATGGTATACACTATTCGAGATATCTAGATGTTTTGGAAGGATATTGTGATGCCAACTGGATATCCGATACTAAAGACTCTAAATCAACAAGCGGTTATGTATTTACCATTGGTGGAGGAGCAATATCCTGGAAATCTTCTAAGCAAACATGCATAGCCCGATCTACAATGGAATCGGAGTTTATTGCTTTAGACAAACCCGGCGAAGAAGCCGAATGGTTAAGAAACTTCTTAGAAGATATTCCCTGCTGGGAAAAACCTTTGCCTCCCGTTATGATACATTGTGATTGTAACATCCCCAAAACCATATGGGAATATTACACGCCGTAGACCCTTTCCACAAGGATCTACCAGGCTAAACATCCATAAACAACCAAATGCTTGCCCGACCAGGGTCAAACAATAAAATGATACGGACCGATATGGTCACTTACACGTGAATACACAGACCGATGAGGTCACACAACCCAATCGATAAAACTGACTTAAATAACATTACCCACACAGGGGTCGAAATACAATACAGCGGAAGACTGAAATCAACTCTGACAACACAACAAAAATCAAAATAACTCTCGACTCATGATTAGTATCGCAGCTGGTCATCCTCTTGTGCCAATCTGTGTTGCTCCCTAAATCTGCATGTACCGGGCAAAGCAGATATCCACCCCACGATTACTCGGGGTTAGTAAAACTCCACCGCTTTACTAGTGCAAGTATCAAATCATACGAAATATAACAAGCAAGTAATAATCGTGAATCAAATATGACAATCAAGTATCAAAATATCCTGGAGTTTTTCACAAGGAAAGATAAGCTATGAAGCATTCGAAAATAAGATTATCACCTCGGGAATTTTAGAATTTCAAAACCTTTCGAAAATATTAGGGTCTTAACCCAAATCTCAAAATTGTATTTCAACAATTTACAGTACGAAAACATTTCCATAAATCTCATGGGGCTCGGCCCAACATTCTTTTCTTAAAACTTTCTTACAAAAAGTTTGATTTACAAAACATGGTTCGTGACACCGTGATCCCCTGTCACGTGTCTCCGTAGGTTCAACAACCCGCACGGACTTAACCAATCACAACAATCAATCATGCTCATGACTCCGTGATCGCTTGCCACGAGTCTCCGTAGGTTCAACAACCCACACGGATTGAGCAAACACAACAATCACAACAATCAGTCCCGACCCCGTGAACCTATGTCACGTGTCACCGTAGGTTCCGTCGAACCCGCACGGTTGGACGTACTGTGTCCAGATTCAATGGACCTGTGCCATGAATCATCATAGGCCTCGTCAGACCCGCACGATTGGACCTCAGCACCACACACTAAGTTCTGATCCCATGGACCTGTGCCATGAATCCTCGTAGGCCCCGTCGAACCCGCACGAGTGAACATAGCATTCCAGCACATCACATTACATACAACAATGAGCACAGTTAGTCAATCACGTTGATCACCACAAAACCGTACGTCACACGCACATAACACAATCTCAACACTCTCAACAACTATCATCAATCAACGACGTACAACCAACATACCACACGTTCGGTACACAATGCATTGCACAGCAGCTAACACATATACCAATATAACACTATTATCACAAAGCCTTCAAATTTCGGAAAGCACAAACAACTCAAACGGAACATATTTACGAAGACAAGCAAAATCTTCATAAATCTCATATGTGATTACTAGTCGCAAGATACAAGTCGTATAGTAAGATACTTGCCTTAATAACCGCTACCGAACGCTCCGAAGAACACGGTTCGACCGGGAAGCTCGGACCCCAAAGAAGGCAACGAACGGAAGGGTTTCGACTCGAGTTCTTCACAAGAATTCGTTCCTAAGTCACAACGATATCAATTCAATCACAATTCTACGAAAACGTATGGAACTTCCCAAGTTCTACCCATTGAAGCATTTTATCGGACACTTTGAAGGCGTAGTCCAATTTAATCGATTATTCAAATAAATACTCAAATTCGTTCCACAAAACTTCAAGGGTATTGAATGATTATGAGTTTAAAATCAAGTTCTAACAATAATATGAATCAAAACGAAGCAAATCGGCCAAAACACCAAGAAACCTCAAGAACATCCAAAAACCAAAAGTTTAGGTGTTCTTACCTTCGATCCGGGTGGAAGATGATGTTAATCCATGATTCCAACTTCCAAAACATGTTTATATAAGTTGATTCTACTCAAAACCATCGATCTATGGTGAAAAATCACGGAAGGAACGAAGAAAAGATGAGAAATGGCCGGATGACTCGGTCCAGGCCTATAAATAGCCGACCCTGGCCGGCCGATTACGTACGTAATCGGCCAAGGCCTACGTACGTAATCGGCCAAGGCCGAACTCTCTGGACGATTCTGCCGGACATGTTACATATGTAACCGGCAGGCTGTTACGTACGTAACCGGCCTTACGGCTATTACTGCCGGGCCATTACGGCCGTTACTCGGCCAGGCCTGGCCAGCCAGGCCTCGGTCGATCCGACGGTCCGGAAAATCCCGAAACTCAGACCTGAACGTAAACCGAAAACACGATTACGAAGTACTCACAAAGACGAATCCGAACACTAAGAGAACAAACGATTCCGACCACTCGAGAGCTCGAATTTCGATAACGGAAGTAATTACCCCAAACTTTGGGAAATTACGAAAATGGCCCAACACGTCCGAAATACACGATACACGATCGAAACACCAAACCGAAGCTTACAACATGAATAATAACATTAAATGGACTTCCGAGAAACTCGAAACAACAGTTTCGGACGAGATTCGCGAGAATCGAACTCAAATGCGGAAAAGTCATTTAAGAACACGAAACTCAACAAAAAGATACCGAAACGAACTCGGATGACGAAAAGTGTAGAATTAAATATTCTCAGAATGACGAAACGGTCAAAAGCGAGTCGTCGAAACGGACCTCCGCCGAAAAATGAAAATTACCGGAAATCCGAAATTGCGGATATTACATTCTACCCTCCTTAAGAGAAGTTTCGTCCCGAAACTTAAAACAAGTAGGGAGAAGCAATACCCCGACAGGAAAACTCAACAAGATACGCAAGAAACGCGTAACTTTCGTCCATTGGCGAAACGTTACAAGCAACGCGAAAGAATATACAGCGTGACAACACGCCACACGACGACCATAACAACGCCACCGGCAATGATTCAAAACAATAACGATCAATTAACGACGCATCACATACCACATCATATGCACACATTTAATCAAAGAAATGTACGCGACAACAAGTCGCACCCGACTAAAACGGCTATGCGATAGAAACAAATAGAGTATTACGATAGAAATCATTCCGATTCTCATCAACAAGAAAATGTCCGACGTCAAAACACAAACAATTCAAGATAACGGAAAACGAGGGTACCGGATATTACATTCTATCTCACAAAAAATAAGTTTCGTCCCGAAACATAAAATAAAACATCAGGGTAGACTACAAACAAAACCAAAAAGTTCACGCAACAAATATCAATCTCTACTCGAATTACAACACAAATACAACACGCAACTATGCTACTGGGCACCACTGAGCTCTCCACGCGTAGGGGCGCGGTCTAGGCTTCCGAACATCTCAACGACGGTCTCGCAGTGTACCGCCTGATGTCCCACATGTCCACATTTGAAACAGTTAACTTGCGGCGAGCGACAATTCTTACGAGTATGGCCCACACGGCTACAATTGAAACATAACTTCACGCCGCTTGTCTTACTCGGCTCGTGAGTAGGATTCTTAGACTGGTCAACCGAACGAGGAGTGCTCCTGAAGGAAGCTGCAAGCAACAGCTCACGGATCTCACTTCTTTGGCCTCTTGAAAAGTTACTCAAGGTCTTACGCCTCTTACCTCTGAGCTACCCTCGACATGGAAACGGCCATCTCGATGGCTAGAGCTCGATCTGATAATCTTTCAAGGTGGTACACATGAGCGGAGCCATACTCTCACGGATATGGGGTTTCATGCGCATATTGAAGTATCGGACCTTGTCCGCTTGATTCTCACTTGATCACGAACATAAGCCGGTGTCGATTAAAATTGACTATCGCACGGGATATCGACACATCCCGGGCGTGGCCGAGAAAAACTCAACGATTCTTCGTTCACTAACAGGCATCGGGCTATACTCTGCCTCCAGGGCTGTCTTATACTCAGCCGATGTAGGTGTACGATCTGCTGGCACTACAGCGTGCCACCAGTCTGCAGCTTCTTTGTCAAGCAAGTCTCGAGCAATGGGTACCCTCTTCTCATCCGGACAAGCTACGGCATCAAATGTTACGTCCATTTGGAAGAGCCACCTTCCCAACCTAACGAGTCGGATGAACCCACAAAACGGGCGTTGCATCCTCATCACATCTCGTAACCACTTACTAGCCCCGTTATCCCCATCTGGGTTCTCATTCCGATGTACGGCCTGATTCATCTGCACTAACTGATCAACCACCTGACGAAGGATGGTGGCGGCGCCAACGTCAACATTAACGCTAGTCGAATGTCCCTGATCTGTACTGAGCTAATCGGTACTCGGCAAGGAGGGAGTCGCCCTCTCATGCTCCTGATCACGACCACGACTACGACCACGTCCTCGGCCACTGCCTCTCGGCATTCTGAACAGACGACCAAACAGAATAACGCACCCAAACAAACGTCACAACGTCAACATAGGACGATAATAGCAGCACGATAAAGCATCAACTCCAAGTCATCACACAAGGGCATGAACTAACACTGTAATTTAAGAACTTCATTCAAAAATAATTCACACAGTCACATCAACAGAGGTGTTTGGATTTTACCAAACCAAACACAGTCAAAACCACACACGTATCGTAGGGATCAAACACTCGCAGCAAAAATAAAATATTTCCGGGGTATTATTCAAATGATAAAATTTTAAAATTTTCAAGTTTGAAAAATTTGGTGAAATGAAATTTTTGAAGACATTTTTAATACCTCGATCGTTTAATCAAAACCATGTATCTCAACATTTAGAAAACACTAAAACATTCTCGTGAGCACAACAACACTACAAACTTATCACAACCACTTAGCCCCAACACATGGACATAAGAAGTTCAAAATTCGAAAACCAAAAATCGTTCGCAAAATAAAGATTTCCCAAAATCCTTTAGTTCATAAACAAAGCAGCGGTGATATTTTACAATTTCGAAGTACTTCAAAACACATTTTTCAAATACCGTCGATGGTGTCATTTGAAAATACACGCCCATTTGTCAAAATTTACAAATTTTAAAAATCCATATAAACCGTGGTTTGACCGAACCACCAAAATATTTTCCAAAAATCGATTTCTACAAAAATTCTCAAACTGTAAAGTCCTTCAGAAAATATTCTTAAAGTTACCCATAGCGGACGAAAATTAAAACATTCCAAAAACAGTCGAATTTAAAACCACATACTCAAATGGCAACCAGGGTCGCCAATTCAATCAAATGCATCTCGTGGTATCAAGTTTAAACACACAGCAAAATCATTCATCGGAGTTTCTCACAAACTCTACCGTTGATATCTTCACAGAACCCATCAAGGTTTACATCTTTCACACCATACCACCCCACACGGTGGTTCAAAAGTAAAACGACAATACGCCCAGCTATACTCATACCATGTACCACAAGTATTAAACACAACTACATCACACAATACTGTGTAAACAAAATCATGCACCGCAATTAACTCACTATGATAAAATCGAGATACACAGGCATTACGCATAAAGGAGGAGACTTACATCCACAGGTCGCACGGAGGTGACAGTCGCCCACGATACTAATCTCACTCGACAACATAACTGACACGTCGTGACTACGCACAACTCAATTTGTCACTGACGACTCGAACGACAAGACAACACATTACTCGACAAATCACGACTTGACTCGACCCGACAGCCTAGGTTTCCGCAACCTAATCTCCGATACCATAAATGTAACATCCCCAAAACCATATGGGAATATTACACGCCGTAGACCCTTTCCACAAGGATCTACCAGGCTAAACATCCATAAACAACCAAATGCTTGCCCGACCAGGGTCAAACAATAAAATGATACAGACCGATATGGTCACTTACACGTGAATACGGACCGATGAGGTCACACAACCCAATCGATAAAGCGACTTAAATAACATTACCCACACAGGGGTCGAAATACAATACAACAAGATGAAATCAACTCGACAACACAACAAAAATCAAAATAACTCTCGACTCATGATTAGTATCGCTCGTCATCCTCTTGTGCCAATCCTGTGTTGCTCCCTAAATGCATGTACCGGACGCAAAGCAGACATCCACCCCGATTACTCGGGGGTTAGTAAACTCCTTTGTTTTACTAGTGCAAGTATCAAATCATACGAAATATAACAAGCAAGTAATAATCGTGAATCAAATATGACAATCAAGTACCAAAATATCCTGGAGTTTTTCACAAGGAAAGATAAGCTATGAAGCATTCGAAAATAAGATTATCACCTCGGGAATTTTAGAATTTCAAAACCTTTCGAAAATATTAGGGTCTTAACTCAAATCTCAAAATTGTATTTCAACAATTTACAGTACGAAAACATTTCCATAAATCTCATGGGGCTCGGCCCAACATTCTTTTCTTAAAACTTTCTTACAAAAAGTTTGATTTACAAAACATGGTTCGTGACACCGTGATCCCACATCACGTGTCTCCGTAGGTTCAACAACCCGCACGGACTTAACCAATCACAACAATCAATCATGCTCATGACTCGTGATCGCTTGCCACGAGTCTCCGTAGGTTCAAAACCCACGGATTGAGCAAACACAACAATCACAACAATCGGTCCCGACCCGTGAACTGTGTCACGTGTCACCGTAGGTTCCGTCGAACCCGCGGTTGGACGCGTCTTGTGTCCGCATTCAATGGACTGTGCCATGAATCATCGTAGGCCTCGTCGGACCCGCACGATTGGACCTCGGCACCACACACTAAGTTCGATCCCATGGACTGTGCCATGAATCCTCGTAGGCCCCGTCGAACCCGCACGAGTGAACTTAGCGTTCCAGCACATCACATTACATACAACAATGAGCACAGTTAGTCAATCACGTTGATCACCACAAAACCGTACGTCACACGCACATAACACAATCTCAACACTCTCAACAACTATCATCAATCAACGACGTACAACCAACATACCACACGTTCGGTACACAATGCATTGCACAGCAGCTAACACATATACCAATATAACACTATTATCACAAAGCCTTCAAATTTCGGAAAGCACAAACAACTCAAACGGAACATATTTACAAAGACAAGCAAAATCTTCATAAATCTCATATGTGATAACTAGTCGCAAGATACAAGTCGTATAGTAAGATACTTGCCTTAATAACCGCTACCGAACGCTCCGAAGAACACGGTTCGACCGGGAAGCTCGGACCCCAAAGAAGGCAACGAACGGAAGGGTTCCGACTCGAGTTCTTCACAAGAATTCGTTCCTAAGTCACAACGATATCAATTCAATCACAATTCTACGAAAACGTATGGAACTTCCCAAGTTCTACCCATTGAAGCATTTTATCGGACACTTTGAAGGCGTAGTCCAATTTAATCGATTATTCAAATAAATACTCAAATTCGTTCCACAAAACTTCAAGGGTATTGAATGATTATGAGTTTACAATCAAGTTCTAACAATAATATGAATCAAAACGAAGCAAATCGGCCAAAACACCAAGAAACCTCAAGAACATCCAAAACCAAAAGTTTAGGTGTTCTTACCTTCGATCCGGTGGAAGATGATCTTAATCCATGATTCCAACTTCCAAAACATGTTTATATAAGTTGATTCTACTCAAAACCATCGATCTATGGTGAAAATCGCGGAAGGAACGAAGAAAAGATGAGAAATGGCGGATGACTCGGTCGTGCCTATAAATAGCCGACCACGGCCGGCTTACGCACGTAATCGGCGAGGCCTACGTGCGTGTCGGCCAAGGCCGAACTCTCGGACGATTACCGGACATGTTACGACGTAACGGCAGTCGTTACGCACGAATCGGCCTTACGGCCGTTCGCCGGGCCATTACGGCCGTTACTCGGCCGGGCACAGCGGCCAGGCCTCGGTCGATCCGACGGTCCGGAAAATCCCGAAACTCAGACCTGAACGTAAACTGAAAACACGATTACGAAGTACTCGCAAAGACGAATCCGAACACTAAGAGAACACACGATTCCGACCACTCGAGAGCTCGAATTTCGATAACGGAAGTAATTACCCCAAACTTTGGGAAATTACGAAAATGGCCCAACACGTCCGAAATACACGATACACGATCGAAACACCAAACCGAAGCTTACAACATGAATAATAACATTAAATGGACTTCCTAGAAACTCGAAACAACAGTTTCGGACGAGATTCGCGAGAATCGAACTCAAGTGCGGAAAAGTCATTTAAGAACACGAAACTCAACAAAACGATACCGAAACGAACTCGGATGACGAAAAGTGTAGAATTAAATATTCTCAGAATGACGAAACGGTCAAAAGCAAGTCGTCGAAACGGACCTACGCCGAAAAATGAAAATTACCGGAAATCCGAAATTGCGGATATTACACTGATAGCATGGCAGCCATAGGGAGGGCAAAGAACAGTATATATAATGGTAAGTCTCGACATATTCGTCGAAGACACAATACCATTACACAATTGATCACTACAGGAATAATGTGTATTGATTATGTAAAGTCAAAAGACAATATAGCGGATCCATTTACGAAAGGTATTAACCGTGATCAATTATATAATACAGCAAGGGGAATGGGATTGAAATCCACGCATTGAGAATTTTCATAATGGTAACTCAACCAGGATGATTGGAGATCCCAAGAACTTGGTTCAATGAGACAACTAAGTTGTGAAAGTTCAAGTTAAAGCACTTGAAAATCCATTCTCGTAGTTGTTCAAGTGCAAGCCTGCAGTTTGTGGTAAAGGGTAAGCTTTTTAAAGCTTTTAATGATTCTTATAGCCTTTTATAGGTGGAGTATGGCAGGATACTCTTCATAGGAGGTCACCTATATAAGTGAAGAATTAAGGCCGCTTCATAAAATTAGTAACACTTATGAATCCAAGAAATGGTCCAAGGCCAAAATGGACACAACGTGAGAACGAAAGATATTAGATCTATTATTGTGTGTATGTTATTGTCTTAGTTTACACAAAAGTTGACCGGTTCAAGACATCACGTTCACCGAGCAACGAGTAAATCCGATAGCATTACACTAAGGAAGGTTCAAGGCTAACTACCACCTATCCTGAAGCAATAATAGGTCATCGGGACTTAGTGCATATTGCATTTGCATTAGTCATCATTCATGTAGGGGATTGTTGGAAAAATAGCTTAATTAATACCATAATTAATTGTGGTAATTAATGACATTAAATGGTATATTTGGAATCTACATTTTGTGTAGATTAATTTAGTGTATTTACTTGTTCAATTTCGTTAAGAAATAAATGAGTAATTAATGCACAAAGTTAAGTCATTTAATTGTTGGGAATGTGGTGTGGAATCCCATCCCACATTGGAGAAGTAAGGAAAAGTTGAGCTATTTATAAAGGACTTTCCATCATAAAGGAGCAATCAAGTGTGTTCCATTATGGTGCACCCTAGTTGGCTTTAATTAATTTTTAAGGCTAAAATCCGAATCCTACGAGGAAGGTGCAAAGCACCTTCCGAGTCCGAGTCCGAGTCCGAGCACGTGCACGTCGCACTTGTCGCAACGGGCGCTTCGTAGGCGCACTTCGCTCGAACGCCTCGGAGCGAGGAGCTATGAGGAGCCTTTCTTTTTGACAACTAAGATAGTGGCTCGGATGACGTGGAGGGTGACTGGGATGACACGTGGCAGTGACATGGCGGGAGTGGAACACAAGCGGCGGTTAATGGCCGAACCAGTGCAATGGTTCAGACCATTCGATGTAACGGACTAAAGACAATGGTTCAGCTATTCTGAACCAATGCAGCCCTTCCCACCGGACCACAAGGTGTCTATCCAGTCAGAAAGACACACTGATTCGGACAGGGTGCTTTACAGGCTATAAATAAGCCCCTGCGGATGATGATTACACACACATAATAATCAAGATAATAATACACTCATACTAGCCTAAGTTCATACTACAAGTCCCAAATATCCAGTAGTTCGCCCGGAATTCGATTCCTAGTACAGGGTATCGAGTTCGTCGAAAAACCGTTGTATCTTGGGGACGTTTGCCGTTCAACCGTGTGTACTGTGTGGGGCAATTTCGTCTTACGGAGAGAAAGTCCAACTCTTGTCTCGGTTTTGCATCATTTGTCATTTTCTACAGCAATTATATTCAACAAGGTTGAGGTAATAAGATCACTTAATTTAATTGTGATGAGCTGACTTTGTGACTGTGTAGGTTGCTCTGAACCTATGGTTGGAGCTCCGGGGCTGGTGGTTGACGAAGGAGCCACTAAATTTTGAGAAAAGAAATCCGTCAGAGGGAAGATCTTAAACCTCCTGATACCATGAAAAAAAACCATGAAGTATGAAAGATAGAGTTGTGTTAGGAGGCAATAGTTCAGTGGCAAAGGAGGGAGACATAAAATTGTGCTGGAGACATGTAGCGTAGGTTCAATTCCTAGTGGAAGCATTCTGCATTTTTCTGTGGTTGGGCCTTGCATGTGTTATCAGTTGACTTCTACTCAGACCGTGGTTATTGAGGCACATCCCGCGATTTAACCGGTGGTAGGAAAGAGGGACCGAAACTACGACCCCCAGGATTCAACCTGGGTCATCAAAAAAAAATAGAAAATCTTTTTACACACACACACACACATATATATATATATATATATATATATAGAGAGAGAGAGAGAGAGAGAGAGAGAGAGATGTTGTGAATTGAAAATAAATTTGAATCATTAATCTGTGTGATATACGGTCCAGATTGGTTAATAAATGCAATATATGCATTTCGTGCATCAAACTTGCAGTGCATAAAAACTATGCATTATATGCATCAAAATATCGATGCATTAGAATATTACATTCTATGCATAAGAATAAATCTAAGTCATCCATTTAATCAATATCTATGGATCAAATTCATTCTTATTGCTTAACTAAAGTATCATTCTCACCAGAACCTACACATATAATATACATATATATATATACTATTTTTAGTGATCCAAATTAAATGCATGAAATAAAGGAAATATCATTTCCATATATTAATGATCAATTTACCGAATGGAGAAGCAGTCATTAATTAAGAAAAGTATTCACACAATCCGAACCATCCATCACATGCGACCAAAGGTTGGGATGTATCCTATTTCTTTAAAAAATCTCATTCATATATATATATATATATATATATATATATATATATATATGGGGGGTTTGAACTTAACCCCACATATTTTGTACTTATTTTGAGTTAACACCCTCATAATTAAAAATTATGAGTTCCCACCCTACCGTTAGCTTCGGTTCAACTTTCCATCCAGTTTAATTTTTATCCTCCCTAAATACCCCATTGTACTTTATTTTTAGAAATTAATATATGACAAAAAAAATTATATTTACCTAATATACCATATATATGTGTGTATGATTTTATTACTATAAAATATATGTCAACATCAATTATTTTGAGCATCAATTCTAATTTTATACATATACATATACGCTAGAGATTGGCAAATAAAGTATAAAGGGATAATCTAGGAAAGATAAAAACTAGGTTGGATGGAAAACTGAACTGAAGCTAACGGTAGGGTGAAAACTCAAAAATTCTAATTATGAGGGTGTTCACTCAAAGCAAGGACAATGAGGTTGAGTCCAAAAATCCCTATATATATCTCATTCGTCAAATTACTCACATTACATCTCGTGTATACTTGTCTCTCACACACAGATATATATGTGTGTGTGCGCGTGTGTGTGATGGGTTTAAAATGGAGGGATTTTTCGAGGCGAAACATCCATTCCCCAAATTGTTAAAAAAGAAAAAACAATATATTTGTTATTTGATTCTAGTTTCAATTTGTTCTAGAGTTTTAAACGGAAAGGAGATAATATTTTTATCTGAAAACCGCCTGACAACCAATCTGTTGGAAAGTCTTTTTCGGATAATAGAATGCCTTCATAAGTACAGTTAACATATATCTCTTTATCCAATTCTTTGAAATCCTCACGCCATTCAGAAGGTTGAATTAGAAGTATACGTCTAATATTTTTCGCAATTATTAATAAGTAGAATCCTTTTTCTAAAAAAAGATTGAAATAATAATAATAAACCTCTAATTTCCATCACATTTGGAATCATCTCCCAACCAGCTGCTATTCTTAATCATTCGATCTCCTTTTATATATATATATATATATATATATATATATATATATATATATATATATGTGTGTGTGTGTGTGTGTGTTATGGTGAGAAACCCTTTTAGTGTAGAAATATAGGAGAAGGTACGTCCGTCTAGCACATCTTTCATATGTGTGTAGCACAATCAGAATTATTATGTCGCACATATTTTAAATATGGGAGTATAACACATATTTCATTATTTCGTAGCACCGATTTTAAATAGGCTAAGTCTAGCACATCTTCCATCGCATCGTAGCATAAACATATAGCACAACCTCACTTAATTTACATATTCCAGTTCGCGTAGCGCACACAGCACAAACACGTAGCACAACTGAGTATAAATCTCAACCATTGATCTAACTCAATCAAAGGCCCAAATTCATTCCTATTTTCTACGAAATTTACCTTTCCTACCTGAACTAATCCCTATATTTTAATGCATTATGATGAATTTAACACGTTTTAATTTTGAGGCATGAAATGCATATATTTCATGCATAAGCTAATTTGCACCGTAGATCACACAAAATCAATAGCTCAGGCATACTCTTATTTTTTTACTAAACAGGTCAGTCTCATGTGATCCAATATATATATAGGGCTTTATTTTCAGAACTCTGTTAAGTGCGACAACTGCGAGAACTCCTCTAGACCAATCATACTTTTTTAAATATTAAAATTTTTTATTTAATATAAAAGGGTATAATAGTAAAAATACATTTTTATATTATTTTTAATTTTTAAATAAATCCCATTTTTTTAATACCTTAATTTTCGAAATTAATTATTATTACTCCCTCCGTCCCAGCTAACATGAGCATTTTGACTTTATATGGTCAATAATTTTCAAGTTTGACTATGAATTAATCTCAAACTATAATGATAAAATATTTAACAAAATTATATTATGAAAATTTAGATGGTGAAGTTTCATAGCCGATCTGACCTAGTTTGACAAGTCGGCAATCTGACCAGATAACATAGCCGATCCAGCAGATTGTCTTCTTTTTCGCTTCACTTGTGTAAATTTGGTAGTGGTGGTTTTAGTGTTTTGGAATGAAGCTTGTGCACCCCATGGCTATGAACTTGGATTCCATTAGTGGTATGGTGAGGTATTTCAGAATTGGTGGCATCTCTTAGAAAATCGCTAGAAAATGAATTCTCTTGATTTTCCAGTTCATCAGTCCGAGAAGAATAAGCAACATATTGTGAATAGGCATCGTCCGCACCACTTGCTTTGTAAATACCATCTTCAGTTACCTCATATTCCTCGACATTAACCACATTCACACTTGAAGGATCCATACCTGGTGCCACGACATTCTCTTCCATCGCCCGTTTACCTTCAAATATCTCATGATATAGCTCTTCCATACTAAAACTAAACTCTTTATTACATAACATTTTAGCTTCTTTGTTTTCCTACATCAAAATAAGTAAATATTCTATGAGAGTTATTGTATTACACAATGTAAATTATTTGCAAGTGTAATCAATTGTAGATCAACTAATCGTAATTTTTTGTGTCCACCATTCATCTGAAGCCTCAATTTTTCCTGAAATGGGATCGCACCCAAGACCAGTTTCACGATGCAACAACTTCTTCCATGTATACCAATCCTTCCTCATATAATCAAACTTATTCTTTACGACTTTTGATGTACAATTTCGATTAATTTTTTGGTTTAGCTCAATGGTGATTGATTTCCAGTTAAATGCTGTTGCACGCCCATTCTTTCTAATGAAGTTGATACAAACATCACACAAGATCTTCACTGTAACACCCCCAAGACGTTCAGGGCATATTACAGCGCCGTGGACCCCACACTGTGGAATCCACCAGGCTAACATACCAACAAGACATTCGACAACGACAAACTATCATTAATAAAACGACAATTCAAATAAAAGACTACAAACCGACAATTAAAATCTGACATCAAATCCATTTCCCAAAACGGGAACACAACATTAACAATTTCAAACAGGAAGTACTCGAGTACTTAAACCAATTTTATAATACATAAATCCCCAAAATCAGACATCAATAGTAACCGACAGACATAACATCGAAAATCAAATACTGGACAATATCATGCTTGCCCATCATCCTCATACAGCTCGAGTGCTCGTTTGTCCCCACGATCAATACCTGAAATACAAAAAGTATTTCTCCCATTTAAGGGGTTAGCGACAACTGCTAGTGCAAGTACAATCCATTTGAACTACATTCTAATCAGATGAATATATGCGCCAAAAAGTCATTTTAGAGAACATTTTATATTCCGGAATATTTATGATGTACAAACACAAAACACATTATCTCCAACAAATCATAATTCAAAGTTAACCGTTGGCACGGGACTCACGGCCACCGTACCCCGCAGAGCCCCATCGGACATCCCTGGGTGGCTAACCACAGTTCACGATACGCACACTCACGGCAATACGTATCCCTAGAGGCCCCGTCGGACCATCCCTAGGTGAACATACACATAACCATCCACTACAACCACGATACAGCCATAATTCAAATACTAGAACATGTAAACAAATGTAAAGTACTTGCCTTTGAGACATTCTTGATGAAACGGAAGTGAAACACGACTACGAACGGTCCGGGTGGAAAACGACGGTTCCTAAATGAAGGATCAGTACAGTTCAGTCCCAACGGACAACAATACTCTATTGGAATACACCCATAACCCCGATTACATAATACGACAATGGACGATCAATTGATACGGGCGAGGGTTTACGCAAAATCTCCCCGTATTGATAATTCGCGGATTAAAATCAAGGAAATTGGATTTGGAATCATTCAATAATCACAATCGGTGAAGAATATCGTAACATACTGGAATAATTCGAGTCCAATTAGTAAAACCCGGAAAAATCCCCAAATTTAACGAGTTAGGGTTCTAGACGAAAATACCTTGACTTCGGATGATGGATGACGATTATGCTGATGATATTATGTTAGCACGACTCTATGGTGATGGAATTTGAAGAGAACTCCGATCAGGACCGGTGGAAATCGTCTCTGAGGTCGCACGTCGAAGAAACGAAGAGAAAAGAACAAAACTGCTGCTCTGAAAACTACCCGCTGGGCTTATATAGTTTGTGAAGTTAGCGCACGCTAACTGCCATAGGGGTGTTCAAAACCGGATATCCGGACTTTCGGATATCCGAAATTTTGGATATCCGAAAATTCGGATAGTAGATTTTGATATCCGATATCCGTATCCGAAATTTCGGATATCCAGTTTTCGGATATCCGAAATTTCGGATACGGATATCGGATATCCGAATATCCGGAAAAAAATAAAAATTTTATTCGGATATCCTTATATTCGAAAAAAATATTCGGATTTGGATATCGGATATCCGAATATCCGAAAAAAACTTCGGATATGGATATCGAATATCCGAATATCCGAATACTTTTTATTATTTAAAATATAAAAAAATAAAAATTTTAGGATTTTCGGATATTTCGGATATCCGAATATCCGATTTTTCTGAAAACTACTATTCGATATCCGAATCCGAAGTTCCGGATATCCGAACTTCGGATATCCGAATTATCGGATATCCGAATTTTCGGATATCCGGAACTTCGGATTTTCGGATATTTCGGATCGGATATCGGATATTTTTGAACACCCCTAAACTGCCATATGTAGCGTGCGCTAACGGGGCCGTGACAGGTCCAGTGGCTACTGCCACCATTCGTTAGCGTACACTAACAATAGGGGGTTAGCGTACGCTAACTGCACTTCGGTTGTAATATCCGCAATTTCGAATTTCGGTAATTTTCTTTTTTTTGGTGTATTTCTCGATCGTAGTGACTCTCGTATACCTTTCAGTGTGTCCTTCCTGTCAACTGTTGAACTGTATTTTCGTTATTGATGTGCGGAACCGCCGTTTCGGGGTTGCCGCGGATCCATTTCGTGTTATTGGTTCCCAAATATTGATTCCTATCGTTTTATTCTCTTTCCGGATCATTTTCATCATTTTGGGACCCAAAAGGGGGTGTGGGCCGCGGCACAAGACAGGTGTGCCGCGGCACACATATTTCTCCAGTCGATGGTCGAGCGAACTGTACTGTGTGCCGCGGCACACCCATCCGGTGCCGCGGCACAGTGCCGAGTCAGTGCCGCGGCACATCCGTCCGGTGCCGCGGCACACCCGTGTGACATCTGCGACCAAAACCTGCCTGTACCGTGTGCCGCGGCACACGCGGGCTGTGCCGCGGCACAATGCCAAAACCTGGGAGTAAATTTTCGGCCTGTGCCGCGGCACACTTCGGCTGTGCCGCGGCACACGAAGCGGTCAACTGTGCAGTTCGTCTTTATTAGACGAAATCGGTCGTCTTCTCCCTCATTTTCACCTGCATCGCGAGAGAGAGTGAGAGAGAGGGGAAGGGTTCTTCATCTATATCCATTGGGGGGTTGATTTTCACCATTTTTCTTCGGTTGTGAGGCTCGGGCAATCAATCTAACGCGTGTTCTACGGATCTTGGTACTTGAATCTCGTAAGGTAATATTCTAAAACCCTATTTTCGATTAAATTGGGGGTTTTGGGTTTTTCTTCCGATTCGTTCCGTTTTGTTGGTGGATTCATGATGTATACGATTAATATTGTTAGTATCTTTAGTTTTCCTACGGATTCATGGATATTTTGTGGATTTTTACGGAATCGAGAGGGTTTGGTTGTGGTCCGCCCTCGTTGTTGTTTTCGGTATGAATATACATGAATCGTAGGCGGGTTTCCGGGTGTATTCCATTTCCATAATCGTTTAGAAGTGGTTGTGATTGTGCTATTCGAATCGTTAGGTTCATTTTCGGTTCCTCGCGGCCGTGCTTGATTCTTCCGCTCCGTTCATTGTCGTCTTCCTTTCGTTAGCATCGCGCCCAAGCTTCCCGGTTGAGCCGTATCCGTTCGTGGTTCAGTGCTCGTGGTATCGAGGCAAGTACCTTGCCCATACTTTTCTTATTTTATGGATATGATGATCGGTGATCGTCTTGTTGTGTTTATTTGGTTATTCGAAATGAAGTTTCAAAGGATTTCGGTTTGGCCTCGTTAAAGGCTTTCTTTCAAAACGCGTGTGTTTTGTGAACGGTACTTTGAGAATTGATTATGATTTGATTATTTTGAACGTTAAAGGATTTTATGATGATACTCCTATTGTTTAAAGTTATGGAATCGTGTATTCCGTATTTAATCTTGTGATTGTGTTTTGAAGAGTTTGATAATGGTGTCGAGTTAAGGGCCATCTCTAGTGAGTATTCTTAATGAACTTACATTCTTAGCATGTTAGTATTGCATGAGTAACGTGTGTGTGTGTATGCTCACTGCGGGTTAGATCCGACGGTGTCTCGGTAGGGCTCCACGAAGCTGTGGAACCGCGAGCTTGCTTTTAACCATCTGGGTTAGATCCGACGGTCTCGGTAGGGATCCACGAAGCCGTGGGTCCGCGGTTAATTGTGGTGCATTTTGCAAACGTGATTTGATATTGGCATTTCCTAAATGAGTGCTTTTGAACGGTTTTCATTTGCATGCATTGACTAAGTGTGTAAGAGGTAAGTTGTTCGTTTGGCCTACTTGGCTAGGATGGCTCTAGAGTATTTTGTTGTTTGTTTTAAATCCGTTATTTGTGGATTTTGATGTTGGGAGACGAACCTTGTGGTCGTTCTTGTGTCTTGTGGTGATGAGATTTGGGGCTAGAATCCCAATGGTTTTGTAAAAGTTATTTTATGGATTGGGGCTAAAATCCCAATTGTTTGGTAAAGGTGATTTTTACGGAAAGTAAACTTTTGGGGCGGTGACCCCTTTTGTCTTGTGGATTTTGAAAAGTAGGATTTGATAATCCTAAATGGTTTTCTATTAAAACTCTCGATGGCATTCTAAACCGTCTTATAAATTATTTCCATTGGTTTATGGTATTTCGATTTTGAAATGTTTTCTCAAACCCTTGCCTCGAGAAGTACTTTTCGCTTTGTTTGGATCTTTGAGGATTCTGGTTATTGTTATTCGTGGAATGTGAATTGTATGGCTCGTATTTGCACTTTGTATTTGCACTAGCAAAACGGTGGAGTTTGCTAACCCCGAGTATTCGGGGTGGATGTCTATTTTGCATTCGTTTTGGAGCATAACACGAGTCGGCACGAAGGATGATGAAAGATGAACGATACTAATCACACGAGGATCCGTTGATGTCGTATTGGTCTAGTTGTATTTTCTTTTCCGCCGCAGATCTTTCCACGTTGTACGGGAGTTTATTGTACTTTGACCCTGCGTGGGTATATGTTGTAATTGAGTTGTATATTTTATTGAAAGACCAAATCGGTCATCGAGTCATTTAGCCTTGAAGGCATTGTCGAGATGTTAAATGTTGTTACCACTGTAGATCTTCGAGGAGAGGGTCTACGGCGTGTAATATCCTTGAGTGGATTGGGGGTGTTACATAAATGGTATCAGAGCTTAGGTTGTGGAAACCTAGGCTGTCGGGTCAGTGGTGTCTATTGAGTTTTGTCTCGTCGGATTTAGTCTGACTGAGTCGTGTCGCGACGCGTCGTTTGAGTTGTTGGTTGTGGTTAGTATCGTGGGGCGATCATCATCTTCGTGCGACCGGTGGAAGTAAGTCTCCCTTCTTTGTGTCGTGCCTCGTGTGACACGAGCTATTTTTATGATTATTTGTTAAGTGATGGAATCCTTATGTGGATTTTGGTTTCACGATATGTATTTAATCGACTCTCGTATTTGATTTATACGAGGAGTGTCGTCGCTTGTGATGTCTTTTTATTGTTGTTTTTGTCCGTTGCTGATGATTTTCGAATCGATTTGCACGTTTTACAAGTTCTCTTGTGGAAGCTTTGTGCTTATACACGTTCGACTTGTTCACTAGCCAGTGCGGTAGGGTCTTTAGAGGCCTCGAATGGGGCCAGTGGTTTTGTTCTGAATGTGGTTATTTGACTCTAATATTTTATTCTTATGAGGAGTAGTGTTCTTTGGATTGTGCATGTTGAACTATATTTCTTTTATCCGCTGCGTGAGTTCTTTTGTAATGACTTTCGGTATTTTACCGACCGAGTTTTATTTCGATAACCGCTTCCCTTAACCGAGTTTTTGGCATTATGGCCTTGATCGCTTTGGCGAAATTCTTGTGACGGTATTTAGTATTTTGTAAATGGCTTCCGTGAGTTTTTGAAATATTACCGTCATCAGCCTTTTTGGCATTTTTGTAAATGGTTTTTAGCACTGGGTTCCACGGGACCCACAGCGCTATGATGTTCCGTGTGACTACCTGAAATTTTTGGGCATTCTATCCTTTTTGGCATCGTCCTTTTTGGCATTGAATTATTTTCGAAAACTTGAGTATCTTAGAAATAAATTTCGAGACATATTTTTTTCAAATGAGTTATTTTCTTGTGGTACATCCAGGTACCACAATATATTTCAAAATTTTTCTGCCTCGAGGACCAAAATGTTTTGAGATATTTTCAATGTTTTAGAAACACTTTTATCTAGACCCGAGGGTCGAATATTCTGAAAGTTTTCACTAAGAGAAAGTGTCCTCATTTTTATCAAATGCGAAACGTGTAATATCCGCAATTTCGAATTTCGGTAATTTTCTTTTTTTTCGGCGGAAGTCCGTTTTGACGACTCGCTCATGACCGTTTCGTCATTTCGAGAGTGATTAATTCTGCACTTTTTGTCATCCGAGTTCGTTTCGGTGTCGTTTTGTTGAGTTCCGTGCTTTTTAGCGACTTTTCCGCACTTGAGCTCGATTCTTGCGAATCTCGTCCAAATCAAGCTGTTGTTTCGAGTTTCTCGCAAGTTCATTTAATGTTATTATTCATGTTGCGAGCTTTGGTTCGGTGTTTCGATCACGTATCGTGATTTTCGGATGCTTTGGGCCATTTTTGTAATTTCCCAAAGTTTGGGGTAATTACTTCCGTTGTCGAATTCCGACACTTCGGATGGTCGGAATCGTGTGTTCTATTAGTGCTTGGATTCGTCTTTGCGAGTACTTCGTAACCGTATCTTCGATTTTTACTCAGGTTCGGGTTTCGGGGTCGTCCGGGCCGTCGGAGTGGCCACGGCCGAGTCACGGCCGGAGCAGGGCCTGGCCTGGCCGAGTTACGACCGTAAGGTGCCGGTTACGGCCGTAAGGTGTGCGAGTTACGTCCGTAAGCGTGATCGGGTATGGCCGTACGAGCGCTGGGCGGATTTTGACGAAGGCCGGTTACGGCCGTAAGGTGTGCGAGTTACGGCCGTAAGTGTCCTTTGGCCGGGCGATTTTTGACGACGAATGCCATTACGGCCGTAAGGCTCGCGAGTACGGCCGTAATGGACCGAGTTACGGCCGTAAGGCTGCCGATACGGCCAGTAACCCCCGGCTATATATAGCCTCGGCTCGGCGATTTCATTTCCTACGCGATTTTTCTTCCTTTTTCGCGTCTCGCGACGGAGGCTCGGGAAATCGAGTTCTTGGCCGATTCTAATCATTTCCAAGGCATTTTGGAAGATTCTTGTGGATTATATCATCATCCAATCCGTGTTCTTCGTCAAATCAAGGTATATTCTTGATTTTCCTTCAAGTTGACTTTTTGGAGAAATTGCTCTTGATTTCGCTTTCTAATCCGATTTTGATACATCGATTGGTGTAGTATGATGTTATTAATCGTGTTCTATGGGTTGTATATCCATATATCGAGTTTGTTTAACTCGATTGACGATTCAGTGTTCTTGGGAATTATCAACATTTAGTGTTCGATTAAATGTCCCAATGAGTTTCCTTCGATAGTTTGTTGGGATTTCCGTTGTTTTGGACATGTTCTACGGATTGTATATCCGTATTTTGAGTTCGTTGGAACCCAATCGGGATTTTTGGTTTTCTTAGGAACCTTGAACATTTAGTATCCGATCAAATGTCTCAAAGGGTTCCCTTCAATTCTTGACCGTGTTTTCCTTTGTTTTCAATTGTTAATCTCATAGTAACCGTGTTTCCGTTGGATTTCACGGAGGATTGTAGGTGTTCGGGGTTTTCCGGGTTGTGACGTATTCGGAATATTCGGGTGCCGACTATCGAGGCAAGTATCTTATTATACGACTTGTATCTTGTGAATAGTAATTACGTATGATTTGTATGACGATTTTGCTTGCCTCCGTAAATATGTTCCGTTGAGTTGGTTGTGTTTTCCGAAATTTGAAGGCTTTGTGATAATAGTGATATATTGGTATACGTGTTAGGCGTTGTGCCATTTGTGCGGGATTGCGATGTACATATGAGATGGTTGTACACGTGTTTGTTCAATGTATTGTGTACCGAATGTGTGTTGTGTTGGTTAAGAGTCGTTGTGATGATCATGATGTTTGTGTTGTTTTGGTTTACATGCTTGATTGTACATTTCGGCGTAATGTGGAATGACTTGACATTTAATGATTATGAATTGTGTCGAGTCGATGTGTGTGATCCAGTAGGGTCCGACGAGGCCTCGGAGTTCGGTACATGATGTGTACGAACAAAGTGTGTGAACCAGTAGGTCCGACGAGGCCTCGGAGTCCGTACATGACGTGTACGGACAAGGTGTGTGATCCGGGTAGGTCCGACGAGGCCTGCGGAGTTCGGTACATGATGTGTACGAACGATGTTGTAGCCGGGTAGGTCCGTTAAGGCCTCGGAGTTCGGTACATGATGTGTACGAACAGTGTGTGTGGTCCGGGTAAGGTCCGTTGAGGCCTCCGGAGTTCGGTACATGATGTGTACGAACAGTGTGTGTGGTCCGGGTAAGGTCCGTTGAGGCCTCCGGAGTTCGGTACATGATGTGTACGAACAGCGTGTGTGGTCCGGGTAAGGTCCGTCGAGGCCTCTGGGGTTCGGTACATGATGTGTACGAACAATGACCGTAGCGATGATTGTTTGGGTAACATTTTAAATATGGGTCTCGGACTCATAATGATATATTATCTAGTGTGCTTTGAAACGAGAATTGGGCTAAGGCCCTAATGTTTACAAAAAGGTTTTGTAATTTGGGACTCAAGGTCCAAAAGAATTTCTGCTTTAAAATTTCCCGAGATGATGTGTTCCTTTTCAAATATCTCTTACTTGAGT
This sequence comes from Orobanche coerulescens, assembly GCA_033398695.1. NCBI lineage: Eukaryota > Viridiplantae > Streptophyta > Magnoliopsida > Lamiales > Orobanchaceae > Orobanche > Orobanche coerulescens. The sequence goes on along the minus strand of CM065815.1, from coordinate 3,851,391 downwards.
TCAAAATTCTAAAACTTCTCGAAATATTTTGATAATTGATTTCAGCGTTAAATTCGTAGTTGCTATTTGCTTGTTACATTTCGTATGGTTTGATACTTGCACTAGTAAAACAGTGGAGTTTTACTAACCCCAGTAATCGGGGTGGATGTCTGTTTTGCGTCCGTGTACATGCGTTCTGGGGAGCAACACAGGGATTGGCACAAGAGGATGACGAGTGCGATACTAATCATGAGTCGAGAGTTGTTTTGATTTTTGTTGTGTTGTCGAGTTGATTTCGGTCTTATTGTATTGTATTTAGACCCTGTGTGGGTAATGTTATTTAAGCCGCTTTATCGATTGGGTTGTGTGACCTCATCGGCCTCGTGGATTCACGTGTAAGTGACCATATCGGTCTGTATCATTTTATTGTTTGACCCTGGCTGGGCAAGCATTTGGTTGTTTATGGATGTTTAGCCTGGTAGATCCTTGTGGAAAGGGTCTACGGCGTGTAATATTCCCATATGGTTTTGTGGATGTTACATTTATGGTATCGTAGCTTATGTTTCGGAAACCTAGCCGTCGGGTTGAGTCAAGTCGTGGTTTGTCGAGTAATGTGTTGTCTTGTCGTTCGAGTCGTCAGGTGACAAGTTGAGTTGTGCGTAGTCACAACGTGTCGGATATGTTGTCGGATGAGATTAGTATCGTGGGCGACCGTCATCTCCGTGCGGCCTGTGGATGTAAGTCTCCTCCTTTATGCGTAATACCTGTGTATCTCGATTTTATCTTAATGAGTTAATTGCGGTGCATAATTTTATTTGTACGGTGTTGTGAATATAGTTGTATTTAATACGTGTGATATATAGTATATGTATAAAACTGGGCCTATTGTTGTTTTACCTTTGAACCACTGTGAGGGGTGGTATGGTGTAAAAATTGAGAACCTTGATGGGTTTCGAATAAGGTATCGACGATTGAGTTCGTGAGAAACTCCGATGAATGGTTTTGTTGTATGTTTAAACTAGACGCTGTGAGATGCATTCAATTGGATTGTGCATGTTGGACTGTATTCCTTTTTCCGCTGCGTGAGTTCTTTTGTAATGACTTTCGGTATTTTACCGGCTGAGTTTTATTTCGAAAACCGATTCCCTTAACCGAGTTTTTGGCATTATGGCCTTGATCATTTTGGCGAAATTCTTATGACGGTATTTAGTATTTTGTAAATGGCCTTTGTGAGTTTTGAAATATTACCGTCATTGCCCTTTTTGGCATTTTTGTAAATGGTTTTATCCTGTGGGTTCCGGCGTGGGACCCACGGCGCTATAAAGTTTTGTGTAATTACCTGAAATTTTTGGGCATTCTAGCCTTTTTGGCATCGTCCTTTTTCTTTGGCATTGAATTATTTTGAAAACTTGAGTATCTTAGAAATAAATTTCGAGACGTACGTTTAAAATCAATTGTTTTCTCGCGGTACTTCCAGGGTGCCACAATATGTTTCAAAATTCTTCTACCTCGAGGACCAAAATGTTTTGAGATATTTTCAATGTTTCATAAACACTTTTACTTAGACCCGAGGGTCGAATATTCTGAAAGCTTTTCACTAAAAGAAAGTGTCCTCATTTTTATCAAATGCGAAATGGTTTTCCAAAGTCTCGATAATGATGTTTCACGTTTTTACTTTTTTTTGAAATGTGATACTCAAGATCGACCGGTGTTTTTCTAAATTATTTTCCGAATGAGGTTTTCGTTTTTAAAACCTATCCATTCCCGTTTGAGGGCTGGGTATGTATGTATGATGTTGGCTTTGTCGCTATGATGTTAACTCCCGAATATGATCGAGTTGGTGGCATGAACGTTGAGGCGTTGCCACGTATTTGTTGTACTAGCCCTCTGTGAGAGGTGTGAACTGGTACTTAATGGTTGTCGTCTCGTGGTGGATTGCGTGTCCCACACGAGTGTGAGATGTTGAAGCTTGGGTTTGTACGTTGGTGTACATATGTGATTGTTTCATGATGTTTGTATTCCGTCCGGTTATCGTTCGGGCCATTGAGATCGCCAAACGATACCGTCGTTGTTGTAGTGTTTGTGTGTGTATTACTTTACGATGGTAATCGTTGTATATGCTATGTGTTAGGATTCCTTGTTGTCTTTGAGTTGGCATCTCCGGTATGTTGTTTTGCGGTGTTATGTTCCATTGTATCTAGCATTTGTATTTTCGGTATGCCGAGCCGAGGCATTTCAACCGTGATGTGCCGGGGGAATGTACGTGCAATTTGTCCTTCTCGTCAGTAACACATTTCGAGTGTGGACTCGAGGGTCACCGAATTCAGTTTTGCGAATTGGCTACCGAGACTTTCGGAGTTCGCGCTTCAGCACAGATATCAGAATCGGCTTTGAGAGGCCTTTGAAGGAGGTTTCTGTCGATTGCCTGTTGTGTCGTCTCCTTGATTTCGTTATTGTGAGTATCGGGGACGACCTTCTTTTATAAGAGGTCGAATGTAATACCCGTATTGTTTTTGGACTTCTTCATTTTCTCTTTCTCGATCTATCGATTCGCTCGTGTTCGTTGATACTGTCTGAACTTGTTTTGTATTTCGGGTTCATCATTCGAACGAGCTGTGATCTTGTTTTGGGTCGACCTGGTATCGCTGTGACTTTTCCGAGTACGGTTCGATTCTTGTGAACCTTGTTCGGAAGTAACATCTTTTGGTTCTACTAGTTCTTTTATTCAAAGTGGATCGGATTTGGAACTTCTGTATTTTCGACTCTGTCGACTCGTTTATGTTCATTGACGTTTTCTGAGCTTGTCCTGCCCCTTGCTTTTGTTGATCGAACGAGGGTGGTATTATTTCGTAATTACTCGTTCGTCGTTGTGACTTTTCAATTGTTATTCCCTTTCCTGTGGGTCTTATGCGAGTGTGCATCTTGTTGTTTTCACCGGATCATGTTTTGTCTCGAGTCGAGATGTGAACCTCGGAGTTGTCGGTTGAACCTTATTGTTCTTCGTGATCCGAACATGATCGTTCGATTTTTGTTGTCTCGATCTTTGTGGTTCGATCGTTTGATTGTTCAATTTTTGTTGATCTCGTTTCGTGATTGTTGAACATTCAGACTCCTTCGAAATTCCCTTAAGTTCGGGAAATTAGTCTCGTTTTCGATCTTCCTGTTGGGTTTTCTATGTATCGAATACAAAATAATCGGAGTAAAAACGCAGCGGAACAATAAAAGTGAAAACCCAATTTAGGATCGCATGCAGTAATTTAATTGTTTAATTAAAGAGTTAATCGAATTACCTTAATCCGATTGAACAAATCTAGATCCGGACTAGAAGCAGATGAATATCTCCTTCCTCTTCTGGTGATCCACACACGAACAATTCCACAAGCCGGATTGCTAGATCTCATTTAATAATATTGATAAATAGTACAACACAACTTCCTTACTAGAAGGATTGTACTATTGATCAAGATCAACTAAGGGAAGAGGAACGACCGACTCCGTTCTCCTACAGTATAATGTAGATGGCCGATTTTTCTTCTTCTTGAAGGGCCGATTTTAGGTCTTATTTTCTGGTTACAACTCCTTGTCCAAGACCTTATATTTATACTAAGTAAACCCTAGATTCAATAATCTAGTATTTGCTTAGTTGCCCTCAACTTATTAAATAATACAATATATATAATATCCAATATTATATATATATTACTTTATTATTTAATCTCCTTATAAATATAATATCCAATATTATATTTATTATTCCCGATTGATATTTATTCCTACTTGTCTATAATTGTCGTATGTGCGACTAAAAGGCTTATATTATGTTGGCAATTATTTAATACCTTATTAAATAATAAATCATAAGCGCCTCTAGCAAGACATTATGATTACCCAAATAATATAAGTTAATAGTCCATTAAACCTTTTAACGTGTCAAATCCCTTTGTCACGCGATATCATATTTGAACTAAGTCATGGAGTCTGTCATACTTATTTATGTTCAAATGCTTTCGATCTTAAGTAGATCGATTGAATCAAATGACTCTTCATTTGAGCATGGCCATGCATTTCCTTGATCCTACTTATCGAGGGGCCCAGCAGATATCTCTCTCACTTAAGAGAGGGACAAATCCCCATCTTGATTATTCATTGCCCTCTACATGACTCCCACTAATCCCGATCGCTAACCTTTATGATCACCATGTTTGATGACGTTGGATTACGTCAAGGCATAGCGATTATCATGTTGGACTCTATGATAATCTCGTGTTCAAGGATTTATTGACATACCGTATTGAGATTCACTTATGACATTTCCATGCGGTGATCTCAATGCGGGTCGGTCCAAGATTAGTTCTCCAACCAATACCCATAAGATTGATCCGTACCATACGCATAATCATCCGATGATTATCAATCAAACTTATACTAGTATATTAATCACTTGAGTCTCTACTCAACGCGATTTTACCAGTGACATTTGAATAATCTTATTATTCGTGAATAACTATTATTCGATTATTATAATATTAAAACATGCACACATTATAATAATCAACGAGAAATAAATGATATCAAATAACTTTATTTAAATGTGACAATTACAAATCTAGGCACATCGAATGTCCTAGGGCACTATTCCCAACAATCTCCCACTTGCACTAGGACCATTCATTCATGACCTTTAGTCCTATCGCTCTAGCATGCTCAACATGCTTTCCTTGTGAGAGAGGCTTGGTAAGTGGATCTCGCAACATTCTCTTCCGTTGCTACTTTGCATATTGTAATATCTCCTCGTCCGACGATCTCTCCGACTAGGTGATATTTTCCGAGTATATGTTTGGAATTATGATGGGACCTAGGCTCTTTAGCTTGTGCAATAGCACCATTATTGTCACAATAAAGGCTTATGGGACCTGGATGGTTGGCACCACTCCTAGTTCGCAACGAACTTCTTGATCCATACGGCTTCCTTAGCCGCATCCGATGCCGCTGTGTACTCACCAGAATGTAATCAAAGAACCGTGCTTTGCTTGGAACTCTTCCAACTCACAAGACCTCCATTCAATACAAACACATAACCAGCTTGCGATTTGAAATCGTCTCTGTCGGTTTCGAAACTTGCATCGGCGTAACCTCTTACACCCAACTCGTTTCCCACCCTCCATAAACTAGGAAATCATCCTTGGTTCTTCTCAAGTACTTTAGGATGGTTTTCACCTTATCGATGACTTTCACTGGATTCGATTGGTATCGACTTGTCATACTAAGAGCAAGCGATACATCCGGTCGAGTACAAATCATGGCATACATGATCGATCCAATAGCCGATGCGTATGGTATCTTGCTCATACGTGCTCGCTCATCGGAGTCTTAGGACTCGAGTCTCACTCGAGATGAATGCCATGTGACATTGGCAAGAGTCCTCTCTTGGAGTCTTGCATATTGAACCTCTTCAATATTTTATTAATGTATGTACTTTGACTCGGACCAATCAATCTCTTTGATCTATCTCTATAGATCTTTATCCCAAGAATATAAGCGGCTTCTCCTAAGTCTTTCATTGAGAAACAACTTCCCAACCAAGTCTTGATCGTCATAAGGTGGGAATGTCATTTCCAATGAGTAATATGTCATCTACATATAAGACTAAGAAAACAACTATTCTCCCACCAACCTTCTTGTACACACAAGGTTCATCTTCATTTTGAATGAACCCAAACTCTTTGACAGTTTCATCAAAACGAAGATTCCAGCTCCGAGAAGCTTGCTTCAACCCATAAATGGATCTTTGAAGCTTGCAAACCTTTTTAGAATTTTACGGATGAACAAAACCTTCAGGTTGTGTCATATACACATCCTCGAGTAAGTTTCCATTAAGGAATCTTGTTTTGACATCCATTTGCCATATTTCATAATCATAGTATGCGGCAATGGCAAATAAAATTCTAATTGATTTAAGCATGACTACCGCGAAAAGGTCTCATCATAGTCAACACCATGAATCTGCATAACCTTTTGCCACTAGTCTAGCTTTATAGGCTTGCAGATTATCATCCATGTCTTTCTTCTTTTATAGACCCATTTGCACCCAATGGTTTTAACACCCTCGGTGGATCTATCAAGTTCCAAACTTGATTGTCATACATGGATTGCATCTCGACTTCATGGCTTCTAGCCATTCCTGACTCGTCCCGGCGGCTTCAGATAGGTACTAGGCTCATCATCTATGAGTGATGCATCATCATCCTCCGTTACGAGATAACCATATCTCTCAGTTCATGTCGCATCCTATCGATCTGCGTGGGACTTGTGTACTTTGAATGGGCTCTTCAACCGTTTGTTGAGCTTGTTCGGTTTCCATCGGTGAAGCGATGTCTTCTTGTGGTTCTCGATTTTCCTCGAGAATTACTCTTCTCCCACTGTCTCTTTTGGAAATAAATTCCCTTTCTAAGAATACTGATTTCGAGCAACAAACACTTTGTTCTCTCGGGCTTGTAAAAGTAATATCCTTTAGTTTCCTTAGGATATCCCACAAATAAACATCTTTCGTATCCGGCCGCGCTTGTCAAACACTTGGCGCCTTACGACGCTTCGCAACCCCGGATCTTTAGAAAAGACAAGTTTGGTCTTTTACTACCCATTTCTCAAATGGTGTCTTTTCAATCGCTTTAGATGGAACACGGTTAAGGGTGAATGTCATTGCTTTCTAAGGCGTGGCCCCAAAATGATAATGGAAGCTCTGTCGACTCATCATGGATCGAACCATATCTAATAAAGTTCGATTCCTCCTCTCGGACACTCCGTTATGCCGAGGTGTGCCGGGAGGAGTAAGTTGCGAAACAATTCCACAACTCCTAAGATGATCATCGAATTCTTGGCTCAAGTATTCCCCACCTCGATCCGATCGAAGGGCTTTAATTGTCTTGCCAAGTTGATTCTCGTACTTCATTCGGAATATTTTGAACATTTCAAAAGATTCATGTTTATACTTCATAAGATAAACATATCCATATCGGCTAAAATCATCGGTGAATGTAATGAAGTATTGGTATCCGCCTCGGCATGAGTGCTAAGAGGTCCGCACACACGCATGTATTAGGCCTAATAGATCACTAGCCCTTTCTCCATGACCGGTGAAAGGATTCTTCGTCATCTTGCCCAATAAACAAGATTCGCATGTCCCATATGATTCATAGTCAAAAGAGTCTAAAAGTCCATCATTATGGAGTTTAGAAATGCGTTCGTTTATGTGACCAAGTCGACAATGCCATAAGTAAGTCGGATTAGAATCATTGAGCTTAGGTTTCTTGGATGCAATGTTATAGACTTCCAAAGTGTCGGACTCATCTAGATCAATATTGTAAAGGCGTATATAACTTTGCGGTACCATAAAGCAAGTCATCAAAGAAAATACGAATGATCTTATTCTTAATAAGAAAATCGTAACCTTCACAATCTAATGTAGAAACCGAAATAATATTCCTATTCATAGCGGGAACATAATAGCAATTGTTCAAAACTAACAAAAGCCCATTGGGCAAAACTAGATCATAAGTTCCTACGGCTAGTGCGGCAACTCTTGCTCCATTGCCGACTCTTAGATCTACTTCCCTTTCTTGATTCTCTCTGCTTCTCAACCCCCGCACATTTGTACAAATGTGAGATCCACATCCAAAGATCTAATACCCAGGAGTTAGAGGTAGATAAGTTAACTTCTATAACAAATATACTGTGGCGCCTCACCGCCCTTGGTACGCTTTAGCTCTTCCAAGTAAATCTTGCAATTTCTTTTCCAATGTCCTGGTTTATTGCAATGATGGCAATTTCCATCTTTGGGAGCTTTAGCCTTGAAACCCGGCCTAGTAGGGTCTTTAGATTTGGCAACTTTTGCCTTACCCTTGCCCTTGCCTTTGTTCTTAAAGGATTTCCCTTTGCGACCATCAACACATGGTTTGGTTTCTTCTTAATATTCTCGCTCACTGCTTTTAAGCATCCCATGCGGCTCAAAGAATGGACTTCTCCATCTCATTCATATTATAGTTCATAATGAACTGACCGAAACTTTCGGGCAATGAGTTTAGGATCACATCCGTGGAGTGCTCCTTAGAAAGTGGAAAACCAAGCCTTTCAAGATGATCAATATATCCTTTCATCTTGAGCACGTGAGCGCCGACAGATGTCCCTCAACCATCTTGCAAGCATACAAGGCTTGAAAGGTCTCATACCTCTCTTGCCTAGCATGCTTCGAGAAAGTTTCCTTGAGGTGAGCATTTAGCTCATAAGCTTCCATTTCCTCCAGATTCTTCGAAGTTACGGACAAATGGTGGCCAACATAAGACAACCGACATCAATGGAATCATCACAATGTTTCTTCCATTTGTCTTTTGTTGCTTTATTTGCATTGTCAGCTGGCTCATCGGGAATTTCTTCCTCAAGAACATACAACTTTCTTTCTTGCTTGAGAACTATTCTCGTGCTCGGATCCAATCCAGATAGTTCTTTGCCATTTTCTTTCAGCTTGTCCTTCTCAAGGACGGATCGCGATGAAATGGTGGATGTGTTGTTTGATGCCATTCTACAAAATTCAATATGCAAAATATTTAGTCACATTATTTTATTTCTCGAAAAATACTCCCACTAAAACAAAGTACCCTCAATTTACAACATTTGTAATTTTAGTGGGCTAAGATCCCATTTCGCACAATCCTAAACTCGGCTTTGGCATGACGCCTAGAATTGAACTACTTTAGGTGGATAACTCTTTATCGATTACATCATATGTAACTCTTAGATTATGTCATGGGATTTGGCATCGTATGCCCAAGCATGTTATAATCCCATCTTATGCCTTAAGGTTCAAAACTATTTTGATTTCCAAATTCATTAAACGTATAGGTATCACCATTACCTATCCTACCTTACTAAGATAATCCGAGTGCCCGACTTTGGCATGACCCACTCATGATGATCGAAGTCTTGATAGGTGTTTTTCAAATGAACGGCATTAAAATTTTAACGAGGATTTTTATCCTATGTTAATGTCTATGTTTGCTAACATACATCTAAACATACATAGCATCACATACATGCATAAATTTAAACATACATCGCATCACATGACAATAAAGCATAGGACCGTGTATAGCATGACCATAATCTAACGTGATTTTCATGAGCCAACATGAAAATCACAAAGGTCATCTAAAGGGTTAAATATGGTCTTCATTGATCTTCCAACTCCTTGGAACGTCATACGCGATCAATTTGCTCCTCGAGTCCATCTATCTCGTCCTTCTTGTCTTCATTACATTAATGAAATTTAATACTACACTAATAAATTAAATTACAAGAAGTACAAACGACACGCAGGCCGTAAAATAATAAACAATTTAAATAGACGACTCGCAGGCCGTAAAACCAATTATAATTAAACGACACGCAGGCCGTAAAAACCAACCCATAAGAAATTAAATTATCCAATCACATTGGTCAATTTATGGTCATGTCATACACCACACACATACCATAAATAATTATCAAATAATTAATAAAGCATGTAATATACTAAATAATCAATTTATCTGACAATCAGACAATAATTAAAATTTGTGTCATCTCATGAACAGAACTGGACTCTGGCCGAGATGGCTGCCAGCGAGATCTGGGCACGGGTTTGCCCGGGTTCGAAACCCGGCGGTTGCAGTTGCAACATTTTGCAACTATTATTTCCAAATTTACTTTTATAACAAAAGGACTTATAAAAGGAACTACTGAAAAGTTACCAAAACAAGATCCAGCCGAGATGGAAAGTGGTCTTTGAAGGATAGCCGACTGGCGCGGGATCGAATCCCAGTTTTTGCGGAAGTATTTTTGCAATATTTAAAATAGATTTACTTGCCTTTAATAAAACCTTCCGTGTATTATTTCCAAAACAAACTCGCAGCGCACATGGTAAGTCGCTAGGCCGCTGCCCTGGACCTCCAGGGTTCGAACCCCTGGTGATGCAAAATCATATTTTTGCTAATTAATACAACTCCGGGTCCAGCCCGACTTCGACCGGACCGGACCCGAATCGCCCGACACACTGCATCGTTTCCATCAGCTTCGATGCAGCTTTTGCGAAAAACAGTAAAATTATTTTTGACGATCCGATTTAATCAAATTAAACTAAAAAAATATTTTATAAAATCTATATTTTATAAACATAATCAGAACATAATTTACACATAAATATGTTCTACATAAACAATTAAATTACATGCAAGTTGGCTCAGATACCACCGTTGGGTTTTCTATGTATCGAATACAAAATAATCGGAGTAAAAACGCAGCGGAACAATAAAAGTGAAAACCCAATTTAGGATCGCATGCGTAATTTAATTGTTTAATTAAAGAGTTAATCGAATTACCTTAATCCGATTGAACAAATCTAGATCTGGACTAGAAGCGGATGAATATCTCCTTCCTCTTACGGTGATCCACACACGAACAATTCCACAAGCCGGATTGCTAGATCTCATTTAATAATATTGATAAATAGTACAACACAAATTCCTTACTAGAAGGATTGTACTATTGATCAAGATCAACTAAGGGAAGAGGAACGACCGACTCCGTTCTCCTACGGTATAATGTAGATGGCCGATTTTTCTTCTTCTTGAAGGGCCGATTTTAGGTCTTATTTTCTGGTTACAACTCCTTGTCCAAGACCTTATATTTATACTAAGTAAACCCTAGATTCAATAATCTAGTATTTGCTTAGTTGCCCTCAACTTATTAAATAATACAATATATATAATATCCAATATTATATATATTACTTTATTATTTAATCTCCTTATAAATATAATATCCAATATTATATTTATTATTCCCGATTGATATTTATTCCTACTTGTCTATAATTGTCGTATGTGCGACCAAAAGGCTTATATTATGTTGGCAATTATTTAATACCTTATTAAATAATAAATCATAAGCGCCTCTAGCAAGACATTATGATTACCCAAATAATATAAGTTAATAGTCCATTAAACCTTTTAACGTGTCAAATCCCTTTGTCACGCGATATCATATTTGAACTAAGTCATGGAGTCTGTCATACTTATTTATGTTCAAATGCTTTCGATCTTAAGTAGATCGATTGAATCAAATGACTCTTCATTTGAGCATGGCCATGCATTTCCTTGATCCTACTTATCGAGGCCCAAAGCAGATATCTCTCTCACTTAAGAGAGGGACAAATCCCCATCTTGATTATTCATTGCCCTCTACATGACTCCCACTAATCCCGATCGCTAACCTTTATGATCACCATGTTTGAGATGACGTTGGATTACGTCAAGGCATAGCAGATTATCATGTTGGACTCTATGATAATCTCAGGTTCAAGGATTTATTGACATACTGTATTGAGATTCACTTATGACATTTCCATGCAGTGATCTCAATGCGGGTCGGTCCAGTATTAGTTCTCCAACCAATACCCATAAGATTGATCCGTACCATACGCATAATCATCCGATGATTATCAATCAAACTTATACTAGTATATTAATCACTTGAGTCTCTACTCAACGCGATTTTACCAGGGACATTTGAATAATCTTATTATTCGTGAATAACTATTATTCGATTATTATAATATTAAAACATGCACACATTATAATAATCAACGAGAAATAAATGATATCAAATAACTTTATTTAAATGTGACAATTACAAATCTAGGCACATCGAATGTCCTAGGGCACTATTCCCAACACTTCCAACCCTTGGGCGGTGGAATTCCGTATTTGTTCGGCGTGTGGCTCATGTTTTGATTGATATACCGTTGGGTTGGTCAATCGTATTGATTTTCGTTGGATGTGTTTTGTGATTGTTCGGATAATCGACTTGATTGTATTATCTGTTTGATGACGCTTGTCACTTGTTGACTTTATTATGTTCCTAACGGCGACGTTGTATTGGTCGTCGTGGAGCGTGTTTTCACGCCGTATGTCTCTTTGCGTTTCTTGCAGCGTTTCGCCGTCGGGCGCGAGTTTTCGGTTTTTGCGTATCTCGTCGAGTTTTCCTGGCAGGGTATATTGCTTCCCCCTACTTGTTTTAAGTTTCGGGACGAAACTTCTTTTAAGGAGGGTAGAATGTAATATCCGCAATTTCGAATTTCGGTAATTTTCTTTTTTTTCGGCGGAAGTCCGTTTTGACGACTCGCTCATGACCGTTTCGTCATTTCGAGAGTGATTAATTCTGCACTTTTTGTCATCCGAGTTCGTTTGTGTCGCTTTTGTTGAGTTCCGTGCTTTTTAGCGACTTTTCCGCACTTGAGCTCGATTCTTGCGAATCTCGTCAAATCAAGTTGTTTGAGTTTCTCGCAAGTTCATTTAATGTTATTATTCATGTTGCGAGCTTTGGTTCGGTGTTTCGATCACGTATCGTGATTTTCGGATGCTTTGGGCCATTTTTGTAATTTCCCAAAGTTTGGGGTAATTACTCGTTGTCGAATTCGACACTTCGGATGGTCGGAATCGTGTGTTCTATTAGTGCTTGGATTCGTCTTTGCGAGTACTTCGTAACCGTATCTTCGATTTTTACTCGTGTTCGGGTTTCGGGGTCGTCCGGCCATCGGAGTGGCCACGCCGAGTCACACGGGAGCAGTGGCCTGCTCGGCCGAGTTACGGCCGTAAGGTGCGATTACGGCCGTAAGGTGTGCGAGTTACGGCCGTAAGCGTGATCGGGTATGGCCGCACGAGGCCGGGCGGATTTTGACGAAGGCGATTCTGGCCGTAAGGTGTGCGATTACTGTAAGTGTGTCCAGGCCGCGATTTTTGACGAATGCGATTACGGCCGTAAGGCCTGCCGAGTACGGCCGTAAGGGATCGACTTAATGCCGTAAGTCCTGCCGATTACGGCCAGAACTCTGCCGGCTATATATAGCCTGGCTCGGCCAGATTTCATTTCCTACGCGATTTTTCTTCCTTTTTCGGCGTCTGGCGACGGGAGGCTCGGGAAATCGAGTTCTTGGCCGATTCTAATCATTTCCAAGGCATTTTGGAAGATTCTTGTGGATTATATCATCATCCAATCCGTGTTCTTCGTCAAATCAAGGTATATTCTTGATTTTCCTTCAAGTTGACTTTTTGGAGAAATTGCTCTTGATTTCGTTTCTAATCCGATTTTGATACATCGATTGGTGTAGTATGATGTTATTAATCGTGTTCTATGGGTTGTATATCCATATATCGAGTTTGTTTAACTCGATTGACGATTCGAGTGTTCTTGGGAATTATTGAACATTTAGTGTTCGATTAAATGTCCCAATGAGTTTCCCTTCGATAGTTTGTTGGGATTTCCGTTGTTTTGGACATGTTCTACGGATTGTATATCCGTATTTTGAGTTCGTTGGAACCCAATCGGGATTTTTGGTTTTCTTAGGAACCTTGAACATTTAGTATCCGATCAAATGTCTCAAAGGGTTCCCTTCAATTCTTGACCGTGTTTTCCTTTGTTTTCAATTGTTAATCTCATAGTAACCGTGTTTCCGTTGGATTTCACGGAGGATTGTAGGTGTTCGGGGTTTTCCGGGTTGTGCCGTATTCGTCGGAATATTCGGGTGCCGACTATCGAGGCAAGTATCTTATTATACGACTTGTATCTTGTGAATAGTAATTACGTATGATTTGTATGACGATTTTGCTTGCCTCCGTAAATATGTTCCGTTGAGTTGGTTGTGTTTTCCGAAATTTGAAGGCTTTGTGATAATAGTGATATATTGGTATACGTGTTAGGCGTTGTGCCATTTGTGCTGGATTGCGATGTACATATGAGATGGTTGTACACGTGTTTGTTCAATGTATTGTGTACCGAATGTGTGTTGTGTTGGTTAAGAGTCGTTGTGATGATCATGATGTTTGTGTTGTTTTGGTTTACATGCTTGATTGTACATTTCGGCGTAATGTGGAATGACTTGACATTTAATGATTATGAATTGTGTCGAGTCGATGTGTGTGTGATCCAGGTAGGGTCTGACGAGGCCTCTGGAGTTCGGTACATGATGTGTACGAACAAAGTGTGTGAACCAGGTAGGGTCTGACGAGGCCTCTGGAGTCCGGTACATGACGTGTACGGACAAGGTGTGTGATCCAGGTAGGGTCTGACGAGGCCTCTGGAGTTCGGTACATGATGTGTACGAACGATGTTGTAGCCGGGTAGGGTCCGTTGAGGCCTCCGGAGTTCGGTACATGATGTGTACGAACAGTGTGTGTGGTCCGGGTAAGGTCCGTTGAGGCCTCCGGAGTTTGGTACATGATGTGTACGAACAGTGTGTGTGGTCCGGGTAAGGTCCGTTGAGGCCTCCGGAGTTCGGTACATGATGTGTACGAACAGCGTGTGTGGTCCGGGTAAGGTCCGTCGAGGCCTCTGGGGTTCGGTACATGATGTGTACGAACAATGACCGTGTAGCAGTGATTGTTTGGGTAACATTTTAAATATGGGTCTCGGACTCATAATGATATATTATCTAGTGTGCTTTGAAACGAGAATCGGGCTAAGGCCCTAATGTTTACAAAAAGGTTTTGTAATTTGGGACTCAAGGTCCAAAAGAATTTCTGCTTTAAAATTTCCCGAGATGATGTGTTCCTTTTCAAATATCTCTTACTTGAGTTCAAAATTCTAAAACTTCTCGGGAATATTTTGATAATTGATTTCCGCGTTAAATTCGTAGTTGCTATTTGCTTGTTACATTTCGTATGGTTTGATACTTGCACTAGTAAAACAGTGGAGTTTACTAACCCCGAGTAATCGGGGTGGATGTCTGCTTTGCGTCTGTACATGCATTCGAGGGAGCAACACAGGATTGGCACAAGAGGATGACGAGCCGCGATACTAATCATGAGTCGAGAGTTGTTTTGATTTTTGTTGTGTTGTCGAGTTGATTTCGGTCTTCCGTATTGTATTTAGACCCTGTGTGGGTAATGTTATTTAAGTCAGTTTTATCGATTGGGTTGTGTGACCTCATCGGCCAGTGGATTCACGTGTAAGTGACCATATCGGTCTGTATCATTTTATTGTTTGACCTGGCCGGGCAAGCATTTGGTTGTTTATGGATGTTTAGCCCGGTAGATCCTTGTGGAAAGGGTCTACGGCGTGTAATATTCCCATATGGTTTTGGGGATGTTACATTTATGGTATCGGAGCTTAGGTTGCGGAAACCTAGCCGCTTGCCGAGTCAAGTCGTGGTTTGTCGAGTAATGTGTTGTCTTGTCGTTCGAGCCGTCAGGTGACAAGTTGAGTTGTGCGTAGTCACAACGTGTCGGATATGTTGTCGGATGAGATTAGTATCGTGGGCGACCGTCATCTCCGTGCGGCTGTGGATGTAAGTCTCCTCCTTTATGCGTAATACCTGTGTATCTCGATTTTATCTTAATGAGTTAATTGCGGTGCATAATTTTATTTGTACGGTGTTGTGAATATAGTTGTATTTAATACGTGTGATATATAGTATATGTATAAACTGGGCCTATTGTTGTTTTACCTTTGAACCACTGTGAGGGGTGGTATGGTGTAAAAACTGAGAACCTTGATGGGTTTCGAATAAGGTATCGACGATTGAGTTCGTGAGAAACTCCGATGAAGGGTTTTGGTGTCTGTTTAAACTAGACGCATTGTGAGATGCATTCAATTGGATTGTGCATGTTGGTGTATTCCTTTTTCATTGCGTGAGTTCTTTTGTAATGACTTTCGGTATTTTACCTACTGAGTTTTATTTCAAAACCGATTCCCTTAACCGAGTTTTTGCATTATGGCCTTGATCATTTTGGCGAAATTCTTATGACGGTATTTAGTATTTTGTAAATGGCCTTTGTGAGTTTTGAAATATTACCGTCATTGCCCTTTTGGCATTTTTGTAAATGGTTTTATCCTGTGGGTTCCGGCGTGGGACCCACGGCGCTATAAAGTTTTGTGTAATTACGAAATTTTTGGGCATTCTAGCCTTTTTGGCATCGTCCTTTTCTTTGGCATTGAATTATTTTGAAAACTTGAGTATCTTAGAAATAAATTTCGAGACGACGTTTAAAATCAATTGTTTTCTCGGTACTTGTGGTGCCACAATATGTTTCAAAATTCTTCTACCTCGAGGACCAAAATGTTTTGAGATATTTTCAATGTTTCATAAACACTTTTACTTAGACCCGAGGGTCGAATATTCTGAAAGCTTTTCACTAAAAGAAAGTGTCCTCATTTTTATCAAATGCGAAATGGTTTTCCAAAGTCTCGATAATGATGTTTCACGTTTTTACTTTTTTTTTGAAATGTGATACTCAAGATCGACCGGTGTTTTTCTAAATTATTTTCCGAATGAGGTTTTCGTTTTTAAAACCTATCCATTCCCGTTTGAGGGCTGGGTATGTATGTATGATGTTGGCTTTGTCGCTATGATGTTAACTCCCGAATATGATCGAGTTGGTGGCATGAACGTTGAGGCGTTGCCACGTATTTGTTGTACTAGCCCTCTGTGAGAGGTGTGAACTGGTACTTAATGGTTGTCGTCTCGTGGTGGATTGCGTGTCCCACACGAGTGTGAGATGTTGAAGCTTGGGTTTGTACGTTGGTGTACATATGTGATTATTTCATGATGTTTGTATTACGTGTTGGTTATCGTTCGGGCCATTGAGATCGCCAAACGATACCGTCGTTGTTGTAGTGTTTGTGTGTGTATTACTTTACGATGGTAATCGTTGTATATGCTATGTGTTAGGATTCCTTGTTGTGCTGAGTTGGCATCTCCGGTATGTTGTTTTGCGGTGTTATGTTCCATTGTATCTAGCATTTGTATTTTCGGTATGCCGAGCCGAGGCATTTCAACCGTGATGTGCCGGGGGAATGTACGTGCAATTTGTCCTTCTCGTCAGTAACACATTTCGAGTGTGGACTCGAGGGTCACCGAATTCAGTTTTGCGAATTGGCTACCGAGACTTTCGGAGTTCGCGCTTCAAAGACAGAGATATCGAATCGGCTTTGAGAGGCCTTTGAAGGAGGTTTCGCCGATCACTGTTGTGTCGTCTCCTTGATTTCGTTATTGTGAGTATCGGGGACGACCTTCTTTTATAAGAGGTCGAATGTAATACCCGTATTGTTTTTGGACTTCTTCATTTTCTCTTTCTCCAGTCTATCGATTCGCTCGTGTTCGTTGATACTGTCTGAACTTGTTTTGTATTTCGGGTTCATCATTCGAACGAGCTGTGATCTTGTTTTGGGTCGACCTGGTATCGCTGTGACTTTTCCGAGTACGGTTCGATTCTTGTGAACCTTGTTCGGAAGTAACATCTTTTGGTTCTACTAGTTCTTTTATTCAAAGTGGATCGGATTTGGAACTTCTGTATTTTCGACTCTGTCGACTCGTTTATGTTCATTGACGTTTTCTGAGCTTGTCCTGCCCCTTGCTTTTGTTGATCGAACGAGGGTGGTATTATTTCGGAATTACTCGTTCGTCGTTGTGACTTTTCAATTGTTATTCCCTTTCCTGTGGGTCTTATGCGAGTGTGCATCTTGTTGTTTTCACCGGATCATGTTTTGTCTCGAGTCGAGATGTGAACCTCGGAGTTGTCGGTTGAACCTTATTGTTCTTCGTGATCCGAACATGATCGTTCGATTTTTGTTGTCTCGATCTTTGTGGTTCGATCGTTTGATTGTTCAATTTTTGTTGATCTCGTTTCGTGATTGTTGAACATTCAGACTCCTTCGAAATTCCCTTAAGTTCGGGAAATTAGTCTCGTTTTCGATCTTCCAACCCTTGGGCGGTGGAATTCCGTATTTGTTCGGCGTGTGGCTCATGTTTTGATTGATATACCGTTGGGTTGGTCAATCGTATTGATTTTCGTTGGATGTGTTTTGTGATTGTTCGGATAATCGACTTGATTGTATTATCTGTTTGATGACGCTTGTCACTTGTTGACTTTATTATGTTCCTAACGGCGACGTTGTATTGGTCGTCGTGGAGCGTGTTTTCACGCCGTATGTCTCTTTGCGTTTCTTGCAGCGTTTCGCCGTCGGGCGCGAGTTTTCGGTTTTGCGTATCTCGTCGAGTTTTCTGTGGTATATTGCTTCCCCTACTTGTTTTAAGTTTCGGGACGAAACTTCTTTTAAGGAGGGTAGAATGTAATATCCGCAATTTAATTTCGGTAATTTTCTTTTTTCGGCGGAAGTCCGTTTTGACGACTCGCTCATGACCGTTTCGTCATTTCGAGAGTGATTAATTCTGCACTTTTTGTCATCCGAGTTCGTTTCGGTGTCGTTTTGTTGAGTTCCGTGCTTTTAGCGACTTTTCCGCACTTGAGCTCGATTCTTGCGAATCTCGTCCAAATCGTTGTTTGAGTTTCTCGCAAGTTCATTTAATGTTATTATTCATGTTGCGAGCTTTGGTTCGGTGTTTCGATCACGTATCGTGATTTTCGGATGCTTTGGGCCATTTTGTAATTTCCCAAAGTTTGGGGTAATTACTTAGTTGTCGAATTCCGACACTTCGGATGGTCGGAATCGTGTGTTCTATTAGTGCTTGGATTCGTCTTTGCGAGTACTTCGTAACCGTATCTTCGATTTTACTCAGGTTCGGGTTTCGGGGTCGTCAAGCCGTCGGAGTGGCTACGGCCGAGTCACGGCCGGAGCGGTGGCCTGCTCGCCGAGTTACGGCCGTAAGGTGCCGTTACGGCCGTAAGGTGTGCGAAGTTACGGCCGTAAGCGTGATCGGGTATGGCCGCACGGCCGGATTTTGTGAAGGCCGATTCTGGCCGTAAGGTGTGCGAGTTACGTAGTAAGTGTCCATTTGGTCTTGGCGATTTTTGACGAATGCGATTACGGCCGTAAGGCTGCCGAGTACGGCCGTAAGGGACCGAGTTACGGCCGTAAGGCCTGCCGATTACGGCCGTAACCTGCCGGCTATATATAGCCCGGCTCGGCGATTTCATTTCCTACGCGATTTTTCTTCCTTTTTCGGCCTACGCGACGGAGGCTCGGAAATCGAGTTCTTGGCCGATTCTAATCATTTCCAAGGCATTTTGGAAGATTCTTGTGGATTATATCATCATCCAATCCGTGTTCTTCGTCAAATCAAGGTATATTCTTGATTTTCCTTCAAGTTGACTTTTTGGAGAAATTGCTCTTGATTTCGTTTCTAATCCGATTTTGATACATCGATTGGTGTAGTATGATGTTATTAATCGTGTTCTATGGGTTGTATATCCATATATCGAGTTTGTTTAACTCGATTGACGATTCAGTGTTCTTGGGAATTATTGAACATTTAGTGTTCGATTAAATGTCCCAATGAGTTTCCCTTCGATAGTTTGTTGGGATTTCCGTTGTTTTGGACATGTTCTACGGATTGTATATCCGTATTTTGAGTTCGTTGGAACCCAATCGGGATTTTTGGTTTTCTTAGGAACCTTGAACATTTAGTATCCGATCAAATGTCTCAAAGGGTTCCCTTCAATTCTTGACCGTGTTTTCCTTTGTTTTCAATTGTTAATCTCATAGTAACCGTGTTTCCGTTGGATTTCACGGAGGATTGTAGGTGTTCGAGGTTTTCCGGGTTGTGCCGTATTCGTCGGAATATTCGGGTGCCGACTATCGAGGCAAGTATCTTATTATACGACTTGTATCTTGTGAATAGTAATTACGTATGATTTGTATGACGATTTTGCTTGCCTCCGTAAATATGTTCCGTTGAGTTGGTTGTGTTTTCCGAAATTTGAAGGCTTTGTGATAATAGTGATATATTGGTATACGTGTTAGGCGTTGTGCCATTTGTGCAGGATTGCGATGTACATATGAGATGGTTGTACACGTGTTTGTTCAATGTATTGTGTACCGAATGTGTGTTGTGTTGGTTAAGAGTCGTTGTGATGATCATGATGTTTGTGTTGTTTTGGTTTACATGCTTGATTGTACATTTCGGCGTAATGTGGAATGACTTGACATTTAATGATTATGAATTGTGTCGAGTCGATGTGTGTGTGATCCGGGTAGGGTCCGACGAGGCCTGCGGAGTTCGGTACATGATGTGTACGAACAAAGTGTGTGAACCGTAGTGGTCCGACGAGGCCTCTGGAGTCCGGTACATGACGTGTACGGACAAGGTGTGTGATCCAGGTAGGGTCTGACGAGGCCTCTGGAGTTCGGTACATGATGTGTACGAACGATGTTGTAGCCGGGTAGGGTCCGTTGAGGCCTCCGGAGTTCGGTACATGATGTGTACGAACAGTGTGTGTGGTCCGGGTAAGGTCCGTTGAGGCCTCAGGAGTTCGGTACATGATGTGTACGAACAGAGTGAGTGGTCCGGTAAGGTCCGTTGAGGCCTCGGAGTTCGGTACATGATGTGTACGAACAGCGTGTGTGGTCCGGTAAGGTCCGTCGAGGCCTCTGGGGTTCGGTACATGATGTGTACGAACAATGACCGTGTAGATGATTGTTTGTGTAACATTTTAAATATGGGTCTCGGACTCATAATGATATATTATCTAGTGTGCTTTGAAACGAGAATCGGGCTAAGGCCCTAATGTTTACAAAAAGGTTTTGTAATTTGGGACTCAAGGTCCAAAAGAATTTCTGCTTTAAAATTTCCCGAGATGATGTGTTCCTTTTCAAATATCTCTTACTTGAGTTCAAAATTCTAAAACTTCTCGGGAATATTTTGATAATTGATTTCCGCGTTAAATTCGTAGTTGCTATTTGCTTGTTACATTTCGTATGGTTTGATACTTGCACTAGTAAAACAGTGGAGTTTTACTAACCCCCGAGTAATCGGGGGTGGATGTCTGTTTTGCGTCCAGGTACATGCAGATTCAGGGGAGCAGTCACAGGATTGGCACAAGAGGATGACGAGCTGCGATACTAATCATGAGTCGAGAGTTGTTTTGATTTTTGTTGTGTTGTCAGAGTTGATTTCAGTCTTCCGCTGTATTGTATTTAGACCCCTGTGTGGGTAATGTTATTTAAGTCAGTTTTAGCGATTGGGTTGTGTGACCTCATCGGTCTGTGGATTCACGTGTAAGTGACCATATCGGTCTGTATCATTTTATTGTTTGACCCTGGCTGGGCAAGCATTTGGTTGTTTATGGATGTTTAGCCTGGTAGATCCTTGTGGAAAGGGTCTACGGCGTGTAATATTCCCATATGGTTTTGGGGATGTTACAAAACGGTTCTCCAAAGTCTCGATAACGATGTTTCACGTTTGTACTTTTTGAAAGGTGATACTCAAGATCAACCAGTATTCTTCAAATTATTTTCAAAACGAGGCTTTCGTTTTTAAAACCTATCCATTCCCGTTTGAGGGCTGGGTATGTATGTATGATGTTCGCGTTGTCATTATGATGTTTCCTCCCGAGTATGATCGAATTGGCGGTGTGAGCGTTGAGTCGCTTTCCAGACATTTGTTGTGCTAGCCCCCTGTGAGAGGTGGGATGTTGGTGTTGAATGTTGTCGTCTCGTGGTGATTTCTGTGTTGTCGCGCATGTGCGAGCTGTTAGAACTTGGGTTGGTATGGCCGTGTGCATCGGTGATCGTTCCTTTATGTGTCGGTTGTTTAATGTCTTGTTACATTGCTCCTGTTTTTGTGAATTTCGTGGATGAGGTCGGGGGTAATACCCGTATTGTTTTTGGCTTCTGTATTTTCTCTCTCTCAATTCTATAGACTCGCTCGTGTTCGTTGATACTTTCTGAACTTGTTCTGTATTCCGGTTTCATCGTTCGAACGAGCTGTGATCTTGTTGTGGGCCGATCTGGTTATCGATGTGACTTTTTTTTCGAGTTCGGTTCGATCCTTGTGAACCTTGTTCGGGAGTAACATCATTTGGTTCTGCTAGTCCTTTTATTCGAAGGGATCGGATTTTGAACTTCTGTATATTCTATCTTGTCGACTCATTTATGTTCGTTGACATTTCTGAGCTTGTCCTGCCTCTGGTTTTTGTTTATCGAACGAGTGTGGCATCATTTCGGAATAACTCGTTTGCCGTTGTGACTTTCCAATTTCTATTCCCTTTCATGTGAACCTTGCAGTTGTTGTTTGAATTTTTATTGTTCTTCGTGATTCGAACATGATCGTTCGATTTTTGTTGTCTCGATCTTTGTGGTTCGATCGTTTGATTGTTCGGTTTTTGTTAATCTCGTTTCATGATTGTTGAACGTTCAGACTGTTTCGTAATTCCCTTAAGTTCGGGAAATTAGTCTCGTTTTCGATCTTTCAATCCTTGGGCGGTGGAATTCCGTATTAGTTCAGCGATTGGCTCGCGTTTCGATTGATGTACCGTTGGGTTGGTCAATCATACTGACTTTCGTTCGTTGTGTTTTGTGATTGTCGGATAATTGACTTGGCTATATCATCCGTTTGATGACGCTCGTCATTTGTTGGTTTTATTGTATCCCTAACGGCGACGTTGTGTTGGTCGTCGTGGAGCGTGTTTTCACGCCGTTTATTTCTTTGCGTTGCTTGTAACGTTTCGCTGATGGGCGTAAGTTACGCATTTCTTGTGTATCTCGTTGAGTTTTTCCTGACGGAGATATTGCTTCTCCCTACTTGTTTTAAGTTTCGGGACGAAACTTCTTTTAAGGAGGGTAGAATGTAATATCCGCAATTTCGAATTTCGGTAATTTTCTTTTTTTTGGTGTATTTCTCCATCGTAGTGACTCTCGTATACCTTTCAGTGTGTCCTTCCTGTCAACTGTTGAACTGTATTTTCGTTATTGATGTGCGGAACCGCCGCTTTGGGTTGCCGCGGATCCATTTCGTGTTATTGGTTCCCAAATATTGATTCCTATCGTTTTATTCTCTTTAGGATCATTTTCATCATTTTGGGACCCAAAAGGGGGTGTGGGCCGCGGCACAAGACAGTGTGCCGCGGCACACATATTTCTCCGATGGTCGAGCGAATCAGACCGTGTGCCGCGGCACGTGCCGAAGTCGTTGCCGCGCACATCCGTCCGGTGCCGCGGCACACCCGTGACATCTGCGACCAAAACACGCTCGTACTGTGCCGCGACACACGCTGGCCGTGGCCGCGCACAATGCCAAAACACAGGAGTAAATTTTCGGCTGCCGCGGCACACACGGTTGTCAATGTGCGGTTCGTCTTTATTAGACGAAATCGTCGTCTTCTCCCTCATTTTCACTCGCATCGCGAGAGAGAGTGAGAGAGAGGGAAGGGTTCTTCATCTATATCCATTGGGGGTTGATTTTCACCATTTTTCTTGATTTGTGAGGCTCGGCAATCAATCTAACGCGTGTTCTACGGATCTTGGTACTTGAATCTCGTAAGGTAATATTCTAAAACCCTATTTTCGATTAAATTGGGGTTTTGGGTTTTTCTTCCGATTCGTTCCGCTTTTGTTGGTGGATTCATGATGTATACGATTAATATTGTTAGTATCTTTAGTTTTCCTACGGATTCATGGATATTTTGTGGATTTTTACGGAATCGAGAGGGTTTGGTTGTGGTCCGCCCTCGTTGTTGTTTTCGGTATGAATATACATGAATCGTAGGCGGGTTTCCGGGTGTATTCCATTTCCATAATCGTTTAGAAGTGGTTGTGATTGTGCTATTCGAATCGTTAGGTTCATTTTCGTCGGTTCCTCGCGGTCGTGCTTGATTCTTCCGTTCCGTTCATTGTCGTCTTCCTTTTCGTTAGCATCGGCGCCCAAGCTTCCCGGTTGAGCCGTATCCGTTCGTGGTTCAGTGCTCGTGGTATCGAGGCAAGTACCTTGCCCATACTTTTCTTATTTTATGGATATGATGATCGGTGATCGTCTTGTTGTGTTTATTTGGTTATTCGAAATGAAGTTTCAAAGGATTTCGGTTTGGCCTCGTTAAAGGCTTTCTTTCAAAACGCGTGTGTTTTGTGAACGGTACTTTGAGAATTGATTATGATTTGATTATTTTGAACGTTAAAGGATTTTATGATGATACTCCTATTGTTTAAAGTTATGGAATCGTGTATTCCGTATTTAATCTTGTGATTGTGTTTTGAAGAGTTTGATAATGGTGTCGAGTTAAGGGCCATCTCTAGTGAGTATTCTTAATGAACTTACATTCTTAGCATGTTAGTATTGCATGAGTAACGTGTGTGTGTGTATGCTCACTGCGGGTTAGATCCGACGGGGTCTCGGTAGGGCTCCACGAAGCTGTGGAACCGCGAGCTTGCTTTTAACCACTGCGGGTTAGATCCGACGGGGTCTCGGTAGGGATCCACGAAGCTGTGGGTCCGCGGTTAATTGTGGTGCATTTTGCAAACGTGATTTGATATTGGCATTTTCGGAAATGAGTGCTTTTGAACGGTTTTCATTTGCATGCATTGACTAAGTGTGTAAGAGGTAAGTTGTTCGTTTGGCCTACTTGGCTAGGATGGCTCTAGAGTATTTTGTTGTTTGTTTTAAATCCGTTATTTGTGGATTTTGATGTTGGGAGACGAACCTTGTGGTCGTTCTTGTGTACTGTGAGCTGATGAGATTTGGGGCTAGAATCCCAATGGTTTTGTAAAAGTTATTTTATGGATTGGGGCTAAAATCCCAATTGTTTGGTAAAGGTGATTTTTACGGAAAGTAAACTTTTGGGGCGGTGACCCCTTTTGTCTTGTGGATTTTGAAAAGTAGGATTTGATAATCCTAAATGGTTTTCTATTAAAACTCTCGATGGCATTCTAAACCGTCTTATAAATTATTTCCATTGGTTTATGGTATTTCGATTTTGAAATGTTTTCTCAAACCCTTGCCTCGAGAAGTACTTTTCGTTTTGTTTGGATCTTTGAGGATTCCTGGTTATTGTTATTCGTGGAATGTGAATTGTATGGCTCGTATTTGCACTTTGTATTTGCACTAGCAAAACAGTGGAGTTTTGCTAACCCCCGAGTATTCGGGGGGTGGATGTCTATTTTTGCATTCAGGTTTTGGAGCATAACACAGGGTCGGCACGAAGGATGATGAAAGATGAACGATACTAATCACACGAGGATCCGTTGATGTCGTATTGGTCTAGTTGTATTTTCTTTTCGCCGCAAGATCTTTTCCCGTTGTACGGGAGTTTATTGTACTTTGACCCCTGCGTGGGTATATGTTGTAATTGAGTTGTATATTTTATTGAAAGACCAAATCGGTCTACTGAGTCATTTAGCCTTGAAGGCATTGTCGAGATGTTAAATGTTGTTACCAGCCTGGTAGATCTTCGAGGAGAGGGTCTACGGCGTGTAATATCCCTGAGTGGATTGGGGGTGTTACATCGGTAGCGCACGCAAGGCAACAGGGGTAGCGTGCGCTACCTACACAGCAGTTCAGCACTGCTGATGTCACATCAGCAGTAAGCTGTTGTCGAGGGTATAAAACACGAAACGCACGACGGAACCAGAATCCAGGAACATAGACGCGAAGCATACAAGACGACGGAGCTAAGCGCTGAAAGAAAAATACAATTCCGACCACCGAAGGGTCCGTAATGCGACAACGAAAACGAGATTCCCTAAACTATTAGGAATTTACAAAAATGGCCCAAGTGCCCGAAAATCACGAAACGACGTCGAATTTACAAACCGAAAGTCTCCACATGACCAAATCAACCATACGAACTTGTACAAACCAAGAAACAACGAAAACGAACGAGTTTTACAAGAATCGAACGTTCATACGGCAAAACATGACACAAAATGAAATTACGTGAAAACATCATCAAAACTCATCCAAATGGAAAAACTCCAAGAACAAGGTAGATTCAAAATGTCGAAACGGTTACAAGCGAGTCGATAAAAATAGATATACACCAAAAATGGAAACTGCTAAAAATGGAAAATTACGGATATTACATTCTCCCCCTCTAAAATAAAGTTTCGTCCCGAAACTTAAGAATCAAAAAGCTCGGGGTATCTCGAACGCATATCCTCCTATAGCTCCCACGTCGCTTCTTCTACTCCGTACCTCGACCATTGCACCTTAACCAAAGGAATGGTTTTGTGCCTTAACTGCTTGTCACGACGCTCCAAAATTCTGACGGGCCTCTCTTCAAACGTAATATCCTTCTCGATCTCCACGTCCCCAAAGTCAATAATGTGGGACGGGTCCGGAACGTACTTCCTCAACTGGGAAACGTGAAATACGCTATGAACATGACTCAGCGACGGAGGTAACGCCAAACGGTACGCTAACTCACTGACTCTCTCCAATACCTCGAAAGGTCCAATATATCTCGGGCTGAGTTTCCCCTTCTTCCCAAAACGGAAAACCCCTTTCGTCGGAGACACTCTCAACAGAACATGATCTCCCACATCAAACTCCAAAGGTCTACGCCTAACATCCGCATAAGACTTTTGTCGACTCTGAGCAGCCAACATCCTCTTTCTAATCAATTCAACTTTCTCCCTCGTCTCCAACACAAGGTCCGGCTCGGTGCCAACCAAATCGGACGGCTCATCCCAGCATATCGGCGATCGGCAACGTCGCCCATAAAGTGCCTCATACGGTGCCATCTTAATCGACGCGTGCCAGCTATTATTATAAGTAAACTCAATTAAGGCCAAATGCTCCTCCCAGTTACTACTCCAGTCTAACGCACACGCGCGCAACAAATCCTCGAACGTCTGAATGGTACGTTCGGACTGCCCATCGGTCTGGGGATGGAACGAAGTGCTCAAACGCAACTGTGTCCCCAATGCCTTATGTACCGCCTGCCAAAAATGCGATACAAATCGGCCATCTCTGTCTGAAATAATGGTCCTCGGCGTACCATGAAGCCTCACTATCTGAGTGATAAAAATACGAGCCAACTTTTCTGGACCCCAAGTATCCTTGATGCCCAGAAAATGTGCCGACTTAGTCAGTCGGTCTACAATCACCCATACCATATTCATACCAGTCTTCGTCCTCGGTAAACTCGTGACAAAATCCATAGAGATGTCCTCCCACTTCTATTCCGGAACGGGAAGTGGTTTCAATAATCCGGCTGGCCGCTGATGCTCAATCTTGACTTGCTGACAAGTCAAACACTTAGCTACAAACTGAACTACCTCCGTCTTCATGTCGTTCCACCAGAAATTCTTCCTCAGATCTTTATACATTTTACTCGAGCCCGCATGGACTGAGTAAGGTGACGCATGAGCCTCTCGCATAATGCTCTGTCTCAATTCCGAGTCGTTCGGAACACACAACCGACCTCGGAATCTCAACACACCGTCCTCATGAATAACGAATCTCGGGGCTCTCCCCTTCCCTACACTCTTTCGAAGCTGAATAAACATCGGGTCCTCTAACTGTCCCGACTTAATGTCCTCGACCAGAGATGAAGAAATCTCAAGAGTATGCAACTGCTCGGAACTCTCTGGCAGTACAATCTCAATGCTCAACCTCATAAACTCTCGCTGAAGTCCCGACTGGGCCGTGAGTAACTCAAGCACCCGAAGCGATACCGATTTCCGGCTCAAGGCATCTGCTACCACATTAGCCTTGCCCGGATGATAAAGGATCTCGAGATCGTAATCCTTAATCAATTCCAACCATCTCCTATGTCTCATATTAAGTTCCTTCTGCGTGAAAATGTACTTCAGGCTCTTGTGATCGGTGAAAATCTGACACGACGAGCCATACAAGTAATGACGCCAGATTTTCAACGCAAATACAACTGCGGCCAACTCAAGATCGTGCGTAGGGTAATTCAATTCATACGGTTTCAACTGACGGGAAGCATAGGCAATCGTCCTCCCGTGCTGCATAAGTACGCATCCGAGCCCTTGGCCCGAAGCATCACTATAAACAGAGAAACCATCATTACCACTCGGTAAAGCCAAAACGGGAGCGGTCGTCAACCGCTTCTTCAACTCTTCAAAACTATTCTGCCTCTCATCGGTCCATACAAACTTCTCTGACTCAGAATAACCGAGCCGGGCCGGTCGAGCGAGCTTAGAGAACCCCTCGACGAATCTGCGGTAATACCCGGCTAATCCCAGAAAACTGCGGACCTCTTTCACGTTCTTGGGCGGCGCCCAATCCAACACTGCCTCTACCTTATGTGGGTCTACACGAACACCCTCGGCCGAGATCACATGACCGAGAAACATAACCTCCCGTAACCAAAACTCGCACTTTGAGAACTTCGCAAAAAGATGCTGAGTTCTCAAAATGTCTAACACTATATGTAAATGACGGGCATGCTCCTCCTCGCCCCTCGAGTAAATCAGGATGTCGTCGATAAAAATGACTATACACTTATCGAGGTACTCGATAAAGACTTTGTTCATAAGCTGCATGAACACGGCTGGTGCGTTGGTTAGCCCAAAAGGCATAACCACAAACTCGTAGTGACCGTATCTCGTCCGAAAGGCCGTCTTCGGAATGTCGGTATCCTTCACTCGGAGCTGATAAAAGCAAAACACGAAATAAAAATTACAGCAATACATAAATCGCGAATAGATGCGCGTCAAGAGATCAAGAAGAAACTCCTTAAGCTGCCATCATTTAGCACGATTATTACACACGACAGAAAGTAAAAATACAAGAGGTCCGTCATGGGTTATCAAAGGGAGAGGAATGAATCCACTTTTCGTTTTCTCACTGTAAAATCTTCTACCCAGACAATTTTAGCTAGAGCTGGATCTGGTTGAGGAACAAATTCATTGAGTTTTTTGATTAGTTCTTATGGTGTGGTTGCAACGACTATGATTCGTTTAGCACGCTCGGAAATAAAACCCTTTTCGGCAGAGTAGTCGATGAAAGACAGTAAACCATCAAAGAAACCATTGACATTAAGCACTCCTATTGGTTTTTGATGAACATTTAGCTGGGCTCTGGTAACCACATGAAAAAGTTCCTCAAGGGTGCCAAAACCAGGAAGGGCGATAAAGGCGCGAATTATTTATCATTTGAGTTATCCGATCATGCATATTCAAAGATCAAAACACATCTCCAATAGTTGACCGGTGATTTTACTTTCAGCCAGAGGTTTTGGGATTACTCCCAATACTCTTACTCCTTCCATATAGGCAGAAGCAGCAGCTCGTCCCATTAATCCTAGACTTCCTCCTCCGTAAACTACATGAATGCATTTTTCTCCTAAGGTACGAACCAAGTCGTGGGCTGCTTCAGTGAAGCATGCCTCTTTTCCAGAACTAGATCCACCAAAAATGCAGACTGTGTAAAATTTTTTTGTGGAAGATGATGACTCCATTTTTGAAAAGAAATTTATTTAGAGAGAAAAAGAGAAAAGTACAAGTTTGAGGGATGAATAAAAGAAACAAGCACAAAGGTTATTTATAGAAGAAAAGATGAGGAAAAATTGTTTAACAAGTTTGTGATTGCGTTTGATTGTGCTTCAACTACTCAATAGAATAATGAAAGCTTTTATCGCGTATCACATTTTTTATTCAGAAAATCTCACCACACGACAAAAATAAAAGATACTTACGCGTATGTACAGTAGTTGTGATTGTGGCTCACATCTTCCTCTCGATTTTACGTTCGAAACGGCCTAAACGCCTTCTATGAGTCGGGAGAAGCTTCCCATCCAATTTTCTTACAAATTGGCAAACAGGTCTTTTAACGTCGATTCCCAAGGCGTTGTTCATATTCGGTTTGAATTTATTCCACAAACATTGAATTCCGTAATACACAAGTCCACTAGGATGCGTGTCAAGAGAAATTTCGATATTATCTAAATTCTCCTTATTGGACCATCATTAATGAACTGAATTTTATCTTCTCTGTTTGTAGATGGAATTCCTAAAGATCGACATTTTGCATTACAGTTCCATCTAGCACATTTATAGCAAACGGCTAGAATCTTTGCTCGTCGTTTCTTGGCATATGAACTTTTTCCAAGCCACAGTAAGAATCTAGTTGGTATTTCTGTGAATTCACCTTCTATTCTTACTTTGGCTTCGATAATGAATCTTATGTCAAAAGGTATGCTTTTATTCGTAAGCAACCTCATCCTTTCAAGCCTTGTCTTGTAAATATTTAAAATTGCATTTTTGCTTAGAAAGGGAAATCTTTTTTCAATTTTATACAATGTTTCTTCCATGACAAAAAAAAAATAAAATGAAAAACGATAAAATATCTACAAATATCAGTTGTTTGTGGGAGACTGAAAAAATTCGACTTTGATAGTCACGGAGTACCGTTATCCGCCACTTGACCGGACAGAAGAATAAAAGATGCAGAAATAAAGAAAGATAAAATAACAAGATATAAACAAAAGTATACAAAAAATTATATTTGGCCTAAAACAATCCCCGGCAACGGCGCCAAAATTTTGATCGGCGGAAAACTTATCCTAAAAATAGGAGTTTTTGAGTCGCTCGCAAATATATACGAGGTAGAAGTAGTTTGTGGTAAGTTCTACCAAGGTCTTTTCTCTCGAGGATTGTCCAACAGGGCTTCGTATAATTTTTTTGTTATAGATTGCGAGAAATAAATACTAAAATATTAAAAAAGATATTTTTGGGTTTTTTAAAAATTAACTAAATTAAAATGCACTATATTTTAAACTAAACTATTTTTAATAAGACTATTTTATATAAGACTATTTTTATACTAGACTATTTATATTAAGACTGTTTATACTAGACTATTTTTATTAAGACTATTTATACTAGATTATTTTTAACTAGTGAAATTGAATAGAATTAAAATGAGTTGGGAATTTATAAAATCTAGGGGATTACGGGTTCATTAAATTAGGTATTTAATTAAGTATAGGAATTGATTTATATGGATATAAAAGAAAAAATGAATGTTTATCGAGTAATCAACTTTTCACCTCCGTACTTTCGTAATCAAAGATGTCTTAATCGCTGTCACTTTTTTAAGATGTTGATAACAAGATTAACACTTGATAGATTGAAAAGATGTATTTCCAATACACTTAACAATCAATCAAGGAGGTTTCACTAGTAGAAATAGGATATGATCAATCTCTATTTAAACCAATTAGTCCTTTTATTTCTCTAACTTGACTATTTTTAGGATGAACGATCGTTCATCGAGTAATCAACTTTTCACCTCCGTACTTTCGTAATCAAAGATGTCTTAACCACTTTCGCAATCTTAAGATGTTGATAACAAGATTAACATTTGATAGATTGAAAAGATATGTTTCCAATTCACTCAACAATCAATCAAGAAGGTTTCATTAGTAAAAATAGGATATGATCAATCTCTATTTAAACCAATTAGTCCTAAAAATAGTTTAAATCAATCAAATACTCAATATATAACCTAATAGAAATCCCCCTTCCCCTAGGAAGAAATATTAGCTACTCATTGGTTTATACATACTAAAATTATAATAGAAATAATTGATATATATAATATATATATATAGAAACTTTTAATTACTAGAACTTAATGACAATAGATAAAACTTACTTGAATATGATGAATCAAAGTGCAAGAAACAAACTTCAAAATATAACTTCAAACTTGTTTAAAGGTTACAAGCTTACAAAATTTGAAAGTAAAACACTAAGTAAAATACTAAGTGCTTATTGATCAAGCACTTTTCAATTACAAACTAAATGAAAGAAAAACTTCAAACCAAAAAATAAAATACAAACTAAAATTGAAAGTTCTAAGGAAAATATATTGCTAAAGGAAAGGAGTATTTCTTAGCAAGAAGTTGAGGATTTCTTGGTAAGAATGTGGGTGATTTTGCAATGGGTGAAGATGTCCTTTTATAGGTGATTTTCAAGAATACAATTGATTATTTAATTCAAAATATCTATTGTAATATCATTTTTTTAATTCTTTGTTCACACTTCACCCATGTCTTTGAATTTTCAGATTTTTGACCAAAAAAATATCTTGTGGTTGAGTTCACAAGTTGGTCAAAAGTGGACTAATTTTGCATGGCATCTGCTGAAAAACGGCGATGAAAAACGGCTCAGTTTGCCCCGTGTTGTGCGCCGTTTTGTGCTGACTCGGTCTCTTCCGGAATACGCGCGAGGATACGGCGCTAAATGCCGGCCGTGTGTGAAACGGCCCAAGACACGGCCCTTGTTGCGCCGTATGTGAAACGGCCTACATAACACGGTCCTGTTTGCGCCGTGTTGTAGGTCGTTTTTGCCTTGAAAAATTCCCGTCGTTGGATTTGGTCTTGTTTTCCGTCCTTTTTGATGCTTCATGCCAGTAATCTGTAAAATAACCATTTTTAGCTCATGTTTGGATATATCTGTAAAATATATATTTTTAATCACAAATCAGTACAATTATGCCCGGAAAAATGAATATTTTGTATATGAATTTTAGATCAATTATGCACCAATCAAATACCCCACACTTAAATTCTTGCTAGTCCCGAGCAAGACTCTTTATTAATCACACAAAATAAAAATTAAAATAAGACATAAAATAAAAAATAAAAAATAATACACACAAATTTAAGAAAAATAATTATATATAAAGATAAAAAGAGCTCAAAATGCCATTAATACACAATAACCAACTTTATACAGTAGATAGAAATGAATCAAGATTCAAAATAAATCTACTAACGATTTTGAAGTTAAAACACGGTTTTTATTTTTGTAATTCCAAAATACAAGGTTTTCCACCCAAAAGGTTGATTATTTCTTTCCCACTCGTGACTTCACACGACTCCCTTTGATGGTTGCTCTCGATCACTCGTTTATTTTTCGACTCAATATGAAGAAGAATTTCATCGGCGTCATCAAATATTGTGATTTTCACAAAATTGAGTGTATTGAAATTCAGCTGCTAATTAATTCAAATCTGCTCATAAACTACATCCCTTTTAGTGATAGCTTTCACACCGTTATTTGCTAACGTGTAGCTCTTTTCACTAACACAATTTCTATCTCATTATTTTCTTTCGTAAAAGGTGATAGCTTTCACACCGTTATTTGCTAACGTGTAGCTCTTTTCACCAATTTTTCGAGACGGCGACTACGCACCAACAATGGTTAGTCCTTTATTTTTCGCAAAATTTAAGACTTCCAAAATTAGGCAAGCTATTCTTTGCTCAACACTTCTCCTTTTCGTCATTTATTTTTTAGGTGATAGCTTTCACACCGTTATTTGCTAACGTGTAGCTCTTTTCACCAATGACTCCTTTTTTTTTAGGGAATAGAATTTTTGCAGAAAATCATTTATTAGTTAAGCATGAAAATTCAAAAACTCCACAAATTAAGTATATTTCGGTTCTATTTTTCATCAACCGACCGATTCTTCTTTTCTCAAGGTAACGAATGACTCGATTTTATATGATAACTACAAGGTTTGGAAAGAGAGATTAAGGCACAAAATTTTTTTGGAATATACAATTTTTACCGGTTAAAACAATTTTAGAAGCTTGTATATAGTTAATTTATTGGTGTTTATGGCGGATCTAGAAATCTCACAAATCAAAATACTATATATATATATATATATAGTAAAAAAATTTAAGGCAAATAAAAACACACCAAAATACTAACACACTAAAACATACTACAACAAACCACCCCAAACTTGAAAATAAAGCTGTCCTCGCTTTATAAAATAAAAATAAAAATCAATGCGAGAAAAGCGAATACTCCTGTTAAGAAAGTTGATGTCCGAGCCTAACGCCTTTTAGAATCTGCAAGAGAATAAATATACGAGGCACACACAAAAGAAAATAAAATATACTCGTAAGTATAACATAATTTTTAGATGCGCATCAAGAAAGTCCGAAGAGTCGCCTTACGCCGCCATCAAAGTTTTTATAAAAGCAAAACACGAAATAAAAATTACACAATACATAAATCGCGAATAGATGCGCGTCAAGAGATCAAGAAGAAACTCCTTAAGCCGCCATCATTTAGCACGATTATTACACACGATGTAAAGTAAAAATACAAGAGGTCCGTCATGGGTTATCAAAGGGAGAGGAATGAATCCACTTTTCGTTTTCTCACCGTAAAATCTTCTACCTGCAATTTTAGCTAGAGCCGGATCTGGTTGAGGAACAAATTCATTGAGTTTTTGATTAGTTCTTGGTGTGGTTGCAACGACTATGATTCGTTTAGCACGCTCGGAAATAAAACCCTTTTCGGCGAGTAGTCGATGAAAGACGTAAACCATCAAAGAAACCATTGACATTAAGCACTCTATTGGTTTTGATGAACATTTAGTCGGGCTCTGGTAACCACATGTAAAAGTTCCTCAAGGGTGCCAAAACCACGGGAAGGGCGATAAAGGCGCGAATTATTTATCATGTGAGTTATGCGATCTTGCATATTCACGATCTAAACTCATCTCCAATAGTTGACCGGTGATTTTACTTTCGGCGGAGGTTTTGGGATTACTCCCAATACTCTTACTCCTTCCATATAGGCGAGCGTGACTCGTCCCATTAATCCTAGGCTTCCTCCTCCGTAAACTACATGAATGCATTTTTCTCTAAGGTACGAACTAAGTCGTGGGTGCTTGGTGAAGCATGCCTCTTTTCCGAACTAGATCCACCAAAAATGCAGTGTGTAAAATTTTTTTGTGGAAGATGATGACTCCATTTTGAAAAGAAATTTATTTAGAGAGAAAAAGAAAAGTACAAGATTGAGTGATGAATAAAAGAAACAAGCACAAAGGTTATTTATAGAAGAAAAGATGAGTAAAAATTGTTTAACAAGTTTGTGATTGCGTTTGATTGTGCTTCAACTACTCAATAGAATAATGAAAGCTTTTATCGCGTATCACATTTTTATTCGGAAAATCTCACCACACGACAAAAATAAAAGATACTTACGCGTATGTACGGTAGTTGTGATTGTGGCTCACATCTTCCTCCGATTTTACGTTCGAAACGGCCTAACGCCTTCTATGAGTCGGGAGAAGCTTCCCATCCAATTTTCTTACAAATTGGCAAACAGGTCTTTTAACGTCGATTCCCAAGACGTTGTTCATATTCCGGTTTGAATTTATTCCACAAACATTGAATTCCGTAATACACAAGTCCACTAAGATGCGTGTCAAGAGAAATTTCGATATTATCTAAATTCTCCTTATTGGACCATCATTAATGAACTGAATTTTATCTTCTCTGTTTGTAGATGGAATTCCTAAAGATCGACATTTTGCATTACAGTTCCATCTAGCACATTTATAGCAAACGGCTAGAATCTTTGCTCGTCGTTTCTTGGCATATGAACTTTTTCCAAGCCCTGGTAAGAATCTAGTTGGTATTTCTGTGAATTCACCTTCTATTCTTACTTTGGCTTCGATAATGAATCTTATGTCAAAAGGTATGCTTTTATTCGTAAGCAACCTCATCCTTTCAAGCCTTGTCTTGTAAATATTTAAAATTGCATTTTTGCTTAGAAAGGAAAATCTTTTTTCAATTTTATACAATGTTTCTTCCATGACAAAAAAAAAATAAAATGAAAAACGATAAAATATCTACAAATATCAGTTGTTTGTGGGAAACTGAAAAAATTCGACTTTGATAGTCACGGAGTACCGTTATCCGCCACTTGACCGGACAGAAGAATAAAAGATGCAGAAATAAAGAAAGATAAAATAACAAGATATAAACAAAAGTATACAAAAAATTATATTTGGCCTAAAACAATCCCCGGCAACGGCGCCAAAATTTTGATCGGCGGAAAACTTATCCTAAAAATAGGAGTTTTTGAGTCGCTCGCAAATATATACGAGGTAGAAGTAGTTTGTGGTAAGTTCTACCAAGGTCTTTTCTCTCGAGGATTGTCCAACAGGGCTTCGTATAATTTTTTTGTTATAGATTGCGAGAAATAAATACTAAAATATTAAAAAAGATATTTTTGGGTTTTTTAAAAATTAACTAAATTAAAATGCACTATATTTTAAACTAAACTATTTTTAATAAGACTATTTTATATAAGACTATTTTTATACTAGACTATTTATATTAAGACTATTTATACTAGACTATTTTTATTAAGACTATTTATACTAGATTATTTTTAACTAGTGAAATTGAATAGAATTAAAATGAGTTGGGAATTTATAAAATCTAGGGGATTACGGGTTCATTAAATTAGGTATTTAATTAAGTATAGGAATTGATTTATATGGATATAAAAGAAAAAATGAATGTTTATCGAGTAATCAACTTTTCACCTCCGTACTTTCGTAATCAAAGATGTCTTAATCGCTGTCACTTTTTTAAGATGTTGATAACAAGATTAACACTTGATAGATTGAAAAGATGTATTTCCAATACACTTAACAATCAATCAAGGAGGTTTCACTAGTAGAAATAGGATATGATCAATCTCTATTTAAACCAATTAGTCCTTTCATTTCTCTAACTTGACTATTTTTAGGATGAACGATCGTTCATCGAGTAATCAACTTTTCACCTCCGTACTTTCGTAATCAAAGATGTCTTAACCACTTTCGCAATCTTAAGATGTTGATAACAAGATTAACATTTGATAGATTGAAAAGATATGTTTCCAATTCACTCAACAATCAATCAAGAAGGTTTCATTAGTAAAAATAGGATATGATCAATCTCTATTTAAACCAATTAGTCCTAAAAATAGTTTAAATCAATCAAATACTCAATATATAACCTAATAGAAATCCCCCTTCCCCTAGGAAGAAAGATTAGCTACTCATTGGTTTATACATACTAAAATTATAATAGAAATAATTGATATATATAATATATATATATATATAGAAACTTTTAATTACTAGAACTTAATGACAATAGATAAAACTTACTTGAATATGATGAATCAAAGTGCAAGAAACAAACTTCAAAATATAACTTCAAACTTGTTTAAAGGTTACAAGCTTACAAAATTTGAAAGTAAAACACTAAGTAAAATACTAAGTGCTTATTGATCAAGCACTTTTCAATTACAAACTAAATGAAAGAAAAACTTCAAACCAAAAATAAAATACAAACTAAAATTGAAAGTTCTAAGGAAAATATATTGCTAAAGGAAAGGAGTATTTCTTAGCAAGAAGTTGAGGATTTCTTGGTAAGAATGTGGGTGATTTTGCAATGGGTGAAGATGTCCTTTTATAGGTGATTTTCAAGAATACAATTAATTATTTAATTCAAAATATCTATTGTAATATCATTTTTTAATTCTTTGTTCACACTTCACCCATGTCTTTGAATTTTCAGATTTTTGACCAAAAAAATATCTTGTGGTTGAGTTCACAAGTTGGTCAAAAGTGGACTAATTTTGCATGGCATCTGCTGAAAAACGGCGATGAAAAACGGCTCAGTTTGCCCCGTGTTGTGCGCCGTTTTGTGCTGACTCGGTCTCTTCCGGAATACGCGCGAGGACACGGCGCTAAATGCCGGCCGTGTGTGAAACGGCCCAAGACACGGCCCTTGTTGCGCCGTATGTGAAACGGCCTACATAACACGGTCCTGTTTGCGCCGTGTTGTAGGTCGTTTTTGCCTTGAAAAATTCCCGTCGTTGGATTTGGTCTTGTTTTCCGTCCTTTTTGATGCTTCATGTCGATGTCAAATAAAATAACCATTTTTAGCTCATGTTTGGATATATCTGTAAAATATATATTTTTAATCACAAATCAGTACAATTATGCCCGGAAAAATGAATATTTTGTATATGAATTTTAGATCAATTATGCACCAATCAGCAACCAAGCAATTAATATGCAGACGACGCACACAATCCATAGATATAAAAGAATGCGTAGCACTAGAATCGAACAATACGGAAACAGGATGATCAAGGATGTGGACGGTACCTGTAGCCACCGTCGCGTCGGGATCTCCGGCTCGCCTCATCTCATGCACACGGGGCGGAACAGATCCCGCACTAGAAGCTCCCCCTCTAGAAGGCTGACCACGACCTCGACCTCTACCAAAACTCTGTTGTGGCTGAGGAACTGTCGGTGCCTGATTCACACTAGGCTCTCCCGCGGCTGGGGCTGATATCTGAGTAACTGGAGCCCGAGCTGCATCCGTACAAAACTTAGCACGATGGCCCATGCGACCACAAGAAAGACACTGAATCGTAGGCCTATCACACTCACTCATCATGTGGCCCGGACGACTGCAGTTGAAGCACGTAGGACCACGAACGGAACCAGCAGGAGCAGACATAGAACTGTTCCCTCGACCAACTGATGGCGACTGACTCCCGAAGACTCGCGAACCGGACTGAGCCTTCGGATACCCCCCTGACTTGCCTCCCGAAAACTGACCGGAGGTCTTCTGCTTCTTTCCTTCGGTTGCCGTCTCTGTCGCAGAAAACGACATCTCATAAGCCATAGCTTTATTCTGATAATATTTCAAAGTCGTGCACCCCAGACCAGACATGTAGTGGCGCACCCTCGGCTTCATCCGCATATCAAAGTGGCGGATCTTATCAAGCTCATCTCGGACTTGGTTTCTCACATAGTGCAGCTGTTGATTGTAGTCTTTGATAGCTTGAGATATAGGAACATCCTGGGGTTTAGCCTCAAAGAAGGCTCGGATCCTCCCCTCTTTCACCGGCCAAGGACAGAATTCGTCTTCCATCAGATCCCGGAACTCTGCCCACGTAGCTGCTCGGTCACGCGGTTTCACCGCTTGCCACCACGTCGCTGCCTCCTTGGCGAGGAAGTATTGAGCAATGGGTACCTTCCTCTCCTCGGAACAATTAGCAGCCTCAAACACTTTCTCCATCTCGAATAGCCAATTCTCCCAACTAGAAGGGTCGGAAGCACCATCAAACTGCGGAGGACGCATACGAATCACGTCCTGAAGTAGCTTATCATTACCGGATCCAGTAGGCGGAATCGGGTTGGCATTAGCTTGGCCGACTAGAACGGCCTGAGTCAGTAGCGTCATCTGGTTCGCTACCTGCTGCAAAATGTTGGCCACTCCAACATTCTCATGTGCATTACCGGAGCTAGCAGAATGGTCCTGCTGACCTCCGGAACTAAGGGGAACACTGTTCGAAAAGGAAGGCATCGCCGAATCAGTTCCCGAGTGATCGGACATGGCCGCCCCACCGGCTGCGCCACGTCCCCTACCGCGTCCGCGACCGCGTCCGCGTCCTCTACCAGCAGGAATTCTGAAGAAGCAACGGGTAAGTACAATT
Source organism: Orobanche coerulescens (assembly GCA_033398695.1). Taxonomy (NCBI): domain Eukaryota; kingdom Viridiplantae; phylum Streptophyta; class Magnoliopsida; order Lamiales; family Orobanchaceae; genus Orobanche; species Orobanche coerulescens. The sequence continues at coordinate 3,812,361 of CM065815.1, read as the reverse complement.
CAAACGCAAAACGCAACAAGATACTAAGACAGGAATAGAACCGAACAACGAAACGAATCAAGTTAGGAAAAACTTACGAGCACCGGCGTACTGAGATGATGGCATAGCAGTGATACTGTACCAAAAACGACACTTAACTAGACCCAAATGACCGACAGCCTAGGTATCCATAAACCTAAGCTCTGATACCATATTCTGTAACACCCCCAAGACGTTCAGGGCATATTACAGCGCCGTGGACCCCACACTGTGGAATCCACCAGGCTAACATACCAACAAGACATTCGACAACGACAAACTATCATTAATAAAACGACAATTCAAATAAAAGACTACAAACCGACAATTAAAATCTGACATCAAATCCATTTCCCAAAACGGGAACACAACATTAACAATTTCAAACAGGAAGTACTCGAGTACTTAAACCAATTTTATAATACATAAATCCCCAAAATCAGACATCAATAGTAACCGACAGACATAACATCGAAAATCAAATACTGGACAATATCATGCTTGCCCATCATCCTCATACAGCTCGAGTGCTCGTTTGTCCCCACGATCAATACCTGAAATACAAAAAGTATTTCCCCCATTTAAGGGGTTAGCGACAACTGCTAGTGCAAGTACAATCCATTTGAACTACATTCTAATCAGATGAATATATGCGCCAAAAAGTCATTTTAGAGAATATTTTATATTCCGGAATATTTATGATGTCCAAACACAAAACACATTATCTCCAACAAATCATAATTCAAAGTTAACTGCTGCACGGATCGACGGCCACCGTACCCCGCAGAGCCCCGTCGGACATCCCTGGGTGGCTAACCACAGTTCACGATACGCACACTCACGGCAATACGTATCCCTAGAGGCCCCGTCGGACCATCCCTAAGTGAACATACACATAACCATCCACTACAACCACGATACAGCCATAATTCAAATACTAGAACATGTAAACAAATGTAAAGTACTTGCCTTTGAGACATTCTTGATGAAACGGAAGTGAAACACGACTACGAACGGTCCGGTGGAAAAGCAGCGGTTCTAAATGAAGGATCGATCTGATTCGATCCCAACGGACAACATTACTCTATTGGAATACACCCATAACCCCGATTACATAATACGACAATGGACGATCAATTGATACGGGCGAGTGTTTACGCAAAATCTCCCCGTATTGATAATTCGCGGATTAAAATCAAGGAAATTGGATTTGGAATCATTCAATAATCACAATCGGTGAAGAATATCGTAACATACTGGAATAATTCGAGTCCAATTAGTAAAACCCGGAAAAACCCCCAAATTTAACGAGTTAGGGTTCTAGACGAAAATACCTTGACTTCGGATGATGGATGACGATTATGCTGATGATAATATGTTAGCACGACTCTACGGTGATGGAATTTGAAGAGAACTCCGATCAGGACTGGTGGAAATCGTCTCTGAGGTCGCACGTCGAAGAAACGAAGAGAAAAGAACAAAACTGCTGCTCTGAAAACTGCCCGCTGGGCTTATATAGTTTGTGAAGTTAGCGCACGCTAACTGCCATATGTAGCGTGCGCTAACGGGTAGGGCTGAGCATGGGTCGGTTTGGGTCGGTTTTGGGGTAAAATCGAACCCAAACCGCTAATTTCGGTTTTTGGGTTTTAGAACCCAATGGGTTCGGTTTCTGTTCGGTTTCGGTTTCTCGGTTTCTGGTCGGTTTTGGTTTCAGTTTCGGTTTCTCGGGTTTAACCCATACGCTCATGGATTTTGGGTTTAAACCCGTGGGTTTTGGGTTTTAACCCATTTTCCAGCAAATGTATATATTAAAATATATATTAAATATATATTTAATATTATAATTAGGGTTAGGTTCCACATTTTAGTTTTTTATTTTTTAAAATATATATTAAATATTAAATAATCAGGTATATAAATATATTATGGGCCGGTTTCTGGGTTTAGCTCGGTTACTAGGTCGGTTTCGTAAGAATGGTTCGGTTTCGGTTTCACGGTGCGGTTTCTAAAGTACAAACCGAAACCGAAACCGAAAAATTCGGTTTCTAAAATATGAACCCAAAACCGATGGGTTCTCTTTGGTTTCGGTTTTTCGGTTCCGGTTTCATCGGTTTTTATCGGTTTCTCGGTTTCCGGTTTCGGTTTTGCTCAGCCCTACTAACGGGGCCGTGACTAGGGGTGGCAAAATATACCGAAATGCCGAAATACCGAATTTATCGTACCGAAAAATTACCGAAATTGCCGAAAATTTCGGTATACCGAATTTTCAGACGATAGGTGCCGCATCGAAAAATTTCTGCACGATGAACAGGTATGAAATTTTTTTATTTTCGGTATTTCGGTATATACCGAGATACCAAAAAAAATTCGGTATTTCAATATATATATCGGTATGTCGATATTTTCGGTATCTTTTTTATTCGGTATTTCGGTATATATCGGTATATCAAGATTTTTTCGATATTTTGGTAATTCGGTATTTCGATAAGTTCGGTATATACCGATACCGAAATAAAATTCGGTATACCGAAATTTCGGTACGGTATCGGTATGAATTTTGTTGTACCGAAATTTTCGGTGCGGTATACGGTATCGACATAAAAATTCGGTACGGTACGGTATACCACCCCTAGCCGTGACAAGTCCAGTGGCTACTGCCACCATTCGTTAGCGTACGCTAACAATAGGGGGTTAGCGTACGCTAACTGCACTTCGGTAGCGCACGCAAGGCAACAGGGGTAGCGTGCGCTACCTACATGCTAGTCAAAGATCGGCCGATGTCACATCGCCAGTAGTCTGCCGAGGGTATAAAACACGAAACGCACGACGGAACCAGAATCCAGGAACATAGACGCGAAGCATACAAGACGACGGAGCTAAGTGCTGAAAGAAAAATACAATTCCGACCACCGAAGGGTCCGTAATACGACAACGAAAACGAGATTCCCTAAACTATTAGGAATTTACAAAAATGGCCCAAGTGCCCGAAAATCACGAAACGACGTCGGATTTACAAACCGAAAGTCTCCACATGACCAACTCAACCATACGAACTTGTACAAACCAAGAAACAACGAAAACGAACAAGTTTTACAAGAATCGAACGTTCATACGGCAAAACATGACACAAAATGAAATTACGTGAAAACATCATCAAAACTCATCCAAATGGAAAAACTCCAAGAACAAGGTAGATTCAAAATGTCGAAACGGTTACAAGCGAGTCGATAAAAATAGATATACACTAAAAATGGAAACTGCTAAAAATGGAAAATTACGGATATTACATTCACGTCATCATCTGACCATTTAAAAGTCCCTTCCCCTTTCTCATTATTCGATGCCATCTATTAATATAAATAACAATTCTTATATATCCATTTAAACATAATAGACCAGTCTACCAATTAAATAGTCAACAATGAAGAACAAACATATTAAATAATACAAAGCAATAGCGGCATAGAGAATATGTAATTAAGAACAAACAGATTAAATAATATAAAGCAATGGCTAGCAAGTTGGAACATGATTTTTTTTTAGAATTTAAATTGTGTATTGATATAAACCAGAAATTTTAGAGCACCAGTGGTACCTTTACATACATTCCATGACCTGAACACCACATAAATCAACCAAAATACCTAAAATCAAAAACCAGACAAGTCACACATACAGGACCATAGACTAATAATACACAGTACTTCATAAACATTCTCTTAAACTTAGACAACTTGACCTCCATGTTTATCCCGGAACATGATTTGTTAATCATGTTATTAGTAATAGTCATATAATTAGTTAGTACAACAAGTTGGATGATTAATTAGTAGAGCAGCAATAGTCATACAATTTACCGTGAGTTGAACAAGTTGGATGACTAATTAGTAGAGCAGCAATAGTGATATAATTAATTAGTAGAACATGTCGAACTTTGAATTTTTACAATCGAATTGCAGACTCGCACTCAAATCTGTCAACTAAAAAACCTTAACTTATGTACCCAGTCTCTAGCTACAATTCCAGGTGGCAATCTTGATTCAGGAAAAGCCCTGAAATCCAAAACCCAAATGACAAAAAAGAAATCGAGAATGAAGCTAATACCCACCAGATTTCTTGATGGATTTGATTTCACGACTAGTTTCACTCGCGCATAGAGATGGAGAGAGAGAGAGAGAGAGAGAGAGAGAGAGAGAGAGAGAATATGATACCCGCGGGAAACTGGTCGAGATAGATGACAACACTTTTTTCTCCTCTTCCTAACCGGGAGGGCAATCTTCTCTTATGGCCTTCACCTCCCGCGCGACTGCAACAACCTCCGTGAACGGACGGCTTTGTCACGGATCTTTAGGATCGATTTGTATCCGAAGAACAGGGGGATACAAAATCAAATCAAACAACTATCTTTTATTTTTTAATCTTCACCACCACTTACTATCAATATTTTATATTTTTTAATCTCACCATACATTTAGTATTAATACTTTAATTATTTAAAATATACTAATTATACATCATCTGTTAAACTTTGAGCGAGATAGAGAGAATATTATATAGCGTGGTTAACTTTATTATTTGGTGCATCCTGTTTTTTTGATATCGAGGTTCCAAGCTTACGCCTGACTAGTCCTCGGACAACAGCCCCGGCTCCACAGGACTGCCCAGTTAAATCGCGAGATGTGTATCTGGCTCCCAGGTTCTTAAATATCCTCAACTACCGCGTACAAGGAGTCGTCCTCCAAGTGATTGCTCCATGCTGGATCATCTCAAATCCAACCGCAGGGTCCCGCCGAGATCTGGCCTCCCACACTGCCGCTTGAAGCCCTCAATATTTAATTGTTTCACCAGCATACCCCGGAGGGCTATGATCTCTTTTTTAGTCATATACTAAAGAGTCATAAATCCTTGAAATTCTTGTCCTCAGATAGATTTGCACCCGGGTCTCCCACTTAAAGTGGAAGCCCTGTGGCCAGTAGACAAGGCCACTGGTTACCTCTTATTTTTTTTATACCGAGGTTCCAAGTTTACACCTGACTAGTCCTCGGGATAACAGCCTCGGCCCCACAGTACTGCTACCAGTTAAATCGTGAGATGTGTATCTGGCTCTCAGGTTCTTAAATATCCTCAACTACCGCGTACAAGGAGTCGTCCCCCAAGTGATTGCTCCATGCTCGACCCCCTCAAATCCAACTGCAGGGTTCCACCGAGATCTGGGTCCCCACACTGCCGCTTGAAGCGCTCAATATTTAATTGTTCTACTAGTGTATCCCGGAGAGCTAGGGTATCTTATTTAATCATAGATTAAAGAGTTATAAACCCTTGAAAATTGTTATCCTCAGAAGGACTCGGACCCGAATCTCTCAGTTGAACTGGAACACCCGTGGCCAGTGAACCACCTCCTATTTATTTTTTTTTATTTTTTTTTGATAACTAGGTGATCCCAGCTTAACCGGACTAATCCTAGTCCCCCAATGAACCCACTCCTAACCCATTGAGAGAAGTAAATCGCGAGTCGCTCGAGCAATTCCGGGTTCCCAATGCCTTTTCTGTACACTTCTGCGCACAAGGAGAAGTCCTTAATCGATTAATGCCTCGGGTTCCCAAAGACAGCTTCTGGAGAATACCATCGATTGGTCACAAGACCTCCGGTTCCCAAAGAAGGAAATACTCCTACACCGCGCTGACGCGAGATTAAACATTGATTAGCAGAATGAAATTTCTAGGAGCTAAAGGATCATAAAGAGGAAAAATCTCCTCTTTCACCTCCTTGGTGGAAATTGAACCCAAGACCTCCCAAATGAGTGTCTTTAAAGGTAGGTGTCCTACCACTGGACCACCAACCAATCTCCTCTTTCACCTCCTATTTATTTTGATTTGATTGAAAGTTGCTCGAGGTGAGGTATAAGTCGATAAAACGGCCAAAATTCCAATTTCCTAGGCTATGTTTTACGGCTACGAATTAAACCAACATAAATACTATCTTGAAAAAAACTCAACATGAATACTTCTGTCTTTTAATATCCGAAAATTATGAAATGAATGTTGTCTTGCGTTCATTTAATCGATTTAACTTCGTTTTCTTAGCATAGATTGCTTGTCTTTTTTCTATGGAAAAGTATGTACGGTTTTTCTTCTTAAGAACAATAAATTATGTGTATGATGAAAAAAGCGGAGGCATTACCATATATATGCGTTCTCGTTTTAATCGGATGGTAGATGGTAGGGTTGTAAACGAACCGAGCCGAGTTTTAAATTTTTTTTCTGACGAGCCGAGCCGAGCTCCCTTACCGAACAAAAATCGTGTTCGAGCTCGAGCTCGTTAATAAATCAAGCCGCACACGAGCTGTTCGCGAACAACTCGAGTCGAGTCGAGCTCGAGCCGTGCCGAGCTTCTCGCGAATAATTATATATTTTTAAATTATTTAAATAATATATTTGAATTATTTAAAATAAATATTTTAAAATAAAATTTATATATTTTCAAATATATATAAAAATTTAATATTTTAATATATGAAAATTATTTTAAAAATTATTAATCTATAATACAATATATAAATATTATAAAAATTAATTTAAAAATATATTTATTAATCGAGCTTAACGAGTCGAACCGAGCCGAACCGGGCTCGAGCCCCACATGCCCAAGCTCGGCTCGAGCTCGTTTTCTTAACGCATAAATTTTTGTGTTCGAGCTCGAGCTCGAGTTCTTAACGAATCGAACCGAACCGAGCTCTTAACGAGCCGAGCCGAGCTTTGTTCGCGAACAGCTCGATTTGTTTACAAACCTAGTGGATGGTGATAAAAATACTTCATTCTTCTGTAATAAGGTAAGTGGTAGAAGAAAGAAGAAAATGATGGAATATATACTTGATGGTGCAGGACAACAATGGGCAATATATATGAAAGTTATTTGGTCTAACTTATGGAAGATGAAAAAAATTACAAATGTAAATGACGAGATATTAGCTTTAGTACAAGGTTTCTCAATTCATGCAAGCACCATTAGATTCGCATTGGAAAATTGTTAAAAGAATTTTAAAAGGTGTCTTTATGGTATCGTAACATTCGGATTTGACGACTGGCCCACCATATTAAATCAGCATGCTTTGTCCTCACTCACGTGTTTTATGAGAAATTTCTCAAGGGGTCATTCGTCCCATAAATATTCCAGGATAAACATGTTTAAATTTGAAATTCTAATGAAGTGGACGTGAGAAAAGAAGATATGTCTTATTGTTATGAATACCAATTAAATATTATAAGCCCTATTTAATTGTGTAGTCCATACCCTATACAACCTCATAATACATCTCATTATAGTGCGGGATTGGTTTAGTCATGTCTCCCTCCACCTAGAAGTCTTGTCAGGAATCGCTCCTTTTCTATGCTTTCTTATTGCACCGGCAACCATTCTCCACAATCGCCGATCCCGTGTGTCACATATGTAGGGGTATAATCAGGCTATTTTGGCAAGAAATATCAAATCTATTTAAGGATCTCATGCACATATTGTTATGAATTTAATTATAATATGTATACATCTTATAGCATGTGGAAATTTAAATTTAGTTATAGAACTCTGAGTGTCGCTCATCTACCAATATCCACAAAACAGATATTGAACATTTGAGTTGTTAGTTAAGAATCAGATATTGAATATTTGAGTTTTCGCTTCATTTGTGTAAGTGTTTATAGTATGTAAATAGCCAAAAAGCATAAGGAAATAAAATCCTAGTCCAACTGGGACATTAGATCCATTCAACCGCCCTCCCCATGCTGCATGGCGCGCAAGGGCCCTGTTCAGGCCATTTGGGTCGAACTCGACACCAGTTGCACGGCACGCTCTGCCCAGACAGCTATTTTCGGACGATCTATTTTATCGTCCACCATTAAGGCTTGTTTTTCCTTTTACGCAAGTGTATTGTAAGCACAATCGATTTAACATTATGCATTTTGTGTGATGTAGGTTCAATTATAATTAGTTGAATATAAATTCCAATTGTAATTGGCAAATTGAAAGTGGTGCGAGCAAAATAATTCATTCACTAATTAATAACTAAATTAATCCATTGAGAAATGCATATTGAATGAAGGACATTATGCTAACAACATGTCCTCCAACTTCTGATTGGTTCATCGTCAAATCACACCATATTGAAAGAGGTTAGCTCCAATACCATTAATAACATCCGGATTTGACAATTTTGCCCATTGTACCAACGCAAGTCTTTTCAACATGTTTTGTCCTTACTCACATACTTCTTGAGTAGCTTATAACTGCCTCAAGCCAAACACGCATAACTTTGCAGTTTCTATGAAATGGATGCTAAAAAAAAAGATAAATCATGTTGGTATGAGTAGTACCAATGAAATATTGTAATATCTCTTTAGCTATACAGTCTCATACTTACAGAGCCTTATATTATCTCTCATCCATTTCTGGAGCAGTTCGTTTAAAATTACACTTAAATGAGCTTAATCTTGTGTCTGAGACTGGCTCGTATTATAAACGAGTTTGAGCCGAGCTGGCTCGTTGAGCTAAACGAGCTCTATTCTATGTTCGAGCTCGATTCGTTAAGGAGCTCGAGTCGAACCGAGTCCTGATAAACGAGTTCGAGCTCGAGCAGCTCGGCTCGACTTACAGTCCTAGCTCGAGCCGAGTTTTATATTTTATCAAACAAAAATTTATATTCAAACTTGATTCTTATGATGCTAAACTGATCTGCTTTTTACAAATCGAATTCGAATCGAGTATCAAATTGTTTGGTTTGATTTTGCAACAATGCTACATGCACGACCAATTTACACAACCAAATTTTACAACACATCATCTCACCATACATTTATCACCAAATTCATTATTTATTCCATCACCTACCCCACCACCAACATCATCAATGGTTCAAAACAAACACAACCGTTACAACGGTTGTGATCGTATCATTTTTCTTGATTTTGAGCCGTAATAATTACTCCATACTAGTAGTACTATTTGCTTATTTATGATTTCTCGAGCAACGTGTTTTTCTCAATTGGCCTTTGAGCACATCAATCCCCCCCTGAAACGGTATCTTGAAAAAATTGACTAGCCAATACACTTTCTACTATTATTATGATCTTTCTTCTGCCTTTTTCTTCTCTTTATTTATCATGATCCAACTTCATTCCTTTACACAAATGTGGAAGACAAAAATAGCATTGGTATGGTTTCGAGGAGGAACTGTAGAGTACTGCAAGAAGGATTACATTACATAAAGCTCAAAAAAGGCTCCAAAACAAAAAATAAATGAATGAAGTGCCTCTTTTATATAGGTTTTGGCTTTTCACCTATTTGCAGTATAAAAATTCAAACATTTCCGACAATCCGCAACAATAAATACAACCACCATTTTAATAAACAATACCCCCACTTTTTGACTGATGGTAAGTTGCAAGGTGATTGGGGTGGAAACACTCCGACATTGCGGGTTCGAATCCGTGTGGTGACAATCTTTCTTTGAAATATTGCGAGGTTTGTTCTTTGAGTTCGTGTCTCGTTAGTCCTCTCCTGCGGAATCGCCATTAGTCTGCGTCATCCTTCGATTTAACATTCGCCTGGTTAAGAGACATCTGATACAGGTGGGGGAGTTTCTCGTCTCTCACTCCACCAAAAAAAATACCCCCACTTTTTGACCAAAATTGTTGTCGTCAGGTCAGACCATATCTTAGCTATGATCTTTTTCGTTTTATGTTTAATAATGTTTGTTAGTAGCCACGACTTTTGTTGCAAGCCCCAAATATTTGTCGGCAAAATATTGAATATTTGAATAAGTAGTAGAAAAATTATAAAGATTTACTAAAACCCTTGCAAATAAAGTGTTAGCAAAATTAAATATGTGCGGAAAACGAAATTGAAAAGAAGTCGATATTGAGTCCATGAGATCCGTCTCATTAAAGCGGATTCGCCCTCACTATGGTGTATAACGTCTGCCTCTCAGGATAAAACAACACCCCGATGCACTGATTTGATGATCACTGCACCATCAACGAACTAGAATAAGATATGTATAGTATCACCAATGGCGGAGGGAGGGGGTCCATGGACCCCTCCGGTGAAGGCAAATTCTCCTATAAAATAGAGGAAGCTATATATATAGTTGTCCGACCTCCGTAATTTCTATAGCTCCGGACCCGCCTGAGTAATGTTGAGTTTCCGCCACTGACTATCACCGATACGACCGAGAATCGAAAAGAAAACGAAGAAGGGAATTGGACTGGAATAGCTCGGAAAACCGAAGGCAAAAGATCATCAGAGAGAGAGAGAGAGAGCTCTAAATCGATTAGAATTGAACTCTTTGACATTTATATTAATCTATTAATATATTAGTCCGATAATTACCAATTAATTTGACAATTATCCTAATATATTAATTCGATAATTATTAATCTAATTTGATATTTATCCTAATCCAAAAAGTTTGGATTTTATGATTGTTGTTTAGCAAAATATTATTTTGCCGAATAAAATTTCCGTAAAAAGATAATTGTCTCTTTGAGAAGTCGAGGTATTTCGCTCAAATCGTACCGAACCGAGTCAAGGTCGAGCGGACGATGATGTTGCGCGTGTATATGTGTGCGTGGAGGCGTCCAATCACACATTCACTCATGTCCCAATTGTTGTTGTGAACAAGAGTGCATATCACCTTATATACACAATTCTTTTTACTTTTTTCAATGTGTGATAGCATCACAAACTATTTTCAAATAGCTCACATTGGAATATTACATCTCATTCGTATATCAATCATTTTGAGTGTTCTTACATATTTTCGAAACCTCTTGCGGAGTACTACACATTCCAATCAAGTCCCGACACTAACTCGTAGTCGGACCACCACTTAGAGTTTTTACCAGGCTCAGTCGTGATTTTGATTTTTAAAAAGAATATCACTAGTTTATCCACGATTGGAAAAGGCTTGATTTGATCTCTTGAAATATGTTTTTCTTTTAGTTTTATGTTCTGCTTTAAACAATACCTGTAAATGAGTTTCTAGGAAAAATTTGGTTTCGATGAACTAATAGGTTAGTTACAAGTAACAAACAAGAATTAATAAATGGAAATTATTTTATACAATATAAGACTTTAGGGCTATACGGACTCGAACCGTAAACCTTCTCGGTAAAATAAATTAAACTTATTATTATCAATCAGCTAATTAGCCATATTTTTATTGACCAAAAATTAAGATAAAGAAATGGCTCAGTGCGCCCGATTCATTATTTTACGATCAAGGAGTACTACCAAAGTGTTTCAAGGGTGGAAGTGTTTTATCTTGACATAGGTGCCTTCTGACCTATATCGTTTTAAGTTAAATGAAGTTTCTATCGTTCAGCTTAAAAAATAAAATATGAAACTTCATATACCTTAAAGTTCATCGGACGAAAAGAAATTTTTTGAGGATCTTATACTCATTATGCCTAGCATTGAATAAACGGGTATTCACCCTATCAATATCTCAAATCAACGATGGGTTTGCTTGGTACCTAAATGGGGTACCCCAATCGGACTTAATTCTTTGTCAGGCTATTATTGTTTTCTCAAAGTTATAGAATAAGACATTGATTTCTCAATAAGATACTTTTTATGGATTATATGATGGATTATCCTAGAAAACATTGGCGCACGAGGTGTTCTACCAACTGAGCTATAACCCTTAATGCTCGTGATGTATATTTTATCATGTATATAATTTGTTGTCAATATGAATATTCTATGATTCAAGATCCTAAATTTTTTAGTGATATTACTTATATTATTATTATTATTGTTTATAAGGAAAATATATGATATTTATAATCCATCGGTGGTATGGTTACCTTTTGTTTTCTTTGGGATGATAAATAACCTACTTAACTCAGTGGTTAGAGTATTGCTTTCATATGGCGAGAGTCATTGGTTCAAATCCAATAGTAGGTAAAACTTATTAGATACCGTAGCTAATGGTATCTAATAAGTTTTTTGCCCACTCTCTTCTATTTATATATATTTTATTAAATTTTATATATAAATTTCCTTTTTTAATTGCGTTGTATCAAATTTGGATTTACTCGTTTAATCAAATTTAAATAGGGTTTCAAATAAAACTTATTTTGATTATTTGAACGCACCAATTAGTTATGAAATCGCATTAAATTGTCAGTCTTGTCCTAGCTCGTTGAAGAGCTAGATTTGCCTCAATTCTTTCTCTCTTTCCTTTAGCTTTTCTCAAATTAGCTTCCGCTATTTCAAGAGTTCTTTGAGCTTCTTGTGGATCAATATTACCATCCTTTTCCGCATCATTTACTAAAACAGTGATCTCATTATTATCTATTATAACAAAACCACCCATTAGGGCCATCATTAACCATTGGTCCTTAAGTCGTATTCGCAAAAGTCCTATATCTACAAATTTGTAACAATAGGAGCATGGTTTGGTAATACACCAATTTTACCACCATTCGTAGATAAAATGATTTCTTTTACTTCAATCCAAAACAATTCGATTAGGGTCGACACAAAGATTTAAGATCATTTCTTGATTACTCTCCAAAAATTATAAGTTCATAGCTTTCGCAATAGCTTCATCGATATTACCTACTAAATAAAAGGCACATTCAGGAGGAGATTATCTAATTCTCCGAAAAGAATCAATTGAAACCCTCTAATGGTTTACGCTAGACCAACATATTTTCCGGGATAACCGTAAATACTTCGCTACAAAAAGGGGTTGTGATAAGAAACGCTCAATTTTTCGCGCTCTTGCTACGGTTAAACGATCCTCCTCGGATAATTCATCCAACCCAAGGATAGCTATAATATCTTGAAGCTCTTTATAACGTTGTAAAGTTTGCTTAACTCTTTGCGCAGCTTCATAATGTTCCTTACCAACGATCCGGGTTGAAGCATGGTTGAAGTTGAATCTAAAGGATCTCGATGGATAGATCCCTTTGGCGCTTAATCTTCTTGATAATACCGTAGTAGCATCTAAATGTGCAAATGTCGTAGCGGGGCCGGATCGGTCAAATCGTCTGCAGTACATAAACCGCTTGAATAGAAGTTATAGATCCTTCTTTTGTAGAAGTAATTCTTTCTGTAAAGAGCCCATTTCGGTATTCAATGTGGGTTGATAACCGACGGCGGAAGGCATTCTACCTAATAAGGTCGATACTTCAGATCCTCGCTGAACGAAACGGAAAATATTGTCTATAAATAGAAGTACGTCTTGTTTATTAACATCTCGGAAATATTCCGCCATCGTCAAAGCGATCAAACCAACTCGCATACGAGCTCCGCGGTTCATTCATCCGGCCGTAAACTAAAGCCACTTTTGATTCTCAAATATTTTCTTCATTAATCACTCCAGATTTTTTCATTTCCATATAAAGATCATTTCCTTCACGATCGTTCACCCACTCCGCCAAATACGAATACGCCCTTATGGGTTTTGGCAATATTGTTAATCAATTCCATAATTAGTACCGTTTTACCAACTCCGGCTCCTCCAAATAGTCCTACTTTTCCCCACGTCGATAAGGTGCTAAAAGATATACTACTTTAATTCTGTTTCAAAATAGATAATTTTGTATCTAGTGTATAAAGGCAAAGCGCAGATCGATGAATAGGAAATGTTATACAGTATCTACAGGACCTAAATTATCAATAGGCTCTCCAAGCACGTTGAAAATTCGTCCTAGAGTTGCCTCGCCGAGGAACACTTAGAGGAGCTTCCATATCAATCACTTCCATTCCTCTCACCAGACCATCTGTAGCACTCATATATAGAGCTCTAACTCGATTATTTCCTAATAATTGCTGTACTTCACAAGTTACATTAATTGGTTGACCAGCAGTATCTCGGCCGTTAACTACTAGAGCGTTATAAATATTAGGCATATTACCCGGCGAGAAGGCTACATCTAGTACCGGACCGATGATTTGGACGATACGCCCCATATTTTTTTTTTCAAGCGTGGACACCTCAGAACCAAAAATAGTAGGATTAATTCTCATAATAATAAAAAATAAAAATATGTCGATAATTTTTATCAAAAAATTATCGAAGTCAAAATAAATGTCCGATAACATGTTAATAAGTTAATTCAAGGTGCCATCCAATCGAATCCAATTCAAATTTTTGCCTCTCAAGTGGGTTGCCAAAGTAGACCATTCCTCTTTTTCCCAACAATATTATAATTATATCAGATACTATATAGTAAAATATTTAGTATTTACTAAATATTTAGTTTTTCCCAAATAAATATCCAAAAATGTTTGTTAACACACATTTCTATATTATATATATATATATATATATATTAAAATACTCTGAATTGTCGAGAAAAACCAAAAATTTATATCTTCTTTAGTTCATTTCGATGAGAAAGCGTCCCTTGATAACCAACACGCGTTTATACCTTTTGCATTTGATACATTTGGCTTCCTTGCACTCGGCGTGGAGCCGCTTAAAAGAAATCCAAGCATGATGCAGAATGTTACGACTCCTGCCTCTGAATGTAGTTTTTAAAAGACTTAGTTTTGCTATTCAAAAAAGGCTAGCGGCGCAGCTTGTTGCCCGCTTGCCTGTCGTTTCAGTGTAAAATGTTTTGTAGTTTAAAACTAATTTTTCGATTAACATTTTCCAAAGAAAAAAATAGTTTTAATATTGGAAAATGAGAGTCTGAGCAGAATCTACTTGTCATAGTCATCAACTAAATTCGATTTTACATATTTTATTTTACTTATAAACTAATCATAATAATAATAATTATTATTATTATTATTATCATCATCATATTTTATTAATTCAATTTACAAAACTTCTCCTGCATAATTGGCTTATCATGACAGAGAACACCATAAAAAAAAAAAATACTCTTTGCCGATATAGTATGGTAGGTATTTTTCTATATACTAAAAATTATTTCCTCCGTTTTAAAAGTTTCTCAACTTTTTCAAAGCTAATCATATTTGATTATTTTTACGTGGAACAAGGAAAAATTAAAATACAGCACTAACTTTTTAAATATTTGAAAAAGTCAAAAGTGAACAATTTTTTTAAAACAAAAGCAGCAGTAGTTAGTTAAGTCGTGTAATTTTTGTATAATATTTTCGTCTATACTCTTTTGTATTATCAGCTGTTTACAAATTAGTTGAATGTATATGCACCTGAAGTAGGGATGGCAATTTATCCGTGGGTAACGGATAATCGCCGGCACCCAACCCTAATAGGTGCGGGTTTGGTGGGCATTTGGTATCCACGGATAGCTTAGTGGTATGAAATTACTATCCATTAGGTTCGCATGTACGGATATGGATAGCTATTATCCGTACCCGTGAAATCAATCTACCCGCGAAAAACACCTGCGAAGATACCCGCGAAATACCCACAAAAATACCCACGAAATACCCACAAAAGTTTAGAATTTAAACTTTGTTTTTAGTGATGATTTTGGATATTAATTTTGTGCTTTGTGATTTGTGGATTTAAACCTTGAACTTTGTGGGTTAGAAGATTTGAATTTCTGAGTTTGATTTATGGATATTAATTTGTATGAAATTTTTATTTATATTGAATTCATTTATTTGTATCGCGGGTATCCATCGGATAGCGGATTGCGGATACCCGCAGGTCGCGGGTGTGGTTGGCAAATCATACCCATTGCGGGTCGCGGGTCGGGTCTCGAGTACAAGTTTACCTCGCGGGTACAAATGTGGATAGGCACTATTCGCGCCTGCCGTACCCGACTGCCATCCTGAAGAGAGATTAATTATGCGATTTTGTGGAATGAAAGATTAGTAGTATTTAATATGGAAAATAAATCATCTTGTGGCTCACACAAAAATTACTACTCTATTTTCCAATTTAATTGGAAGCTTTTACTTTTTCTTTATTATCAAAGATTGCAAAATTTAGAACTTGAATTTTTATATTTTACTCCTAAAAAAATACAGAATAATAATCAGAAGGATGGAGCGTAAGCAACACGCTCCTAAAAGATTGATTTTCCTTTTTTATAAATAATGATGAAGTAACCCAATACTGAATACTTTATTTTTTTCACAAATAAGCGTGAAATTGTCATAATAATGAATATTCATCTTCTTACGGCTTTATTTAACACGTGTTAAGTTTCTTATTGTTGTTTTACTTACTAGATGTCCTCCCGTGCGATGCAGAGCGTAAAATGTTAAATATTTTATTATATTAATAATATGTGATAGAATTTCATTAATATTATAAAATTATTATAAAATATACATGAGTCAGTATATACATACATATACATATACTGTTATTAGATTTACTTTCGTTTATAAACTCTTATCATGTGATCTAAAGGCACATGATAGAAAAAACGTAAATTAATTAAGCACCGGCGTTTATTTTTTTATATAGACATGATATGATCTTATATCTAATTTTATAAATAAGAAATTAAATTATGTTTATTATTATCAACTTTCATTATAGCCACCCTAAAGTATTTTGGGACTAAGGCTCTGATGATGATGTTGTTGGTGTTGTATTATCAACTTTCATTAAAAGTATACAACTGATATTCTTGCTAATATAATTTTTTTATATGATTTGACATTAATATAATATATTTTACTATTTTGTAATAAGAACAAAATAACCCTTAAAAATCAAATAATTGTTAAAAGATACGAAATAAACTACAAATATATCTTTCTTCAATAGTCTTATATTTTTATATTAAAATATTTTAATCATCTAAATATATTATAATTTTATTTATATTACTTTATATATACTATATGGATGTCAAATTAAAGAGCATGAAGTAAGAATTAATTTGATATATATTTTTCAAAATAAAATTAATACATAAAAGTTATAATTATTTAAACTATTAGGTTAAAAATAAAAGGAATAAAATGAGAAGAAATTTTTAATTGGTAGATAGTATATAATGGAATAATCATCTAACTCCCTCTCAAATTAAACGTCCATTTTTTTAAGATTTTTAAAAAGAGGATTAACATGGAGATGACATATATTTCTTAGATTTTCTTGCGCTCTTTTAATATTAAGTATAGATGTGTAAATGTTCGATATAAAATATATAAACATGACAGGAATCTATATGATCATTGTATATTTGTAATATTTATATTAATATACTAATATAATTACATATCAGTATACAGGTGAAAGAACGTCATATATTTTTGATAAATATTTAGATTAAAGTCACACATTTTATACTTAATAATATACCTTGAGATCCACAATGATATTAATTCATTAGGCATATGGTGATAAAGTATATTATTGTGACGTATTTAAATAAAAATATAATCAACTTATTATATTTGTTTATATAATTTTTCTTTTCATAAAAAGAAGAATCAATCAAATAATTATTTTAACGAATAATATATCTTTCTACTGGGAATTGTAAATCTAACGTGTCTCTAATTTTTTTCGCAAATATTTTTAAAATAAAATAACTTAGTAATCTAAAATTATTATAAGAAGGTGAAAACTGAAGTAAAAATATTGATCTTGTAAAAGATAGATTTACTTCAATAAAATTATTTGGAAATTATCGATTTTTGTATTTTATATACAAATAATTTAAAATCAAGATATAATACACTAATCACTCAAAAATAACTTATATTCAAAAAGAAATACTTTAATTATATTTATGCCCAATGAATGTTAAATCAAATATCGTAAAAAGAAGATTAATCTAAAATATTAATAATAAAAAATAGAGTTGGGACGATAAAACTATTAACTTCTAAATATTGAGAGAAAAATAAAAACAAAAAGAATTTGATTACCATTAACTCTCATTCAAATGGTATGAGTTAATGTATTTAAAAAAAAAGATAATTAATTCAAAAAATCTACATGAAGACACATGTCTTGTACAACCCTCTTTTAATAATAAAGTAGATTTCACATAACCACATGTTTTTTGGGTGATGCATCACACAAAATATTCTCTTATTAAAAAATAATTTCTCGATCTCTAAATTTTTTTTGATAATCTTCGACATGAGTATCATATTAACGTAATATTAATAAAGGACTTATTGAGTGTATTATGGGGTTTAATAATTCAAGAAAGAGTATTACATTAGCGGAGTGTTAAGTCAATTAGTGTCCATTACATGAACCGAATATATCGAAAAAAGTAGGAACAAATTTTGGGGATAGAAGTAGTCAAGTAGTATGTTATTAAGTCTTAATATATGTTTGTGTGCAGTGTATGTTTTTATTATTTTTAGTTATTATAATTAAATAAATATCATAATTTATTTTTTATGTAAGCAATATGAGTCTAAAATCTAATTTCATAAAAATAAGTTAATATATTTTTATTTTGAATCAATTAGTTTATTAAAAATTAATGTTCATATTTTTTCTAATCTTTTTTTTGTGCAATCGGTCATTACTGTAAATCCGTCAATTTTTTTATATTCATGTGGATGTCTAGTTGAAAATTGTGAAATAAAAATTAATTTAATATATTTTTTATTAAAAATAAATTTGATATAAAAAATTATAAATAATTAAAATTTTAAAATAAAGGAAATTTTTTTTTATTGGTAGATGAGGTATAAGTTGTGGAATAAAATTCCCAGAACACATATTTAATTTTTTTTTAAATTTAAGAATGTATCTCTATATATAAATTATATTTTAAAATAAAAAATAAAAAACCTTATAAAGTGACACATGTTCACAACTCCCTTTTTTAATAGTAGTATAGATTTTTAAGTGAGCCATAATAATTTATTGAAATATGAATAATTTTCCAGATATAAAGAAGAAGAATATCTAACGGAGAAACTTATTTTGAGAATTCAAAAAATACAAATCTCCCACTAAATTGGAAAGGAGAGATTATATAATTTGGTTAAATCTTTAAATTGTTTTTATAATATTATTCTTTTTGATAATGTCAATTAAAAAAAAAATCGGAGAGTAGTGTTTACAACCCCTGAATACAATTTAAGTCTCGCTATTAAAAATTTTTTTGGTAAATCTCTCTCTCTCTCTCTCTATTAATGACCCAATAAGGCTTGTACGTTTGTACTTATTTTTCGATTTTGATTCAATTGATTCAATTGATTCAATTTAGGTTCATTCGATTGATTCGCCATTCGATTCGATTCGATTTAGTTGTTCGATTCTTCTTCTTATTATTATTATTATTACTATTATTTATTAATTACTATTATTATTATTATTATTTACCCTTAATACATATTTGATTCGATTGATTCGATTCGATTGATTCAATTCGATTCGATTCAATTTAGATTCATTCAATTCAATTCAATTCAATTCAGATTCATTTAGTGCAAAAAAACGGAGCCTAATCCCATTTGTTTTTACTGTTTTTCACGGATAAGTGGGAAAAAGTCACCACCTCGTCTTGTCATTTAGCATCTGTTCATGTCTGACAAAATCTCAAAAGGTAACCATACCATTATTCCGGGGTAGGGTTTGCCCCTTTAATCCACAAGATTGAGACATTCGGAATTTAGGCAAAGTTTGGTAGCTCAATTTTACCTTTGATTTTTTTTTAATAGTTTATACCTTTTAAACTTTGATTTTATACATATTTATTTATATTGTATAATATTTGATGAAAATTATATCAGTAAAAATATATTTTAAATACTATCAATGGATATTTTTTTCATCAAATATTATATAACGCAAATAAATACATCTAAGATTAAACTTTAAAATGTACAATTATCAAAAAATTAAAAATGGACAATCTTTTACGAAGATGTAGTATTAAAATACAAAAAACCCTGGCTAAACAAAAAATTCTTTTACAAATATATGCTACTTGCTCCTTAATTTAAGCATGATGTTTCACTTTTTTTAATATCTTCAAAATAAATTTTTCATTTGGTAGTGTTAACTTCTTCATAAATCTCTATACCTCACAACAAACAATGCATTATTATTATTTTCATTTAAATTCATCACACAATGACAATATTATTTTCAAATCGTCTCTACCTGAGAAGTCGTTTTTGACCTGTATCGCACATATGCGCCACGTTCGACCCCTTCAATTGGGACGTTAGACTCATTTCGCTTCGGGACGTCATTTTTAATATTTTCGTCCTAGAACATTATATTCGATTATTTTATTTCATCTGGACCTCATTTTCGACTCTTTCCTCACTGAACGTTTATTGTCGATCCTTTTCGTTCAGAAACATCATTTTTGGTCCGTTTCGTCTTAAAACCTCATTTTTTTCATCCTTTTAGCCATGGAAATATATTTTTGACCTGTCTAGTGATATTTTCGCCCAATTTTGTCACGAAATATTATTCTGACCTTTTTCGCCCCGAGATGACATTTCGACTCATTTTGCCCCACGATGATATTTTCTACCTATTTCGTCTTGGGATATTATTTTCAACCCGTTTCATAGCTCGATAAAATTGTTTAACCTCAGGGTCTTTTTGACCAATTTCGCCTCAAAACGTTATTTTCCGCGTATTTAGCCCTGAAATATTATTTTTGACCATATTTTCGATCTATTTCATCATGTGATGTCATTTTTGGCCTATTCATAATAAGATATTATTTTTTACCTATTTCAGCCCAGTTGTTTTCGACAGCTTTGGACGTCATTTTCGACCCGTTTAACCATAGGACGATATTTTTGACCAGCTTCGTCGCAGGATATTATTTTTGACACGTTTCTCTTGGGATGATATTTTCGATTCATCTTGCTCCTGGATGACCTTTCAGCCTGTTTCGCCTACAAGACATTTTCGGCTCGTTTCACCTCGTGATAACATTTTCGGTTAGTTTCGTCTTGTGATGATATTTTCAGTCAGTTTCGTCTGAGATGTCATTTTCAACCCATTTCATAATCGGGTATTATTTTAGGACTATTTGGCCCCACCTCCTCAATTTTCTCCACTTTTATCGAGGGATGTCATTTTCAATCCATCGCGTAATGGGATATTATTTTCAACTAATTACATAATGGGATATTATTTTTCGTCCGTTTCGCCCAGAGACGTCATATTCTACCCGTTTCATTATGGGATATTATTTTCTGCATGTTTCGGCCTGTGACGTCATTTTCGACCTGTTTGGCCTCGGAAAATGATTTTCGACCAATTTCGTTCCGGGACGATATTTTCGACCTGTTTTGCCCCGTGACGACATTATCGACATGTTTCCCCCGAATTGAAATTTTTGACTAGTTTCGCTTCGGGACATTATTTTTTAAACCCATTTTGCCTTAGAACTATGGCTGGTCATGGGCCGACCGGGCTACAGATGCTGAGACTTGTCGGCCCTGGACCGGCCCACTTATAGGGCAGACTGGACCGAGTTGGGCCTAGACTGGAAGGCCAAAGCCCATATTCGAGATAAAGGCTCGACAATTGACATATTCGAGATAAAGGCTTGATAATATTCGATTAATCCATGCTCAACAAAAGCTCGAGTTAGGCTTGAACATCTGGAAATTAAATTTACTTGAATCTTGTGATGTTATGGTAATTGGATCTTAAAATATGGATATTTTATAAATTCGACTTCGATCCAGCAACTCGTCGAGCTCACGAACCCATTATGCCCGAGAACGAGATCAAGCATCTGAGGTTTTATTTCGAGAACCCGCAGCAATTTAAAGTCGGGCCACCGAGACCCGCGAAACCGGATTGCCTGGCCATGGAGTGCTGACCCATGGACCATGGTGGTTTGGCTTTTATTATTGGACGTATAAATGTCGTTTGGATCACAAATATTAACCGATATATGTACCTTATTAATTTCTCTCTTGTATAAGACAAAAAAAAAAAAACATTGGCCAAAAATTCGTGGTACAAATTGTAGACAGTACGACAAGAATAATACAAAATATTAGCAGAAAACACACACACACACACACACGCCAACTCTATTTTTTCCCACCACCATTAACGCTTAAATGAGTCCCCAACTCCCGTCCCCTCCTATCCTGTTCCTTCATTGGTAAGAGTAACGCAAACTCACCAGATATAGTATCATTTTTCGCAGGCGCCGTTCTCTTCTCTCACACTCTATATATACATACACGTATAGATAGAGGAAGATATATATGAATACACCAGAGATCTTTTATCTTCAAATTCCTGATATTCTGAACCATCTTCTTTATTTCTAAATTTTCTATATAACCCAGATCTCATTCGTCCCACGTTAGATATTTGAAACATGGTGGGATTCTCTCTCTCTCTCTCTCTATCTCTAATCGTTCTCTCATATAACTCTGTGTTTTTTTTTTTTTGGTAGCTGATGGATGATAGTTCAGAGGTTCCGGGTTGGCTTTCTTCCCTTCTGACAGAAAGGTTTTTTAATGCTTGTATAATTCACGAGGATTTGAAGAAAAATGAAAAGAATGTTTTTTGCTTGGATTGTTGTGAGGGTATCTGCCCTCACTGTCTTACTAATCATCCCTCTCACCGCCTTCTGCAGGTCTTCAATTTTTTTCCCCCTATTTTTATAATATTTTTTTTAATTAATTTTATTTTCTTGATAACAGTATATATATAAATAATTTTTTTTTTTGGCAGATAAGAAGGTATGTGTATCATGATGTTATAAGGCTTGTTGATGCTGATAAATTATTCGACTGTGCTCAAGTGCAAGTAAGTGAAAATATTTAACCTGGAATTTTTTATTTTATTTATTTTTATTATTTTCACTCAGTTTTTTTTTTTTTTTTTTCCTGCAGTCATATACTAATAACGGTGCAAAGGTAGTGTTTTTAAATCCGAGGGTTCAGACAAGGCCTCCAAGGGCTTCAGGCAGCTTCTGTATTACCTGCGATCGAAACCTGCAAGAACCATCTCTCTTCTGCTCTATCTCTTGCAAGGTGCATAACAGTAGATTTCTTTTTTTTTTTTTTTTTTTGAATGTTGTAATGTTTGTAGATTTTCATGTGAAACCATTTTCATATGTTTAATCTTTTTTTTTTTTTACAGCTTCAAGATATAGTAAAAAATGGATGCAAGCTCTGGATGTATTTACGGAAGTGTGAATTTCTCGTTTTGCCTGAGCTGGGTTTAGACGACGGGCAAATGACGCCTGACTCGGTGCTTGAGCCGGCATGTTCGATGAGGACCGAGTCCGGTTCCAGCAGTGGTTGTGGTGGTGGTGGTGACGGATTCATGGAATGCCCTAATCTCCTCTGCACGGCGGCGACTACCGAAGTTGTTAGAAAGAAAAGGACGACCGGGTTCAGGCCGGCTTGCCGACCGGTTACTGAAATTCCGGGGTGCGTGATGAACCGGAGGAAGGGTACACCTCAACGGTCTCCGCTTCATTGATATATGTGTACGGAGTTGAAAAAGAGGGGGGAGTGAAAAGGCGGTCGAGGGCAAATTTGGTATTTTGGATCTTTTTTCTTATTTGACCAGTGGGTAATTTAGGGGTGTGATCAGTTGACTTCCAAAATTTTGTAAGGGTAAAAACAGTTGCTTTAACCTTTTCCCTCTTTGTCTTACATTTACATAGGTAGAGGATTATGTACGCTTCATACTCCCATGTTCTAAATGGATTAATTTCGTATTTCTATTTATTTTTTTCAACTAGTAATGTAAAATTGGTATACTTTACATGTAAGTAATTATAGTAAAGGTATTATGGAGATTGAAAAGTGAAAAATTTTGACGGTGAGTGCATGGTCGAGATTAAGAGTAAAAAGTGATTTTTTTTTCTATTTGATCGTGTAAAAATGATAAATATAAAGTTTCTAACAAATAAAAAATAATAGTGTAAAGTTTTAAATCAAAGAAAAAGAGTATAACATATATTTACGACATGTTTGATAGACAAAATAAGGCTCAAATAAGATACATATTTAGCCTTAAACTAGTGTTTGCCCTCTGCTAACCACAGTGTCCTTAAATTACTGTTCCTCTTTAGTATACAATTGCTTTGGGGATAAAACTCGCGGTGGAGCTCGGTGGTGGCGGTGGTGGATTACTGTTACGACCGTATTGATAGAAAAGTGAGAATTTAATTTATGTTATTTGTTACGTATTTTTTAATTATACACAGGGTAAAAATTAAATGTCTAACATTAAAATAGGGTACCAGACAAGTAATTTATGATATGTATTTCTTATCTTATATACTAAATTCAAAGATATAATACCAAACATTCATTATCTATAACTAGGGCCGTAAATGATCGAACTATAGCAAACTATGGTAGTTTGAGTATACGTTTGAAAATGTCGAACCTCAGGTTCGAACACGTTTGAAAGTGTCGAATCTTAAATTGCAACATTTGAGTATACGTTTGAACATCTCGAATCGAGCCGAACTTTTGTGAATCGAGTCGAACTGTTTGACTAAACGTTTCATATTTTTACGAGTGACTGAATTAAATGGATAAGAGTTCATGAGGAATGAACAAAATGCAATAAATGATGATAAAATTGTATCTTTATCAGATTTCAACACATGTTTAAATGCACGGATTCTTCAAAATTGACCAGTATGCAGTAATGGATACTGCATGGGTGCGGGTGCGATTCGTGTGGCATTCGCACGGATTCGCCACGTGGCGAATACGTGCAAAAAAAAAAATCGGACTCGCGTATCCTTGCACAAGATACGCGTATCCGGATACTTTTTTTTTTTTTTTTTTTTTTATTTTTTAGTTTTTTTTTGTAATTTTTAAAAAGTAAATTAAATAAACTAAAATACAAAAAGTAAATCATTTAATAATTAATTACTTTTACCTTTAGCAGTATTCCCGAACAGCATCAGAAAGCTCCGCTGCTCAAAGCCATTTTGAATTGTTTTTTGTATGACTTGTTTTATTTATTTTAATTGGTTTTATGGTGATATTTGAATTGTTGTTTTTTATATTTAACAAGTGTTATATATACTAAAATATAAAATAAACAGACGTATCCTTGCCGTATCGCACCCTAACATTTTCAAAAACCCGTATCCCCGCACGTATCTGCCCGCACCCGCACCCGCTCCCCCGTACCTGTGCAACATACGTTTAAATCATATCTAAGGAATAATTGATCAAATGAGCTTTTAAGCCCTTTGACGATCGGAGCGAACTATTTCGGACCGTTTGGTCCAATCAGCCGAACTATCAATTTTAACGTTCATGTATACTTTTGTATGTGCGAATCGAGACGTGAGCCAAATATTTTCGAGCCGAATAATACGAGGCGAAATCGAACTTTTTATATTCGCTCCGAGTCCTATCTACGACGGGGTGGGATCCCCTGCAGTGCACAGCACCATGCTGTGCACTGCCGTCCGTCGGATGAGGCACACACACACACACCCGTGCGGGTGTGTGTGATCGGAGGGCAGGGAGTGCACAGCATGGTGCTGTGCACTGTAGGGGATCCCTGCCCATCTACGACATATATCTTAAATTAAGCTATCTTATCATATCCTAATATGCCTCCCAAATGGTCTCTTAATGGATTCACGCTATTTCCCTTATTTAATAATCCCAATTGTTAGAAAAATCTTTGACTCCGCTGCTTCTTGGAATTTGTTTTATAAACATCTTCATAGATGAAAATATTAATAATGATGTTATTTTATTATATTTCTAGAAAATGGATCTTAGGTCATTTTCTTTATATATATATATATATAGAAAATAGATCATATATAAATTAATTACCTTGTGAAATCTAGAATTTTTTGTAGGCCATTGATATTAATGAGTTAACGGCTGTAGATGAGTAGAATTATATGCATTTATGTATTTTTTATTGCATTACTTGTTGCATATACTAGCGACCAGTTTGATGCAACAAATAATAACAAATATGCAATGAAATTACTTAATAATGCAATTGGGTTCTAGATTTCACCATTAAGAGTGTTTCCACCATAGTCAATCCCTATATATCTATATATATACACATACTATTATTAGTATGCTACTATTGTTATTGTTATTTTAAGTTTAATACATAATTTATTCCAATAGGCATAATCGTTCGAAATTATTGCATAATCCTTTATTCTCGTCAGTATTTTTTCTCGTGGTATGTTCAGTGCATCAGTAGTTTTGGATCCTGAGTCCCTCGGTGGTGTGAGTGGAGGGGATATATCACGAGCAATCTACGAAACCACTTCTGAAGCGACAAAATGGAATTGGTCCCATTTCGGTAATATATTATGTCGCAAAAGGAGGCTGGTGGCACTAGGGGTGTTATCGGTCCGATCCGGATATTTGCTTAACGAGTCAGATTCGATAACTTTAACGAGTATACCCGAGACCCGGATTGATAAGCTAACGGGTCCAATACTGAAACCGGAACCGATCCGATAAGATTTCGGGTATAACCGAGATCGGTTCGTTAAGAACCGACCCATTAAGGACCCAAAAAAACCGGGGCCGTTAAGTACCCGGACCGACCCGTTAAGCAAAATCGGCCAGTTGGCCCAAAACCGCCCCAAAATATTAAAAAAATGACACTAATAAAGAATAACCAAAATAGAGAAAAATTAAGAATAACAAGACTCTCAAATCAGAATTAATAAAACAATATTAATAAATTAAAATTGCTGGAAAATTAAAATATAGATCGTCACAACCTTGAATTGTGCCTTAGATTGAGGTAGAAATTATCTCAGAATTGAGAGAAATTACTTAGAATCAGACTCCGGGATGAATGATTTCGAATCGAAAACACTTTGAATCTGTTGAAACTTGTAAGTAATCACTAATCACTTCGACTTAATTACAACTTGCAAGAAATGAAGGATATATAAGAGAATGAGGGAGTTGCAAGAAATGAAATGGATGAGTGAAAGAGTTGAGGTTGGCTGCGCATTGGACTTGATGATGAATTTGAGGTAGGATTTCTTCTATCAATTGTCTTTATACTTAATTACTAAGTCTCTGTTTGGTAATGTAATTAGTGAAAAATTACCGATTTTTTATCGGGTTAACGGTTCCGGT
Source organism: Orobanche coerulescens (assembly GCA_033398695.1). NCBI lineage: Eukaryota > Viridiplantae > Streptophyta > Magnoliopsida > Lamiales > Orobanchaceae > Orobanche > Orobanche coerulescens. Next base: position 3,785,348 of record CM065815.1, on the reverse strand, counting down.
CCTTATCAGTTTCGGTTCTAACTTCAGTACCAGTATCCGAACTGTTAGTATTTCGGGTGAGTATCGGTTCCGAATATTATCGGGCGGTTCTCGAACAAATCTTGGATATACTTGGACCGCTAACAGCTATAGGTTGCACAAGTAAGAGGGTTACAACTCCAGCTTGGGCATAAGGGGGGAGGGAGTGGTTCACTCACTCTCTCTCCTATCACTCACTCCCAACCAATCCTCTTACGACACATCATTCCCCACTTTTTTCATCACTCACTCATATTTTTAGAGGCAACACTTCACTCACCCTTCACTCACTTCTTTTTTTTTTTTCTTTTTTCTTTTTTAAATTCCATTAAAATTATAAAAAAACTAAAATTACATTAAAACTTAAAAAAACATTACATAATATTTCTAAAAAACATAAAATAACTAAAATTCCATTAAAACCAAACTTAAAAACATTAAATCCTACAAACTACACGGCCACCCGTATTTGGCGCATATCTCGCGTTTCCGTGTGATGACGAATTGCTTAAACTCCGGGTCCGGAATATTATCGTGCGGGTCCATAACGAACTTCATGTCACGATTGTAGACCTCCCCATTAAGAAAGTTGAAATATTCTTCGTCTTTTTTCTTTTGAACCTCCAACTGCGCAACCATTAAATTTTTCTTTTCGGCCGTGTAACTAGCAAGGGTATCACGCATCGAGCTTCGGCTTGAATCTTCAGAATTCGACTTTTTCTTGCCTTTCGATTGACGTGATGGATTTGGGTTCTCGTTGAGGTTCGGTAAGTCACACTCGAAATCTTCCACGTTTATTGGCGGCTCGCTTGTTGGTGTTTGAGCGCTACTTGACTCCGACGACTTTCTTTTCTTGCCCGATCCCGTGGATTCTTGAGTCTGACTAACCAACGGTTGTTCTTTCCACTTTGATTGATCTTTGAGAACGTACCAAGCTTTAGAATGTGAGAAAATTTTCTTAAATTGTTTTTCAAAATCACGATTGGCTCTCTAAAGGACTTGAAGATCGTTGCACCCACTATCTCTCAAGCGCACCTACATATTTATAAAACAATACACACACACACACACACACATATATATATATATATATATATATAACGTATTTAAAACTTAAAAAGTCAAATAAAAATAAAAATATACCGCTTGTGTGTAGTAACCGTTGAACGCAGCGATCAAAGTATGCATAGGAGTCCATTTCGAGTTCAATTGATGATGAGTACGTTCGGTTCTCGGGACAAGCGTTCTAAAATGCTTTAGAACTCGCTTCCAAAATCCTAGCTTTGGTTGACGGTCGCCAACTTCTTTGTCCACCGAAATTTTAATCCAAGACTTAGCTAACGCCTCCTCCTCATCGGGCGTCCAAACCTTACTTGTTTTTTTTTCTTTTGAACCTGCTCTTCGACCTCTTCGACCTCTTCCTCCTATTCGACCTCTTTGACTTATTCTTCATCAATTTGTTGTGTCTCTGGTACCACGTCAACATTGTCGAAATATTCATCATCATCGATATCATCACGAATGGGTAACGGTTCACTAACTCGTTCACGCCTTTTTTGTTGAGTATAGCGCGGCTCATACGGGTTGAAGTTAGTAGGAATTGGTGGTGGGGATTGTTGGGTATAGTGCGGCTCAAACGGGTCGAAGTAAGTGGGAATTTGCGGGAGGGGTTGTTGGGAGTAATAAAATGGTGGAGATTGAGGGTACATTTGGGGGTGGTAAGGTTGTGCTTGATAAGATGATTCGAGACCGGGTTGTGATTGAATTCGAGGACGAATTGCGCCTCTCGATCCACGACCACCTCTTCTTGGATCTCTATTTTTGTTGCCACGTTCCATATTTGTTTCTCGGTATGATTTTTTTTTGCTGTAAAATGGTTTTTTTTGTGCCTTCCACCCACCACAACCACTCCATTTATATACACTTCAAAAAATAAAAAAGGAGCCATTATACCATCCCCAACGGTCAGATTTATGCTCCAACGTTCCAATTTTTTTTTCCGAGCGTGAGTTTTTCACTCACGGTAGCCTCACCGTGCGGGATCAAGGGGTCGGCGGCGGTGTTCCCGTGCGTGAGGGAGCCCGACCCGCACCTTCAGTCACTCACTCCCACCGCTCTAAGTAGTGAGATGTGTCCTATCCACGAACCCATCATGTGTAGTTTGTCGATACCCCCTACATCAAATTTATATATGTCGTTTGACTGCAAGGACCGACCATACGAAGCTTCGGCCATCAAGATGTGTATCCAAAGGATTCATTGAGGTCTTTGTTACGTACTCGAAGAAATCTAGCCAAGCACGTTCGGAGCACTGGCTACTCGGGTCATGACATTGTGGAGTTGGGCATGGCTGGAAGTGGAGCTGAAGGACTATCTGTGAGCCTCATAAATGTAAAGACATAGTGGGTTGAAGAGTGTAGAAAGTGTTTCTGTCCACAACAATAAAGAAAACTATCATTTCCATTTCGTAATATACGTCACACAATCCACTTATTTATTTATTGCCCACAGCTCCACTCACACAATTTTCTTTTACCAACTTTACATACAATTTTCTATTTGTTTGAGGAGAAAGTAAAGACAGCAAATCAATTGTATTGATAACAATGAATAGAGGGGCCTTTATATAGGCATTACAAAGAGATTCCTTCCATACATAGGATTCCTAGTTAAGGTAAGACATCTTACATGATCCTACTACTTATGGAAGAGTCTAGAACCTTCCATAACTCTATCCCCCTACAATCAGTATTAGGTAAGACACCAATACGGGAAGGATTTCCCGGAACACTCCCCCTGTGTCGAACACTAATACTAACATGGTGCACAAGGTGTTGCCTTGGTAAAAAACCTTTCCAAGTCAAATAAAACCCCGTGGGAAAAAACAAAGACTTGGTGAAGAAAAAGAGCACAACGCACCAACTACAAATGACAGAATCATGCGAAGTATACCCCCCCTGAGGTATACATGACAGCTCATTCCGTCGAGCTATCATTAGTTGAGATCGGATAATCGACACATGCCGATGCTTCTCACATGTTTCTCAAATGTAGATTTCGGCAGAGACTTAGTGAACAAGTCTGCGATATTCTCATCGGAACTCACTTGTTTCACTTCGATATTCAGCAATTTCTGCTGCTGCTGATTATAAAAGAACTTCGGCGCAATATGCTTGGTATTGTCACCCTTTATGAAACCTAACTTCATCTGTTCAATGCATGCCGCATTATCCTCAAAGATGCAAGTAGGGGTTGCTATAGTGGGATCTAATCCACACGTTCCTCGTATATGGTCTATGACTGACCGGAGCCAAATGCACTCCCTTACGGATTCGTGCAATGCAATTATCTCTGCATGGTTCGAGGAAGTAGCAACCAGGGTCTGCTTGGTAGATCGCCAAGATATTGTCGTATTCCCCAATGGTGAACACATAACCAGTTTGGGAACGTCCTTTATGCGGGTCAGAGAGATAACCGGCATCAGCAAATCCAACTAACATGTCGTTAGGATTCTCTGCATAAGGGGTAAGCTTGCTCGCATTAACACTTCTGGTAGTCAAGCTACCATGCTTAGCTGCAATATCAGAGGAAGATCGACGGTCGGTATGCATCGTCTTAACCTCAACAGTTCCTTTCGGAATATCGCTCTCTCTTGCGTAGGGGAAGAAAAATCCAAGGCCACTGGAGCCTTTCAAGTATCGAAAGATGTGTTTTACTCCATTCCAATGCCTTATCGTGGGAGCGGAACTAAATCTCGCTAACAGATTCACAGAGAATGCGATGTCTGGACGAGTACATTGAGCCAGATACAACAACGCACCGATTGCGCTAAGGTATGGTGTTTCTGCTCCAAGGACCTCTTCATCCTCCTCTTTGGGACGAAACGGATCCTTGTTCCTTTCCAGACTTCGACCAATCATGGGGGTAGCAAGAGGATGTGCCTTGTCCATACTAAATCGCCTGAGCATTTTGTGGACATAGGCAGACTAATGAATGAGTATGCCATCATCTCGATGTTCTAGCTCTAAGCCCAAGCAGAATCGAGTCCTCCCCAGGTCTTTCATCTCGAATTCGGATTTAAGGTAAAGGTCCATTTCATTGACCTCATCTATGGTACCGATGACATTCATGTCATCTATATAGACGGCTACAATCACGAATCCTGTATCTGTTCTTTTCACGAAAATGCATGGACAGATGTCACTGTTCTCGTATCCCTTCCCAACCAAGTATTCACATAGGCGGTTGTACCACATCCTTCCGGATTGTTTCAACCCATACAGTGAACGACGCAATTTCACAGCGTAAGCGTTCCGTGGTTTAGAGCTACTTGATTTGGGCAATGAAACCCCTTAGGGGACTTTCATATAGATATCCGTATCTAGATCCCCATAGAGATACGCTGTAACCACATCCATAAGCTGCATGTTCAGTTTTTCGGACACTACCAAACTGACTAAGTAGCGGAAAGTGATGATGTCCATAATGGGAGAATACGTCTCCTCATAGCCAATGCCAGGGCGCTGCGAGAAGCCTTGGGCAACTAGTCTCGCTTTGTAACGCATGACCTCATTCTTATCATTGCGTTTACGAACAAAGACCCACTTATGTCCAACTGGTTTAACGCCCACGGGTACTGGCTCGATACGGCCAAATACCTCACGTTTAGCCATTGAGTCTAGTTCAGCCTGCATTGCATCTTTCCATTTCGGCCAATCGGCTCGTTGTTAACATTCAGCAACCGAGCGCGGCTCAGCGTCGTCGTCTTCAATAATTTCTTGAGCGACGGAGTAGGCAAAAGCATCATCGACTAGCGTGGACGACTTGTCCAATAGTACGTATTCACTCGTACATTGCATCGAGATTTCTTTATTTTCTGACATCAACAAAGTTTTCGACGCGTCCGTCGATTGTTCAATTGTTGATTCGAGGACATATCCATAGCCAGAGATAATCTCGTGTGACGGAGTCACTTTGTCGATGACGAGAGAATTTTGTGCTTCCGTTCCTCTTCTCTTTCGAGGTTCGGTATCCTTTCTACCCACTGGCCTCCCCCTCTTTCGAGCAGGGATAAGAGCAGCCGAAGCAGCCGTCCCACCACTAAGGTTGACGCCGAGGGCATCATTCCTTTGGGCGGCTGAACCTTGCCCTATAACTGGGACTTCTAACCTTGCAGGAATATTCGCAGCGGGAATAGTAGATCTTGTCACTTTCGCAGTATCACTAAAGCTGTCGGGCATCGAATCCGCAACTTTCTGAAGACTGAGAATACATTGCACTTCTAGCTCGGATTTAGCTGTGCGGGGATCTTGATGAGGCAAGGAGGGAGCACACCAGACAATTTCCTGGCATTCAACTGGAATCGGTCGATTCCTCTCTTCCCCTAACAACGGAAAGTTTGTCTCATCAAAGTGACAATCTGCAAATCTTGCAGTAAACAGATCTCCTGTCAAAGGTTCCAAATAGCGGACAATTTTAGGCGATTCATAGCCAACATATATACCTAATCGTCTTTGCGGACCCATTTTAGTACGCTGTGGAGGCGTAATTGGCACATAGACTGCACAACCAAAAATGCGTAAGTGTGAAATATCAGGCTCATATCCAGTTACCAACTGGTACGCACTAAACGGTTGATTGGCAGTGGGTCGAAAGTGAATAAGTATAGCCGCATGCAAAATTGCATAACCCCAGGCAGAAATCGGCAAGTTGGTGCGCAATACCAATGCTCGGGCGATAAGCTGTAACCGCTTAATCATAGCCTCGGCAAGGCCATTCTGCGAATGAACATGGGGGACGGGATGTTCAACTTCAATCCCAATCGACATGCAATAGTCGTCAAAAGACTTTGACGTAAACACTCCAGCATTGTCCAATCTTAATGACGAGATTGGAAAGTCGGGGTGGTTAGCCCGTAACTTGATGATTTGTGCTAGGAGTTTAGCAAATGCAGCGTTTCTCGTGGATAGCAGAGCGACGTGTGACCATCGCGTCGATGCTGTTAGGAGTATGCCCTCGAATGCCACTCAGAGGTTGTTGAGTGAGGGCATTGTACTTGTAATTATGTAAACCATTTATATAAGGCAAATGAATGTTTCTTTATTTACTGGTAGTTACTGGCATTCCTAACTCGTAAATAAACATATAGAAACTAGTCCGTATATTTGAGAGCAAAACATTCCACTCCTTATTGGATAAGGGGGTCGGCACTGGAAATGTTATAGCTCAAATACTTAATCGTTCGCAAGTCGATGAAACTTGACTGGGCGTTAAGTTTATGTGAAGACTTGTATGACGTGTTCTTTGACATGGAGAGTGCCTGTCGAACACTAATGGTTAGTGGGAGCACACGTTATAGGTATGCTAATTGGATTAGTATACTCGAACCGACTCACCCTCAATTCGTCACACGGATTTCACTCCGGGACAGTCAATGACGGAATCGAAAGGTTGTGATAGGTATTCGTGAACCTTCAACTTGAGGATTTAGTAGGGATGTGCTTGTGACGTCAAGATTTTCATTAGAGTAGTTCGACCCTGTAAACCGGAAGGCGGGGGTCAACCTCGACGTGCATCTTGACGGGCAAGTAGCAGGTCCTACTGAATACCAACATAGAATTCTTTCTCCCGTTAGTGAGTGGGTTATATGTCCTATGCGGTTATTGGCAGATGAGATCATAAGTCTTTGGCCAAAGCATTGGAGCTAGTTGTATTAGATACACGACAGCTCGATGATCTCGATTTGCATTAATGAATGCATAGCGTCAAATCTGAGATAGGGTTTGGTGATCGTGACTCTATAACTTGATCGGGACATTTGAAAGAAGGGTTTATACGTATACTGGTATTCACGACAGAATGGTTCTTGAATGATCCCAATCATTCGTTCTCAGTTGGGGTACAGTGTAGGCCGCCAGGCTGGCTAGGTGGTGCTACTACTCTTTGGTTCCTCCCATTGCTGACTGAGACGGACCTACCGAGTCGCGCAATAGGATTGACGACGGAATGAATAAAGCTAATTCTCTCATTATGAATATTAGATATTGGATATCTAATTTTGGAACATTGGATGTTTAAATCGATTTATTGGATAAATTGATTTACGGCCTAATGAATTAAATAAATTACTGAGTGATTAATTTAATTCATATATATAATTATTTCTTGGAGAAATTAATTATATTATTTTGTATTTGATATGATGAAATTAATTGGATTAATTAAACTATACAAATAGTACATCAGAACGGAATTGAAATTTATCTGTTTGGACTCTCGGGAGTCCGAAACGAACCAAACTCATCCGTTTCTCCATGGGCCGCCCCCCCATTTCTAGCCACCTTCCTTTTGGACTTATGTCTCCATTCTTTAATGTATGATAATGGTGGAGGTGGGGTTAGATTCCCACATGCATGAGTTGTTGCTAGTAGTGGGGAGTTGAATAAAAAGGGATGAAGACATCTTTCATTTAACCTACACATTCTTACGTGAGAGTGAGATAGAGAGAGAGAGAGAGAGAAAAACCATTTTCTCAATTGTCTTCATCATCTTCTTCATATCATCTTAATTGTTCTTGGAGAAAATTAAAGATATATTGAGAGATATAAATTAAAACACTTAGAGTGTTATAACTAAAGTTTCATCACTCGATTCTAGCCGTAACCTTAGAGGTTAATCGAGTGTTGTCATTCCGTTCGTTTCTCTGACGCGTGACAAGTAGAGACGCGGTTTTTCGGCGTTGGATCATCCAAGGGCTTGGAGCATTTTGGATCGTTTGGGGAATAGCTCAAGAGAAGGAAATCCATATAATCAACGGACGACAAGGGTATGATTTCGAATCTTCCTTTGTTTATTTTATATTCGTATATACGTAGCTCGATCGATCCTCGTAGGGATTCGGATCGAATTAATTTTCGTTTTACCGCTTCCGCTGGGCCTTCGTTTTAGGCACCGAATTCCAACAGATGCATCAACCAAAACCATAAAATATCTGAATGGTCCGCACTCTGGCTGAATAGGTCCACACATGCCCCCTTGAATTCTTTGTAAGAAGCGAATGTTTTGTGTTGAGTCTTTAGCAAAGGACGGAGAGGGTATCAACTTTGCTAGTGAACAGGCTTTGCAAAACGATTTATGGGCATTATAAATTGCCACGGAAGCCTCGGGATTTACAAGAGATGCACTGTCAACCTTATCAGGGCGTGCGATCTTTAGTCCCGGTGATACGGTATCAAGCTCACTTACATCAAAGCCGATATCGAGTGGTGCTTCCAATCGTTTTCTGGACTTGAAAAACAGATGACCATGTGAGTTTTTCAAAATGCGAATCATCATGTCGCGTCCAGGGTGACCGAGTCGGTCATGCCATAGTTGGTATACTTCGGAATCACACAGTTCGTGACTCACAGCATAGGATTCAATAACCCTTATTGTAGTCTGGTATAAACCACTGCTTAGACTCATTAGTTTCTCGAGAATGCAGCGTCTTCCGCATTCTGCCAGAGTAATACACAAAAATTCTGTTCCATTCTCACAATGTGTATCAAGGTGATAACCGTTGGCACGGATGTCCCTAAAACTTAGAAAGGTTCGGTTTGCTCTTGGGGCATAGAGAGCATCTGTGACATTAATATACGTAACATTAGGTAGCAAGAAATGAGCAGGTCCCCTCCCTTGAATTACTTGGGAGGAACCAATCATTGTTGTCACTGAGGATATATATGGCACAATATCCTTGAATAATTGCCTATTCCGAAGAATAGTGTGGGTTGTTCCACTATCAGCAAAGCACTCAATTTCGCCACGAGACATCTACAATGAGACATGAAACTCGATTAGTCTTATGATGAAAGACATAGCGAAAACTCATTAACTTCGAGTTTGGGGAAATTCGACCAAGTTGGTTAGGATCAAAGTTAGCACAATCGCTGGAAATAATTTCCGCGCAGCTTGACATTTGTTTACTAAAACAACAATAACTTCTTCGTATCTTTCTGTCCATAGGTCGTGCACTTTCTGGATCATTAAACTCAGATCTCAGTGCTCGTTTCAAGTTGCTATTTTGGTATTTCCCTATTGTTGAGTGATAGAGCAAGGTTGAAGCCTTTTTCAAAGGCATTATTGTTGATACAATACTATGGCAATATGATCATAGGAGCGTTTAAATACTTCAAAACGCATCTTGGTGTTCGATTTATATCTCGGCTAATGATCCTTTCGGTAACTCCAACTTGGTAGACTTGCAGAGAAAGTAAGAATGTCGGTAAGGCTAAGGCTGTTTAAAAACCACTGATTCCGTTTGAACTTTCAAAGCATAAACAAATACCAAGGAGGATGCGCCTAGTCTTGATCAAAAGTTTTGATGAAATCCACCAATGTATCAATTTAACCAAGCAATTCATTTACTGAGCAATTGTTTTGTGATAAACCAAACATGCTTTCGAAGGGAAAAATAAAATTCATTTTTGCACAATCACAGCAATTAAAAGAATTTTATTCATCATGGCCAACTTTATTACATTCATGAAAATCCAAAGTAGTTCTCGGAAACTAAAAACAAGACAAAACATAACCAAAGCGTAAAACTAGTGAAACTACAATGATCTAGTCAAAGTCGGCAACATCCATATGTTGGTCTTTGTCCGTAATGGTGAGAGGAGGGATCTCAGTCTGGTTCTCAGTATGGTTCACCTCCGTATTCTCATTATCTTCTTCCATGTAATTTGACTCTTGAGTCAAGTACTGTTTATAGTGCTTGTAGTAAGCATGGATGTTCTTTGGCGCATTGCAATTGCGGTAAGTATGCTTCTTCGATCCGCAAGTATAGCAATTCCGGACTTCCTTTGGAGTGGTTTCATTCCCGGCGGCAGGAGGCGGTCCACGTGGTTGGGTTCCACTAGGTCCCATGGCCGAGCCACCTTGCCTCTTCCACACATTGGAACGACGACCTCGTCTTTTCCCTTGCTTGCTCGAGTCATGCACCCGTGGTGCTTGCAAAAACTGAGTAGCGTTGCCTTTTCTATTTTGTCGTGGTGCCTTCCTGTGGGTAGCCTGATTCACTTCCGGAATCGGCTTCGTACAGTAGGCGCGCATTGCTATTGAGAATAATCTCATGGTGCCTTTCTTTTTTCGCGAGGTGGGAGATAAGGTCACTAAAATTTTTAATTCTCCCTTCCTCATAGGCAACGCGCAGCTGATGAGCAATCACACTTGCTCCCACGGGAAACGTGTTAAGAGTCTTCTCGATCAAATCTTGATCAGACTTCTTGACACCACAAAAACCAAGATCAGCGCGAAGATCAAGGATGGCTTGGTTATAGGCCTCCACATTCGCATAATCCAAAAATCGGATTTGCTCCCACTGAAGTTGCAATTCGGGGAAGCGCTGATCATGCACATTATTAAATCGTTGTTCGAGTGTATCCCATAGTTCTTTGGGGGTTTGCAAATTCATATAACACTTTTTCAACAACGGATGTATATGTCTACGCAAGTACATCAGTGCATTAGTCTTGGTTTTCTCGCTCGGTTCTTGAGCGGTAGGCTCGTTAGAGGGAAAGATGGTGGTGGTAAATCTCTTACCGACGAACGCCAAGCGAACGTATGAGACCCACCTATGGTACTCCTTACCAGCATGGTCAAGGATGTCGAACTCCGGATGAACATTGGAGCTTTGTGCCATCTACAAGATATAAACAAGAGGAAGTTAGTCTTGTTGGATTTTCAGTGACAATGTAAACGGTCACAATCGATGCTTTTAAAAGCGTGTAACATAACCGTTACTCGATTTACTTTCCTTAATTGTTGTTTAGTAAAGTCGACAAAAAACGGCGATATCAGATCGCACCCAGATACGTGGTGTATGCAACACCCACAAGTATCGTCTTTCAACAATTCCGTGACTCCCCCAGGATCGTCACACAGTTTTCGACACGCAGAGATACCGACTTCTCTCGCGGTCTCATCCACCGCAAAGTAGCGTGGGAGATAAAGAACCCAAAGAACCGTGTCCCCAAAAGAAAAATTCTCAAAATGAGAGAATTGAAATAGGGACAAGTCAGATAATTACCTCGATTATAAAATTAGGCACGTGCTGAATTTGTGGTGTGCTTCGATCTACCGGTTGGTACTCGATGCGACGACGTGAAACCGGAGGCGCAATTTTGGCGGCTTCCGAAGATAAGTTGATGTTCGGGTTTTGGTCCGAGAGTCAGAACCGGATCGGACTTGGCTAGGCTGGAGCTGGCCGGCGGCGGTCGGCGGTCGGAGGCAGCGGCGGTTGGCGGCGGTCGTCGTCGGCGGTCCGGTGGTGATGTTCATTTGGGCTGGATCGGGCGTAGGCGGTGGCGGCGGCTGAGCAACAGTGCTTAGGGTGGCGGCCAGTCTTTGGCGGTGGCGGCGGCTTGGCGCGGCAGCTGCGGTGGTAGCAGTGGTTAAATGGTGACGGGCGATGGTGGCGGCAAGCTAGACAATCGGCGGCGTGGCGCGCGGAGGCGGCCGATTCTTTTTTTTTTTTTCGTTCGAGCTTCGTGCTGATAACGTGTTTGAGGACAAAGTAAAGACACCAAATCAATTGTATTGATAACAATGAATAGAGGGGCCTTTAGATAGGCATTACAAAGAGATTCCTTCCATACATAGGATTCCTAGTTAAGGTAAGACATCTAACAGGATCCTACTACTTATGGAAGAGTCTAGAACCTTCCATGACTCTATCCCCCTACAACCAGTATTAGGTAAGACACTAATACGGGAAGGATTTCCCGAAACACTATTAACTTTTGTTAAAATACGTGTCATTCCAAATGTTACAATTTTTTGGTGGATGCATGGAGTAATTTGTTTGGGTTCAATATCTAGTTGGAGTTTTTCCATCATAATTATATATTTGTTATAATATCACCAATAATGGTATGTGGGATCAACAATCAATAATTCAATCAATTATTGGATTGAAATATCTAATATAAAGACAATTATGTTGTATAATTAATAATATTAATTTGTTGTATAGCATGTAATCTTGAGCTATAAATAGAGCTCTTTGGTAGAGCTTTGTACACACAATTCATTCTAAAAAAGCTCAATCTCTTCATCTTCTTTCATCCTCTTTTATGCTTATATATCATAATATATATATATATATATATATATATATAATATATTGTGAAGTGATAAAATATCCGATTTTACAACACGTTATCAGCACGAGCTCTACCGATTTAATCCCATTCCGCAGTCGGACTCGATATATTGGTACATCATCCTTAAATTCTAAAGGTATGTAATTAACTTTATTTATATTTAATTTATGTAATAATAATATTTAGATATGGTATTAATCTAATATCATTATTGATGATAATTAATATATTTAAACAAATATAATAATTATGTAAATATCATCAATTTAAATTTATATGCGTAAGGACCTAAGCTCAATCTTATTTTTAAGATGATTCTTGGACTATGGACTAATTATATATGTAAGACCTAAATAATAATGAATTTGTATGAAGTGTAAAAATCTTCACCTATTTTTATTTGAAGAGTTCCATTTATTAGTGAAGAGTTGAATCTTCATCTATATTTTGTAGAGGATTACTAATGGAGGAATACAAAATTCCCATTCATATGACCACGAAATATTTTATAATCGAGTAGTAATATTTTTATTTTTAGTAACCACGAAAGATTTTATAATCGAGTAGTGATATTTTTATTTTTAGTAACTACGAAAGATTTTATAATCGAGTAGTGATATTTTATTTTTAGTAGTCATGAAAGATTTTATAATCGAGTAGTGATATTATTATAACTAACTATATAGATTATAATTCATATGTATATATATATATGAGTAGTGATATTATTATAACTAACTGTATAGATTATAATATATATATAAAAATATATATATATGAATTTCCATTCCCCAAACTCTAATTACCAACGGTTAGTTTATTAAATATATAAGAATATATTCACCAATTTTAATGATAATTAACAATAATAATAATAAAAAAAAAAATCTCCAACGGTCATAAACGGCCATATTTCAAAATCAAATCTATAAATACTCATATTATACTCCACACTTATTAATCATCTCCAAAATATCTACCAATTTTTACAAAATGGGTAAATATTTTATGACTTTCCTCACTCTTATTACATTTTTCAATTTCATCATTTGCTACACTCAAGTCGATTGCTTTAGTGAGACATATGTGATCATCATTATGATGGTCACGATTCTTCTTTTAGTTTTTAGTTGGTTTGTTGTGATTAATATTTAAGCATGAATGGTATTTGTATTGAGTAATAATTTGAATTATACTTTTGTTAACATCATTAAATGTAATAGCTATGTGTTAATTATATTTCAATTTTATGTTTTGTAATAGATAACCATGTCCAATCTTAAGCTCGATTTCGCTCCCTTGAATCTTAATGGAGACAATTATATGTCTTGGGCAAATGATGTGAAGACACATCTCAGGTGCAAAGGACTCGAAAATATTCTAACAAATAATGTGCCAGATGCTACGAAAGAAACGGAGGTAGATGAAAAAGAGCTTTCTATGAATAAAGCAAAAGCATTAAAATGCATGAGGCAACATCTTGATGAAGGATTAAAACTAGAGTACACGAACGTGGATGATCCCAAAATTTTATGGGACAATCTTAAGAAAAGATTTGGGTATCAAAAGCAAGTGTTATTACCCGCACTAGTTGATGAATGGAACAAGTTAAGATTCCAAGATTTTAAAAGTGTGAGCGAGTATAATTCTGCTATGTTCAGAATTGTATCACAACTAGAGTTTTGTGGTAAAATCATAACAGAAGGTGAAAAATTGGAAAAGACGTATGCTACATTCCATACGTCATATCTAATACTGCAACAACAATACAGAATGCGGGGATATACCGAATACTCTGAATTTATTGCAGCTCTCTTACTTGCTGAAAAGAATAATGATCTGTTGAGAAAGAATCATCAGTCTCGTCCTACAGGGTGATAGCGATTCCTGAAGCAAATGCCACAACTACTAATCAAGGACGTGGTGGTCATGGTTGGTTTAGAGGTCGAGGTCGGGGACGCGGTCGCGGCCACTTTCATGGTCGAGGTCGAGGTCGTGGCCGTGGTTATGGAAATTACTTTAGGCCTCCCAAAAATGAAATGATTAATAAAAATCAACAAGACAAAGATAAGTATGTCCAAGAAGGTTCATCCAATAAAAATGAAAATTCTTGTTTCAGATGCGGGAAAAAGGGACATTGGGCTAGGGCATGTAGAACGCCAGGCCATATTTGTAAAATGTATAAGGCATCTCTGAAAAATAAAGAAAAGGAAGTCAATTTTCATGAACATGAACACGAGGACGACTCAACTTACCTAGAAGGCTGCAGTTTTCTTGAGGATGCAAACGTGGACATGGACATGGAATAAAATAAAAAAAAAAAATAAATAAATATGTGATTTCCATATTTGTTGCATCTTTATTGTACTTGTTTGTATTCTCTTATTTGTATTCTCTTGTTTGAAATATGTATTATCTCATTTGAAGTTTGTATGAAGTATTTAATAAATGTTATTATATTAAGCTAACTTACCATCTTTTAGTCTTATATTCTTATTCATTAAGGAGTTTGAGTATGGAAGGTATTGGAGACATTTGCATCCGGACGGTGGCACAACTCATACAATCCTCAAAAATAAGAAATATTTTCTTGAGGTACAATCTACAAAAGCAATAATAAATACAATTTCAGTCCATGAGACTTGATTGAAGGAGCAGTAATGCTAAATTCATATTACCAAATGGAACAAAATTTGTCATTAATAATGCTTTATTTTCTCCAAAATCTAAGAGAAACTTGTTGAGCTTTAATGACATATACCGTCAAGGATATGATCTTGAAACGATGGCGAAGGTAATATGAAATATATGTACATTCTTGCTAATATTTTGGGAAAGAAACAAATCTTGGAAAAACTACCACGATTATCTCGTGGATTACATTATACACATATTCATGGCCAGAATGAAATTCAATAATAAAAGAGGATCCCAAAATATTGACATTATGGCATGAACGCCTAGGTCATCCTGGCTCCACGATGATGAGGAAAATAATTAATAGTACACATGGTCACCCAATGAAAGGTGTAAAACTCATAAATAATAAACTATGTGAAGCTTGTTCTCTTGGAAAGTTTATAATAAGGCATTCACCAGGCAAACTTGAAAAGGAATCACCTACATTTCTCGAAAGAATTCAAGGTGACATATGTGGACCTATTGATCCACCATCAGGACCTTTAAGGTATTTTATGATTTTAATTGATGCATCTAGTATATGGTTACATATTTGTTTATTGTCAAGTCGTGATATGGCATTTGCAAGATTCCTTGCACAAATAATTAAACTAAAGGCACAATTTCCTGATTATACTATACGGAATGTGAGACTTGACAATGCTGGTGAATTCACATCACAAGTATTTAATGATTATTGTATGTCAATTGGAATTACAGTCGAACATCCTGTTCCGCATGTGCATACACAAAATGGTTTAGCTGAATCATTAATTAAACGCCTTCAATATATTGCTAGACCACTAATAATGAGAACAAAGCTACCAGTTACTGTTTGGGGTCATGCAATTTTACATGCTGCTTCACTAATAAGGTTAAGACTGTAACACCCCCAAGATATTCGAGGTGTATTACAGCGCCGTGGACCCCTACATGGGACCCACCAGGCTAACACAATAAAACACCACTCGACTAACCATCTCGGTTAGCAAGGAAACAACTATTAACAACAAGAACATAAAACAACACGTCCGGTACAACCGGCATAATAAACATCAACCGACAAATACAGTAACTCCAACGAAGTCCAAACACAATCCGAAAAGAAAAGCCTAAGTACTCGCGAGTACAATCTATAAGTTTACAATTTGGAAAACATCCACATCAAAAGAGACAGTAGGAAATAACAAGACTCAATTGCACATGTCAACAACCTTGGCCAACATCCTCGTACCATCCCAGCGCCCGCTCGTCTGGCTGAACATAACCTGAAATCCATAACAAGAATTTCCCCGACAACGGGTCCCCAAAGGGGTTAGCAATTACGCTAGTACAAGTATTCAAGGCAAACCAATCGCTTACACATTTCATAGTACATGCACCAATATCAATTCGAAAGTCAAAACCAGACATGTCTTTTCCGGAAAATAAACAGTCAAACAATTTGCCTTGAGAACAGGGCGGCAGCATACATTCTCACTCGAGGCCTCATATGGACCCTACCGAGTTGGCTACAATTACAGAAAAACAAAACCACGCACACGCTATGCCGTGAGAACAGGGCGGCAGCATACATTCTCACTCGAGGCCTTGCAAGGACCCTAACGAGTTGGCTAGCGGTACGAAACTCGTGAAATCCAGGGCGGCAGCATAGATTTCCCTCCTTGACCCCGTCGGGCCAACACAAGGTGAGTAAATTACACACAATATACATTACCATTTCATGTTAAGCTTAAAGGTTTCCAAAAATACTTGCCTTGAATTATTGACGACGCAACGAACGGAAAGGAAGTCACCGACGAACGCTAGGAACCAATGAAACCGAACCTAACGATTCGAAGAATACAATCACAACCATTTCTAAATGAATACGGAATTGGAATACACCGAAAACCCGCCTACGATTCATGTATATTCGTATATAAACAACAACGAGGCGGACCACAACCAAACCCTCTCGATTCCGTAAAAATCACGAAATATACCATGAATCCGTAGGGAAACTAAGAATACCAACAATATTAATCATATTCATCATGAATTAATCGACAAAAGCGAACGAATCGGACAAAAGCGAAAATCCCCAAATCTACCCAAAGTAGGGTTCTAAAGATCTAACCTTGATTATTTGGATCGAAGGATGTTATAGGATGATTGATCAACGATATAACCCCAAGAACTTCATGGATTTGTTGTTCAACAACATGGTTTCGTCTCCTCAGAAACCCCGGCCCGAATAGAAGAGAAATGAAATGAAAAATGACGGAGAAAGTCGTTGGTCTGTCATTTTTATCTTTGGCGGAACTAGCGTGCGCTAGCCTTCCCGACTAGCGTGCGCTATCGGCGATATCGGCCGAGCACACTCGGCCATGGCCCGCACGACCGGCACCACCGATTACGCCGGCCGTGACTCGGCCCGACTCCGCTAGCGTGCGCTCTGGCCGGAAGCTTCTGACTGGCCCAGCATCGATGCGCTGGGTCGACAACTCATCCGTGCGTCGCTTAGTCGGCCGGCGGCGTCACGCTACCTGCCGGTTAGCGTCGCTACCCTGCGGTTAGCGCGCTCGGACCAAGCGATGGCGTGCGCTACCGCCCGATCTGGCCGAGTCGAGAACCTCGAATACCTCTGTCCGAGGCGATAGCGTCTGCCGGGTGACTCGGCAGCGTGCGTTACAACTGCTGAGCTAGCGCTTGGCGTCCGGCCGTAAGCGTGCGCTCGCCCGGTTCTGCCGTCTGCTCGGCGATGTCGACACTCGTCGGCGATCCCGCACCGTCCGGCGGTACTTTCGGCCGCCACGACCGGCCTCGATTTCGAAAGCGCACGGAGGCGGACACGGCGAAAAGTTCGCGGACGGCGTCAACGACTCGAGATGAAAACGTAATGCAATAATTAATCATATGCGACCAAGAAAAGGGTCAAGGCGACAAATACTGAGATATGGATACCCGTAATTTTCAAGAAATTACAAAATGGCCCAAACGCGCGGAAATCACGATACGTGATCGAATAACCAAACCGAAGTTCACAACACGTCTAACAAAGTTAAACGGGCTTGCGGGAAACTCAAAGCAATGATTTCGGACGAGATTCGCAAGAATCGAACTCAAGTGCGGAAAAAGTCGCTAAAAACCACGAACTCAACAAAACAACACCAAAGCGAACTCGGATGACAAAAAGTGTAGAATTAATCATTCTCAGAATGACGAAACGGTCATGAGCGAGCCGTCAAAACGGACTCCGGTCGAAAAAAGAAATTTACCGAAAATCGAAAATTGCGGATATTACATTCTACCCTCCTTAAAAGAAGTTTCGTCCCGAAACTTAAAATAAGTAGGGAGAAGCAATATCCTTTGCCAGGAAAACTCGACGAGATACACAAAACCGAAGACTCGCGCCCGACGGCGAAACGCTGCAAGGAACGCAAAGAGACATACGGCGAGAAAATACGTGTTGTTGCCCAAAATATTTATCCGAAGATTAATACTGCTGGATGACGGACAACAAACAACAATTGTGGGAGCACTTCCGAGAGAAGATAAATAATACAAGATTTGCCGGGTTTGTTAGGCCCGGGCTTGAATGCTCTCGCGAGATGTTATTAATACAAATATTCGTGGATACAAGTATTAATGAGAGAAATCTAAATACAATGAGTGTAAAAAGACTCTGTTAATCCGGCTCTTGAGCGAAGCTTGGTGTTCTTCGTCCCACCGATAATGCGCTCGAGGAGAAAAGTAGGAGAAGTAAGACCGAAAGAAAGCCGTTGCCAAGAGTTGGAGATTAGCCAAGTGCTTGATGTTTGCTCTGTATTGTATGAAATCCGTAGGGAGTTGAAGGAAAGTGAAGCCTTTTTTTGGGTAAAGGTTCGATCCGAGAAGAATTTCGGTCCACTGGACAAGTCTTTGGGAGCCTTGTTTATATAGGGACAGTGGGTCTGTCTGTAGTGACCGACCTTTGCCCGATATTATAATGGGGCGATCTCACAGGTACATCGGGCTAAAGTCGAGAAGATCTTTGTTTGTCGGGCTAAAGTCGAGAAAAGGCTGCCCACAGTGGCGGTCGATAAGGAGCCATCACGTGTCCGAGTCGGTCAACATGTGGCCCTACCGACAAGCTTTCGGCTTTGTCGGTGGTGGAGGAATCTGTCGAGCTTTGGTCAATGGCCCGAGATTCGCGGATCTTGTCTCGGTCTTTGCACGTGGTGCGATCTTGAGGCTCGGCCTTCGCCGACTGTATGTCCAACGGTGGAGATCGACATGAGCGGTCGTCCACGGTGATCATCCGAGTCGTCATCGGCCGGTGGATGGAGGTCGCCAATGGTCGGTCACCAAGGGTCGATCGGCGAGATGCCGATAGAGGGTCGCGGATGTCGGTCGCCAGAGTCGGTCGCCGAGTACCGAGAGACGATCGTATCGAGGTCGATCGCTCGGCACCGGGACTTGTCACAGGACCTTGATTGTGATCTAGCATGTCCATTGGGTTAAGGCTCGGTCGCTGATCGGCTAGTCGGCAGACTTGCCTCGGTCGCTCGCGGTTGGTGGTCGCTCGGCCTCGGAGGCGATCGCGGTCGGAAGGTGTTAAATCTTGACACAACAATTGCCCCGGCTTGCTCTATGTTGAAGACATGGGGCGAGGTGGTTATTTAGTGATCGTGTATGGATGAGGACCAGGCGACTGAGGCGGCTTAGGACTCGGACTTGGGCTATCATGGTCGATTGGCTTAGCTATCTTTCGGTCTTGTACACTGCAAAAACAACATTGGCGATCCCCCACGGAAACTTGGTGGTTTCGCTTGCTTGAGGAATCGTGCACGATCGCGGAGATCGATGGACCGACCCCATGACCGTGTCTTGGTGCACGAAGACAATGAGTGTCTCGTGACTCACTTTATTATGAGGGTCCTCTGTTAGGTGCGCCTCGCCTCGTATTTAAACGAAGGGCGTGCGGTCTCGGTCTAGAGGAGTCCTTGCGCGCGGCGTCGGATGAATCAACTCCACGCCGCGGCTTGTTAGCTCTGCTTCCACCTCGGCGACCATGGAGATGGCCGACCTCGGCGGTGTACGTTGAGACGGGGTTGTGGAATGAGTCCAGCGATTAATGTTGGAGAGCCCTTAGACTACGCCGGCCTCGTATTTAAACGAAGGGCGGCGATCTCGGCCGAAAGGGACCTTGCATGGCAGCGGCCCGGTTCCATCGATTGCCGGGACCATGGCTTTATGATGTGCGGTGGAGGCGATCTTATGCCTTAGTCCGTCATGTTATATCTTTGGATTGTAGATGGCGATCGTGTCACCGGGTTCTTGATGATGTTGCGATCGGCGGAAGGCGCGATCGTCGCTCGGCGGCCGATCGCTTTATTTGTGGGTCGATATTGGCGATCGGGCGGCGGCTAGTCCTCATTTAAAATGGGTGTGGCGGGGATCGAGTCCTCCGGCTCTGTGGGTAGTAGCGATCGGGTGGGAGGCGGAGGTCGTCGTGACGGGCGCCGATCGCTCTACTCTAGGTGAGAAGAAGCCTTTGCAGACAGAAATCTGCGGCTCTAGCCGGAAAGGCTGCGTAGGTCGTCGGTAGGGTCTTCGTGAGATGCTGAACATAGGCGAAGCCACGAAAACCTCCTAGGACCGCGTAGAGGCGGTCTCATCGCTACGGGCTCGCCGTTGAGAATGATCACGTCTACTCGGTCGATGTAGTCAGTCGGACTCTTCTTCTCCTGCTTGATTCGCATCATGCGAAGGGGACCTTCGGCGGCGGCCTGGTGGCGAAGTGTTCCGTGAAGACGTGCGCCCGGCTCGTTAAAGGCGATGGACCGAGGTGGCGGTGAGGTGTACCACCGGTGGGCGAGGTCGTCCGGTGTCGGAGGAACATTCGGCACTGGTCGCGTCCGATGCCCCACACCGGTCATGTAGATGTTGAACTTGCTTAGGTGCGTCTGGGGTCCGATCGCCCGGTACGGGTGTCCGAGGAGGAACGATCTTGTCTTTGCACGGGGCGATCTCGATGTCGATCGCGGCGGCTCGCTTGGCGCGGCGATCGTCTTCACGGCGCCTTTGCCCAGTGCGGGGAGCGCCTTCACGTCGTCGATCGGCGTTGCATTGCGGCGATCGCCGCGGCTCGGCCTTGCGGATCGGCTTTGGGAGCGGGGCCGAGGCGATCGTGTACCGACCTCCGGACCCGCTGCCCGACCTCGGGAATCGCGGCGGGAGCAGGCGGGCTGGATCGCCTTGTGGGAGCCGGGTAGGCCGAGCTCTGGTGACGGACACCAACTCCGTCGTCTCGTAGGCCGGGCCGGACCGCCCAGTCGCTGAGTCGGGTCGGCCAGCGATCGAAGACGAGGTGCCCAGGCTGCGAGCGCCTTTCCTTGCGGGCGAGAGCCTCTGGCGTCGCTCGGCGGCAATGCCTTGAGCTTCCGCTTGGACTTCGGCGGGAGACCGAGGAATGATAGCGGAGGCGCGTCGAGAGCACTCCGTCGTTCTGAAGGGCGGCTATGGCCTCTTCGATCTGTTCATTGGTTGGGCCCGATCGAGCGAGAGGCTCGGGCCGCCGTCCGGGGCGGGATCGGCGTCTCGACCGCGGCGGCGCCTTCCACCATCAGTGCGGCTCGGGCCCAGGGACGGAGCAGGGTCTGGCCAGGCTGGTCGGCGGCTTTCTTGACGGAGGCGGAAGACATGTTTTCTGAAGGATTTCTTTGAAGTGCAGTAAGTGTCACTTCAAGTATCTGCCCCGAGAACAGTGAGTGTTCTTCGGGACGGTAGGTAAAAAAAATCGAGGGTTGGATGCCCTCCTTCTAGCGCCAATTGTTGTTGCCCAAAATATTTATCCGAAGATTAATACTGCTGGATGACGGACAACAAACAACAATTGCGGGAGCACTTCCGAGAGAAGATAAATAATACAAGATTTGCCGGGTTTGTTAGGCCCGGGTTTGAATGCTCTCGCGAGATGTTATTAATACAAATATTCGTGGATACAAGTATTAATGAGAGAAATCTAAATACAATGAGTGTAAAAAGACTCTGTTAATCCGGCTCTTGAGCGAAGCTTGGTGTTCTTCGTCCCACCGATAATCTGCTCGAGGAGAAAAGGCCGGGAGAAGTAAGACCGAAAGAAAGCCGTTGCCAAGAGTTGGAGATTAGCCAAGTGCTTGATGTTTGCTCCTGTATTGTATGAAATCCGTAGGGAGTTGAAGGAAGCTGAAGCCTTTTTTTTGGGTAAAGGTTCGATCCAGAAGAATTTCGGTCCCTGGACAAGTGCTGGGAGCCTTGTTTATATAGGGACAATGGTCTGTCTGTAGCGGCCGACCGCACGGCTTGATATTATAATGGGGCGATCTCCTGGGCTGTCAGGCTAAAGTCCAAGGAAGATGCTGGCTGTCGGGCTAAAGTCCAAGGAAAAGGCTGCCACAGCTGGGCGGTCCAATAAGGAGCCATCACGTGTCCGGAGTCAGTCAACATGTGGCCCTACTGACAAGCTTTCGGCGGCCTGTCGGCTGGTGGAGGGAATCTGTCAGGCTTTGGTCAATGGCCCGAGATTCGCGGATCTTGTCTCGGTCTTTGCACGTGGTGCCAGTCTTGAGGCTCGGCCTTCGCCGACTGGATGTCCATCGGTGGTGATCGACATGAGCGGTCGTCACGGTCGATCATCCGAGGTCGTCATCGGCCGGTGGATGGAGGTCGCCAATGGTCGGTCACCAAGGGTCGATCGGCGGATGCCGATAGAGGGTCGCCAGATGTCGGTCGCCAGGAGTCGGTCGCCGAGTACCGAGACGATCGTATCGAGGTCGATCGCTCGGCAAGGACTTGTCTGGGACCTTGATTGCTTGATCTAGCATGTCCGCTGGGTTAAGGCTCGGTCGCCTGATCGCTGGTCGGCAGACTTGCCTCGGTCGCTCGGCAGTTGGTCGGTCGCTCGGCCTCGGAGGCGATCGCCGGTCGGAAGGTGTTAAATCTTGACACAACAATACGCTCTAGGGCGACTAACACAACGTCACCGGTAGAGACATAATAAAATCAACGAGTGACAAGCGTCATCAAATAGACAATCCCATCGAGTCGATTATCCGAACAATCACAAAACTCAACGAACGAAAATCAATACGATTGACCAACCCAACGGTTCATCAACCCAAAACGCGAGTCAACGCTGAACAAATACGAAATTCCACCGCCCAAGGGTTGGAAGATTGAAAACGAGACTAATTTCCCGAACTTAAGGGAACTACGAAGGAGCCTGAACGCTCAACAATCACGAAACGAGAACAAAAACCGAACAAGCAAACGATTGAGACAACAAGAATCGAACAATCATGTCCGAAACACGTAGGATAATAAAATTCAAACAACAACTCCCGGGGATGACTGGTGAGAGCGACAAGACGTGCATTCCCACAATATCCGGGAAGGGAATAGCGATTGAAAAGCCACAACGACAAGCGAGTTATTAGAAACAATACCACCCTCGTTCGATCAACAAAAGCAAGGGATAGGAAAGTTGAAATGTTAACGAGCATAAACGAGTTGATAGAGCCAAAAGTACAGTTAAAATTCCGATCCACTTGAATAAAAGAACTATTAGAACCAAAAGATGTTACTTCCGAACAAGGTTTACAATAGTCGAACCGGGTCGGAAGGACACAGCGATAACCAGATCGACTCAAAACCAGATTACAGCTCGTTCAAACGATGAAACCAAGGTGAAGAACAAGTTCATAAGGTATCAATGAACACGAGCGAATCGATAGACTTGATAAAGAGAAGATATAGAGGTCAAAATAGTACGGGTATTACTTTTGACCTCGCCCCAGAATCTCTCCTCTACGGAAGCATGGTTAAAATACAACAAGCAACTGACACCACGTGGAACAATAACCGATGCACTCAATCATACCAATCCGTTCTCTAACGGCTCGCATATATGCGATAAAGCATAAACCGCCACGAGGCGACAACATCCAATACCAATATCACACCCCTCACAGAGGCTACCACGACAACTGTGTGGCGAACGACTCAACGCTCACACCACCAATTCAACAACAACTCGGGGGTTAACATCCTAACGAGAGTACGAACATCTCACATATATTCCCGGACCACAAATAGGAATGATAGGTTTTGAAAACGAACGCCACCCTTGAAAATAACTTGTAAGCACAGTTGATCTTGAGTATCATATATCAAAAAGTAGTACAAACATCGTCATCGAGACTAAAAAAAATCATCTTGCGTTTGAAAAAAAAGAAATGAAGACACCTTTCGTTAAATTAAAACTTGTCAGCTATATTCGACCTTCGGGTCTAAGCGAATGCATTTCTAAATCATTAGAAATATTTCAAAATATTTTGATCCTCAAAGTAGAATAATTTTGAAACATAGCGTGACACTAGTAGGCATCTTGAGAGCAACCTTTGTGAGAAAATAATTTATTTTAAAAGTACGTCTCGAGGTTTATTTTCTAAGATACTCAAGGTTTTTCGTATACAATAGGCGAATGCCCAAAATTCGCACGTATCAACATTTACTTAAACACATCATATCACACGCATCAAATCGCTCAAAATCACGGCGGTGATATACAATCCTCGGATATGTTCAACAACATCGTTAAAACAACAATCGGTTTATCAAAGCTGGATGGAAAAGCGATATCAAGAACAAAACTCCAAAAAGTCAACTCTACGGATTCAAGAAAATACCTAGATTCGGCGAAGAACAATGGATTAGATGATGTTAAAAATCGTCTAGGATACTCCAAAACACCTTTGGATGGAAGAAAAATCAGCCCAGATGCGAAACCGAGTCGCTACGTCTCAAACTCATGGAGGAAGGAGAAGAAATGAAGAAAAAATGCAACTTCTAGATTGGTGTCCAGTATTTATACTGGACACAATTAGCGTGCGCTAATCATTAAGGTTAGCGTGCGCTATCACGGCACCAAACAAAACTCCTGACCAAAAATACACTGTTAGCGTGCGCTAACCCCAAGTGTTTAGCGTGCGCTAACGAGAACTTCAGACCCAGTCCAGTAGCTCTGGGCGCCACGAACTACTGTAGCGTGCGCTATCCTCCCCTTAGCGTGCTACCAATGCACTCTTGCGCGCGCTGCAAAGCGTAGCGTGCGCTAACGACCCACGAGACAACAACAGAACACACCGAGAAAAATTACATGCCGTAAACCTTTCTCACAAGGATTTACTGTGCTAAGCACAATTTCCCATGTTATTTGAAAATGCTAAAAAGACCAATGACGGTAATATTTTTCCAAAGCTCACAAAATCATTTGTCAAACCATCATGAAATATTCAAGGCCAAAATGCCAAAACTTGATTCAAGGAATCGGTTTACGAAATAAAACTCAATTTGCAAAATCGAAAGCCGTTTGAAAGAACTCACGCGGCGGATAAAATACGGTGCGAAAATACATCGAAGTGATTTGACACTCCTCGTATAAACCAAATACGAGAGTCTAATAAACACATATCGTGAAATCAAAATCCACAGAAGGATTCCATCATTTAACGACTAATCATACAAATAACTCGTGTCACACGAGGCACAACACAAGGAATGGAGTTTTACATCCATAGATCGCACGTAAGTGACGACCACCCCTCGATACTAATCACGACCAATGATCTCAAACGACGCGTCGCGATGCGACTAAGTCAGACAAAATCCGACGAGACAACTCAACAAACACAACTTGACTCGGCGGCTAGGTTTCCCAGGCTAATCTGATTTTAAAATCGTATACTTTAGTTATTCGAAAATAAAACCGATAAGTTAAAAATCGTTTTCAAGACCCTTTCAAACACGACAAGGGCTTAACAGCGGTAGCATTTTATAAAATGTCCCAAACACTTTGAAACACGACCTTTAAATACGACGCAAGTTTTTATTTGAAAATACAAGGCTGGCTCGCCCAAATTCATGTCACTTTTCAAAAACCCACAATACGATCAAATCTCAGAGATTTTCAAGCATGCACGCCGCATGTATTATTATTAATAGAAACGCATTGGTTGTAAATAACAATAATTAGCCAAGTACCAACAATTCCCGGACACACTCATATACGACATTCAAAAATCACTAGTTCAACAAGCGCAACTCGGGAATACTAATTCCAAGCATATGTCAAACTATCTCTTCAAGTTTGACAGCGTAACCAAAGATCACCGATTTGGACATATGTCGAAACCAGCTATGTGAGTTTCTCAACAAACTCTGCCATCAATACCTATCTGGAACATATCAATGTTCAAAACTTCTACATCATCCGCACCCTTCGGTGTCCAACTCATCGGTACATTCGGCTCAACATACATTTAGTATATCGCAATTACCAAACGCAGATTCCATCACACACAAAAGACTAGAGAGTCAAGCCCTCTCACAATATACCACGGAGCAAAACTCGGATCTTTCGATCACCAACGATCCCACCAATGCTAGGAAGTTTAGCGATGGAAGGCTCGCAAAGCGACAAGCGGTCAAGCCCGAACGGCGCACATACTCCGAGAGAGACAAAGGACGGCGCAATACTAGAATCAAAAGTACACAACCGGATGGATCGAGAAACAACTCGACAATAAGTACGAGAGAGGCAATCACGGTTCGAAGTGGAATTTCAATACGAGAAAACAAGAGAATTGAGTAAGGAAAACTTACGAGCACCTTGGATGTCTTGAGATGCCGGCGGCGGTGTGACAATGTGCAAAACAAAACACAACTAGACCCAAATAACCAACAAGCCTAGGTATCCATAAACCTAGAGCTCTGATACCATTTTCTGTAACACCCCAAGATATTCGAGGTGTATTACAGCGCCGTGGACCCCTACATGGGACCCACCAGGCTAACACAATAAAACACCACTCGACTAACCATCTCGGTTAGCAAGGAAACAACTATTAACAACAAGAACATAAAACAACACGTCAGGTACAACCGGCATAATAAACATCAACCGACAAATACAGTAACTCCAACGAAGTCCAAACACAATCCGAAAAGAAAAGCCTAAGTACTCGCGAGTACAATCTATAAGTTTACAATTTGGAAAACATCCACATCAAAAGAGACAGTAGGAAATAACAAGACTCAATTGCACATGTCAACAACCTTGGCCAACATCCTCGTAC
Organism: Orobanche coerulescens; assembly: GCA_033398695.1. Lineage (NCBI taxonomy): Eukaryota > Viridiplantae > Streptophyta > Magnoliopsida > Lamiales > Orobanchaceae > Orobanche > Orobanche coerulescens. The sequence goes on along the minus strand of CM065815.1, from coordinate 3,758,368 downwards.
CATCCTGGTAGCGCCGCTCAAATGCATTTGAACATAACCTGAAATCCATAACAAGAATTTCCCCGACAACGGGTCCCCAAAGGGGTTAGCAATTACGCTAGTACAAGTATTCAAGGCAAACCAATCGCTTACACATTTCATAGTACATGCACCAATATCAATTCGAAAGTCAAAACCAGACATGTCTTTTCCGGAAAATAAACAGTCAAACAATTTGCCTTGAGAACAGGGCGGCAGCATACATTCTCACTCGAGGCCTCATATGGACCCTACCGAGTTGGCTACAATTACAGAAAAACAAAACCACGCACACGCTACGCCGTGAGAACAGGGCGGCAGCATACATTCTCACTCGAGGCCTTGCAAGGACCCTAACGAGTTGGCTAGCGGTACGAAACTCGTGAAATCCAGGGCGGCAGCATAGATTTCCCTCCTTGACCCGTCGAATCAACAAAAGGTGAGTAAATTAAACACAATATACATTACCATTTCATGTTAAGCTTATTGGTTTCCAATTATTCTTGACTTGAATTATTGACGACGAGCGGAAAGGAAGTCACCGGCGAACGCTAGGAACCAATGAAACCGAACCTAACGATTCGAAGAATACAATCACAACCATTTCTAAATGAATACGGAATTGGAATACACCGAAAACCCGCCTACGATTCATGTATATTCGTATATAAACAACAACGAGGCGGACCACAACCAAACCCTCTCGATTCCGTAAAAATCCCGAAATATACCATGAATCCGTAGGGCCACGCCGTATACCAACAAGATTAATCATATTCATCATGAAGTAATCGACAAAAGCGAAACGAATCGGACAAAAGCGAAAATCCCCAAATCTACCCAAAAGTAGGGTTCTAAAGATCTAACCTTGATTATTTGGATCGAAGGATGTTATAGGATGATTGATCAACGATATAACCCCAAGAACTTCATGGATTTGTTGTTCAACAACATGGTTTCGTCTCCTCAGAAACCCGGCCCATGACGAAGAGAAATGAAATGAAAAATGACGGAGAAAGTCGGAGTGTCATTTTATCTTGGGCCGGAACTAGCGTCGCTAGCCTTCCCGACTAAGCGTGCGCTATCGGCCGAGCACACTCGGCCATGGCCCGCACGACCCGGCACCACCGACCAGTCTGCCGACCGTGACTCGACCGCCGACTCCGCTAGCGTGCGCTACGGCGGAAGCTGCCGCGCAAGCCGTGGCATCGGTAGCCAGCTGGGTGACAACTCATCCGTGCGTACGCTAGTCGGCGGCGTCGCTACCCTGCCGGTTAGCGCGCTACGACCGGCGATGGCGTGTGCTACCGCCGATCTGGCCAAGTCGAGAACCTCGAATACCTCTGTCCGGGCCGATAGCGTCTGTTTGGTGACTCGGCAGCGTCGCTACCTGCTGCCGAGCTAAGCGCGCGGCGTCCGGCCGTGGCGTGCGCTCGCCGGTTCTGCCGTCTGCTCGGCGATGTCGGCACTCGTCCGGCGATCCCGCACCGTCCGGCGGTGCTCGGCCGCCACGACCGACGCCTCGATTTGAAAACGCGCAGGCGGACACGGCGAAAAGTTCGCGGACGGCGTCAACGACTTCGAGATGAAAGCGTAATGCAATAATTAATCATACGCGACCAAGAAAAGGGTCAAGACGACAAATACAGATATGGATACGTAATTTTCAAGAAATTACAAAATGGCCCAAAACGCTTGGAAATCACGATACGTGATCGAATAACCAAACCGAAGTTCACAACACGTCTAACAAAGTTAAACGGGCTTGCGGGAAACTCAAAGCAATGATTTGGACGAGATTCGCAAGAATCGAACTCAAGTGCGGAAAAGTCGCTAAAAACCACAGAACTCAACAAAACAACACCGAAACGAACTCGGATGACAAAAAGTGTAGAATTAATCATTCTCAGAATGACGAAACGGTCATGAGCGAGCCGTCAAAACGGACTCCGGTCGAAAAAAGAAATTTACCGAAAATCGAAAATTGCGGATATTACAAAGACCAAGTGCTAATCATAAATATACTCCATATCAACTTGCACTTGGTCAGGAACCAGATGTTTCCCATCTAAAAGTTTTTGGTTGTGCAGTATATGTACCAATAGCTACCCCACAAAGAACAAAAATGGGACCTCAAAGAAGGTTGGGAATATATGTTGAGTATGACTCACCCTCTATTATTAGATATCTTGAACCTCTAACAGGTGATGTTTTTCAAGCAAGATTTGCTGATTGTCATTTTGATGAGACGAGATTCCCAACCTTAGGGGGAGGTAATAAACAGGTGGAAAAGGACATAACATGGTATGTACCATCATTATTACATTTGGATCCATATACAAAATTATGGGAAGAAAATGTAAGAAAAATTGTACATTTACAAGGTTTGGCAAATGAATTGCGGATGCATTCTTGATATGAAAAGAGTGACAAAGTCACATGTGCCGGTATTAATACTCCTGCTCGGATTGAAATTCCAAAAGAAGATGAAAATATAAGTACATCTAAAGCACGCTTAAAGCGAGGAAGGCTGTTGGTTCCAAAGATAAAAATCCAGGAAAAGAAAAATAGCCAATATAAATGAATGTGCTAAAGAAGCACAAAATGATGAAAAATATGATCATGTTGAAACACAGTGAGGCAAATAAGGAGGTCATGAAAATGAAACGAAAATACAAATGATCTCGAGATATCTATTAATTATATTAATACGGGAATTTATGGAATAGGAGAAATAATCACATTGATGAGATATTTGCATACTCCATTGCGTGTGATATAATAATTGGAGATGACGATCTGAACCCATATCTATATTCGAATGTCAAAATAGACTGATTGGCCAAAATGGAAAGATGCGATAGATGCCGAACTAAATTCTCTTAGAAAACAAAAAGTGTTTGGACCGATTGTTGTCACACCCGGTAATGTGAAACCTGTTGGGTATAAATGGGTCTTTGTAAGGAAACGAAATGAGAAAAATCGATTGTAACATACAAGGCTCGTCTTGTTGCACAAGGTTTTTCACAAAGACTTGGGATTGATTATGAGGTAACATATTCCCTGTTATGGATGCCATTACTTTTCGTTATTTAATTAGTTTATCGGTATCTTATAATCTTAATATGCATCTCATGGATGTTGTTACTGACATATTTATATGGATCACTTGATCTTGATATATATATGAAAATTCTGAAGGGTTTAAGTTACGAAGCATCGAAACCCAGAGAAATTTATACAATTAAATTACAGAGATCTTTATATGGGTTGAAACAATCTGGACTCATGTGGTATAACAGATTAAGTGAATATTTGATTAAAGAAGGCTATGTGAATAAACCTATTTGCCCTTGTGTTTTTATAAGGAAAACAACATCTGTATTTGTAATCATTGCTGTCTATGTTGATGATTTGAATATCATTGGAACTAATGCAAAAATTTTGGAAGCAATGAATTACTTAAAGAAAGAATTTGAAATGAAAAATTTGGGAAAAACAAAATTCTGCCTTGGTCTGCAAATGGAACATACTAAAAATGGAATATTAGTATACCAATCAAATTATACAGAAAGGGTATTAAAAAGATTCCACATGGACAAATCAACACCTTTGAGTACCCCAATGGTCGGCAGAACACTTAATATTGAAAAGAATCCATTCAGACCAAAGGAAGAAAATGAAGAGGAAGTTGGTCCTGAAATACCATACCTTAGCGCAATTGGAGCCCTAATGTATCTTGCTAATTGTACACGACCGGATATAGCTTTTGCAGTAAATTTACTAGCAAGATTCAGTTCATGTCCTACAAAGAGGTATTGGAACGGAATAAAACATATATTCAGATATTTACGAGGTACGATTGATCTTGGTTTGTTTTATTCTAACAATGCAAAACCAGTTTTGCTTGGCTATGCAGATGCAGGTCATCTATCTGATCCACATAATTCTAAGTCACAAACTGGATATGTATTCACATATGGAGGAACTGCAATATCTTGGAGATCTCAAAAACAGACAATCGTGACTACTTCCTCAAACTATGCTGAGATAATAGCTCTTCATGAAGCAAGTAAAGAATGTAGATGGTTAAGATCGGTAACACAACATATTCAAGAAACATCAGGCTTGCCAGTCGATAACGGTCCAACAATAGTATACGAGGACAACTCTGCATGTGTTACTCAAATGAAGGAAGGCTACATCAAAAGCGATAAAACCAAACACATCCCCCCAAAGTTCTTCGCATTCACTCAGGAACTTGAAAGAAATAAAGAGATCGACATCCAATATATTCGATCTTGTGATAATGCGGCAGATCTCTTCACAAAATCACTCCCTACGAATGTTTTCAAGAAACAAATTGAGAATATTGAAATGCATCATCTTGAGACCTTTAAAGAAGAACTACCCATGCTGGATTGAGGAGCATCACATGTACTCTTTTTCCCTTATTAAGTTTTTATCCTTTGGGTTTTCTTAATAAGGTTTTTAACGGCGACTTGTGATGCTCCCAAATGAGATATCATGATATAAGATATTTCAAAGGGGGAGTGTTATAATATCACCAATAATAGTATGTGGGATCAACAATCAATAATTCAATCAATTATTGGATTGAAATATCTAATATAAAGACAATTATGTTGTATAATTAATAATATTAATTTGTTGTATAGCATGTAATCTTGAGCTATAAATAGAGCTCTTTGGTAGAAACAGACACACAATTCATTCTAAAAAAGCTCAATCTCTTCATCTTCTTTCATCCTCTTTTATGCTTATATATCATAATATATATATATATATAATATTGTGAAGTGATAAAATATCCGATTTTACAACAATATTGGTATTTTACTTGAGTTTCATTTACTTATTAATTTTAAAGTAATTGGTGCGATTTTGCGGATTTCTCAATCAATATAATAGTAAATAAGTTATACGAATAAGATAACACTAGAACGAATATAAAAATGAAAAGTTTGGAGAATAAACATATAAGGAAAATATAATAATTTTTTTCATCCAGTCCTTATTGTTAGTCATTTTGAATTAATTTAATTAGTATCAAGATAAGTTAGTTTAAATATATAAAAAAGTGTTTTAAAAAAAACTTCGCCGTTAATTATATATATATATAGATATATATATATATATATATAAAGACAGTATTAATGCATATAAAGAAAGAATAAATGTATATATTAAAATTGAGACGATATTCTTTTTTGTTGGAGATAAAATGAAGAGCATCTTTGTAACTGTTTGTAAAAAATGCAAAAAAAAAAAAATAAGGGTGCGTTTTGTTGGGCGTTTTTCAGTCATTTTCTGTTTTCGAAAATATGGAAAACGTATTCGATTTTACTATTTTTGGAAAATATTTTTGAAAACAATCTCAAAATTTTGTGAAGGAACTTGTCAGCTGGATAAGAAATAATTTATAATAATATTAATAAAAATAAAAATAAAAATTATTATTGAAAATGGCCTACAGAATGAAAAACCATCATCAATATACATGTTGATTCTGGATTCAACAATAACAACAACATCTAAGCCTTAGTCCCAAAATAATTTGGGGTCGGCTAACATGAATCAAACTTTGAAACCGTCAATAATCGTTACATAAATAACATAAAAGGAAAAAAGAGGGAAAAAGTAGAGAAAAAAACAAATAAAAAAAGAGAATAAATGTAAAAAAAAAAATTCTGAAAAATAAATTAAAAGTTAACATGAAATAAAAGAAAATAGGAATTAAATAAAAAAAGGAATCAGACTCCATCCACCATCCGTATTCTTTCCCGCCACATTTGCCTCTCCATCGCCATACTTTCTCCAATTCCAAGAAACCGCATATCATTTTCAATCATCTTTATCCAAGTTTTCTTGGGTCTTCCTCTACCTTTCACAACATTACTTGTTCCCCAACTTTCTAGCCTCCTCACTGGGGCATCAATAGGTCTTCTTCTCACGTGACCAAACCATCGTAATCGATTCTCCATCATCTTGTCTTCTATAGACGCAACTCTTACCTTCTCTCTGATCACCTCATTTCTGAGCCGATCTTTTTTTTGTATGACCATACATCCATCGTAGCATACGCATCTCTGCCACATTCATCTTTTGAACGTGATACTGTTTTACAGCCCAACACTCGGTGCCATATATAAGTAGCGAGCCTAATTGCCGTGCGGTAAAATTTACCCTTTAATGAGGCATGCCAGGATCACATAAAACCCCTGTGGCACTCTTCCACTTCAACCACCCTGCCTTTATTCTGTGAGCCACATCGCCATCTAGCTCTCCATCCTTTTGGATAATAGATCCAAGATACCGAAAGAAAGTGGATCCATGAATAACTTTCCCATCAAATGTAATCATCCCCACCTCTCTATCACTGTTTTCGCTAAACCTACACTCCATATATTCAGTCTTACTTCTGCTCAGCCTAAAGCCTCGAGCTTCCAAAGTATCCCTCCAAAGTTCCAATTTCTGTTACACTCCAACCTTCGTTTCATCAATCAACACAATATCATCTGCGAACATCATACACCACGGAACGTCATTTTGAATTTCTCTTGTCAATTCGTCCATGACTATGGCAAAGAGAAAAGGACTAAGAGCATATCCTTGATGCACCCCAATCGTAATAGGGAATTCTTCTGTCCTCCCAACATTAGTACGTACACTTGTACTAGCTCCCTCATACATGTCCTTTATAATGTCAATATATTTCCGCGATACACCCTTCTTTGCTAAGGCCCACCAAAGTACTTCTCTTGGTACTTTATCATATGCCTTCTCTAAATCAATAAAAACCATATGCAGATCTTTCTTTTTATCTCGATAATATTCCATCAACTGCCGGATAAGATAAATTGCTTCCATGGTCGATCTTCTAGGCATAAATCCAAACTGATTTTTTGTTATCTTCACACATTTCCTAATCCTTTGTTCAATCACTCGTTCCCACAACTTCATGGTATGACTCATTAGTTTAATTCCGCGATAATTAGAACAATCTTGAACATCACCTTTGTTCTTATACAAAGGGACGAGAATACTTTTCCTCCATGCTGATGGCATCTTATTGCTTCTCCAAATCTTATTGAAAAGCATAGTTACCCATTCGATCTCTCTCTCCCCCAAACACCTCCAAACTTCAATAGGTATACCATCTGGTCCTTCTGCTTTCTTTGACCCCATCTTCTTCAATGCAATTGTCACTTCACCCTTTTGAATTCTTCTCTTAAACTCTCGGTTAACCATACTTGAGGGGATGTTTAAATTCCCAATATCTTGTTCTTGATGGCCATTGAATAGGGTATCAAAGTATGACCTCCATCTCTCTTTTATCTCTTTATCTTGAACCAAAACTTTTGGTCGATCTTTACACATTTAACTTTTCCAATATCTCGCATCTTCTTCTCTCTCATTCGAGCAAGTTTATAGATATCTTTTTACCCTTCTTTAGTATCTAATCTTGCGTATAATTCTTGATTGACCTTTGATCGGGCATTTCGCACTGCCTTTTTAGCTTCTGTTCGAGCTTTCTTGTACTTCTCATAATTCTCATCGCTCGATCATTTACCCAGTACCTTATAACATTCACGTTTGGTCTTTATCGCTTGCTTAACTTCATCATTCCACCAAGATGTGTCCTTACTTGATGGTCTGTTTCCTTTAGATTCTCCTAGGACTTCTTTTGCAACTTCCTTTATGTTATGCTCCAACAAGTTCCACATCGAATCTATATCCATCTCTGTGCAATCAGACCAAATACCACTATCAGCAATCTTAGCCACAAAAGTATGTCGACTCTCCCCTTGGAGCTTCCACCACTTAATTCGAGGGTCAACTTGTGGTCTTCTCTTTCTTAAGTGCCTCTTACCTCGAAAGTCAAGCACCACAACCCTATGCTGTGTTGCAGCACTCTCACCGGGTATCACCTTTCAATTTGAACAAATTTTACCTCGATGAGGGAGAACTACATCCCAAAATACCCGTACATGTTCTATATAGTAAAATTTAGGTAAATTATATCAAACCATTTCTCAACGAAAAAAGTATAAAATTTTACTATATAATGATAGGAAATAGGTCATATGAAAACTAATTAACTTGTGAAATTTAGAAACTTTTGTAGGCCATTGATATTAGTGATCTGACGACTGTAGATGAGTAGAATTGTATGCATTTATATTTTTTTATTGCATTATTATTGCATATACTAGCGACTAGCTTGATGCAACAAATAATAACAAATATACAATGAAATTGCTTAATAATGCAATTGGTTTATAGATTTCACCATTAAGGGGGTTTCCACCATAGTCAATCCCTGATAATGATATATCAAATCCTTTGTTACGATTTATGATATAAGTGAAAGATTTCGGTACGATACTGTATGCGTGCCATAGGTTGGCGCCAACCTACCAGCCCAAAATCACCGACGGCCCACGACACCGGTGGTGGCGCCATAGGGCCTCGCGCCGTGCCCACCAAGCCACGCGGTAGGTTTTTTTTTTTTTGAAATATGAACGTTGCCAACGGCTATATTGCCTAAAATACCCCATTTTTCAAATTTTTACCCTTTAAAAATTCTATAAAAACCTCCCTACTCTACCATTTTTCACACACTCTTCCAATTTAACTTTATACTTCACAAAATACTCAACTTTCTTTCAATTATGGATCCAAACAATCTAACGACACCTACACCTACGACCATTATGATATTTATTTTCAAGACGGGGAGCGATATCTTAAGGGTTTTGCGGAGTATGAATAATTTGTAGCTTTGTGTGATCAAGAAGTCGGGGGATCGGGATCGGGTCATAAGAGGACGAGGGCATACATACCACGTGAACGAGAAGAGGCGGAACAACGTTTAATCGACGACTATTTTGGCAACGAAGAGACTCCTCCTAAATATCCTGAAGAGAATTTTAGGCCAAGGTACCGTATGAGTTCTACACTTTTTAAAAAAACACTCAATGATATTTTAAGTTATAATGTTCACCATCTTCCAGAGTACTTTAATTTTTTAGACAACGTTACGATGCTACCGATCGTTTAAGTATTGATCCTCTTTTAAAGTGCACATCAGCCATCCGCCAAATGGCGTACGACACTGCGCCTGATGCGTTTGATGAGCACTTGCAAATTGGTGAACGTTGTTCACGACAATGTTTAGAAAACTTTACCAAATGCATACATATTTTATACGTTGAAACCTATTTAAGAAAGTCCACTTCAGCGGATATTGAAGATATATATGCATTGCACGAAAAAAAATATGGACTCCCGGGAATGCTCGGGAGTATTGATTGCATGCATTGGGATTGAAAAAATTATCCAAAGGCCTTACAAGCTCAATTCAAAAGACGTGATCATAAATACCCGACTCTTATGTTAGAAGCAGTTGCGGATCAAAAGTTAAGGATTTGGCATGCATATTTTGGGGTTCCAGGGGCAAATAATGATCTTAATGTGTTATATGGTTCCCTGATATTTGATGATGAACTTGCCGGTACAGCTCCGGAGTGTCCTTTTGATGTAAGCGGGCATACATACAAGAAAGATTACTATTTAGCTGACGACATTTATCCAGCATGGTCCGTGTTTGTCAAAACGTTTTTTGTTGCAAGGGGTGAAAAAACGTTGAAATTTAAAAGAGTTCTAGTAAGTTCTAAAAAAGATATTGAACGAGCTTTCGGTGTCCTACAAGGTCGTTGGGGAATTATACGACAACCCGCACGTGCTTACGAAATCAACGCGTTGAAAAGGATCATGTATTGTTGTATAATGTACATAACATGATATTGGAAGACGAAGGCTACGAAGTGAATTTAATAGATATGTTTGTTGATCCATGGCCGAACATTCCACTGACGTGGACCGAAAGATGTGATATACATGTTAGAAAAAACAAAGAACTTCGAGATAGAAAAGTGCACGGCGATCTTCGAAACGGCCTTGTGGAGCATGTGGAACGTTGATTACTAGTTTGTAATTCTTAATTCTTGTTTACATATTATGTTTTTTATTTTTATGTAACTTTTTTTATTAATGTAATGTGTTTTTTAATTACATGAAGTTTATTTTAGTAATATTGTGTATGTTTTATTTTATATAAATAAAAAAAAATTGTCCTATGACACCACATTTTCTGGTGCCAATGGTAACGGCCAGAATATGATGCCATAGAGAGTTTTGCTGACGTGACAGCACTTTTTGGCTACGGTACCAAACCTATGGCACCACCGTACCTAATGCTCCTAAACCATAAATTTTCTAGGGTTAATGACACCAAAATCCACAACCTTTCATCCGACTTTCATTTTTTCCACAACCTTTTCAAAAATCCTGTAAATCCACAACCTTTAGCACTTGTTCGATTTTTCCATAATTTTGATTTAGCCCCAAATTCGGTCCTACGTGGATCCTACGTGGACGCCAGGAGTGTGTCGCCACCGAAAATTCAAACTGCGTCGTTTTAAGCTTAGGGTTAATAACGCCAAAATACACAACCTTTGATGCCCCTTTCATTTTTCCACAACCTTTGGCACTTGTTCGATTTTTCCATTAGCAACATCTAAAAAGTTGAAAAATATTTTTATTTTTTTAGTTTTTTTGCACAATTTTAAGGACGGCTTTATAATGTAGTTCTATTTTTTTTTTATTTTTTCAAAAAAAGAAAAAAATTCCGTTTGTAGAGTTTCTCTTTTTAGATTTTGACTAGTTAGTTTTCCAATTAGTATATCATGATCTTAAAACAATATACTTCCTAAAAACTGAAAGCTAAGAACCCCCCCAAAAAAAGTTGAAATATGTGGAAAAAACAGATTATATTACATAAGTGCAAATAATTAAGGAAAATATTCTTGCCTATTTATTGCCATGAAACCAAATCACCTTACAAATAAACAATTGACATCTGAAAAACACACACACATAAGATTATGTTGAGATGCAAACAAACAAATGAGTGTTTTAATATTATCTGAAACTCTTTAAAACTAACTAGTCAAAATCTAAAAAGAGGAACTTTACAAACTGATTTTTATTTTTTTTGGAAAACAAAAAAAAAATAATAGAACTACATTATAAAGCCGCCCTTAAAATTGTGCAAAAAACACTAAAAATTGAAAATATTTTTCAACTTTTAAGATGCTGCTAATGGAAAATCGAACAAATGCCAAAGGTTGTGGAAAAAATGAAAGGGGCATCAAAGGTGTATTTTGGCGTTATTAACCCTAAGCTTAAAACGACGCAGTTTGAATTTTCGGCGGCCACAGCGTCCACGTAGGATCCACGTAGGACCGAATTTGGGGCTAAATCAAAATTATGGAAAAATTGAACAAGTTTCAAAAGTTGTGGATTTACAGGATTTTTGAAAAGATTGTGGAAAAAATGAAAGTCGGATGAAAGATGGTGGATTTTGGCGTCATTAACCCAATTTTCTATGGCAATTACCATGTGCAGATTTGGAATTAATGGCTGGACCAATGAAAAAAATATGGGATGATTGCCTTACTTGACATAATAAAATTTAGTAAATAAAAGTTACATATTATCTAAATTATTTCATACATGATGGGTAGATAAAAGTAAAAATAATTTCCATATATTTGCTACTAAATTTTGTAGTCTTTACTTTTTTTTTTCAGCTTTTCGAGTTCATTTTCAGTTTTTTTTTTTTTTTTTTATCGGAATCTTTAGTTAAATTAATGGCTGGACCGATGAGAAAAACATGGGATGATTCCCTTACTTGACATAATAAAATTTAGTAAATAAAAGTTACATATTTTCTAAATTATTTCAACATGGGTAAATAAAAGTAAAAATAATTTCCATATATTTGCTACTAATATTTTTTTATTTTAGAATTTATAATTTCAGGACCCGTGTTCGAAAATAACCGTAGTTGCCTTTTTTTTCTTATGACGAGAAATTTGCAACCCCTACTCTTTGAATGAACAAAGCTCGAACAGAACGTAATAGGCGCAAATTCCGCCGACCAGGTAAACCAGGTTGGGTCCAGTCTAGGGGTGGACACGAACCGAACGAATGGTGTTATTGACCGTTCGTTTGTTCGGTTCGTGTAGTGTTCGGTTCGTGTTCGTGTTCGACGAACATTACAAATTAGTGTTCGAGTTCGGTTCGACATATTTTTTGTTGTCCGTGTTCGGTTCGTTTGTGTTCAATTGTTCTGTTCGTACGCTTTGTTCGTTTGTGTTCAATTGTTTTGTTCGTTCATTCGATTCGTTTGTGTTCAATTGTTTCTTTTCGTGTCATATTATATATATATATATATATATATATTAATGTTCGCGAACAGTTCGCGAACACCCGATCAAAATATAAAATGTTCGATGTTCGGTTGAAAATCTCGAAACGTATTGCATAATACGTTCGGTTCAGTCAAACCGAACTCGAACTGACCGTTGACCGAGATTTTTCACGAAAAGTTCGCGAACGTCGGTTCATGGGCCGCCCCTAGTCGAGTCTTTTGCGACAGGCTCAATTTAGGTGCTTCATCGGAGGTTGTATTGGCCGAGAACAAAAATTACTTCCTTTTCCGCTTTCAAATCAATCATTTATGTTTGAAGTTTGTTAGAGACGAACCAAAACTCAGAAACATGAGCATCGGGGATTTTCTCGGCATTCAGCCGTCGGAATTGAAGTTTCCATGTAAGCCCAATTTCTATGTATTTTTCGCTGTAGGTACTTTTTTTTTTCCGGATTCTTTTCTGTTTGTCGTTTTAAGTTTTCATCAATCCGAGGTTGTGTGTTTACTTTCCAACCTATTTTTTAACTTTGAATCCGAGGTTTTTTTTTTTTTTTTTTTTTTTTTTTTTTCTTCTAACCTATTTTTTACAGTTGAATTGAAGAAGCAGAGTTCATGTTGTATGCAGTTGGCTAATAAGACAGATCAATATATTGCATTTAAGGTAAATTTCCTTCTTAAAAAAATCATTTTTCTTTGTTTTGAATTTATTGATGTTTAATATTATAGAATTCACACACATGTCTGAATTTTTTGATGGTAAAAAGATCAAAACCACAAACCCGAAAAAGTACTGCGTTCGCCCTAATGCCGGCATTGTTTTGCCCAATTCCGTCTGCAGTGTCACAGGTTAATAGCCCGATCTTTATACAAATGTTTATATATTCGAGTTTCAATTTTATTGTTTATAGTTACGACGATTTCATGATGATCTGTAGTTACTATGCAAGCCCAAAAAGAGACTCCACCTGATATGCAATGTAGGGATAAATTTCTAGTTCAAAGTGTTATTGCTCCACAGGGTGCGACGAATAAGGATGTAACTCAAGAAATGGTGGGTTTACGATTGCTATAGAACGATAATATATATCGAGCAATGGGAAGCTTATGATTGCATTAACTCTTGTCCATGTTGAATGCAGTTTAACAGGGAAGATGGGAAGGTTGTTGATGAGTTTAGATTGAGGGTTGTTTATATTCCCGCTAATCCTCCGTCCCCAGTACCTGAAGGAGATGAAGAAGAAGAAGGAACTTCTCCTGGAACATCTTCAGCTGAGGACGAGATTAGAAAACCCGCACCGTCCGAGGTCGTAAGTGTGATTAAAACCTTTTTTTTTTGGGTCGAAATTTGTTAACTTCCGTTCTCAAATATTCAGGTAGCAAGTTCATTGAATCAATCAATGGGAAATTCATCTCCTGAGGTGAGATCAGTCTTTAACCACGAAGCCCCCACACACACACACACACACCAAAAAGAAGGGAAGTAAAAAGAGTCTCCGATGAGAATGTGTTGACAGAAGAAGTTCAGAATTGTTTTCCAAATGTACTTATGGCAGTAAAAATGACGTATGTTACAAAACTAGCGGCTGAGACGCCCTAAGGCGCCCACACCATGACTGATGCGTTGTCACATGTCTCAAATGTAATTGTCCGGTACACATCATTATATCATTTGCTGGTGTTAACCGACAACCGCTGGTTCTTTAGCATCACTTTCAAATATAAACATTTTACTTACATGATGGAGTTCCCTTGTCGATTCACTTACGATCCTATATACCACACTAATTTCAAAAAGGGAAATATATCACCCTTATTAGTTGGGTATCGTTAGTGAAAATAGCTGACTCGCTGATCATGGATTTTCACGTCTTTTCCTCATCATCATCAGCTGCACCTTAATCCCAACTATATTGGGGTCGGTGGCATGAAAATTATAGTGCCAATTAATTGTCGAAAATTAGTTAACACTACAATTCATGCAAAAGACAAAGTGGCAAAGTTTTACGCCGGATGCCCTTCCTGTCGCAACCTTCATATGAAGGAGAAATGAGATGAAATTCCAAAACCATCAAAATCATAGGCTTTTCCAGTTACATGGAAAATATGATGAGATGGTGATGAGTCGAGATAATTGCTATAGTCATGTCACATTACGTGGTTGATATTATAAAATCATCATGTACATCATGGAACATGACTCAATTTTCACGTCTTTTCCTAGAAAGTTAAATTAAAAACTATTTCAATATAAACCTTGAAAGTTGAAGCTTGTCATTTTAAGCTTTTTCTGTACAACAAATGACTGAAAATATTCTTATGGAGAGTATAAGTTTCTCCCGATCTGTTTTTCCTGTGTGTTTTCAAAGGTTTAAGTGTTTGAATTGTCAAATTTATTTCGACAGAGAATGAGATATTTTCATCTAGGAATGATTAACGGCTATTGTACGTCTCAACTTGATGCATTTGTATTTAAGGAGGAATTTGGACTTGGTATAAAAAGCATATGGTGTCAACTTTCATTACAATATAGTTAGGGTCTGTTCGGCATGAGCCGCACGACGAGAAACTAGCTGTTGAAATAGTAAAATAAAGAAATAAAATGGTATCTTAAAGCTAAATTTGGCAGCTTTTTGTCAAACATTAATCCAAAAGCTAAAAACTACCATCCACCACTACTTTGCCAGAGTCAAAACACTACTATTGCCGGACACACCACTATTCATGCTAGATAATGAATACTTGTGCTGTTTATTACAGGATAAAATACTGGAAAGTTCTAAGGTACCCACGTGGGTACCATACCTACATGTATATTCACCATGGATTCATGATGATACTCATTTGCTTTAGATCCAATGGTGAACATACGTGCAGGTGTGGTATTTGTGTGGAAATTTTCCTAAAATATGTACTTCCCTTGACAAGAAGTGTAATAACACGCCCAAAAAAAATGTAATAAGTTTCCTGCTGTTTACTTGGTGCAGGCATGGACAGCTGTTGTCGCAAAGTTGAATGAGGAGAAAGATTCTGTTATTAAACAGAATCAAAAGCTCCTCAATGAATTGGTATGTTTTGATTTCTTATGCACTTGCAAGTGTTGGTGATCCCTGTGTTAAAAAGATCTCTCTCTCTCTCTCTCTCTCTCTCTCTCTCTCTCTCTCTCTCTCTCTCTCTCTCTCTCTCTCTCTCTCTCTCTCTCTCTCTCTCTCTCTCCCTCCCTCCCTCCCTCCCTCCCTCCCTCCCTCCCTCCCTCCCTCTCTCTCTCTCTCTCTCTCTCCCTCTCCCTCCCTCCCTCTCTCTCTTTTCGTTGCACGAAGCCATGGTTCTGCTATATTCGAGATTTATGTCTCTACAATTCTCGATTGAAAATATCAGTTTGTATAAAGTCTGGTATATTTCATGTATCCGACGCACATTTTAAACGATGGAGTAAATAGCGTTAAACCCCTGAACTATGCATATATTGTTTTCTTTTCACTTTGGCCCCCCTGAGACACCTCACATTCTATCATGTACTTGGCATGCGTCGGTTTCTAATCTGTCGAGGGGGCAAAGTGAGGGAAAAAACAAAATAACGCACACCTCTTTTAGGAGGTAAAGTGAAAATAATCCTGATTTTATTATCGTTCTATCATGCACTTTCTATCAGTGTTATTTATTATGGTTTTCTTTGCGACTTTGCTTTACGCTTGCGCGCAGGAATTGATTCGAAAGAAAAGCAGGCGAGGGCAAGGAGGCGGTGTGTCGTTTGCCATACTGATATTGGGTCTGCTTGTGGGCATAATGGTGGGATACTTATTGATCAGCAAATAAAAGTAAATTCATTCTTTCAGTGTCTGAATTTCCTCCATTTTTTTACCTTTCTAGAGATTTTGTTACTTTTGTTCGTCCTCACGTGCAATTTTAGTGAAAAAAAAAAAAAAATTCTGGTAATTGATTATTTGAGAACTCAAGGACATGATGACAATTTTATTTTATTTTTTATTCTATTATTATTATTTTTAATATGGGCTATCGTGACAGTTATTAATTCGATTCGTGACTAAAATAATATTTTGATAGGGATAGCCCTCTCAGAATTAGGGCTGTAAACGAACCTGAACGCTCGATCCGGTTCGAGATATCTGGATCGAAAAAGCTCGATCCGAGGCTCGATTCGGCCCCTCAAACTTAGAGCCAAACCCTAATATTTAGGGTTCGCAAACCGGACCAAACGGTTCGGCTCGGCTCGATTACTGTAGCAGAGGCCCTTTAAAAATAACTCTCCAACAGGCCAACTAATTTTATCAGTCCATTTAAGCAAAAATACAGCCCTAGTCCAATTTGTGGATGCTTCGTGCAATACTTTTGCTTCATGCCTTAGATATGATGTAAACATATGCTGAAAATATTATAAAGATACAAATTTATCATCATTTATTTCATCTTTTTCATTTCTCAGCAACTCTCATCCATTTAATTCAGTCACTCGTAAAAAATTTGAAACGTTAGTCAAATGGTTCGGCTCGATTCGTAAAAGTTTGGCTCGGTTTGAGGTGTTCAAATGGATACTCAAACGTTAAATTCTAAGATTCGGCATTTTCAAACGTGTTCGAACTTAAGGTTCGATATTTTAAAATGTATACTCAAACGTACCATAGTTCGGTATAGTTCGGTCCATTTACGGCCCTGCTCAGAATACTCTTTTGCACGACAAAATATATAAGATATATATTTATCTGCCTGATTAACTTTATAAAAATATATCATTAAAATATATCATTAATTGATTAATAATGATTTATTTGATTTATTGTTAAACTTAAATTAAATAAATCATTATTATAAAATATAAGTGATTAACTTGCCAAGGATAAAATTTTTTCCACTAATTGTAACACTTTATATAATGAAGTGCACAATATTTTTAATTTATTTAAATTATAAAAAAAAGTTTGTCTACTTCGGCCTTAATAAGCTCAATATTTTTTTCTCCCAAAACAAGTTGTAAGATATCCCATATATATACTATATGTAAAATTAAATTGCCAACATGTCAATAAATTAATCAAATTTATTTATTAATTAATTAAATAATTCAAAATTTCCATGTCATTAATTCCGCCAAACCATTTAAAAAATATGTATAGTAAAAGTGATTTTTAAATATAATAATTAGAGTTCGTGAATGTCAATTGCACATTTTATTTATATAATCAACATATACACAATATTGAGTGAATTGAACTGAACTAAACTGAACTGAACTGAAATATATATTAAGAGTAAATAATAATAATAATAATGGTAAATAATAATAGTAATTAACAACAACGATAATAGTAATATTATTAGTAATAATAATAATAATAATAATAATTAAGATTAATAATAAGAAGAAGAATAAGAATCGAAATTAACCAAGGCTGAATGAGCACTGACGCAGGCGAAAAACTAAAAAATAAATCCAAAAGAACAGGGCCTAACTAATTTTTATATTTGTGCAAGATTTTCGTAATTATTTAAGTTAAGGGATAAAAGAAAAATAAATTATGCTAGATGTTAAAATATTAACTTAATTTATCCAAAAAAACAATTTTGCCATTATCAGCAAATTAAATATTTAGTTGGTTATTTTTTAATTAAATAGTTCGATATTAAGTTGTAATAAAAAATAAATTTTTACTGAATCGTCTTTTGTAGTCTGAATATGCTTTTCGGGTTCGTTTGATTCACTATTGATGATCTTCCCTTTCTGGGTTATGTATGTTTTCCTCTTTATTATAGTCAACTTCTCAAATCATCTTTTTTTGCAAAGAACCCTAAAATTAAGGCCAGTTTCAACCTTTCAGTTACACCTTGACATATCAGTAAATTACAACAAAGCCATTGAAATTTAGCACAAATGCAAAAATAAGTAAATACATGAATCAATATTCTAATTTGTAATTACTATTTTTTGTTGACAAATATTGTGCAATTTGTAAAGCAGAAAAAAAAAAAAAATGAGAAGTAGGCATTTAATAATTTTTGTAGATAACAGAGTTTTCTTTCGTTCGAATGGACTTCAACAAAATCGTTTGTGATTGAGACACGGACTGACAGTCCGATGATAATATTTTTCAATACTTAAAATGTAGTATTTTACTAATTTATTAGTTGCAAAATTATCGGAAACTTATTATAAAGTAGGAATATCATTTTTAATATTAAAAAAGTACTACAATTCTTACTGAAAAATATCATTGTCGGACCATCCGATATAAACTTTTGTGTTTGAAATTTATCCTATACACATGAAAACTTCTCTGACCATATATATCAAATATATATAAGTTTTTCTGTAAGAAATTATCATCATATATATAACTTGGCTTGAAATTTTAGTCCATTTCAAACCTGTTACGGGCTGAAAATTGGCTTCGGCCTAAGCATCGGATCGCCTAGCAACCCACTTGCTAGTCAGCCTAAAACTCCTCGAAAAATGATTACCGAATCACCCCTGATTTATAATATAGGGAGTAGATCGATAATCGATTGATAATTTTTGTAAAATGTTATGCTACTCACTCTACATGTCCCTAATTTCCCCCAATATCCTAATCGGATAAATTTTAATTGAACTTATCGTGTATAAATATGAGTCCCGCGAATAAAAATATTTTAGACCTCGGGAGAAATTTTTTCTCAAAATTGATGATTTAATAATCAAATGGAGGCAAATTAGATGGGCATATATGGATGAATATTCAAATGGATCAAGAATGAGAGAAGACATAATCTAGCCATATTGGTTAGTAAATTGTAATATTTGTCAATGACTTAATTTATCTAATTGTATTTAAAAAAGAAATTCGACCAAATTACCTGCACCCTTATTTCTTTCTCCCCCTGCCTCTCTCTCTCATCCCCCCACGTCTCTCTATTTCTCTCTCTGTCTTTCTCTCTCTCCCCCCACGTCTCTCTCATTCCCCCCACCCCCCACGTCTCTCTCTTCTCTCTCCTCTCTCCTCTCTCTCAATCCCTCCCTTCCCATCGAATGGCCGCGCCACCCATCACCGTCGTCGGCCATGTTCTCAGGTGACCACCATGGCTCTCACAACCATCTTCATATCTCGCCGGAACCTAGCTATTTTCGGAGCCGACTTCGCCGGAGTTCCAGTTATTTCCGAATCTTCCCTACTCTGAATCTTCCCTACGACCGCCAGCAGCTCCGAATCTTCCCTACTCTCTCATTCGATTTTGTTTCTCTTTCTCCAACTTTCTCTCTCTAGAAAAATCTTAGATCTATCTTGAAATAATGATATTTTTGTATTTGTTTTTGATGATTTACAAGTTTTCATATGATTTCTGGTGATTCGTGGTATATTTGGAGTGATTCAGATCGATTTGTATGTATTGGTGTTTTAGATCTAGTTTTTGGCAAGTTTGCATACGTGGTTACGAATTTACAGTTGGTACGATTTATTCATTTCGTACTGGGTTACCATGTTACAATATTGTCATTTCGTATCACTATGCCTTGATTTTCTGTTAAGATTTTATCATTTCATATCAGTATGAAGTTACGAAATTCGAATTTCATAACACATTTATGCCGATTTGAAATTTTCGTATTGGAGATTTGGTATACATTTTACGAATTCGTAACTGTTACGACTGGTAAGAAATTGTAACTTCTTATCGAGTGTAACTAGTACGAAGTTACGAATTAATGACTTCGTATTAGTGTAACCGTAACTATTTCCAGCTACGAATTAGTAAGGGTGTCACTGTTTACACTATGGTATATTGGTAAGAAAAGTGTAACTAGTACGAAGTTACGAATTAATGACTTCGTATTAGTGTAACCGTAACTATTTCCAGCTACGAATTAGTAAGGGTGTCACTGTTTACACTCTGGTATATTGGTAAGAAATTGTAACTTCTTACCAAGTGTAACTAGTACGAAGTTACGAATTAATGACTTCGTATTAGTGTAACCGTAACTATTTCCAGCTACGAATTTGTAAGGGTGTCACTGTTTACACTATGGTATATTGGTAAGAAATTATAACTTCTTACCGAGTGTACCATTTAAACTTAACATGTTACTATATTGGTAACGAACGTAACGAAACGTAACGAAAAATAAATAATAAATGATCAATTATTAATCGGGTAATGTAACGAAAAACAAATATCGTATCCGCTTACTGGTACCTCGTGTGCAGTATTCCAACACGGTAAATAAGATACGAAGTTACGATACAATAACACAAAAGGTAAACAACACACGGTAACGAGACGGTACGAAATACATACGTCGTAACCCAGAAACTCAGAAAAGATAAGGAGAGATATAAAGCGGGTTAGTTTTATTGAAAAGTAAGGGTATATTGGTCAAACCATGTCATTTTTTGCTAGAATTTGTACAAATTAAGTCTATTGATAAATATTATCATTGACTATGACAAAGTGGCTAAAGGAGTGTATTTCCTCATCAAGAATTATGTTAGACTTATTTAAAAGGAGTAACCATTCAAATCACGTCTTTTGCTAATATGGTTTAAAAGGATTAGAAGCCTAAGAACTTAATGAAGTGGTATATTTTGAATATTTTTTGAGATCAGAGTAATTTTTTATTTAAAAAGCACTTCTTTTAATTTAAATTAATTATTTACAAATAGAATATTTAAATTAATTGTTAACATTATCAATATTACTATATCAAACTTCATAGTCCATGATTTTTCTAAAAAAAAAAAGATATTGACCAGAAAATGCATCAACTCATTACTAAAATTGCAGAAGAAAAATATGGAGAACTAAAAATATGGACATTCAATAGTTGTGGGGTAAAAATTACGAAGAAAAAAAGTTAGAGGAGCAAAAACTGAAATTTTTCCACAAACCGCCGTTAAGTTTTTAAAGGACATCCATTTTTAGGGTAACTCGCACAGTTACTGAAATGTTGGGAGCACAATTTTATAATTGAAAGGTTATGGGTAACTCGCACAAGTTTCAAATGTTAGGGGGTTTTATGCAATTTTTCCTATTTCTAATATGATAATATATCCTTTGTATTTTATATCCATTTCTTTTTTATACATTTGGAGAGAGACATTTCTAATCAACTAAAAGAATACATAATAGGCACGTAGCACCATAATTTTCTAACATCAAATTAAAAAGATTTGATCTTCTTTTTTATATAGAAAAAATAACAACAATTGAAAAAAATGCATTTTCAAAGTAATATCCAAATAGAAATAGCAAAATATAAATGAGTTCGAGCTCAGCTAGCTCGTTTAGCTAAAACGAGCGCTATTTTACGTAAGAGCTTCTCGTTAACAAACTCGAATCGAGTCGAATCCTGATAAACGAGTTCGAGCTCGAGCTGCTCGCGAGCAGCTCAGCTCGAATTACACCCCTATATAGAGCAATACAAGAAAATCAAAATTTGTAACAGAAACGCAAATTTAGAATCCCTTCACCAATCGTCACGGTGGTATGTTTAGGGATGGCAATAGGACGGGTCGGGCCGGGTATTGCCTACCCAGACTCAGACCCGCGGTTAAAAACTGGCTCCAGACCCACCCCAGACCCGCGGTTAAAAATTGGCTCCAGACCCACCCCAGACCCGCCCCGCTCGGTTCTGGGTACCCAGCGACCCGGTGGATTAATATTTTTTCTCGGATTAATATTATATATATAATATTACTAATTTTAATTTATTACTAATTTAATATATATATAATATTAGAACTTAATAAATTAAATATATATTAGTAATTAAATTAGTAATATTATATATATATAATATATATATATATATATATATATAGAGAGAGAGAGAGAGAGAGAGAGATATTTAGATTGTATTTTTAGTTGTTATTTTTTATTTACAGTATTCTTAGACATTTAGTTTAAATGCAATATTTCGAACTTAAGCCATCAATAATTCAACTTCCATCTTTTCACTGTTTGGAAGGAGAAGATCCGTATATGCATGTTAAGGAATTTCTCGATATTTGTTCTACTTCCTGATTTCAAAAATTTTCTGATGAATCTATCAAAGATCCGTATATTAAGCTAAAAAATATATATATATCCAAATATTTTTTTTTCACGGAAAAAAAAATCAGATTTTTTTTAAGAAAAAAAAATTACAAACCTTTTATTTTATTATGCAAACAATAAAAATAGTTTTTTTATTATTACCAATTTTCGTTTTTGATTTTTTTTTCAGGTTTTTAAATATATATTCTTTTAGTATTTGCAATTTTTATTAAAATTTTGAAAATGTTATTTTAAAAAATAAGTTTTTGTATTTATAAAAAATTTAATGTTCAAAAATAAAGATGATAATTTTTTTATTACAATTCAACGCCTTTTATTTTTGCTTCTCTTAAAAAATACCCAATCCCATAGGTGACAACCTACGTGGCAGCCATGTCAAACGCCATGTAGGCGCTGGGACTTAAATTCCCTTCCAGACGCTGGGACTGGAAGGGCTCCGATCCTTGTCCGTTGACTCGTCGAACAACTCAAGGGACTTGGAGACCATATCAAATCTGGTGAGGGGATTTAAGACTGTGAAGAAACCAGGAGCATACTGTATTAGCACCGGCACCACGGAACGCCTATTGTCTATGACCAATTTATAGCTGGCAGCCGCAACCTTGTCCTCCGAACATTCGTACGCCGCGTGCAGGTGACTATTACAAATACCGCAATGCTTATGAATAAGCATTGCGTCCTTGGCACAACACGAGGTACAAACCCACCCATCTTCGTTGAATACATTCCCACATACACAGACAATTTGATAATGAGGACTGTATGCTGCACCCTTGAGGATACGGTACAAGTTGGAGAACTAAATATTTTTTTATAGAAAAATTTTAATTTGGCCGATTTAGTAATGTCCAACAATTCGAGTGAATTTGACTTTTTATTTTTTGAAGTCAGAAGTAACAATTTAATGTAGCTAATTATCAAGTTGGTCAAATAAATAATTTTAGTTTTGAAAAATGTAGCTTGACCAATCATTAATTTGGTTAATTATTAAATTAGCTAGCCAAATAAATAGTCTTGTTTTAATGAAAAATTTAATTTGATTAAAATAAATTTAGCCAAGATAAATAAATATTTAGAATCAATGTGTATTTTAACGTGCATTATTATTTTAACTACCAATTTATTTTCTCCAATAAATTAGCCAATCATTAAGTTGGCTAAACTAGTTTTAGTTTTATCGAAAAATAGTATTTATATATATTATTTTTAATTTATCAACAATTTGGAATCTCCTATGTGACATTTTCTCAACTTTCGATCCCATTGTCATCTAAAAATTTTAAATCCAACATCTTGAGCCTCACATTCGAGTACTGCCACTGGTATATAAATTATAAGCCGGTTCCGTAGATTGCATAATTTCCAAATTTATACTTGAAATTTAATTTTGTCGTTCTTACGATTTATTTTTCGGTTCCGTAGATTGCATAATTTCCAAATTTATACTTGAAATTTAATTTTGTCATTCTTACAATTTATTTTTAACATTTATTTTGTCACGTTCAAGTTATTATTGAGACGGATATTCAATTATTATAGCAACTTATATTTAATTATCTAAATATTTTATAAACATAAAAAGGTTCAAATAACTAACGGATACGGGTATTTAAGTTTTAAACGGATCAGGGTAGCTTATCCATACTCTCATTTTTTAGTGTTGCTATACTGATTTAGAACGAGAATTAATAAAGACAACTTCACCTAACTACCAGAAAAAAGAAATACAATATGTGTATAAAATCTCTAACCAGTATCTTAAAAACTTAGAAGTCTGAAAATTTTAAAAGAACAGTTTTATAGCAAAAAGATAGATTCAGCCAGTTCAATATTCTACAATCCTCGTCCGTTGACTCGTCGAACAACTCAAGGGACTTGGAGACCATATCAAATCTTGTGAGGGGATTTAAGACTGTGAAGAAACCAGGAGCATACTGTATTAGCACCGGCATCACGGAACGCCTATTGTCTATGACCAATTTATAGCTGGCAGCCGCAACCTTGTCCTCCGAACATTCGTACGCCGCGTGCAGGTGACTATTACAAATACCGCAATGCTTATGAATAAGCATTGCGTCCTTGGCACAACACGAGGTACAAACCCACCCATCTTCGTTGAATACATTCCCACATACACAGACAATTTGATAATGAGGACTGTATGCTGCACCCTTGAGGATACGGTACAAGTAAGAGCAAATACAACGGCCATGCTCCTTGTGACAAATGTCAAATTTACGAGGCACGTAAGGACAATAAGAATAACGAGGATGCTCCTTAGAACATTCATCACAATGCTCCATATAAGTAGTAGCTCCACCAGCCTCTGATTCCGGTTCTTTGCGCTTCCTGGAACCAGTACCTAGCATATTGGCACGTCCAGAAAAGATGAAAAGAATTTACGGAAATCACATACAAATATAAATAAACAAACGTTAAGACGATCGAATGCATATTGGGAAACCATTAGACTATAAATATGTAAATTACTGAGGCTTAGTTTGGCATCGTGGTAACTGAGCTGTGAGGATTATATGCTTTTAAATAGGTGGTAGATTTAAAAGCAATAGAAATGTCTTTGTGAAGTTTAATATTGAGTTCACATAACAATATAAAATGAGACATCATTATCTCTAAAAGAACACAAAGATAGATGAATTGTGAGAAAGGGCAGGCAACATTAATAAAGACATAATTACTCTGAGCTACCAGTATTAAAAATAAAAGTTATAAGTACTAAACAAGAGATCCAGTAAGATTGAAGCCACTAATCAAGTCTAACTTGAAAGTTGAAGCTCTGCCGGCTCTAACTCATTTGCAGATCCTATATTGAAAGTTGAAGCCAAAATAAAAGTTATTTTTGATTATTTGTAGTTAATAATTAATAAATTTAATTTTATTGAATGAATGAACTTTATAATATACAAATATTTTTATAATTTTTTTGTAGATACACACAAAGAAAAGGAATAGGCTGGATACAAATCGGATGGAGAAGCTAGTCTATGTTCAATTTAATGTGAGGATAACCAACACGAAAAGAAGAGCGAAAGAGAAAGGAGTAGATGTGCTACTAGCAAAAGATGCAAGTAAAGCACAATCATGGATTGTTGCATGTGATGATGATGAAGTTGAGCCTGGTTCGGATCTTACCTGGGAGATGGTTGGGGAAGCAACCGGAGCGGATGAAGTGCTAGAGCCTAGAAGAAGTGCTAGAAACATCGTAACAAGAGAGCTCCATGAAGAAGACTTTGTCGGATGATGACTCAGGAGAGGAGGAAAATGATGAAGAGTATGACTGAGTCTGATGGAGAACATATATTGGAGGAATGATATGGAGATGAGGAAGAGATGGAGTTTTAGCTTTAGTTTGTGACTTTTGCTTTTTGAATGTTGTTTTTTCTCAAGACTATTGCATTAATGTTAATGTGCTTTGTTTTGCTTTGCTTTTATTGATAGAGTTGAATGCTTTGTTTTTTACTTGGTATTTTCAATAATAAAAAATGAGAATTTTTTATTATGCATAATAAAAAAAATCCTCTCCAAAAGAATTTTTTAAAAGAATATTATTATGCATTTTGTATGCATGTATAAAAATAAATAAAATATAAAATATAAAAAAACGCCTAGCGCCTAGCCGCATAGGCGCCGCCTGCAAGGCCTAGGCGCTAGAACGTCCCCGTCCGCCCGCCTAGCGCTTTTTAGAACATTGGTTTTGACTCTTCGCATTATTTGCAATTTAAATGACGTTATGCAATTTTCAATGATAATGAATTGTGTTCTTTTTCCTAGTTTACCCTCAAAACCATTACAAATTACTAGTTAGTAGTAGTCTTTAAAGTCTTGTTGAGAATTTCAAAGCAATTAATTAAAGGTAAGCATGAAGTCAATAATTTTCATAATATGTGTGCATTGAGCAAGAGTGGCATATATTTTGAATAGGAGGAGAATATCGTTTGAAACGTTGTAAATAAGTATTTATTTTGGCCGTACAACGCGATCCCAAGCCGGCCCTAAGCCATTTAAACACATTGTAGATAAAGCAACCTCAAAGTTAATAACAGACTGATTTTCTTCTATCATCCACAAAGGACAGATACGACAAATAAAAATTCTTTTACCTGTCTTACAACCTCAACAAGAGTACGGATATTTCTCCCTTAAAGGAGATCCAACAAACAGTTGAAAAATTCTCAGACCTGTTATATATCAAAGGAATAGAACAGAATTCAGCAAACGTACCCTGATAAGAATAGGACCCCTCTACGGTCGTTTCCTTGAGGACTAGAGCATCTCCATAAGCCTGTGGTATGTTAGACTCGCACTCGGACTTTTGCAGTTCCAGAATATTTGAGAATTTTAGAATTCATTTTGAAGTATAACTCTTGACAAGTGCCTGAGATGTATCTAAAACATTTACACACACCAGAAAAAGGAGAAAAGAACAAATAGTAGACGAAGCAAACCTCGATTTTATCAAGCAAATCAAAAACAGAAATAAAAAATTCTCTTTGAAGGAGATCGATTCTCGACATACGAGGACGAAGCAAACGAGATCGTAAACTTCTTTCAATTCAAGTCGGTTGTTTTTTTTATAATGTACAAGTATCTTTTCCTTCGCCTTACCTAACTTCAGGTCATTTGTCTTTTATCATTAGATTTAGTTAAACAGATTGAAATTTATAATGTTAAAATTTGAATAAACCATGTACTATTCATAATATGCATTTTCTAATCATTTTGAACAAAAAAATGATTATATGGGAATAACTATACACTGGATTGATGAAAATTGGAACTTAAACAAAAGATTACTTGCGTTTAAAAAATTTAATTGTACACATAGTGCAGATAATATAGCTAGAGCAATTATTAAAATTTTAACTTTTTATTGCTTAAAAGATAAAATTTTCACAATTGGTTTTGATAATGCTAGTTCTAATACTGTGGCGAAAGGCTAGAAAAATGCCCCTTTATTACGCAAATGAAGTTTTTGAAAGGGGTTTGAAACCTAGTCAAGCTAGGCGGCTCATCCCCACGCCAGATCTTTATTAAATAAAACAAAAACAATACAATGGGTGACATCGAGAAGAGGCCCAAGTGAAAACTATTTTTTCTATTAAAAATGAGCCTACCGGGCCTAAGGAGTCACCTGCTGGTGATGCCCTTCGAATTTTGGTGCCCATGGCCGTCGCCATCACAGCCATGGGCTAGGGCCAGCCCTGGTTTTAAGTGATCATCAATAGTGTAGTTTATTTCGAAAGGAAATCTACAGCTCTTAAAAAGTCTGTCAGTTAAGAGAACTCTAGTCTCAGTAGAAGTATGTCGACTGTGAAGGACATTTTAGTGCCACCACTCGAAAACATATTGCACTTTTATGGGAAGGGAGAGTGTGTGTGTATATATATATATATATATATATATATATATATATGATCATATGAGAATGGTTTTTATGTTGTGAATTAAGAATAAATCTGAATCATTGATTTGTGTGATGTACGGTCCAGATTGGCTTATGCATGCAATATATGCATTTCGTGCATCAAACTTACAATGAATAAAAACTCTGCATTATATGCATCAAAATACCCATGCACTAGAATATTACATTCTATGCATACATTTTTGTGAGAATAAATCTAGGCCATCCATTTAATCAAGATTTATTGATCAAATTCATTCTTATTTCTTAACTTAAGTATCATTTTCACCAAAACCCACCCATATAATATATATATATATATATGACTGTTTTAAATAGCGTTTCGTAGCGTAGGCTATAGCGAGCAATAGCGCAAAAATTGACTGTAGCGCTACGTAGCGCATCCAAAATAGCGTTTTGGACAAATAATGTAGGCTTTTTGATGACGTGGCACGTTTTTTTATCCAAATAGCGTAAGGCTATTTGAGAAATTTTAATTTTTATCATATTTTTTATTTTAATTATATATTTTTATTTTAATTACAAATATTTTTTAATTATTATTTTATTACTTTTATATCTATATAAACTATAAAGTTCAATTAAATTTGTTACAAAATATAGTTTTTTAATATTCTTAGATAAATGTAGTGTCAAAGATAATGACAAATAACCAATGATAAATAACCGATAGGAAAACTTGTTGATGAGTTCATTAAAAAAACGGTGGATTGTAGCTAAACGAATATGATATTTATACATTTATTTTCATATATTCTTATTTTAAGTGTTACTAGTTATAATTTTAACTTGATTTATATTAACTTATGACAGAATTATATATTATATAGATCTATTTTTTTTATATATAAAATAGTAGGAACGCTAAACCTGCGTTATACGCTACGCTATTTGCACTACGCGCTATGAGGACAAAAACGCTACACATCAACGCTGCGCTGTTTAAAACACTGATATATATATATATATATATATATATATATATATATATATATATTATCTTCTAAATTATTTATTTATTGAATCTATCAGCAATGAATTTCATTAACCTAATCACTTTCCATACTAATGATAGTCATACCAATATAAAAATCAAACAACCAAATAATAACTACCATATCCATTAGCATTTTTCACTACTATCAAACCCATAAAAAAGCACCCCTAAACTATTACTTTTGAGGGTAAATCATTGAATGATTGCATCCCGCGAGCTCAAGCTACTAAGCTCGGAGTAGCATAGCCAAGAAAATAAAAACAAGAACTTTCATTAATTGTGAATAAAACCCCGGCGAATTGGCTTCCGGAACCTCTGGCAAAAATTGAGCCAAGCTTCACACGTTTCCCGAGAATTAAGCACAACACGAAGCATCTGAAACTCATTAACACAGCCCAGGTGATACATTTGGGGTTTCTATCGAATCTGCATAAGAAAAAGATCATGTTCCAAAAATACATTAACCATAGCAAAGCTGGCATCGAAAGGAAAAGAAAAAAATCCAAATTTTAGATTCTACTACCTCTGTAAGTGTACCTTGAGGTCAGTAACAGTAAAAATATACGAATGTCTCCTCTCGAAAACTTGTTTTTCTCAAAAAACATATTTGCATACTTAGGAATATGCAGCTCGTTCAACATCAGCCCTTCATACTTAACCTGACAATGGCCCTTACTCAAAGAGTACACTATGCAAAAAATCAGGAAAAAAATATTCAATCATCAAAACATAAGTGCATGTTTAAGGAATTAGGGCACCTACCTCTAAGTTGCCCACCGATGTAAGGATCACCTGAGTTGGGCCCTAATTAGATGATTTTTAATTTCTTCAACAGCTATGGATGCGTCCATGTAACAAACTTCATCACATTCCTATTAGGATTATAAAAGGGAAAAAAAGTTAGACAATGTATTTACATTTACTATAACATAGTTTCGTGCGTACATGTCTAGATCATGTAACACGGAGAAGAAAACGCTCCCTATCCCAAAATATGGTTCTGATCTTACTACCGGATCTGGAAGAGAATCTCCAACTTCAAATATTTGATGCACTCACAAATAGACCAAAATAACAAATTCAAAACTAGCATTTGAGTTTTAAATCAAGCTTAGGATTTATTAATGTTATACATGTAGTTGTTCATTCCAACCGCAAGTATGTGTTCTCGAGCAATGCTCCGTGTCTGGATTCCAAAGAAACCTTTTGAAACACCGATTAGCTAAGTCGCAAATATGAAACAACAATTCTTTGGTTTGTCTCATTCCAGTGGCCTTGATTCTCCCAACTTCTGTTCTAAGATAATCCACCATCTTAACCATCCTATACTTGTCGCCACATAATGTGGCAAACAGTCCCTCCGATAACAACAAACTTGTCAGTTCTTTCCCTGTGCAACACCGTCCAAGAACTGAAAAAGAACGATTACGAGTGCATTTCTACATGTTAAAAAAGTAAATTTGGCATAAATGCATTTCTACATATGTTACCTCTACAAACCTGACTGAATAGTGCATCGACTCCAACTATCACCTCGGTTCGAAGCTGAATCCACAGGACCGTGGTCCCATGGGAAAGACCCATGCAAGAGTTGACATGAATCATTATAAAAAAATCTGGTTAAGATTTATTATCTCCTACCAAGTGTCCGAAACATGTAAATGCACCGCAGTGAGGTGAGCGAATTATTTATAGTTCACAAGAGTGAATTGGAAGTCGTGATTTTGTGAATAGACAAAACCGTGGTGCATTTACATGCAGTTATTGACACTTGGTAGGAGATAATAAATATTAACCAAATTTTCTTTATAATGATTCAAGTCAACCCTTGCATGGGTCTTTCCTATGGAACCACGGTCCTGTAGATTCAGCTTCGAATCGAGTTGATAGTTGGAGCCGATGCAGTATCCGGTCAGTTTTAAGATCAATTCACTCGTAATCGTTCCTTTTCAGGTCCTGGATGGTGTTTTGAGGTGCTGCACATTGAAAAAGGTGACAAGTTTGTTGTTATCGGAGGGACTGTTTGCCACATTATGTGGCGACATATGATGCTTAAGATGGTGGATTATCGTTGGGAGAATCAGGGCCACTGGAATGAGACAAACCAAAGAATTGTTGTTTCATATTTGTGACTTAGCTACTCGGTAGTTCAAAAGGTTTCCTTGGATTGCTCGAGAACACATACTTGCGGTTGGAATGAACAGCTACATGTATAACATTACTAAATCCTAAGCTTGATTTAAAACTAAAATGCTAATTTTGAAGTTGTTATTCTGGTCTATTTGCAGGTGCATCAAATATTTGAAGTTGGAGATTCTCTTCCAGGTCCGGTATTAAGAAGACCATATTTTGGGACAGGGAGCAGTTTCTTCTCCGTGTTACATGATCTAGACAAGTACGCACGAAACTATGTTATAATAAACTCTTTTTTCCCTTTTATAATCCTAATAGGAATGTGATGAAGTTTTGTTACATGGACGCATCCATAGCTGTTGAAGAAATTAAAAATCATCTAATTAGGGCCCAACTCAGGTGATCCTTACACCAGTGGGCAACTTAGAGGTAGGTGCCTTAATTCCTTAAACATGCACTTATGTTTTGATGATTGAATATTTAGTTTTTTTCCTGATTTTTTGCATAGTGTACTCTTTGAGTAAGGGCCATTGTGAGGTTAAGTATGAAGGGCTGATGTTGAACGAGCTGCATATTCCTAAGTATGCAAATATGTTTTTTGAGAAAAACAAGTTTTCGAGAGGAGGCATTGGTATATATTTACTGTTACTGACCTCAAGGTACACTTACAGAGGTAGTAGAATCTAAAATTTGGATTTTTTCTTTTCCTTTCAATGCTAGCTTTGCTATGATTAATGTATTTTTGGAACATGGTCATTTTCTTATGCAGATTCGATAGAAACCCCAAAATGTATCACCTGGGCTGTGTTAATGAGTTTCAGATGCTTCGTGTTGTGCTTAATTCTCGGGAAACGTGTGAAGCTTGGCTCAATTTATGCTAGAGGTTCCGAAAGCCAATTCGTCGGGAACACATATTTGCGGTTGGAATGAACAGCCACATGTATAACATTACTAAATCCAAAGCTTGATTTAAAACTCAAATGCTAGTTTTGAAGTTGTTATTCTAGTCTATTTGCAGGTGCATCAAATATTTGAAGTTGGAGATTCTCTTCTAGGTCCGATATTAAGATCATAACCATATTTTGGGACAGGGAGCGGTTTCTTCTCCGTGTTACATGATCTAGACAAGTACGATCGAAATTATGTTATAGTAAATGTAAATATATTGTCTAACTTTTTTTTCGTCTGAAGCTTCTAACGTGACCCCCGAATCATCGAATTTGACAAAGAGGCAATCCGATGATATTGGATGGGAATATGGGATTTTGGTGGATGCTAACAACAAGGATAAGGTTAAATGCAAATTGTGTGGTAAGACTATAAGCGGTGGGGTTTATCGATTGAAGCTCCACATTGCGAACATTAGAGGAAATGTTGCCCCTTACCATAAGGCTAATGAAGAAGATAAAACAAAAGTCAAAGCGGGATACAAGGTACAAAGAACGCAAAGAAGAACAAGAGCAAAGAACTTGAGGAAGTGAGCGAAGAAGTTCATTTGCCTGAACAACTAGAAGAAGAAGAAGATGAAGGGTTAATTTCAATGAGACCACGTTTTCTTGGGCCTATAGATAAATTTGCATCCATAATTGATCCCGATGCTTCAATGGATTCAAGGAAGAGAATGAGGCAACAAAACATCAATGATGCACTTTGTAAGGAAAGAACGCATAAAGTGCATCAATGGTTATCTCGGTGGATGTATGAAAGCCAAATCCCATTCAACGCTATTGATAATGATAGCTTCCATAGATTTGTTGAAGCGGTTGGTCAATTTGGCCCGGGTTACATACCGCCACCAAATCAATACCAACTAAGGGAACCGTAGTTGAAGGAAGAATATGCTAGGGTAAAAAACTCTCTTAGGCCACAAGATGAAGAGTGGGCTAAGAATGGTTGTACCGTAATGACCGATGCTTGGAGTGATCGAAAGAGGAGCATTATGAATCTTTGTGTGAATTGCAAAGAAGGAACTACTTTTATTTCTTCTAAAGACACTTTTGATGAGTCACACATCGGAGAGTATATTTTTGAATATGTGGATCAATGCATTCAAAAAATTGGACCTCAAAATGTAGTTCAAGTAGTGACGGATAATGCTTCCAATAACATGGCCGCGACGGATTAGTTAAGGATGGCGAGGCCAAACATCTATTGGAATTCATGCTGTACTCATACATTGAATCTTATGCTTGAAGGTTGAAGCAATTGGTAAGCAACCTAGGCTTAAGAGAGTGATTGAGAAAGCCAAGACTTTCACTATCTTTCTTTATGCACATCATGGAACATTGGCAATGATGAGGGAAGCAACAAGGAAAAGAGACATTGTGAGACCGGGAGTCACTAGATTTGCAACATCTTTCTTGACTTTGCAAAGCATTCATGAGAATAAAGACGAGTTGAGAGCTATGTTCACTAGTGAAAAATGGCAAAGGAGCAAATTTTCCAAGACTTCGAGGGGTAAGTTGGCATATGCTACGGTTATGAGCTTGGGCTTTTGGAATGTGGTAAGTATATGCTTGGGCTTTTGGAAGGTGTTTGCTCCTTTAGTCAAGGTTCTTCGTCTTGTTGATGGGGATCGAAATCCATCAATGAGTTTCTTGTATGGAGATTTGAAACAAGCCAAATAAGACATCAAAGTGGTGTTGAAAAATAGTGAGAGCAATCATTGTCCAATCTTGGATATTATTGATGCAAATGGTCGAGGTAGGCACGATGGTTCACTGCATCTGACGGCATATTTATTGAATCCTTATTACTTTTTTAAGGATCAATCCATTCAACCATAGTTGTTAAGCGCAAGGCACACATATATATGTATATATACATATATATAAATACCAATCCGTGATCTTCTTGGTACTGATTCTTGTATATAGTACACACATTTACACACACACACACACACACATATATATATATATATATATGTATGTATATATACCTATATATATATAAATACCAATCCCTGATCTTCTTGGTACTGATTCTTGTATATAGTACACACACACACACACACACACACACACACACACATATATATATATATATATATATATATATATAATACACACACAATCTCGCATATACATCTATACTGAATATACATATTTGTTGCATGTATACTGATTAATGACTAATTTGTACTGATTTATGACTAATTTGTGACTACTTTATGACTAATAGATGACTGATTTATTAATAATTAGTTGATTCTCTATCTTTATTTTGTTACCAGGACTTCATTATGTGCCTTGAGTTTGAAGCTGGTTATCATTAACACTTTTTATGACAATTTAGTTTGCTTATAATATGTTAGATTTATTGTTATGCATTTTTTTTCAACTTTTGTGTTTTTTTTTTCAAAAACCGTGCTTATCGCATTGCGCGTTGCGCTTATGCTCCAGGA
Organism: Orobanche coerulescens; assembly: GCA_033398695.1. NCBI lineage: Eukaryota > Viridiplantae > Streptophyta > Magnoliopsida > Lamiales > Orobanchaceae > Orobanche > Orobanche coerulescens. The sequence goes on along the minus strand of CM065815.1, from coordinate 3,724,026 downwards.
GGCCTTTGCGCTTCAGTGCGCATATCACGTTTAACAACACTGATTTACACTTCAATTTTATTAATTATCAAGTTTTTGGTGGATAGTTATATTTTCTTATGACTATGTTTTTATGAATTTTATTATTGAATTTAATTTATTTTTTAGTTTTTATGCGCCTCACATCTCTTAGGCGCGCGCCTCGCCTTGCGCCTTGCGCCTCAGGCGATGGGAGCCCGAATCGCCTTGGCGCGTCTTTCGCCTTTAACAACTATGCATTCAATATGATTCACTTGTCATGGATGGGGTCCTTGATTGTGCTGAGAAGCTCTTACCCGATGACTTTGGTATACAAAACCGTGTCACAAATGTGGAGTTACTGAAGTACAAGAGAAAAGAGGGTACATTTGGGAATAAATTGCCCATGGCCGAATGCGAAAAAAATGATGACAACTATGATCCGGGTATGTTTAAAATGCTTTTGTAATAGTATTTTAAATATAATTGGATTATCTTTGACTAATTGTGATCTTTTTTTTATTAGTTGGATGGTGGTCTAACTATGAAAATGGTACACCTAACTTGCAAAGGATGGCTATTCGAATCCTCTCATTGACCACTAGCTCATCCGGATGTGAGAGAAATTGGAGTACATTTGAAAGGGGTAAATCTACATGTTATTTTTGATTATTTGTAGTTAATAATTAATAAATTTAATTTTATTGAATGAATGAACTTTATAATATACAAATACTTTTATAATTTTTTTGTAGATACACACAAAGAAAAGGAATAGGCTGGATACAAATCGGATGGAGAAGCTAGTCTATGTTCAATTTAATGTGAGGATAACCAACACGAAAAGAAGAGCGAAAGAGAAAGGAGTAGATGTGCTACTAGCAAAAGATGCAAGTAAAGCACAATCATGGATTGTTGCATGTGATGATGATGAAGTTGAGCCTGGTTCGGATCTTACCTGGGAGATGGTTGGGGAAGCAACCGGAGCGGATGAAGTGCTAGAGCCTAGAAGAAGTGCTAGAAACATCGTAACAAGAGAGCTCCATGAAGAAGACTTTGTCGGATGATGACTCAGGAGAGGAGGAAAATGATGAAGAGTATGACTGAGTCTGATGGAGAACATATATTGGAGGAATGATATGGAGATGAGGAAGAGATGGAGTTTTAGCTTTAGTTTGTGACTTTTGCTTTTTGAATGTTGTTTTTTCTCAAGACTATTGCATTAATGTTAATGTGCTTTGTTTTGCTTTGCTTTTATTGATAGAGTTGAATGTTTTATTTTTTTACTTGGTATTTTCAATAATAAAAAATGAGAATTTTTTTATTATGCATAATAAAAAAAATCCTCTCCAAAAGAATTTTTTAAAAGAATATTATTATGCATTTTGTATGCATGTATAAAAATAAATAAAATATAAAATATAAAAAAACGCCTAGCGCCTAGCCGCATAGGCGCCGCCTGCAAGGCCTAGGCGCTAGAACGTCCCCGTCCGCCCGCCTAGCGCTTTTTAGAACATTGGTTTTGACTCTTCGCATTATTTGCAATTTAAATGACGTTATGCAATTTTCAATGATAATGAATTGTGTTCTTTTTCCTAGTTTACCCTCAAAACCATTACAAATTACTAGTTAGTAGTAGTCTTTAAAGTCTTGTTGAGAATTTCAAAGCAATTAATTAAAGGTAAGCATGAAGTCAATAATTTTCTTAATATGTGTGGATTGAGCAAGAGTGACATATATTTTGAATAGAGGGAGCATATCGTTTAAAATGTTGTAAATAAGTATTTATTTTGGCCGTACAACGCGATCCCAAGCCGGCCCTAAGCCATTTAAACACATTGTAGATAAAGCAACCTCAAAGTTATTAACAGATTGATTTTCTTCTATCATCCACAAAGGACAGATACGACGGATAAAAATTCTTAGACCTGTCTTACAACCTCAACAAGAGTACGGATATTTCTCCCTTAAAGGAGATCCCACATACAGTTAAAAAATTCTTAAACCTGTTACATATCAAAAAAATTGAACAGAATTCAGCAAACGTACCCTGATAAGAATAGGCCCTCTCTTCGATCGTTTCCTTGAGGACTAGAGCACCTCCATAAGCCTGTGTTGTTTTAGACTCGCACTCGGACTTGGCAGGAATATCTGGCACCTTATCTAGCATATTGGCAGTTCCAGAATATTTGAGAAGTTCAGAATTCATTTTGAAGTATAACTCTTGAAACAATATATACCCCCCCCCCCCCCCAAATATATATATGAAAACAAGACAAAATAAATTATAAGCTACATACCTGGTATGTATAAAGTTGCACATATACGACAGGCATGTACTGGTTCACTCGACTATAATGCCTTGACGCACGATAAACTGTTTCGGAGACATACTCCAGAACAAGATTAAGGTAAACCTCGTTCTTCTCGGTAGTAGAATAGAAATAATGTTTCAAGTGGACGACATTAGGATGACTAAGTAGGCGCATTATCTGCAGTTCTCGGTTTTTATATCTCCTATCCTGCAGCACTTTCTTTATAGCAACGGATTCACCCGTTTCAAGGCATTTAGCCTGCGGAACATAAATTGTAGATAAGGGGAAAAGGACGAAAGGAAATCAAATATTCCGACATTACGCATTAAAGCCTCAACCCCTCATGTAATTTCCTATATAAAAAACAATATCGTAAATTCTCCTAGAAAAAAATACCTGGTATACGACACCAAACGAACCAGTGCCAACGACACGCTCCGCCATATAAGACATCGTCTGAGAAAACGACAGAGAAAAAAAATAAACACAACAAATGTGTTGGTAAAAGCTCGCATAGAGGGTGTTTGGTTTGATTTGACGGATGTTTCCAGAGCTTATATATGTTGGATCTTACTCTGGATATAAGTTTTTTGAAATGTTCGGATAAAAACGAGATGTTTGTGATTTTAAGATGCAACTTGCAAGTGATGGCAAGTTTATAACTAAAACAATCTGTTAGGTAGTTCCAAAAAAAAAAATTAAAAGAAAAAAAGTTTGTATCTCACAATTTTTCTATGAGGCACACCCGTGTCAGACCGTCCGACCGTACGATATGCATACTCTTCAGTATCAGAAATGATACTTATCACTAAAATAGATCACGATTTCTTATACTACTAAAAGAGTATCATTTCTAACACTTGAAAGTATACATATTGGACGGTTTGATACATATACAGGTTATCAAAATCAATAACCTGTTTCGGTTGTCCATTTCGTCCACCGATTGAAGTCACAATTATCTGACCGGTTTCGGTTCCGCTGCCGCTAACAACAGTTGGTTCCATATCCTAAAACAGACAGCAAACTCACAAAATTAAGTAAAACCATTTTACTTCATCTGAAAAGAGGAATATGGAATTTCCAAACAGACCTTTACGACATCCTCATGCTCGTCCGTTTTCTCCTCTCTAATTTTCATTTCATTCATCTCTTTAGGAAGCTCGTGTACATCAGAAGTGCTCGCAACAGCTCCAATGGAGTTAGACTCCATATCGACCTCCGTTTCCCCTTCGTAAACGGAACTCTGATCTACTTCTTGCTCCACCTTCACCCGTTTAATGCAAGAATCCCCACCCTGAAATATATAGATCAAAGCTTCAAAATAAATCTAAAAATAATTTTTTTATTTACTGAATATATTAAATTTGTTTTCCTTTCTATTGCCAATAATAAACCAGCATTATCCGAACCGGTCAGAGTCTACAAACACGAATATAAACAAATAAAAATCGGAAATTTTACTGTTTTCCATTATTAACAACAGATTAAACCTGAAAAGAGGGAGAAAGAGAGAGAGTGGAGAGAGAGAGAGAGAGAGAGAGAGAGAGAATATATAGAAATTTTCTTACGTTTCCAAAAACAAAAGTCATTACATCAATTTTCTAGGACATTTTCTCACATTTCCAAGAAACCCCATCTTCTTACATCACAAAACCACCTCAATTTTCTGTTATTTTTACCAATTATTTATTCTCAGCCATTTTTTTATAAAAAAAAAAAATCATCTCAGGTCAATATATTATTATTATAAAACTCAAACTCAAACAGACAAACAGAATCTAATAGAAGGAAACTTACAGGATCTGAAACGGAGGAGCGGCCGGAAGCAATGCTCTTCAGCCGGCGCATCATATTCATTTTTGCTTCCCCAATCCAACAACGGTGGAGAAATCAAAATCTCAAAAAAAAAATATATAAAATAAGAAGGAAATACGTTCTTATTATTAAAATAAACAAATAAACAAATAAACAAATAAATATTTCTCCTTCCCCTTTCTCCTCCAGAACTCTCTCTCTCTCCTCGCTGCGTTTGAACCAGAAACAAGAGAGAGAAAGGAGTCTGTGGGCAGTGGGATTAGGGCTGTTAGCGGTCCAAGTATACTCGAGAACCGCCCGAGAACCGTCCGATAATACCCGGGACCGATACTCACCCGAAACGTTAGCGGTCCGGATACTGGTACTAAAGTTAGAACCGAAACCGATAAGGACCGAAACCGGTAACCCGGTAAAAAAACCGGTATTTTTTCATAAACATACATTGTACAAAATATTGTATAACGTATTAGTATACATTTGAAAGACCTTTATCTCTTAATTTCCTTAGCATATATTTGAAAAAAACCCTCAATTCTTGTTTCGATTATGAGGTTTTGGTGATTATGGCTTTCAATGATCCAAGATACCCGAGAACCCGCCCGAAATACCCGGGACCGATACTCACCCGAAACGTTAGCGGTCCGGATACAAGTATTGAAGTTGGGACCCGAAACCGGTAAGGACCGAAACCAGTAATACTCGATACCTTAACGGTCCAGACCCGGGAAGACAATACTCGGACCGAACCGGACCGAGAACAGCCCTAAGTGGGATATCCAATTATTTAGATTGAAAAAAAAAAAGAATTTCCGACAAAAACACAGAAACAAATCGACTTCTTTTCCCAGTCAAAGCTTCAAAGCCTAAGGGGGGAGGGAGTGGGGCTCGGGTAAGGGAATCGAGTACCCTTACCCGAGCGGTAACACCGCCGCCGGGGCCTCGGGTAAGGCGGGCGGTGTTCATTTTCGGCTTCTGAAGCCGATCGGTGGGGGGGGTTCTTTTTGAAAAATAATGCCGTTGAACGGCTAGTTCAAATAAAAAAAAAAAAAAAAAATCCCTATAAAATCAAACATTTTCAATTCATTTTTTCAAAATAAAAACACACAAAACACAAATAAAAACACACACTAATATTTCAAAAACACAAAACCATGGATCCAAGAAGAGGTAAAAAAACTTCCACCTCGCAACCACAACAAACTCCGTTAGGATTTAGCTAATTTTATTCTCAAGCATCCCCGAATCAATTTTACGTTCCACAACCCCCATCTCCACATCCATTTTACCAATATAATATGGGTCCTCCTCAAATGAATCCTCAACACTACAACATCACTACTACAAGCGAGTTCTCCCCGTTCGAAAACATTGATGAAGGCGTAGAGTACGTGCCGAAACACAACCACTACCAAACGAAGAAGACGAAGATGAGGAAGTTCAAGAAGTCGATCCGAGAGGGAAGAAAAAAGCATTCGGGTGGAGGAGGCCCCGTGAACTTTGGTCGCCGGCACAAGAGGAGGCTTTGGCGAAAGCATGGATTCAAATCTCCGAATGTGGTGTTGTCGGTAATGAACAAAAGTCCGACGGTTTTTGGAAACGGATTCTCAAGCATTACGAGGGAACTATGGGTTCGAGTTCACGAACTTTTCATTCGTTGAATACCAAGTGGAAAACAATGAACACGGCCATGGGTATTTTCAACGGCTACTACCTCCAAGCGGTACAAACTATACTTTTTATTTTACGTAATCTATATTTTTATTTTACATAATCTATATTTTTATTTTGTATATAATGTAGAAACGTGCTAAGGCTAGTGGGTGCAACGACTTGGACGTGGTGAGGCAAGTAGTCCGATTACTATCTGACAAAAAAGACAATTTACTCATACCTTGGCGTGGGAGGTTGTCGGAGGTCATGAAAAATGGACGGAGCAAGAATGTTTTCAAGATATTGCGGTGCGACAAGCAACTCTTCAAAAAGGAAGTCGGGAGTATGAATCGGCAAGCAACACCGTTCAGACATGAATGAAGACCCCAACCCTCCACTTTCATCAAGAAAGATGAAAAAGAAGGAGGGCGCATCCTCGTCGATCTCAAGTGTTGCGGATGAAATCAACTCCTACACACAAAAGAAGACACAATATTTGGAAGAAAAACGCGAGAAGGATGCTTTGGCAAAACAATTGTTGGCTACACAACTCGAGGGGGCGAAGTTCAAGAATGCACAACGGGAGATGAAGTTTTTTTTGGAGCCGCATGATCACATTCGCGATCCCGCTATGTTGGAATTCGTTGTTAACCAAAAACGTGAAATTGCGGCCAAACACGGATGGGCTTGCAATTTTTAAGTTGTAGTTTCAACTTGTTTTAATTTCAACTTATGTAATGTTTTTTTTTTTTTAAGTTGTAGTTTCAATTTTTAAGTTGTAGTTTTTTTTAAGTATTATGTAATGTTTTTTTTTAATGAAATGGTATGTTTTTATTTTAAATATTGTATGTGATTTTATGTATGAAAAAAAAATCGGGTACTAGGTGACCACTCCCTCCACTTAGGGTAGTGTTAGGGTAAAATTGGGTAGTTTTGAGTAGGAAGGTTTTTATTGGATAGAGGTGATGTGGCACCTAGGGTACTAGGTGACCACTCCCTCCCCCTAAAACATTTACACAACAAAAAAAGGAGAAAAGAACAAACAGTAGACGAAGCAACCTCGATTTTATCAAGCAAACCAAAAACAGAAATCAAAATTCTCCTTGGAGGAGATCGATTCTCGACATACGAGGACGAAGCAAACGAGATCTACATACATCTACTTACAAATCAAACAAACTAGAGGAAATGACATACCATGAGAAGGAATATTATTGTCGAACAAGGCCGACGCCGCATCGTCGGACCAGTCATCGTCCTCATCTTCATGATCGTCCCATGGTTTCCAATGTGGGATTCGTCCACACCTGTTGTCATCACCATCCGACCTGGAATCGAACTCGTAGACGGTTCAGCCTTAGAAAGGCTTGGACTCATTGAGAGGGTTTCAGCCGTAGGTAGGGTTTGCTTCAACGAGAGAAAATCGATTTGCCTTCCTCTTCTTTTTTTTATTTTTTTGTGAATAATACAACAACTTTTGCCCTACTTTATTGTCTCAGTTATTTTGCCTTCGACACGTTATCAGCAATAAAAAAAAATCGTCCAATTCCTGAAAATTCCGAAAAAATAATCCTCCGATTTCTGAAAAAGAAAGACAGAAAATCAAAATCGGGACCCCTAAGCAGATTTTCGCCCGCTGCCATCATCCTCGCGCCGCCATTGCCGAAATCCAGATCCATAGGAGCAACCCTATCCGCCGGCCACCTTTTGTAAGCCCCGACGTCGTCTTCCTCGCGAGCAACCCGCCGCTAGCCCCCCACCTTCAGCTGCCGCCACACCAGATCGGCCGTCGCGACTGAAGCTCTGTGGAACCAGACCACCGCCACCAGACACGCCATCCGTGAACAGAGACAATCCTCTCACCCGTGAACAGAAGCCGGATCCCTAGCACCCACCTTCAGCCGCGCGACTCCCGTAGTCCGACCCACTATGAACCATCAGAAATTCTCGGTAACAAACACAGAAATATAAAGACACACACACACATAAGTTGCAAGCTCCGTACGAACTGGAAGTGATTGGGTCAATCGATTTGCTGGCTTTTGCTGCGGGTTACGGCTGAAAAATGGGGTTTCTGGTTCGGGGTTTCGCCGCATCAGGGTGGTGAGGTGCCACGGCGGTGAAACGGGTTCAGGTTCCTCAAATTGAGTTTGGGCTCGCGTACTGTGCTGATGAATTTTCTCCTTGGTTCAGATTTCAAGTTTCATACTGGGCTTGAATGAGCTGTGTAGGTTTGACTAGAATGGGGTTGGAGGGTTTTCGAGTACCGTGAGTTATTTTAATTCTGGGTCAGAGAAATGTTTTGAATATGTGACTTTCAATTGGGGCTGCACTCGGGTCGATTTAGCGAATTCTTTGATTTCACTTCATAGAAGAAGTAAGAATTTTTAGTGAGAAATCAAGCTGGTGGACGATCTGAACGACGAATGCAATATCATTAAAAAAAATCGAAGGTATAATCTAGAAAATAATCGTATCTTTCTACAAGGTAATTCTGAAAATCTTACTATTTGCAACATGCGTAATTTTATATGCTTTAATTTACTTTGTTGCATATTTATATATAACAACAGGCTAACAAGAGTTATATATATATATATATGTTCAAGATAAAAGCTAGAGTTGCATAGCAATTTCTAAATATCTCAAAATATATAACAATCGTAAATCACAGTAGCTCATTCTCTCAACCTAAATTAATTGAATCACAAATTCATGAGCATATTATCGGTCATGCCCAGGCCGTGAGGTCTTACAAAAGGAAAACGAATTATACTAAAATTCGAAACACACCAAAATCACAAAAACAAGGTCATTTTAGTATGTTGAAATTTGACTTCGGTCCATTTCGGTCCGGTTCGGTTCCGCTCTACCCCAAACTGAGAACCGAACCAAATTAGTTCGGTTCGGTTCTGTTTTTTTATTTTTCGGTTCGGTCTTCTTCGGTTTCGATTTTTCGATTATTTTTTCGGGTTTTTTCGGTTCGATTCTGAATTTTAGGTTCTGAAATGCCACCCTACTAGACATGATATTTCATCGAAAGTTTCATCACAATTGCTTCAAACATATATGGATCACATACATATGTTAGCCACACTGACGAACAAGGCCAAAACTAATCATTTTAGGGCCCAAAAAAATTCATCGGACCAAAAACGGCCCTATAGTAAAGGGCCGAAACTGAATTTTACCCACATAAATATTAGTACGTCATATACATCATCTTACAACAGGAAGCAAATAAAATCTGAAAATCGAAAAACTTATTTCCTTCGTCTACAAACTACTTAACTTTTTTTTGTCATTTTGGCCCGTTCACAAAAATTTATTCATTTCTAATTATATAAAGGAATTTGATTCAATCGAGATTTTCAACCGATAAATTGTGATTATTGAGGTGTATTATAAAAACCGAATACTTTTTACAAGTCTAAGAACTTATCAAAACATTATTATTACTAGTAATACCCGCCGTGCGATGCACGGGCTCTAGTTTAAATTCTGTAAATAGTTGAGATATTTGCACATTGAGAGAGTTTAAATAATTAAGAGAAAAAATATTAAGATCGATATAACACAGTGCGATATATTTAATATTATCCGAGATAAATGAAATTAGCGATTTTTACAAATTACGGAAGACCTCCCTATAGACGACATTTCTTGTTGTGGTAGATTTGTTGTTCTCTTTGTCGCCCATCAAGATTTTGAGACCGTTTGGATGAGTAACCCTTGACAAAGCCACATATAGTTGACCTTGACAAAAAAACTGATTTCCTTAGAAATAGTCCAACGTGAGTCAAAGATTGACCTTGGCTCTTATTTATGGTCATTGCAAATGAAACAATCAAGGGATATTGCCTTATTATGAATTTGATTGGTAGCCTGGGATCTGAAGGTATCAACGACATTCTAGGAATTAGCTCGATGTCCTGCGTTACTTCCTGTTAAAATCTCAGCTTCAATGACATAGTTCCCAAGCTTTGTCACGACCATTCTTGTACCATTGCATAGTCCAATTGAATGGTCGATATTTCGTAGCAACATCACCGGAGTACCTACTTTCAAATTAAGTTCATGGTTTGGAACCCCTAAAAGATCTGATTTCATTCAAAAATTCAGTTGTGTGAAGTGCATTTATGACATCGGTTGTCTTGTTTGAATGACATGGTTCGTCCGAACTTAAATATAAGCGTCCATCTCCAGCTAATTGTGCGTTCATGTATTGATTCACTTGATCAACGACGTCTAGTGTAGGTGCCAAAATCGCCCTTTCTTTAAAGTAAGACGAATCTTCAGTGTAAATGCCAGAGGATGAATATGTGCTCTCAACAATTGATGGGATAGGATCCTCGAAGTCTTGTATTAAAAAATCATGAGGAATGTAGAAAAAATATTGTTATCCTAAAATTTAGAAATTGTAGTAACTTACCGTAAAGTTTCCCTCTGACAATGTTGGTGTTTGTCTCAAAAATCTGCAAAGCTTTTAAGCACAAATCTCAAATTTGGAAATTCTTCTTTCGGATCTTCATATATGAGAGTTCATCCACAAATGTTGATCATGAAGGGTGCATCAGTTGTTGGACCTTCTATATAGTTTTCCTTCCTGCAGCATGCGCCTATGCTTCGAAACTCATGGTTTTTTTATTTGAGCATGAATCGTGTCTCCCTATAAATAAAAAGAATTACACAGTGTTGCATCAAGTAAATGAGAGACATCTTTATATATGGAAAACGTAATCACAATGTAATAGAATCTTACTGTTTACATCGTAAAATATGCATTCAACTGTTTTTATGTCTCTCCCAGCAAAATCAAGCACATCATATGATCTGACCAGACGCAATCTCATGCTCCATCCGAATTTCTGGGTTCCAGATCTCTTATACTGCTCCAAATCGGCATGTTGTCTATCTTTTGTTAATATATTTCTATGATGATCGTTTCTGCAACTACAGAAAGAATGGAATGGAGCTAGAGGTGGTATTCGACCGGGTCCAGGCCGGGCTGCTAAAGCCCGCTCCTTTTAAGGGCCGTGCCGTGCCGGTCCTTCTTTTTTGGTGGGCCGGGTTGGTCCGGTCTTTTTTTTACAAGCATAAGGCCCGACTTGGCCCACAGCCCATTGTGTTCATGGGCCGGGCCGGGCCGGACCGGGTTGAACATTTTTTTTTCTTCATTGTAAGACAGAAATTTTATTACAAAGACCAACAAAATGAACTTGAACTTTATTATAAAGAAAGAACAACTCTCTCTCTCCCCCCTCTCTCTCATTTTACTCCTCTTCAAGTTAATTGCGAAGTGCTCCTATAGTGCATCGGACTATTGTCGGGTGTGAAATGTTAATGGACATAAAATGCTGAAATGTACTCTCACTACTGCATGCCTCTTGGACATAATAAGATGTGATTTACTAAATGAAAACTGAATTTTGTACCTTTTTCAAGCTATAAATTGATAGGAAAGAAACAAAAAACCCTATTGGGCATTCCCAGTTCACGGTCTTTAGACGGGCTAAACGGATCGGGCCTTCCCGGTTCACGGGCTAACACGGGCTCGGGCCGGTCCGTGCCGGGCCAGCGGTTTTAGGCGGGCTCGGGCCGGTCCGGGTCGGGCTTCTAAAACAAAGGCCCCTAAGGCCCACATAACCTAAATATACACGGGCCGGTCCGGGCCAAATAGTAAACGGGCCGGTCCGGGCCGGTTTTTAAGTGTGCCGGGCCGTGCCGGGCTGTTCTGCGACCGGCCCACATACCACCTCTAAATGGAGCTAATGTATATTCCTTGGTTGGGGGCTCCTTTTATACTATTTTCCATTTTAATATGCCGGTTATAAGGTAGTTTTATGTTAGTGACTAAAGTAGTGGACACAATATGGTTGTTGTGGATAGGAAGACATAAACAGTTTTTTGTTAAACCGCAACTCCTAATAAAACCGCCAATTCTAAAAAAACCACCAATTCTAATGGGGCAGTTTTTTGATAAACCGTCATGCAACTGCTATACAATAACCCACTAGTGAAGAATGTATCTGTATGATGATTTATTGTAATCAAGTTCTATATTTTTATCTTCAAATTTATTGCTTTTATTAATTTTTTTATTTAATTATTTTGCGACGGTTTTATTCATAAAACCACAATTAGACCTATTATACATTAACTATAATTTGGGCGGGAAATTCCATATTTTTATATTCAAATTTATTAATTTTATTAATTTTTTTCTTTATTTTTTTGCAACGATTTTATTAAAAAAACCCGCCATTATACCTATTTTTTCTTTAATTTTTTTGCAACGGTTTTATTAAAAAAAACCGCTATTATACCTACTAAATTTGGGCGGGACTACTTCCCAAATGACTATATTCTTTTAATATATATAAAGATTATTGAATATTAGTAAAATATTATAAAAACTAAATATAATTTCTATAAATCTAAAAGTTAATTAAAAGTACACATTATTTTTTTTGGATAATGTATTATTATTATTATAATAATTTTTTGGATAATGTATTATTATTATTATTATTATTTTTGGATAATGTATTATTATTATTATTATAATAATTTTTTATTATTATTATTATTATTATTATTGTGTGCTGGTCATTTCACCCTTGCACTGCACGAAAAGGCGTGAGTTACACAATTATTAACATAATAATTTTTAGCGAGTATACCCCTCAAATTTCAATTCAAAACTATAATAAAAGTGACACTCTTATTCCAATCACACAACACACTCAACTAATTTCTTAAAATCCGTATCGAAAGCAAAAGGACAACTGGTTGGTAGACGGAGAGGGACAAGAGAAAAGAGAAAAAAAAAAAAAAAAAAAAGCATATAACAAACACGACCACGATTAGAGAGGACAAAATAGAGATTAAAATTATGGAAAAATAGATGCATGCATGCATGCATGCAGCCTCAATTGTGGATCGGAGGGCTCCTTCTTACTGGCGTATAGTCCATGTTAAGTAATTCTTGATCTCCCCACCATTTCTTGAGATTAGATTCAGACACTCTCTGCATATGCTTTTCGGGTTCATTTTCCTGCAAAGAGCCCTAGATTAGGTCAGTTTGGCTTTTTTATTTATATCTTGACATATATTGTGACTTAATTAACATAAATGCTAAAATAAATTAATATATATAAATAAATTTTTTGAGTCATTATTAATAGTATTTTTATTGACAAATACCCTTTTATTGATTAAAGCATAAGTAAATATGTAGAAGAAGATTACCGTGTAATTAATTAGTAATCTGAGTAAACTTCAACAAAACCTTTTGTAATTGAGACACAGACGTCCAATGATAATATTATTCAGTATTAGAAATGATATTTTTAATATTAAAAAAATGGTACTTTATTAGTTCAAAAAAATCGAAAACTTATAGAGTATGAGTTTATACAGGAAAGAACAATTCTAATAAAAACAAATATCATTGTCGGTAGTGGTGTCGAGTCGTTCGGTTCCGGTTAACCGAACCACAATTTTCGGTTAAGCGGAACCATAAACGCCCCAAAATAGGAACCACTAACCACACCACTTTAAATATCGGTTAACCGGAACCACACCAATTATATATGGTTCCGATTCGGTTAACCTTAAAAATCATTGAAATAATCAATTCTAAAATACTAAAATTAATCTTTTAAAACAAAAATAGTTGACAACAACACAATTAATCCATAAATCCAACAACTATAAGTCGAAATTAATCCATAAATCCAACAATTAAAATGCAAAACAATCACAAACGGAAAATTGATGTGGGGGTAATTAATTTACATGTTATTAATTCAATTGAATTTATTTATAGGATAAAAATATATAATTATAATTTATTAATTTATCATAATTTCGGTTTGTGGTTCTGGAACCATTCCGTTTCGATTAACCACTAGCCATTTTTTTTTGAAGTAGGAACCACGAACTGGACCCTAACCACAAATAGTGGTTCTCGATTAACCGGAACCACGTCGGTTCGGTTCGGTTCCGATTAAAACCACTAACCACGAACCTTTTAGACAGCCCTAATTGTCCCATACTAGTTTATGTATTTGTAATTTATTCAATGCACAAAGGAAAACTTCTGACACAAGCCACAACATATCAATATTGTGAAATGATAGGGACGCACCTCCCCAACCACACCCCATACACATCCGTGTTTTATGGGGTTGTACCGTATGCTTTACAGATAAAATTTATTATAATATTATTACCATAAAGCACGAGTGTGTATGGAGCGTTGTTGAGGAGGTGTGTCCCTATCATTCCTTTCAATATTTGAGTGTTTATGAGGAAAAATATAAATATGTATGAGAAAACCTTGGTGATTGTGTGCTGAAACTTATCTCCTGCTCCAAATGTCCGAGCGTTACATGCACGGAAAGTAAAACAAAGAAGAACTAGCACAAGATATGATGAAATTGTCGACATTTCAAGCAACAAAAGAGATCTTCTAGTGCAATATATTTTGCGTGTAACTATACGAGGAAGAAAGAAAAATTCTTGTTTTGCTTTTTGAGTTATAACAAAAGAAGTTGAAACCAAACACTATATATAGAAAGGAAGGGAGAACAAGAGAAGCAATAAACTAATGGTATGTAATATGATGCAATATGTATTAAATGTTTGGAATTTTTGGAAAACAATAGTTAAAAGTAGTCACTTTGATTAGACTTTCTTAATTTGACGAGTCATTAATATTTAAAACGAGTTTCATAATAAGAATCCACGTTCCAAGTCGATAATCGTGGTGTATTAATTTTCTCAAATCTAAGGGGAGGGGTTGGTGATCCAGTGGTAGGACGCCTACACCCAAGACACTCCTTTGGAGAGGTCTTGGGTTCTAACCCCATCAAAGAGGTGAAAGCGGAGGTTTTTCTCTTTATGATCCTCTAGCTCCCCGGGGCTAGCTCGAGCGACTGCTAATTAATGTTTAATCTCGCGTTAAGCGGCAGTGTGAGAGTATTTCCTTGCTGGGAACCCGGAGGTACTGACCAATCAGTGGTTGTTCTCCCGAGAAGCTGTCTTTGGGAACACGAGGCGCGATTAATCGATTAAGAAACTTCTCCTTGTGCGCAGAAGTGTACAGAAAAGGCATTGGGAACCCTGGAATTGCTCGAGCGACTCGCGATTTACTTCTCTCAATGGGTTAGGAGTGGGTTCATTGAGGGACTAGGATTAGTCCGGCTAAGCTGGGATCACCTAGTTATCAAAAAAAAAAAATCTCAAATCTAAGGTCGGACGAGAGAAATTAATACTCAAAAATTGAGTTTGGAGATGGAAATAAAAAGAAAATTCCACTAATTTGGAAGGAGCGAAGGCCATCACACACACACAAAAAAAAAAATCTTTCCTTATGAGAGGCACCTTATAAGTGGGAAGGTGATCATAGGAAGTAATACAAAATTCTAGCGAAAGTGCCTAGTTAGAGGTGCCACAAGTGCGTTCGCCCGTCCGATCGTCCGTTCAACTAGATCTTGGCTTGGCTCCGCGAGTTTGGTCATGGCTAGTGGCTCGTTCTGGCTGCACGGGGGATATTTTTGCTCTGGATTAAATTATTTCCTCCGAGTTTAATTAAACACAGGACTCCTTTTGGAAAGCAAGCTAATAAATTCGATTTTAAATTGATTCTCTAACTCATGTGATCCAATCTACACATGTGAATACAACACCCTGCATAGAGGAAGTTGCATCACCTAGCACAGAAAAATCTTGCATTTTATCATCACCTCACTCAATTTTTCCAGTATATTCATACTAGAATTTAGGATATTCAGCCCAATTCTCTTATCAGGATTCATTCGTCAGGATGATTGGTTTTGAAACTCCGATCCAATACTGACTTATTGTATCTTGGGAGGTTAATGACCGACTGTGAGCTACTGTACAGACAATAAGAGTCTTAAAGTAAGAGTTCACTCATTTCGACTATTTTTTTGTTATTCGTGGATCAATTTATTATTTGTCTTATTTCTAGATCTGATGTCAGTTCAGATTTATCTTGTGTATCCAATTATTTCTGTTGTATTCCTAACCTTAATAACATGGAATTGATTGGAATAGTAACATAGATGTGTTAAATTAATTATGGACTTGGTTCATAATATCATGAACTCTGAGCAATCTTATATATAAAGGTATATATGTGTGGATGCATTAATAGGGATAGTTATTATGTCACTAATTTATCTTTTATACATTTATTAAGAATATACATGCATTATGAATGTGTGTCCATAATATAAATTATAAATAACATGTGTTATTGAGATAAATATGAATCGTTGAAAGATAAATATGAATCGTTGATCGTCTGAAATGTATTTAGCCGTATATCGTTCTACCAATCAAGTCAATGATCGGGACAATTTAATGTAGTTTAATTTTGATTGAAACTAATTTAAATCAATTAGTGAAGGAGTAAGAGGAACTTGAAAACAACCTTAATGTTCATTTTTCCATATCTTCAACTTGAACACAGCATGACAATTGACATGTAATTGAGACAACATATTTATATGGAATTGATTTAATTTCTCGCTGATCGGCCCTCCCTCTATATGCATGCACGTAATTCATTTTACTAAGTCTTCCAAGATTTATATTGATTTGACTTGATCTGCTCTTACATCATGTGAAGCATTAGAATGAAATAATTATAGCCATCTACATGAACGCTATTGGTTTATAATGTCTGAGACAAAGATATGTATGGTTTAATAACATTCTCTGTAGCTTTTGCAAGGGACAGACATACATATATTTTATATATATATATATATATATAGATTGACTATGGTGGAAATACCCTTAATGGTGAAATCTAGAAACCAATTGCATTATTAAGTAATTTCATTGCATATTTATTATTATTTGTTGCATCAAGCTGGTCGTTAGTATATGCAACAAATAATATAATAAAAAAAATATATAAATGCATATAATTCTACTCATCTACAGCCGTTAAATCACTAATATCAATGGCCTACAAAAGTTTCTAAATTTTACAAAGTAATTTCTTTTATATATAGAGAGAGAGATGAGTTCCATAAACTTTGACTGCTAAAATAAAAGAGAGAGAAAAATGCTGCTAGCGGGTTTTGGACTTGGATACACGGTTTCCTATTACTAGTGATGAAAACAGGATCATATCCCGTTTTATGTTGGAAAGCACTATTGATGACTGAATTGTTTTTATTATTTTCTAAATCTCATCACACTCGAGAGTATACTAGAGTTGATCTCTTTTCCTTGTACCATACTGATGTATTATTCAGTTCGTGAGTCATACTCATAACTTCACCATGATATGCATTATGCACTAAATGCGTATGTACATCAATCACATTTTCAAAACCAGTTTGAAATCATATAATCTTGTCACGAAGACAAATTTTTGAAAGTTCTTTCAAGAATTCCAAAACTCAAAACATAAATTTTCGTAGGACCACGAAATCAATTTTCGAAAAATTAAATCGGTTTGCTTATATCCAGTTCTCGATGAAAATTCTTTTCGAAAACATATATTTAAATAAAATGGAATTATGCAAATGATGGACCACATCCGTACTCCTGTATGCCAGTCCTGTTCGTCACAGATTCCACTGACCTTCGGTCGGAAAACTACACGATAGAATCCAAAATCTCAATGTATAGACTCCGATAAAAACTCATTTTCCACATACGACTCGCAACGTCAACCATTAATCCATCCTGGATTACCTCTAATATGCTATGACAAAACATTGAAACAAATCAACACAGCGAAAGACTTCCCGAGAAGTTTCATTTGAACAAGTAAACCAAAACCTCGAAAGGTTGTAATAAAATAGATAAACGACTCGTAAAGTGTTTTACAAATCTTGGGAGTTTTAGAAAACAGAAAAGCTTTTTGAAATATTAGGGTCTCAGCCCGTATCTCATTCCGTATTACAAGAAGTTTAAAAAGTAGAAAACCACTTTTTGGACCCCAAGTCCTGAGTTGTAAAACTATTTTAAAATTGATTGGGTCTCGGTCCAAATCACATCCGGTAAAACATCCGTGAAACATTCATTTTGAAAAGTATCATTTTCAAATGCTCAAAAACAGTTTCACATATCTCAAAATGAACTAACATGACCACATGTTCTTCTCAACAATTACAGCGCCGTAAATCCTTTATATAAGAATTTACAAGGCTAATTTGAGAAATACAGAAAATAATACTAAAGTGTCAATGAGGTTAAAATCCAAAACCAGTTCAACAATGAGTTCATTATTACAATCATTCCAAACACCAACAGAATACGCGTACTCGAGTAATGAAAAATAAGTGGAAAATGAGACAACATCAAATTACATCACTGCGCCACTTCATCGTCATGTCGGTATACTGTGGTTGCTTCCCCGCTCCTCGGCTACCTGAACATTAAAATAAATATCTACCCCGAAGGGGTTAGCAAAACGATGCTAGTACAAGTATCATAATACATGAATCAACAATGCATCATAAAACATACGAAACGGACTTCCGTCACCGGAATCCAACGATGCGAATCCTCACGATTCCATCAACACAATACAGGGTAATCCAGCGATCCAGCGCCCTCGGTATAGATCCCCATGATGATCCCGTCGGACAACGCATGGTGGAAAACCCGTCCAACGATCCAGTGCCCTCAGCATAGATCCCCATGATGATCCCGTCGGACCAACGCATGGTGGACATCTGATCCGGCGCCCTCAGCATACATCCTCATGACCCCATCAGATCATTTACAATATAAACCATGCAATTATGCATACACATATGCAAATCGATATGTTCATCGACATGAACAATCAAGAATTCAATAACGAATACCACGACAATTCAAAAGAAATAATCTCATATTCGACAACATGAATAAAACCGTATGCATGATCAAAGTTCCAATATAAACCAATTTCAAAATACGATACTTGCCTCAAATATGGCAATAATTAAGTACTCTCACGAATGTCAACACGTCTGAAGGTCGCCGTCCCTCGATCGATCACCTTGTACAAGGGAATAACAAGGAATTCAATAAACCTCCCGATACTAACGCACGAGCACCGAACGCCTAAAGTTATAATCGAGTTATCAATAATGGACAATTGGTTCTTGGTCCTATTTTCCGACGAGTGCTAAGTTTGGAAAAAGACATGTGAATTCAAGAGATCGTAATGGAACACAAAGTCGGTGTCTACAATTTCAAAAACGTTCATCATATCACTATATCCCATGTTCCATATTCTAATTCCGATTATTAACTCGAATGCTTGGTTCGGTTGCTACAACGATACATAACGAGATAATCATGATCAATCTAGTTCTAAGTTAATTCGACTCTACGATTAATAACATCACGAAGTTGAATAATACAAGGTCGAATACAAGATAAATACACCAATATTATCCGGGCATTACATACTACCCCTCTAAAAAGAAGTTTCGGCCCGAATATGTGGTCATGTTAGTTCATTTTGAGATATGTGAAACTGTTTTTGAGCATTTAAAAATGATACTTTTCAAAATGAATGTTTCACGGATGTTTTACCGGAAATGATTTGGACCGAGACCCAATCGATTTTAAAATAGTTTTACAACTCAGGACTTGGGGTCTAAAAAGAGGTGTTAATTATATTTTTGGTCCTTGTGGTTTGCTGAGTATTTCACTTTCAGTCCAATTTTCTAAAAGATTTCAGGTTTGGTCCAAATGTAAAACACTCGTTTCAGTTTCAGTCTGTTTATAACCTTTTACTAACACCGTTAGTTTGACTAGGTTTGACCGTTAGTTGGGAGAGTATTTTCGTCTTTTCATTAATAAATAAAATAAAATAATTCAGATTTTTATTTATTTTATGGAAAATAATATTCAAGTTTTTATTTATATTAAAACTATTTATAAATAATATTCAGAGTTTATAAATTTTTTATTTCCGATTTTTAAATAAAAAAATTCGATTTAATATTAATTATATTCCAGAATTAAAAAAAATACTTGAAGTTTCGATTTTTTCTAATTTATAGATTTTTTATAAAATCTGGAAAACTTAAGAAAAAAATCAGAACTTCAGTTTTTTTATTTAAAAAATCTGGAAAATTAGAAAAAATCGGAACTTAAGGTATTTTTTTAAATTCAGAAATATTAATTTAAACCAATCGAGTTTATATTTAGAATTAAAAAAAAATAAAAACTGAAATATTATTTTCGATAAAATAAATAAAAAATCTGATCGGTTATCTTCTCCGGTGAAGTTGAATTCAAGTAATCAATCTTTAATCTGTCTTTTTAGATTTTTAGATTTTTTTAAAAACAAAAACAATATTTTTTATGAAAAGTAAAATAAAAATAAAAAAATAAATTACTAGATGTTTTTTAATAAATAAAATAAAATAATTCAGATTTTTATTTATTTTATGGAAAATAATATTCTAGTTTTTATTTTTTATTAGTACAATTTAAAATAAGATCCAGAGTTTTTTATTTTTTTATTTCTAATTTTTAAATAAAAAATACTTAGCTTTAATAATAATAATAATAATAATAATAATAATAGAAAAAGAAAGAATGAAAGGAGGGTATTTTAGTCATTTTATGTTGTTTAACCGGTCAAACTAACAGTCAACACCAAAATGGATCGAATCAAATGTGTTTCACTGTTGGACCAAACCCGAAACTTTTTAAAAAATTGGACTGAAAGTGAAATACCCGGCAAACCACAAGGACCAATATATATATATATATATATATATATATGGGAAAAGTGTGTGTGGGGCTGTCCCACACCCAAGTTGTATGAAAAACACCCAATACGACATAGTCTTATTAAAAACTCTTCCCCCAAAAAATTTCCAGACTTCCCCCCCAAAAAAACTTCCAGACTTCCCACCCTCTAACATGATGTCACTTACTCTTCCTCCATTGAAGACCCTCTTTCCCCTGTGCCTTTCGTAATGGCAGTTGGATGGACATTGCAAATCATCTTCAACACTGTTTCTATTATTTCTATCTAATAGCAGTTTCTTTTTTTCTTTTTTTTTTTGTAACTTACACCTTGAATCATTGTTAAATTCTTTTTTGAACATTCATATGTGATTGTTAGATGAGTTAATTTTATTTTGGGAATAACTCATTGGTAACATGTGTTTTATGATAAGTGTTTATGAAATGCACATCAAGTGTTTGATTAAATGTCTCGGTAAGTATTGGACCAGAGTGCCGAGCACCCCCTTGGAGTTAAAGGAATTAACAAAAATAGAAGATGAACTGGGAATGGATCAAGGTGCGAGCAAGGTTAGCAGCTGGTGTATGACGAAATCGATTTTTTTGTTTGCTGTCAAAGACTTGGTCGACATACAGGAACACGTGGGTCTGAAACGAAGAAAAAAATATGTGTTCAAAGGGATTGCATGGACAGTTTGCTAGTGTTTGTGGCTAGCTAGGAACGATGGTGATTTTCGAGTAAGAAACCAACTGTGGGCGGCATTCTGCATAATATGAAGACATTAAGCTGCTTATGGTACAGGAACAAGGCGAGGTCTCAGGGGAATAGGTTGTAGTGTGGTTTCGAATTTTTGTAATTATTTGATAGATAGGAATGTAAGTTTGTATCTTCCTCACGATGTGGGGTTTTTGTTACTAACTAAAAAAATCAAAGTATTTTACCACTGCAAGTGTTTTGTGTAAATCGAAAGTTAACCTTATTAATTTTTATATCAACTTAATCACTATTATTCAAGTTGAATGTATGTTTGTTGGGTTATAGTCTCATGGATGCTTGCTAATTCAGAGCTCATTAATTTGGCTCAAACATGACATAGATCCATCATTAGCAAACCTACTGCTATCAAGTTGGTGAATAACAAAAGAACTCAAAAATGAAAGTTCCAAAAGCTAAAGTATCCATGCAATTATAGTTACAACTAGTCGCATATGAACGATCTCAAAAACTAAAGTTCCAAAATCTAACTTAGATGCTAGTACTCCCATAGCAGCAAAAAATAATTAGTGACCCAACATTTGTAAATGCTTGTGTAGACCAGTAGACAAGTAGAAGCTTCCCAAAGCATGTGACCCTCCAATTATCGAAACAAATCAATAGACCAGAGTTGTGCACACTTTCAGCATTAGACCACTTGTTACTAACTAGTCCTTAACTCTTGCAGAACCATCCACCTGGTAAAAATATTAAGAGCACTAGATTACATTACATGAATAATCAATGGGTATAAAAGTAATTAATTATAACATTACCTTCTTTATTGGACACCCAGTGATGTAGTGACCCAAACCTTTACAATAAGAACACGTTTTTTTCTTTTTTGGTGCTTCTAGGAAGGACTTTATTCATTAGCACTTTAGGGCGACCTTTAGTATTAGTAATGACTAGAGGATCCCGAATAGATATCTGGGGCATCACACTCACTTGCGAAGTTCCCACATTAGAATCTTGTGATCCATTTTTCGACTCGGTATGCTTAACTCGAATCATTTGCTCTTCTAAAAACTTCACCAAGATAGTCTCTAGCTTCTTTATCTCAAAAGGAGAGTCTTTCGCTTGTTCAACTGCTTTGCTAAACTTTGATTCAAGAGACCATAAAGTTAAGGAACTAACAGCATCTTCACTTTGTATATCTTCGATTTCAATGTGATCCACTTTGTACCTTGGGTCAAGTGTCCATCTAGGTAGAATATAATGATCTGGAAGAGTGTCTACATGCTTCTTCTTCATCACATATAAGATATGCTTGCATAATATCCCATATGTTTCAAATTTAGCACATGAGCATGTAACATCTACCTGATGTGAGAGACGAAAACAAACATTTCTCCAATATTTTTTCTCCACATCTACTTGTCCAACCTTATATTGGATCTCTCCTGAACTCTTGGTTATAGTCTCGTGACTTAAATTATTCGTAGCTTCTATCCATTCTTTTTGAAAAAGCTCAAACATTTTTACAGTATAACTCCATTAAAAAACAGTCTTTCAGAAACACTTTGGCCCAAAGATGACGTTTATTATACAACTCCATTATCCAACAGTTTTTTTCAAAGTTATATCGACCATTTATAACTTTCCATCGACTTTCAAACTCCTCCACTGTAGTACTCTGTAACACCCCGAGATATTCGGAATAATTACAGCGCCGTAAACCCTTTTAGGTAAGGATTTACAAGGCTAATTTTAAAAAGAGTGTAAATATAAACCAATCGTACAACTGAAGTTTAAAGACATATTTGATTCAACCGATCAAAGAGTTAATTTATACAACCATATCGAAAGGACATTATTAAAACAGACGTACTCGAGTACTGAACGAAAACAAGAAAACAACTCTCGACAACAATAACATCAATCACATCACTGCGCCATCTCATCGTCCTGTCGGTACTGTGGCTGCCTCCCCGCTCCTCGGCTACCTGAACATCAAAACAATGTCCACCCCCGAAGGGGTTAGCAAAACGATGCTAGTACAAGTATCATAATACAATAAATCATCAATGCATCATAAAACATGCAAAACGGACTTCCGCTACCGGAATCCAACGATGCGAATCCTCACGATCCCATCAATACAATACAGGTAATCAGCGATCAGCCCTTGGTATAGATCCCCATGATGATCCCGTCGGACCAACGCATGGTGGAAAACCCGTCCAGCGATCCGGCGCTCAAAGATAGATCCCCATGATGATCCCGTCGGACCAACGCATGGTGGACATTCGATCCAGCGCCCTCAAGATAGATCCTCATGACCCCCTGGATCATTTATACCATAATCAATCCATTATGCATACACATATGCATTTCAATATGTTCATCAATACGAACAAACAACAACGAATATCACGCGAATTTCCGTAAATACATCTCATATACAAAATATGAACAATACCATAAGCATAATAAATCAAACTCGACATATGATACTTGCCTCGAAAATGGCAAGACGAAATACTTCGATGATCTCAACACACTCAAGGCCGCCTCCTTCGATCAACGTATCAAGCTCGAACCTTAACAAAAGGAACGATATACAAATCATCTCAAGTCGAACAATGGCCTAACAATTCGGTCTACGGCGAAAAGCTCAAAATAACCAATCGCTCGATCGCTTAGCGCGGCTACGATTTCTACGTAACGCGGCGCTAAGACAGATCATAGCGACGCTATCGTATAAGACTAGCGTGCGCTAGCCACGGCAGCGATCGACTCGGCCGGTGTCTCATAACGTACGCTACGTACGTTTCGGGCGTTATCTGACCCCGATAGCGCACGTTAACTCACACGTGTTAGCGTGCGCTAATATTGCATGGCAGACTACTGCAAGCCTAAAACTGGGTTGAATGGTGAGGAACTCATGAATCCTACCGTGATAATACAAGTTATCCTCGGGCAAATCATGCTAATAAGGTTTGTGGAAGATTTATGATCGTGAAATTCAAATATACGGATAGCCAACTCAACATCATAATTCATCTACGATCTCCAAGAAATAATCTAAGTTCCATTTGTTCTACGTTCCAAAACACATGATTCCATCGTGTAAAACGTATCAACTGGGTAAATATCCGATTATTGATCATAGCTTGATTTGAACATGCTTAGGAGTCCTTATAATAAGATGGTTCAAAGGTTCATACGATATATAATGCCGATACGTCAAAAGTATCCTTCTAACATGTGATGAACGAAATACTTGCTATCCAAACATGATTCAAATCTTCCTTATGAACATACTAATCATTGGTGAAGAATCACCTACCTCAAGTAGTGAAGAACACGGATGAAATGAAGCAATCCAACACCGAAGGCTTGAACACCAATCTCCAATGATGTATGATCTTCAATCTCGAACTAGGAGGTTGATATGAAGTGTTTGGGACGAAGGGAGTTATGATCTAAGTGTAAGAGTTCGGGTTATGAGAGGAGAAAAACTGAAATCTCGAATAGGATGATGTCCTATTTATAATAAATGGCTATTAGCGCGCTAGACCTGCTTTGTAGCGTGCGCTAACGGCTCTAAATCAGATGTACTCGGCACTTAGCGTGCGCTACGCATATACCTGTAGCGTGCGCTAAGGCGTTGACTCGGCTTTTCCCGAAAGCCGTCCAGGTACACCCGACACGATCCGACAGGGGTCCCCCGGCCAGATCTCACCTACCGCACGTCCCAATCAATTTGACCACGCATAGCGCCCGTTAATTACATTCTGTAGCGTGCGCTATGAAACCATGTTAGCGTACGCTACCCTTAGCCTGTAGCGTGCGCTACATGCACAGAATTTCAACCTTACAAATCACAACCATGAAATTAAACGCTCGGCAACATCGGATTATGAAATACGGAGAATAAAAAGTACAATCATTACAATATCACAAGTTCCAATTACATAACAAAGATCTCGGGCATTACATCCTTCCTCCCTAAAAAGAAGTTTCGTCCCGAAACTTATGATGAAAACAACTCCGGATATTTAGCCTTCATACCGTCCTCCGTTTCCCAAGTGGCCTCTTCGACTCCATGTCGTGACCATTGTACTTTAACCAAGTGTATTGGTTTATTTCTCAACTGTTTGATCCGGCTCTCCAGTATCTTGATTGGTCTCTCTTCGAAGGTGCCATCATTAGCTATCTCGATCTCGTCGAAATCAATGACGTGGATCGGGGTCGGTACATACTTCCGCATTGGGATACGTGAAACACATTGTGAACATGACTCAAATGATGGCGGTAAGGCCAACCGGTATGCTAAATCCCCAACTCTCTCTAGGATCTCAAATGGTCCGATGTATCTCGGACTAAGCTTGCCTCTTCTCCCAAAACGGAAAATCCCTCGTGTAGGAGACACCTTCAATAGTACGTGGTCTCCAAATCGAACTCTAGAGGGCGACGACGTACATCGGCATAAGACTTCGTCGACTGGGCGTCAGCAGCCTCTCTCGAATCAAGGCTATCTTCTCTTGAGTCCGAATAATCAATTCCTTCCGTCCCCGATCAAATCAGAAGAATCATCCCAAAGACAGGGGTGATCGGCATCTTCTCCGCATAAAGCTTCAAATGGTGCCATCTTAATAGAAGCATGCCAACTGTTATTATAAGTGAACTCGATCAAGGGCAAGTGAACTTCCCAATCGATCGACCAATCTAATGCACAAGCTCTAAGCATGTCCTCTCTGTCTGAATAGTCCTTTCTGATCGACCGTCCGTTTGGGGATGATAAGTGTACTAAAGTTTAGCTCGGTCCCCAAAGCCACGTGAATCGCTTTCGAAGTGTGACACGAAACGACCATCTCGATCCGAAATAATGGTCTTCGGCCCCGTGCACCTCGGACTATCTCCGCAATAAATATTCGTGCCAATCTCTCGGTCCCCATGTATCTTTGATTCCTAGGAAATGAGCCGACTTGGTTAGTCGATCAACTACAACCCAAATCATGTTCATTCCGTTCTAGTCCTTGGCATACTAGTAATGAAGTCCATCGAGATATCCTCCCACTTCCACTCGTGGATCTAAGCGGTCTTAACATTCCGCAGTCGTTGATGTTCAATCTTAACCTGTGACAAGTCAAACACTTCAAACGTGCTCGCTCACGTCCTTCATATTCCCCACCGAAGTTTTGCTTAAGATCCTTATACATCTTACTGTAAGGGTGAATAGAATAGGCGCGCTATGAGCTTCTTTCGTAATAGTCCGTCTCAAGTCATCATCGTCGGGAACGCAAAGTCGACTCAAATCTCGAACTCCATCGTCTTGTATCACGAATCCGGGCTTTTCCTTTCTTTACTTCGTCACATAATCGAAGGATCGGAGAATCGTTCAATTGTTTAGACTTGATCTCTCGACTAGTGATGAAGTCGGTTCCATCACATAAAGTTGCCCTCGATTCACGGTGCCCATACTTCAATCCCTCGTGGATCGGGCCTCGTTGAATACTTGGTTTGGGACGTGAGTGCTTCCAACACTCGAAGGGAAACAGGTTTACGGCTCAAAGCATCGGCTACTACATTTGCTTTCCTGATGATAGAGAATCTCCAAGTCGTAATCCTTGATCAATTCCACCACCTTCTCGCCTCATGTTTAACTCTTTCATTGAAAATGTACTTGAGGCTCTTATGGTCTGTAAAGATCCGACAATGAGTGTCGTACAAATAATGTCGCGATTTTCAAGGCAAAGACCACATTGCTAGCTCCGGATCATGAGTCGGATAATTAACTTCAGACGGTTTCAATTGCCGAGAAGCATAAGCAATCACTTTATCCTACGCATCAACACACAACCCAAACCCCGATTTGAAGCATCGGCGTATACCATAAATCCGTCGGTTCCTACAGCGGCGCTAATATAGGTGCGTCGGCCTCCTCTTAAGTTCGTCAAAACTAGCCGGCACTCCTCATTCCACATGAACTTTTGAGTTTTCAGTAATAATTGAGTGAGCGGACGAGCAATTTTGGAAAATCCCTCTACAAAGCGGCGATAATATCCAGCAAGTCCTAAGAAGCTTCGGACTTCTTTAACGTTTTTAGGAGCTTCCCACTCCAAGATTGCTTCGACTTTCTTCGGGTCCACCTGAACTCCGTCGGATGATATCACATGCCCAAGGAAGGTTACTTCCTTCAGCCAAAATTCGCATTTAGAAAGCTTAGCATACAGCTGTTCCTTTCTCAAGATGCTCATAACCACACGTAAATGTTCAGCATGTTCCTCTGCGTCCCTCGAATATATCAAGATGTCGTCAATGAAAACGACCACAAATTTATCCAAGTACTCCAAGAATATCCGATTCATCAATTGCATGAATACCGCAGGAGCATTGGTAAGTCCAAATGGCATCACTACAAATTCATAATGCCTGCATCGGATCTCAGCGATTTGGTATATCCGATTCCTTAATTCTCAACTGATGATATCCCGTTCGCAAGTCAATCTTCGAGAATACCCTTGCCCCTTGCAGTTGATCAAACAAGTCGTCGATCCGAGGTATAGGATACTTGTTCTTGATTGTCATCTTATTAAGCTCCCTGTAATCAATACACAGTCGGAGGGATCCGTCTTTCTTCCGGACAAAGAGAACGGGTGCTCCCCAAGGAGAAACGCTTGGTTGAATATAACCCTTCTGCAACAATTCCTCCAGTTGTTTCTTGAGTTCATACATCTCGGTTGGCGCCATGCGGTATGGTGCTCTGGAAATAGGAGCTGCTCCAGGCTTTAGTTCAATAGTGAATTCCACTCCCCTCTGCGGAGGTAACCCAGGTAGTTCGTCAGGAAATACATCGGAGAACTCATTCACCACTGAAATGGACGAGAGCTCTACTCCTTCCTTTTTCCTCATGGCATAGCACCAAAGTCCGTGACATCCTTGCTTCAGTAATTTCACAGCTTTCATTGCTTTGATCAATTTCCCCGAGCTTCCCGGTCTCCATCCTCGGAATACGTGTTCAGATCCGTCATCAGCAATGATGGAAATGGCTCTCTCTCGGTAATTCAAGATGACTCCATAACAGTTGAGCCAATCATCTCCGAGAATTAAATCGTCACCGCAGATGTCAACCACAATAAGATTCGATGGCCAATCTCTTCCTTCTATAGATACTGGGAAATCCTTAGCTTCTAAGGTTCCCACAATTTTCTCTCCGCCGTAATCCCACAACATAAGGTTCACAATTATACAAGCACGAGATGTTCAAACGATTAACACGGTTCAAAGACATAAAAGAATGCGTAGCTCTGAATCGAACAAGACACTAATCGGTTGCAAAAGGATCTCGAATCGCACGATGCAACACCGTGTTCTCGATCATCGATTTCCTCATCTCAAACGGGCGTGGAGGAACGGACCGACCTTGGATGCCTCTCTCTTCCCAGCCGTCTGCTTTGAAATCCACTTTGCCGCTGCCTCGGTTCACTCGTCTCCTTCGGACTGAGCCGGAGCGCGAGTACCAAAAGATCGGGTCGCATTCCCACAAAATGTTGCGCGATGTCCTTCCCGTCCACACTCGAAGCAGTCACAAGAGCGCGAAACAATCACGTCGAACATGTCCCGCCTTGCCACGCTTGTAACACTTCTTCCTGTGTCGAAGCTTGATCAGTCTTGCCGGAACTTCTTTCCTCCTCGACTAGGATGCGGAGGTCTCTGGATGAGTGAAAGAGGGCCCGACCCGTGAGGCCCGCTATTCTTATTCTCCGCGAAGTTGCCCGACACCTTCGTTTCTTTGCTTAGTCGATTTCTCTCTGCTGCTTCCTTCATATCGTAGCCAACGCCTTGTCCCGACATCGCCTCAAGGTGGTACAATCAAATCGGACATATATTCTTGAATTTCCGGCTTCATTCGCATGTCAAAATGGAAAATCCTTTCCGCCTCGGTCTGACTGGTGGCGCACATAAGTCGGTGGTGATTAAAAGTCTTAATCACTTCCGTCACAGTTGTTTCGAATTTTGCGGTGAGAAAAACTCCCGAACTCGGGCCTCTCTAACCGGGCGAGGACAATCTGCGCCTCCATCATCGGTTTGAATTCTGTCCAGTCAACATTATGCTCCTCCTGGTCGAATGGCCTCCCACCGTCGAAAGCCTCCTGTCGGAAGATCTTGGCGAGGAACCTTCCTATTGTCGGGACAATTAATCCCATAAAATCTTCTCTAATTCTTTCACCAATGATCCCACGAAAGCGTCTCGGTGGGCAGTCAAATTTCGGAGGATGCAATTTGACCACCTCGGTAAGCCATTTATCTCCCGATTATCCCGTTATTCTGTCCCATCGCCGTCTGCATGCGATCCACAACTTGAGCAAAGCTGGTTTATCTGGGCAACCACTGTGAAGCACTCCGCACGTTAAGATCTGCATTATTATTTGCGATCCTCGCCGTCCCGGAATGTGAATCCGTTTGACTAGCGGTTATCTCTGGGGTAGATCTGACTCTTCTTGCCTCGCATTACCACGTCGCGTCCACGGCCGCGTCGCGTCCACGACCTCCTCTCAACATACCGTAAACATAAATACTCAATATTTGGGACAAACTTTCTCAAAGTACATTCATTAATGTTTACAAGGCGTGAATTAAATAAAACAGTAGTATTCGAGATTAGGAAACTTACAACCACAGTCGATTGGCGATCTTTGGCTCAGCAGTGATGTTACGAACGACCAATAATCAATAACGTAAACAGACCCAACTAACCCGATTGCCAAGATATCCATAAATCTTAGCTCCGATACCATATTCGTAACACCCCGAGATATTCGGAATAATTACTGTAGTAAACCCTTTTAGGTAAGGATTTACAAGGCTAATTTTAAAAAGAGTGTAAATATAAACCAATCGTACAATGAAGTTTAAAGACATATTTGATTCAACCGATCAAAGAGTTAATTTATACAACCATATCGAAAGGACATTATTAAAGCAGACGTGCTAAGTGCGACGAAAACAAGAAAACAACTCTCGACAACAATAACATCAATCACATCAACTGCGCCATCTCATCGTCCCGTTTGCATTGTGGTCGCCTCCCGCTCCTCGGCTACCGAACATCAAAACAATGTCCACCCCGAAGGGGTTAGCAAAACGATGCTAGTACAAGTATCATAATACAATAAATCATCAATGCATCATAAAACATGCAAAAGCGGACTTAGCTCTAGGAATCCAACGATGCGAATCCTCACGATCCCATCAATACAATACAGGGTAATCCAGCGATCCAGCGCCCTTGGTATAGATCCCCATGATGATCCCGTCGGACCAACGCATGGTGGAAAACCCGTCCAGCGATCCAGCGCCCTCAGCATAGATCCCCATGATGATCCCGTCGGACCAACGCATGGTGGACATTCGATCCAGCGCCCTCAGCATAGATCCTCATGACCCCCTCGGATCATTTATACCATAATCAATCCATTATGCATACACATATGCATTTCAATATGTTCATCAATACGAACAAACAACAACGAATATCACGCGAATTTCCAGAAATACATCTCATATACAAAATATGAACAATACCATAAGCATAATAAATCAAACTCGACATATGATACTTGCCTCGAAAATGGCAAGACGAAATACTTCGATGATCTCAACACACTCGAAGGCCGCCTCCTTCGATCAACGTATCAAGCTCGAACCTTAACAAAAGGAACGATATACAAATCATCTCAAGTCGAACAATGGCCTAACAATTCGGTCTACGGCCGAAAAGCTCAAAATAACCAATCTGCCTGGACTGCTTAGCGCGCGCTACGTACTCTACGTAACGTGCGCTAAGAAGACTGATAGCGACGCTATCGTATAAGACTAGCGTGC
Source organism: Orobanche coerulescens (assembly GCA_033398695.1). Classification (NCBI taxonomy): domain Eukaryota; kingdom Viridiplantae; phylum Streptophyta; class Magnoliopsida; order Lamiales; family Orobanchaceae; genus Orobanche; species Orobanche coerulescens. The sequence goes on along the minus strand of CM065815.1, from coordinate 3,692,904 downwards.
GCTAGCCACGGTCTGGCAGTCTGACTCGGCTGGTCTCATAACGTACGCTACGTACGTTTCGGGCGTTATCTGACCCCGATAGCGCACGTTAACTCACACGTGTTAGCGTGCGCTAATATTGCATGGCAGACTACTGCAAGCCTAAAACTGGGTTGAATGGTGAGGAACTCATGAATCCTACCGTGATAATACAAGTTATCCTCGGGCAAATCATGCTAATAAGGTTTGTGGAAGATTTATGATCGTGAAATACAAATATACGGATAGCCAACTCAACATCATAATTCATCTACGATCTCCAAGAAATAATCTAAGTTCCATTTGTTCTACGTTCCAAAACACATGATTCCATCGTGTAAAACGTATCAACTGGGTAAATATCCGATTATTGATCATAGCTTGATTTGAACATGCTTAGGAGTCCTTATAATAAGATGGTTCAAAGGTTCATACGATATATAATGCCGATACGTCAAAAGTATCCTTCTAACATGTGATGAACGAAATACTTGCTATCTAAACATGATTCAAATCTTCCTTATGAACATACTAATCATTGGTGAAGAATCACCTACCTCGAAGTAGTGAAGAACACGGATGAAATGAAGCAATCCAACACCGAAGGCTTGAACACCAATCTCGATGATGTATGATCTTCAATCTCGAACTAGGAGGTTGATATGAAGTGTTTGGGACGAAGGGAGTTATGATCTAAGTGTAAGAGTTCGGGTTATGAGAGGAGAAAAGCGAAATCTCGAATAGGATGATGTCCTATTTATAATAAATGGCTATTAGCGTAGCCAGACTGTTTGTAGCGTGCGCTAACGGCTCACGCCTAAATCGTACTCGGCACTTAGCGTGCGCTACGCATATACCTGTAGCGTGCGCTAAGGCGTTGACTCGGCTTTTCCCGAAAGCCGTCCAGGTACACCCGACACGATCCGACAGGGGTCCCCCGGCCAGATCTCACCTACCGCACGTCCCAATCAATTTGACCACGCATAGCGCCCGTTAATTACATTCTGTAGCGTGCGCTATGAAACCATGTTAGCGTACGCTACCCTTAGCCTGTAACGTGCGCTACATGCACAGAATTTCAACCTTACAAATCACAACCATGAAATTAAACGCTCGGCAACATCGGATTATGAAATACGGAGAATAAAAAGTACAATCATTACAATATCACAAGTTCCAATTACATAACAAAGATCTCGGGCATTACATACTCTTTACCCATTCGCGGTACAATTCTGACAGGCCTTCGTAACTCGATTTAAGAGAAGGAAGATGTTCCAATTCATGTTTCTTCATATGCCATGAACAATAACGATGCCGAGTGTTTGGAAATACGTTCTTTACCGCATTACAGATAGCTTTGTCCTGATCAGTAATTATGGCAGACGGGTGTTTGTCAAACATACACTCTAAGAAACGATTAAATAGCCACTCAAAGGTTTCTTGTTTTTCATTCTCCAATAATGCACCACCAAAAATTATTGACTGGAAATGATGATTAACCCCAATAAACGGTGCAAATGGCATCTCAAATCTGTTTGTTTTATATGTCACGTCAAAAACAAGAACATCTGCAAATTTTATGTACGAATCCCTTGATCTACCATCAGCCCAGAAAACATTTCTAGGTGACCCATCTTCAAACAAATCAACAGAAAAATAAAAGTTACGATCTTTAATAAGTTTTTCTTGGAAATGTTTGATGACCCCAAAAAACTCTTTACCTTTATGATGTTTCCGCTGTTCGGCTAAGATATCAGCACATTGTTTTGATGTAACGTCGTTCTGAGATGGAGTTTTAATGGTATTCACGACCTTCTTTATTTGACATGGTCTTAATCCAGATTTTCCAAGTTCCGACACTAGAGATTTGCAAATAATTGAGCGATGAAACTTTGCATGAGAACGATGTTTTATTACTTTGTTTGGACTCACAGTAAACTCGTGATTGTGTTCATCGATAAACATATCTACAACCCATTTCCCATCTTTACCTTTTGAAACCTGAAGCCTTGCTTTACAACCTGTTCTCAGATCTCTACGCCGTTTCTTAAGATTCCCGCTAGAATCATTACGTTTCAAATCTTTAAAACCTTCTTTGTTGCATACATATATCTTGCGATAATGCTCATTTGTTACCCTATTTTTGTAAGTAGAGTAGATACGAATACCAAATCCATGCAAAAATGCATAATGATTATAGAAATCATATGCCTCATTAGAAGTTTCAAACTTCTTCCCTATTACATCATCACCTTCGCCTCTGCTAATCGCAAGATCCATACGAACAGTATTATCTCCATACTCATCGGATCCAAATTCCCCTTCATCGTCTTCTCTTATCTCACATTCAAATTCTGAACCGAGCAAACATCCATTTGCATCAATCTCATCAATTAGATGTGTTTCCTGAGTAGCATTCCCAAAAGGAATAAGATCCATACTTTTGTGTAGCTCCTACATATACAAATTGTATCACAATATTATCTTTTTTATAAGTTGTAGCATTCCCAAAAGGTATTATGTAACTTTTGTGCAGCTCCTACATTCCTGAGTAGCATTCCCAAAAGGAATAAGATCCATAATTTTTAAGTTGTAGTTTCAACTTGTTTTAATTTCAACTTATGTAATGTTTTTTTTTTTAAGTTGTAGTTTCAATTTTTAAGTTGTAGTTTTTTTTAAGTATTATGTAATGTTTTTTTTTAATGAAATGGTATGTTTTTATTTTAAATATTGTATGTGATTTTATGTATGAAAAAAAATCGGGTCTTAGGTGACCACTCTCCACTTAGGGTAGTGTTAGGGTAAAATTGGGTAGTTTTGAGTAGGAAGGTTTTTATTGGATAGAGGTGATGTGGCACCAGTGCTAGGTGACCACTCCCTCCCCCTAAAACATTTACACAACAAAAAAAGGAGAAAAGAACAAACAGTAGACGAAGCAACCTCGATTTTATCAAGCAAACCAAAAACAGAAATCAAAATTCTCCTTGGAGGAGATCGATTCTCGACATACGAGGACGAAGCAAACGAGATCTACATACATCTACTTACAAATCAAACAAACTAGAGGAAATGACATACCATGAGAAGGAATATTATTGTCGAACAAGGCCGACGCCGCATCGTCGGACCAGTCATCGTCCTCATCTTCATGATCGTCCCATGGTTTCCAATGTGGGATTCGTCCACACCTGTTGTCATCACCATCCGACCTGGAATCGAACTCGTAGACGGTTCAGCCTTAGAAAGGCTTGGACTCATTGAGAGGGTTTCAGCCGTAGGTAGGGTTTGCTTCAACGAGAGAAAATCGATTTGCCTTCCTCTTCTTTTTTTTATTTTTTTGTGAATAATACAACAACTTCGCACTACTTTATTATGCCGATTATTTTGCCTTCGACACGTTATCAGCAATAAAAAAAATCGTCAAATTCCTGAAAATTCCGAAAAAATAATCCTCCGATTTCTGAAAAAGAAAGACAGAAAATCAAAATCGGGACCCCTAAGCAGATTTTCGCCCGCTGCCATCATCCTCGCGCCGCCATTGCCGAAATCCAGATCCATAGGAGCAACCCTAGCCGCCGGCCACCTTTTGTAAGCCCCGACGTCGTCTTCCTCGCGAGCAACCCGCCGCTAGCCCCCCACCTTCAGCTGCCGCCACACCAGATCGGCCGTCGCGACTGAAGCTCTGTGGAACCAGACCACCGCCACCAGACACGCCATCCGTGAACAGAGACAATCCTCTCACCCGTGAACAGAAGCCGGATCCCTAGCACCCACCTTCAGCCGCGCGACTCCCGTAGTCCGACCCACTATCAACCATCAGAAATTCTCGGTAACAAACACAGAAATATAAAGACACACACACACATAAGTTGCAAGCTCCGTACGAACTGGAAGTGATTGGGTCAATCGATTTGCTGGCTTTTGCTGCGGGTTACGGCTGAAAAATGGGGTTTCTGGTTCGGGGTTTCGCCGCATCAGGGTGGTGAGGTGCCACGGCGGTGAAACGGGTTCAGGTTCCTCAAATTGAGTTTGGGCTCGCGTACTGTGCTGATGAATTTTCTCCTTGGTTCAGATTTCAAGTTTCATACTGGGCTTGAATGAGCTGTGTAGGTTTGAATAGAATGGGGTTGGAGGGTTTTCGAGTACCGTGAGTTGTTGGATTTTAATTCTGGGTTAGGTAGCGTTTGGTACGCAGACAAGATTGGACAGGATTGGACAGGACAGAACTGGATAAGACGGGACGGAACTGGACAAGAGGGCAAGACAGGACGGGACAAAACAAGTGTCTGTCTTGTATGTGGTAAGACTAGGACTAGATAGGACAGGATTATACAATTTTCCTTAAACTTGTTTGATGATTTTATATATCATATAATAGTTAAAAATAACACAAATAAAGAATATATATTAAGATAATTTAATTTAAAAGTATTTTAATTTTTTACAGAATTTTCAAACACATAAATACATACATGAATGATAGTACAAAAGTTGGAGGTGGCCGACGGTGTTTTGCGATGTTGGTGACGACAATGGGTGGTGGTGATCGGTGGAGATAGAAATGGTCGATGATCGAAGTGGTGGATATGGTTGACAATGATAAAGGATGGTTGGTGGTGGCTACCGGTGGCCGTCGATGGTGGTGGCGGCTATGGGTGGTGGTGATTGGTGTCAGTGTAGGTGAAGGTGGCTGACGGTGGTTGTGGTGATCGGTGGAGATGGCGATGATGGTGGAGGAAGTTGTTGTAGTGGAGAAATAGATGGAAGTGGTCAACCATGGCTGGTGGTGGTGGCAACTGGTGGCCTCCGATTGTGGTGGCGGTCATAGGTGGTGGTGATCGGTGTTAGTGTAGGTGGAGGTGGTCAACGATAGTAATGGTGGTGGTGATGGATGAATGGTAGTGAATATGGTGAAGAAGCTTGTTATAGTAGAGGAACAAGTAGTGGTGGCCGAGGGTGGTTGGCGGTGGTTATCGGTGGCCATCGATGGTGGTGGTGGTGGTGGCGGTGATCGTTGGTGGTGACCCATAAAGCTAATATCATAATAGTTATATATCAAATGAGGGTAGGTCAATGATTTTTTTTGTTTGTCTCACTTTTGTCCCTGTTGTTCCACCTATTTTGGTGGAACAAGAAAATGCCCCTTTTTGTCCCATCCCGTCCCACCCTGTCCAGCCCTTATTCCTGTCCTATGTCGCGCCAAATGTGGGACAGTGAACTTTTGTCCTGTCCCATGTCACGCCAAACACGGGACAGTGAGTTCTGTCCCGTTCTGTCCTGTGCTGTCCCATGTACGAAACGCAGCCTTGGAGAAATATTTTGAATACGTGACTTTCAATTGGGGCTGCACTCCGGTCGATTTAGGGAATTCTTTGATCTCACTTCATAGAGGAAGTAAGAATTTTTAATGAGAAATCAAGCGGACGATCGGAAGGACGAATACAATATCATTCAAAGAAAATTGAAGGTATAGTCTAGAAAATAATCGTATCTTTCTACAAGATAATTCTAAAAACCTTACTATTTGCAACATGCGTAATTTTATATGCTTTAATTTACTTTGTTGCATGTTTATTCATAAATTTGTTATATTTATGTATATTTAAACCAATTAAAGCATGATACATTAATATCTTTAATTAAATCAAAGCGAATTGCTTAAAGCAACTTGAATTAAAGTAAATTCACGTTGAATTAATATTATTGCGGCATAAGAAACTTACTTGACTGCATAATGTGCGTATAGATATATTCTTAGGATTACGTGTCTATATCTATAAATATACATATATTTGCATGGATATATAGATATCGCATGCAATTAGGCTTCATCACTAGTAGATTTTAGAGGACTTATTTCTACTGCATATATCAACTCGAACCATGATAAAGTAATATCATTGGTCACCTTCAATAGCATCGAAAGTAACTTTGACCATATCTTGGTTCCGAAAAATAATACGCTCCCATTACTGAAAATTTTATCATCAAAAATACTCATGGTAAACTGTGAAAAATCATTTTCCTTTTTCTTGTATTAAGATAGTTGATCCAACTCGTCCCGAATTTGATATCTTGGACTCAAAAGAGCTTGAGTACCATAGATGGGTCTCCTACGTGGAGACCACATTTATCACTAAAGAATATAGTGGTACGCTTCTTAACACCACAGACCAAGTACCGTCTGATAAGATAAAAGCGAGTGCACTTATATTCCTTAGGCGACACATCGAACCCAGCTTGAGATGGAAATATCTGTTGGGTACAGGGTCGGATATTTGCGCCGTTTGCGGAAGCGTAAATAAAATTGCGGAAAATAAATGACGCAAGGATTTATAGAGGTTCGGCTATAAACGAGCCTACGTCCTCTCTTTATCTTTTTCAATAGGTTAAAGATAGCAACCTCTCCGCCTCTCTTCTATCGGTCGAGGTATAACCGTTTACAATCACGTCTTCTATTGGTCCGTGATAAACCACTCGTACTTGTCTTTGTGTCGGTCCAAGTTAAACCGTTTTCCTTTTCTATCGGACAAGGAATCAACCGCTCTAGCTTTCTATGGGTACTAGATAAACCTCACTTAGATATCGATTGCGATTCTAATAATGCCGGATCCTTGATCCTAATAACACCGAATCCAATCGTATCTTTTCTTTTACCACTCGTGTATGTTTTCGTGAATTCTCACTCAAACACTTACAATTAAGCTCAATATCAACAACAAGAATGTGTGTAATAATATCACAAGTATAGACAATTTGCTCAAGGTTGTTGTGCTCAAACAATACCATAGGGATGGTATTTATAGGCTTCATGATCAAACTAGCCGTTAGTCGCGGATCGCTCATTACGTACGTTATATGCTCTCCATTACGTCGTAAGCCTCATTACGTCGTTAACCATGGTGGTTACGTGCGTTAGCATCTTCACAAATCGATCCGGTGAGTTTCATCATTTGAGTTACGACGTTAGCCTTTCCTTTGTTACGTGCGTTAACATTACGCCATCGCGGCGTCATATATCCGTTGTATGCTTTCTTGACTTTGACTCCTCCAACGTTCACTTGTTTGAACTCCTTTACGTCGTTATACAACCTTTAAATGCGTTAGCTTGCCCATATTAAATGCGTTAACATACCCTTGTTACGTCGTTAGCTTTGAATTTTCCACTTTTTGTACTTGATTCCTTCGATGCTTTGCTTGTCTTTTTGTTGTTTTGTTTTGCTTATCAACATTAATCATCAAAACACTTTTAATTTATGTATGGAACAAAATGTTCCAACAATCTCCCCTTTTGATGATTACAAAACAACACTCCGACAATGGGATTTTCCCAAAAATACAAATATATGTATATCTTCTGACCAAAGTTTTTGACTTTGTCCGTTTCGTTAGAATCTTTTCCCATTTCTTTTTCGACTCCTTCTTTCTTTTCTCTTTTTCAATTTTTCATCGTCTTTTCAACGTCTCCTCATTTTTCTTTTCCTGTCATTTTCGACTTCTCCTTAGTTTTTTTCAACTCCTTCGTTTTCCAATTCTTTTTGTATGCTATCGATTTTCTTCGATTTTTCTCCCCTTTCACGGTTAATCACATTTTCACTTATTTCTCCATTCTCTATCTCTCCCCTTTTTGTATTCATCAAAAGTGGATTAAATAACAATTGAAATAAATAATACCAATATAAAATATGCATGATACAATTTATGAATATTTGCATAAAGGGTAAAAACTCCCTCTGAGAATAATATCTCCCTTAAAAAAAATACTCCCCCTGAGTAAAATACAAAAATCAATTTTTGGGGATCCAACCTATAGTTGGTTTTTGTTTAGAAACGTAGACGATATTTGAAACGATTGTTCCTTTTGGAACCCAAATTTTCTTAATTTTTATCGTCCGTCTCGGGCTTTTGCAACTTGAAATATGATGCCCGATTTTCAAACACTTTTCGCATTGGGGTATTTTAAGATTAACGGGTTCGTTTTTCGAACGTGGTTTGAATCCTAACCCCTCTTTATTCAAAGTAAATTTTTGAACACCAAGCATTTGTTCAAATTTCTCGTTTCCGCACGAGAATTTTTTTGTCAAAGATTTAAGCTCGGTTTGAATTTTGGCGAGATCATCCTTCAAAATATTTTCATTTTCAATACACTTTGAATGATCGATTTCAACAAATTTTCCCTTCTTGATAATTTTGGAATTTTCAATTTCCAAAGATTTAATTTTAGACTTAAGGGATTTGATTTCCGATAAAGCATTTTGGAAATCCGTATGTAATAACTCAAATGCATCAAATAATTCATCACGGGAGGATGTACTAACCTGGCTTTCGACGTCGCTGTCGTCGAACGAACTTCGGGCCATGAGAGCGAGATTATTTTGATTGATGAAATCATCTTCTTCGTCTTCATCGCTCCATGTTGCCACGAGGACCTCCTTCTTGGGTTTGGCACGGTAATGCTTAGCGAAGTGGCCTGGTTTTCCACATAGTCGACAAGAATTGTCGAACTTCTTAGATTCGCTCGAGATATCCTTCTTCCTCCGGTTTAATAATGCTTGGAATTTATTAATATTCTTGGCATAATATGCCGCTTCTTCGTCGCTTTCCTCCACCGGGGTTTCTTCTTTCTTCCTCGAAATCTTAGCCTTCATGGCTAACGATCGTTCCTTCGGCCGGCTTGACACTTCGTGATTTTAAAACAATCTCATAATTGATTAGTGAACCAACAAGGGCACTAAAATCGAGCGTGTTGAGATCTTTGGATTCCATAATTGCGGTCACGGTGCCGTCCCATTCGCTAGGTAGTGATCTTAAGATTTTCTTGACTTTTTCACTACTAGATAATGGTTTGCCAAACGAAGCTAGTCCATTGGTGATGACCGAGAATCTATCGAGCATATTTGTGATGGACTCGTCACCCTTCATCATGAATAACTCGTAGTCATGGAGAAGCATATTTATCTTCGTCTCCTTGACTTGAGTCGTCCCTTCGTGTGTGATTTCTAGAATTTTCCATATTTCTTTCGCACTCTCACACGATGAGATTCGATTGACCTCTTCGGATTTAAGGCACAAAATAAGAGTTGAGTAGCCTTACAATTTAGATGGTCATTTTCCAATCGGCATCGTCGTATTCTTGAAAGATTTGAGCGTACCGTCGGATTTGATTGGAACTTTTGGGCCAAGGCAAATAATCTTCCAAATCTCGATGTCGTATGCTCGGATGAATATTGACATCTTCTTCTTCCACGTCAAATAATTTGAGCCATCAAAGAATGGTGGTCGGTTGAGAGCAAGGCCTTCGACTGGAGAGAATTGAAACGCCATTTTTGGATCTTTTCTCCTCGGATGTTAAGCCGCGTATTGGAGTACGGCTCTGATACCAATTGTTGGGTACAGGGTCGGATATTTGCGCCGTTTGCGGAAGCGTAAATAAAATTGCGGAAAATAAATGACGCAAGGATTTATAGAGGTTCGGCTATAAACGAGCCTACGTCCTCTCTTTATCTTTTTCAATAGGTTAAAGATAGCAACCTCTCCGCCTCTCTTCTATCGGTCGAGGTATAACCGTTTACAATCACGTCTTCTATTGGTCCGTGATAAACCACTCGTACTTGTCTTTGTGTCGGTCCAAGTTAAACCGTTTTCCTTTTCTATCGGACAAGGAATCAACCGCTCTAGCTTTCTATGGGTACTAGATAAACCTCACTTAGATATCGATTGCGATTCTAATAATGCCGGATCCTTGATCCTAATAACACCGAATCCAATCGTATCTTTTCTTTTACCACTCGTGTATGTTTTCGTGAATTCTCACTCAAACACTTACAATTAAGCTCAATATCAACAACAAGAATGTGTGTAATAATATCACAAGTATAGACAATTTGCTCAAGGTTGTTGTGCTCAAACAATACCATAGGGATGGTATTTATAGGCTTCATGATCAAACTAGCCGTTAGCTGCCAGACTTCTCTTTACGTTCGTTATATGCTCTCCATTACGTTCGTAATCCTAATTACGACGTTAACCATGGTGGTTACGTACGTTAGCATCTTCACAAATCAGTCCAGTGAGTTTCATCATTTGAGTTACGTACGTTAGCCTTTCCTTTGTTACGTACGTTAACATTACGTCACTGCTGACGTCATATATCCGTTGTATGCTTTGCTGACTTTGACTCCTCCAACGTTCACTTGTTTGAACTCCTTTACGTACGTTATACAACCTTCGTTACGTACGTTAGCTTGCCCATATTACGTACGTTAACATACCCTTGTTACGTACGTTAGCTTTGAGATTTTCCAGCTTTTTGTACTTCGATTCCTTCGATGCTTTGCTTCGTCTTTTTGTTGTTTTGTTTTGCTTATCAACATTAATCATCAAAACACTTTTAATTTATGTATGGAACAAAATGTTCCAACAATATCTACAGTTGAAATCCCCAAAGAACTGTGGGATGCCCTTAAGGGCTGATTTGGGAACATATGTACTTTGCTCCCAGAACTGACCGTGCAGTGGAATGAAATCCGCTTGCTTGACTATAAACGGATCAACCATTTCAACAAAGATATGCTCTCTCTCAAGGCAACGCCTGAATTTTTGTGGAAATGACATCACAGAAAATGACATGATCCATAAAGCTTTTTTTTCACCTTCCCTACTTCTGCTCTTATACTAACGAACCAGTATAGGCTAGAGCATGATAATAAAAGTATCACTACCTTCAGTAAGCTAATTAACCTACTGCAAGTAGCTGAGAGGCATAACGAAGTGTTAGTGAACAGTAATGTCTGGCCCGTTGGGACAACGAAAATTCCCTAGGCCAATTATGACAAAGTGAAGGATGGAAACTACCTCAATGAATAGGGGACTGGACATGATAGGCTTCGTGGTCAAGGACGTGGGGTTCTTCCAATGTAATGCGAAGACTTGGTGCTCCAGGCTCTAGTAGCCAAGGGAACCAAATAGTACCTACCCATCCTATCGCCTCTAAGGCTCGAGTTGGCAATGAATCGTGCTATCATTGTGGAGATGCTGTACATGGTACAAGAACTATCATGCAAACAAGCAAGTCGCATCTCACTACAAGAAATATAGAGAGTCCAAAGAAAGGAGAACTCACTATATGGAAGAATATGATCTAGACAAGTCCCTCTATCTCAATTTCACGGTCACCAATCGTCGAATTGAGTCATACGAGCCACAGTCTACAAACTGAATCTTAGTATTATGTTTATTTTCTCGTTTACATTTGGTATAGTTGCCTCAAGACGACTGTGTTGGTGTTTTCTTTTCAATAATGGCGTGATGCAATGTTATTTCACGAACAAGATATTAATATTGCTTACGTTAGATTCTTAGCTTTATTTCGAAGTACAGAATAATGCTTGTATGCTTATGATTCGAAATTTCACTCTTTTCTAAGGAATGAATCGAGGAGAGCTTAAATGTTCTTAGAATTAGGCTTCTATTCATCGAATTAGTCGCCTGCCAAACCTCGGTAACTATGATGATTGGGTCCTCCCAACTCATCAAATGGCGAGGTAATGCCCAATTCTTGATGCCTAAACGGCAGTCTTCCAAGTTACCGATGCTCTGTATGCACCTAGAGCCCTTCGAACCTTACTTAGCTTCAACAATATACGTAGCAATGGTTTCTAGATTGAAACCCATTGTGAGAATGGAATAGAGTTTCTTTTATTAATTCTAATGAATGTGGACGTAAACGCATTTTAGAATAACTCATGAGTCAATCTAGTGGACTGTACCTCACTACTATTAGGTTTTTAAAAACCTATGTTGTCACCAACACTGTGCTTTGGGACATAGACTCATATAGGCTTTGGCAGGATAGACTAGGTCATCCTGAAGTATAATGATCCATATACTAAAGAACTTGTACGAACATCATTACTTTTTGAGCGAAAATGTGGCAACAACTCGACATAAAAAACAATGTTGATATTAATCGTATTATATCATCCAAAGAACCAGATGCATATCAAATGCCCACCACTTAATGTTACAAAGCCTGCTCTTTAGCCAAAGTAGGAGCGTGACCTTCCTACGCTAAAGAAACAAAAGCAAACATTCCATTCTTACGCCGAATATAAGGAGATATTTGTGGATCCATCCACCTAATATGCGGACCATTTATGTATTTATGGTTTCGATGGATTATCCGACATGTTGGTCACATGTCACTCTCCTGTCCACTCAAACTGCTGCAGAACTTCCAAGATAACTTATAAGGACTCATCTCCCTTATCACATCTAAAGGACTCGATGATGTTGGAGAGTTCACATCAAAAAGTACTTGATGTTTATTGCATGATAGAGATTAATGAATAGTATCTCATCCCATGTGCATATACAAACGATCTCACATAAACCACCGTCGAAAGAATATGTATGGTGATTATGTCATTGGTTATCGCACCAATTAGCATATTTTTGCCTGAGATTATGCAATATTGCACACAACTTTACTTAAATCGTTCATTCTTAGACCTTCTACTAACCAATTAGTTTATGGGTACCAGTTGGTAACTGGATAGCCTGATTTTTGTATTTTGGACCCAGACGGACTTGAGTGCCAATTGCGCATATTTGGTTATGCATTATATGTGCCTTCTGCGCCCCACAACGCATTGGTCTTTAGAAACGATTAAGTATTCACGTTGGATAAGAATCTCCAGACGTATATCCGCTATTTGGAACCCTCACAGTGATCGGATTGTCACTTTAATGAGACAACCTTCCTGTCGTTAGTGGGAGGAGAGAAAACGTAATTTCTCGTGAAACGACAGGAATTTTCATGGTGTCTCCGCTTTGTCTCATTATGATCCCCGAACTTCACAATGTTATCCTGAAGCACAAAAAACACTCGATCTCTAGGATGTAGCAGATTCGATGTCTGATGCATTTACTGATATCGTTCAAGTGACAGATCTCACATTACAGCTGCAAATGTGCCTGTAAGGGGCACATCGCCAATGAACCGAGTGATGCAACTACACCTGGTGGAGGTGTGGTTGAGGCTGTGGCTCCCTGCGAAGGAAATGGTGGAAGCGACATGGTTCGACTAAATACTCACCCAAGTAAGAGGTAGAGTATGGCACAAATTACATGTTAACCATCAATGAACTCGTTTCATGAGATCATGCTTGATTTTATTATGTCAATGAGTCATGACGAGGGGGACGCCCCGAAGATATGATTCAGAAAATCAAGTATCTCGATGAAATTATGAGGGTGTGGCCTGATCAACCATCCACTTTGATGACATGTCATGAATCATAAAGTATGATGATGTCGAACCTCGCTCAGTTGGATGAAATCAACATAGAGCTGATTGGCCTATAAGAAAAACATTCTAGGTAGAACTAGATTCTCCGACAAAGAGTCAGGTCAGGTATTTGGTGTATGTAGTGCTAACCTAACCAAGTGTAAGGCCTATAGGACACAAACGAACCTTTGTCGTAAAGCATAATGAGAATATAGAGTCCTAATGTACAAGGTTTCACGAAGTAATGCTTCTCACAATGCCCTGGAATTGATTACGAAGAAATGTACTCCCACGTATACGTATTCGCTATTTGATTAGCGTAGTAATTTCCGAGGGACTGGAAATACAGCCAATAGATGTGGTTACTACGTATCTCTATGGGGATCTAGATACGGAGATATATACGAAAGTGCCCGATGACATTTCATTACCCAAATCAATTGACTCTAGACCACGGAGTGCGTTTGCAATTTGATTGAAATGCTCAACTTTACGGTTTTGAAGCAATCCTTAAAGTATGTGGTATAACCGTCTAAGTGACTACTTGATTGGGAAGGTATATAAGAACGATGAACTGCCCCACTGCGTCTTCAGAAATAAGTTCCGGATTCACAATCATCGCAATGTATGCCGATGGCATGAACATAATCGGTCTTGATGAAATAAGAGAAACCACCGGATACTGAAAATCTGAGTTTGAGATGAAAGATCTTGGGAAAACTCGGTTCTGTTGAGTCATTGACATAAAACGTCGAGTTTGTGGAATTTATTCAACCGGTCAGCCTATGTCCAGAAGATTCTCAAGCACTTTAATATGGACAAGGTACACCTGACTAGAAATCCCATGATAGGTCGAACATTTGGATGCAAAGGAAAGACCCATCTCGTCCAAAGGAAAGTGACGAAGAGCTTTGGGAGCTGAAATTCCCTACTTGAGTGCAATAGCGCATTATTGTACTTGGCTCAATATACACGACCTGCTATCACTCCTCAGTTAATTCGCTGACTAGATTTAGTTCAGCATCGACGCAACATCAATGGAATGGTATCAAGAATATCTTTTGATACTTAAAAGAAACCATTGACTCGGGACTATTCTTTCCCTACAAGCAGGCAAAGGAAGCTGCTTACGAAAAGGCAAATGCTAAAGTAAATGCTGGTGTCGAAGCAACTACCACAAAGTATGTGTTGGTATGATTTGCTTATTTTTTGGAAATCGACTACGCAAACCTCTTTTTGCTACCTCCTTCACGACATGATTATTGCCTTGCATGAATTAGTCTGTGAGTGTACATGATTAAGAACTATCATTCTACACTTGTGAGGAACTAGTAGTTAAGTACTACCACTGATGAGCATACTTACATTTATGAACATAATGTAACTTGTAAATCCTCTTGATTGATGGAATGATCATAACGGGAAATATGTGAGATATAATGGAACATACTTACATATGTTGCACTCTTTTCCTTAGACCAATGTTTATTTTTCCCACTGAGTTTTGTTACTTGGCAAGGTTTTTAACGAGACAACGGTATATGAATGTAAGCATTAGGGGGAGCTGTAGAGTTTTCCAACTTCTGAGATTGATGCAAAGATCACAAGGAAATGATGATTTATAAAGAAACTTAATCACATCTGTTGTACTCTTTTCTTTGACCAAGGTTCATTTTCTCCCATTGGGTTTTGTTACTTGGCGAAGTTTTTAATGAGACAACAACTACTTGATTGATGTACAAATCAGGGGAGATGTAGACTTGAGGGGGAGTCTTACATCCACAACGTACGTTATACTCTTTCCCCTCAAAGGATCATTTTTCCCACAGGGTTTTTATCACTTGTAAAGGTTTTTAACGAAGTAACAAGATGTACGATTTTAGGGATCGATGGAATGGTCACCTTAGTAGCGCTATGATCAAATGTAACGATCATATGAAAGGATAGATTCAAAGGACGAAGTCTAAACTTGATGTGTCTTGAAGTTGTACTCTTTTCCCTACGACCAAGACATTTTTCCCACTGGATTTTTGCTTGACGAGGTTTTAACGAGGCAACATGACATGCGCTTGTGGACTAGGCACAAGGAGGAGTGTTAAAGGAATAATACTCATTGTGTGCCTAAGTCTGTTAGTTTACGGGCTTTTCTAGTTAGGGTTTGGCTAAGGCCTGTTTGTATCTATTTCTCCCTATTTAAGGGGATGTCATAAATGGAATAATACAAGCCCTACTTTATTGTCTCATTTATTTTCCCTTCAATATTTTTTGATTTTTTTATTCGAAAGAGAGATGGGATATGCACACGCTTCCTGCCTTTTCTTTCGGTCAATGTCGATACCTCCCATGGTTTAGGTACTAGCGTCAAGATATACCGAAATATCGAAATATCGAAATTATCGTACCAAAAAATTTATTGAAATTATCGAAAATTTAGGTATACCGATTTTTCGGTACGGTATGGTATCGTACCAAAATTTCGGTACAGTGACGATATGAAATTCTTTTATTATCGTAATTTCGATATATATCGAAATACCAAAAAAAAATCGTTATTTCAATATATATATATCGGTATACCAATATTTTTGGTATTTTATTTGTTCGGTATTTCGGTATATATCGGTATATCAATTTTTTTTTTGAAATTTTGGTAATTCGGTTATTTCGATAAGTTTGGTTTATACCGATACCGAAATAAAATACGGCATACCGAAATTTCGGTACGGTATCGTTATGGACCGAAAGCCATACCGAAATCTCTGTATACCGTATTTTGGTATACCGAAACTTTCGGTACGGTATCGGTATGAATTTTGTTGCGTCGAAACTTTCGGTACGGTATACGGTATTGACAAAAAAGTTCGTTACGGTACAATATACACCCCTAGGTGTTATTCGTAAATCATAGCAAACACCGAGAGAACTTCCGATGATCATAAGAAGATTAATAAAAGGTGTCCCTTAATTTTTATAGTCATCCTCTCGAGCCTAATAATCTCAATTAAACTAGAAAACTAGTTAGCATAAGGAAGTTAAATAATAAAAAATTCTAGTAGTAAGAAATACTAACATTCTCGAAATTATTGATTATTATATTTTACTTTCCATTACTCTCCCAGACTTGAAAGCTCGATCTCCCGTGAGAGAAAAGTTATGGTCAACAATTGATTTGAATTCAATCACGAGATAGTAAATATTGGGAGGATCTGTCCAATAAATCAGATAATGCAAAGATGTAATCAATAACAACGTGATAATTTTTTTTCTCCAAATGTCTTGTGTTTTCTTGCCTATGCAGATGCTTCCCCACCGAAAGCATAAATCAACTTCTTGTCCAGATTCCAGAAGGACCCAAAAAAATTCATCGGACCATAAATGGCCCTATAGTAAAGGGCCGAAACTGAATTTTACCCACATAAATATTAGTACGTGATATACATCATCTTACAACAGGAAGCAAATAAAATCTGAAAATCGAAAAAACTTATTTCGTTCGTCTACAAACTACTTAACTTTTTTTTTTTTTGTCATTTTGGTCCGTTCACAAAAATTTATTCATTTCTAATTATATAAAGGAATTTGATTCAATCGAGATTTTCAACCGCTAAATTGTGATTATTGAGGTGTATTATAAAAACCGAATACTTTTTACAAGTCTAAGAACTTATCAAAACATTATTATTATTATTGAATATTAGTAAAATATTATAAAAACTAAATATAATTTCTATAAATCTAAAAGTTGATTAAAAGTACACATTATTTTTTTTGGATAATGTATTATTATTACTATTATTATTATTATTATTATTATTATTATTGTGTACTAGTCATTTCACCCTTGCGCTGCATGAAAAGTAGGGGTGGTATACCGTACCGTACTGAATTTTTTTGCCGATACCGTATACCGTACCGAAAGTTTCGGTATAACAAAATTCATACCGATACCGTATCGAAAGTTTTGGTATACCGAAATCCAGTATACCGAAATATCGGTATGGCTTTCGGTCCATACCGATACCGTACCGAAATTTCGGTATACCAAATTTTATTTCGGTATCGGTGTATACCGAACTTATCGAAATACCGAATTACCAAAATATCGAAAAAATCTTGATATACCGATATATACCGAAATACCGAATAAAAAAATACCGAAAATATGGATATACCGATATATATATTGAAATATTGAATTTTTTTTGGTATCTCGGTATATACCGAAATACCGCAAATAAAAAAAATTTCATACCGTTACCGTACCGAAAATTTTCGGTACGGCACCATACCGTACCGAAAATTCGGTATACCGAAATTTTTGGCAATTTCAGTAATTTTTCGGTACGGTAAATTCGGTATTTCGTCATTTCGATATATTTTGCCACCCCTAATAAAAAGGCATGAGTTACACAATTATTAACATAATAATTTTTAGCGAGTATACCCCTCAAATTTCAATTCAAAACTATAATAAAAGTGACACCCTTATTCCAATCACACAATACACTCGACTAATTTTTTAAATTTCGAAAGCAAAAGGACAACTGCTTGGTGGGCGGAGAGGGACTGGAAAAAAAAGAGAAGAAACAAAAAAAAGAACAGATAACAAACACGACCACAATTAGAGAGACAAAATAGAGATTAAAATTAAGGAAAAATAGATCCATGCATGCATGCATGCAGCCTCAATTGTGGATCGGAGGGCTCCTTCTTACTGGCGTATAGTCCATATTAAGTAATTCTTGATCTCCCCACCATTTCTTGAGATTAGATTCAGACACTCTCCGAGAAACTTTCATTACATCGTCTTCTGTAGCCTGCATATGCTTTTCGGGTTCATTTTCCTGCAAAGAGCCCTAGATTAGGTCAGTTTGGCTTTTTTATTTATACCTTGACATATGAATATCAGTTTGAGACTTAATTAACATAAATGTAAAAATAAATTAATATATATATATAAATAATTTTTTTGAGTTATTATTAATAGTATTTTTTATTGACAAATACCCTTTTATTGAAAGTGTAATTTCTAAAGCACAAGTAAATAAGAAATGGGTATGTATAAGAAGATTACCGTGTAATTAATTAGTAATCAGAGTAAACTTCAACAAAACCTTTCGTAATTGAGACACAGACGTCCAATGATAATATTTTTCAGTATTAGAAATAATATTTTTAATATTAAAAAAATGGTACTTTATTAGTTCAAAAAAATCAAAAACTTATAGAGTGTCCGTTTACACAGGAAAGAACGATTCTAATAAAAACAAATATCATTGTCGGACCATACCATACTACAGTTAACCTCGATAAATGAATAACCTCGCCAAATGAATAATTTTCTCTGGTCCCAACTCTTTATAACATGTTCAAATTTTCTTTCGATAAATGAATAATTTCGCTAAATGAATATTTTTCCCCGGTCCCGACCATATTCATTTATCGAGGTTTTACTGTAGTTTCTGTATTTGTAATTTATTCTATGCACAAAGGAAAACTTCTGACACAAGCCACAACATATCAATATTGAGAAATGATAGGGACACAACTCCCCGACCACACTCCATACACATTCATGCTTTATGAGGTTGTACCGTATGCTTTACAGATAAATTTATTATAATATTATTATGATTATTTTATCTGTAAAGCACACAGTAGAATCCCATAAAATACGGGTGTGTATGGAGTGTGATTGAGGAGTTGTGTCCCTATCATTCCTCATCAATATTTGTGTACGAGGAAAAATATAAATATGTATGAGAAAACCTTGTTGATTGTGTGCTGAAACTTATCTCCTGCTCCAAATGTCCGAGCGTTACATGCACGGAAAGTAAAACAAAGAAGAACTAGCACAAGATATGATGAAATTGTCGACATTTCAAGCAACAAAAGAGATCTTCTAGTGCAATATATTTTGCGTGTAACTATACGAGGAAGAAAGAAAAATTCTTGTTTTGCTTTTTGAGTTATAACAAAAGAAGTTGAAACCAAACACTATATATAGAAAGGAAGGGAGAACAAGAGAAGCAATAAACTAATGGTATGTAATATGATGCAATATGTATTAAATGTTGGAATTTTTGGAAAACAATAGTTAAAATTAGTCACTTTGATTAGACTTTCTGAATTTGACGAGTCATTAATATTTAAAACGAGTTTCATAATAAGAATCCACGTTCCAAGTCGATAATCGTGGTGTACTAATTTTTTCAAATCTAAGGGGAGGGGTTGGTAGTGGTAGGACGCCTACACCCAAGACACTCCTTTGGAGAGGTCTTGAGTTCTAACCCCATCAAAGAGGTGAAAGCGGAGGTTTTTCTCTTTATGATCCTCTAGCTCCCCGGGGCTAGCTCGAGCGACTGCTAATTAATGTTTAATCTCGCGTTAAGCGGCAGTGTGAGAGTATTTCCTTGCTGGGAACCCGAGGTCTCGACCAATCGCCATTGTTCTCCCGAGAAGCGTGGCTGGAACCCGAGGCGCAGATTAATCGCTTAAGAGCTTCTGCGCAGTAAGTGTACGAAAGGCATTGAGAACCCTGGAATTGCTCGAGCGACTCGCGATTTACTTCTCTCAATGGGTTAGGAGTGGGTTCATTGAGGGACTAGGATTAGTCCGGCTAAGCTGGGATCACCTAGTTATCAAAAAAAAAAATCTCAAATCTAAGGTCGGACGAGAGAAATTAATACTCAAAAATTGAGTTTGGAGATGGAAATAAAAAGAAAATTCCACTAATTTGGAAGGAGCGAAGGCCATCACACACACACAAAAAAAAAAAAAATCTTTCCTTATGAGAGGCACCTTATAAGTGGGAAGGTGATCATAGGAAGTAATACAAAATTCTAGCGAAAGTGCCTAGTTAGAGGTGCCACAAGTGCGTTCGCCCGTCCGATCGTCCGTTCAACTAGATCTTGGCTTGGCTCCGCGAGTTTGGTCATGGCTAGTGGCTCGTTCTGGCTGCACGGGGGATATTTTTGCTCTGGATTAAATTATTTCCTCCGAGTTTAATTAAACATAGGACTCCTTTTGGAAAGCAAGCTAATAAATTCGATTTTAAATTGATTCTCTAACTCATGTGATCCAATCTACACATGTGAATACAACACCCTGCATAGAGGAAGTTGCATCACCAGAAAAATCTTGCATTTTATCATCACCTCACTCAATTTTTCCAGTATATTCATACTAGAATTTAGGATATTCAGCCCAATTCTCTTATCAGGATTCATTCGTCAGGATGATTGGTTTTGAAACTCCGATCCAATACTGACTTATTGTATCTTGGGAGGTTAATGACCGACTGTGAGCTACTGTACAGACAATAAGAGTCTTAAAGTAAGAGTTCACTCATTTCGACTATTTTTTTTGTTATTCGTGGATCAATTTATTATTTGTCTTATTTCTAGATCTGATGTCAGTTCAGATTTATCTTGTGTATCCAATTATTTCTGTTGTATTCCTAACCTTAATAACATGGAATTGATTGGAATAGTAACATAGATGTGTTAAATTAATTATGGACTTGGTTCATAATATCATGAACTCTGAGCAATACATATAAAGGTATATATGTGTGGATGCATTAATAGGGATAGTTATTATGTCACTAATTTATCTTTTATACATTTATTAAGAATATATCATGCATTATGAATCTGTGTCCATAATATAAATTATCAATAACATGTGTTATTGAGATAAATATGAATCGTTGATCGTCTGAAATGTATTTAGCCGTATATCGTTCTACCAATCAAGTCAATGATCGGGACAAATTAATGTAGTTTAATTTTGATTGAAACTAATTTAAATAAATTAATGAAGGAGTAAGAGGAACTTGAAAACAACCTTAATGTTCATTTTTCCATATCTTCAACTTGAACACAGCAGCATGACAATTGACAGGTAATTGAGACAACATATTTATATGGAATTGATTTAATTTCTCGCTGATCGGCCCTCCCTCTATATGCATGCACGTAATTCATTTTACTAAGTCTTCCAAGATTTATATTGATTTGACTTGATCTGCTCTTACATCATGTGAAGCATTAGAATGAAATAATTATAGCCATCTACATGAACCCTATTGGTTTATAATGTCTGAGACAAAGATATGTATGCTTTAATAACATTCTCTGTAGCTTTTGCAAGGGACATACATACATACATATATATATATATATATATATATATATATATATATATATATATAGGGATTGACTATGGTGGAAACACCTTAATGGTGAAATCTAGAAACCAATTGCATTATTAAGTAATTTCATTGCATATTTATTATTATTCACGTGATCGTTCGATCGCAAGATACGCAACAAATAATGCAATAAAAAAATACATAAATGCATATAATTCTACTCATCTACAACCGTTAGATCACTAATATCAATAACCTACAAAAATTTCTAGATTTCACAAAGTAATTAGTTCTCATATAATCCATTTTCTATATATATATAGAGAGAGAGGCTGAGTTCCATAAACTTTGACTGCTAAAATAAAAGAGAGAGAAAAATGCTGCTAGCGGGTTTTGGACTTGGATACACGGTTTCCTATTACTAGTGATGAAAACAGGATCATATCCCGTTTTATGTTGGAAAGCACTATTGATGACTGAATTGTTTTTATTATTTTCTAAATCTCATCACATTGAAGAGTATCGGATCTCTTTTCCTTGTACCACACTGATGTATTATTCAGTTCGTGAGTCATACTTATAACTTCACCACGATATGCATTATGCATTACATGCGTATGTACATCAATCACATTTTCAAAACCAGTTTGCATTACATGCGTATGTACATCAATCACATTTTCAAAACCAGTTTGAAATCATATAATCTTGTCACGAAGACAAATTTTTGAAAGTTCTTTCTAGAATTCCAAAACTCAAAACATAAATTTTCGTAGGACCACGAAATCAATTTTCGAAAAATTAAATCGGTTTGCTTACATCGAGTTCTCGATGAAAATTCTTTTCGAAAACATACATTTAAATAAAATGGAATTATGCAAATGATGGACCACATCCGTACTCTTGTATACCAGTCCTGCTCGTCACAGATTCCACTGACATTCGGTCGGAAAACTACACGGTAGAATCCAAAATCTCAATGTATAGACTCCGATAAAAACTCCTTTTCCACATACGACTCGCAACGTCAACTATTAATCAATCCTGGATCCCCTCAAATATGCTATGACAAAACATTGAAACAAATCAACACAACGAAAGACTTCCCGAGAAGTTTCATTTGAACAAGTAAACCAAAACCTCGAAAGGTTGTAATAAAATAGATAAACGACTGGTAAAGTGTTTTACAAATCTCGGGAGTTTTAGAAAACAGAAAAGCTTTTTGAAACATTAGGGTCTTACCTCGTATCTCATTCCGTATTACAAGAAGTTTAAAAAGTAGAAAACCTCTTTTTGGACCCCAAGTCCTGAGGTGTAAAACTATTTTAAAATTGATTGGGTCTCGGTCCAAATCATTTCCGGTAAAACATCCGTGAAACATTCATTTTGAAAAGTATCATTTTCAAATGCTCAAAAACAGTTTCACATATCTCAAAATGAACTAACATGACCACATGTTCTTCTCAACAATTACAGCGCCGTAAATCCTTTATATAAGAATTTACAAGGCTAATTTGAGAAATACAGAAAATAATACTAAAGTCTCAATGAGGTTAAAATCGGAAACCAGTTCAACAATGAGTTCATTATTACAATCATTCCAAACACCAACAGAATACGCGTACTCTAGTACTGAAAAATAACTGGAAAATGAGACAACATCAAATTACATCACTGCGCCACTTCATCGTCATGTCGGTACTGTGGTTGTTTTCCCGCTCCTCGGCTACCTGAACATCAAAACAAATGTCCACCCCCAAAGGGGTTAGCAAAACGATGCTAGTACAAGTATCATAATACATGAATCAACAATGCATCATAAAACATACAAAACGGACTTCCGTCACCGGAATCCACCGATGCGAATCCTCACGATTCCATCAACACAATACAGGGTAATCCAGCGATCCAGCGCCCTCAGTATAGATCCCCGTGATGATCCCGTCGGACCAACGCATGGTGGAAAACCCGTCCAACGATCCAGCGCCCTCAGCATAGATCCCCATGATGATCCCGTCGGACCAACGCATGGTGGACATCCGATCCAGCGTCCTCATCATAGATCCTCATGACCCCATCGGATCATTTACAATATAAACCATGCAATTATGCATACACATATGCAAATCGATATGTTCATCGACATGAACAATCAAGAATTCAATAACGAATACCACGACAATTCAAAAGAAATAATCTCATATTCGACAACATGAATAAAACCGTATGCATGATCAAAGTTCCAATATAAACCAATTTCAAAATACGATACTTGCCTCAAATATGGCAAGAATTAAGTACTCTCACGAATGTCAACACGTCCGAAGGTCGCCGCCCCTCGATCGATCACCTTGTACAAGGGAATAACAAGGAATTCAATAAAACTCCCGATACTAACACACGAGCACCGAACGCCTAAAGTTATAATCGAGTTATCAATAATGGACAATTGGTTCTTGGTCCTATTTTCCGACGAGTGCTAAGTTTGGAAAAAGGCATGTGAATTCAAGAGATCGTAATGGAACACAAAGTTGGTGTCTACAATTTCAAAAACGTTCATCATATCACTATATCCCATGTTCCATATTCTAATTCCGATTATTAACTCGAATGCTTGGTTCGGTTGCTACAACGATACATAACGGGATAATCATGGTCAATCTAGTTTTAGGTTAATTCGACTCTACGATTAATAACATCACGAAGTTGAATAATACAAGGTCGAATACAAGATAAATACACCATTATTATTCGGGTATTACATACTACCCCTCTAAAAAAAAGTTTCGGTCCGAATATGTTGTCATGTTAGTTCATTTTGAGATATGTGAAACTGTTTTTGAGCATTTGAAAATAATACTTTTCAAAATGAATGTTTCACGGATGTTTTACCGGAAATGATTTGGACCGAGACCCAATCAATTTTAAAATAGTTTTACAACTCAGGACTTGGGGTCCAAAAAGAAGTGTTAATTATATTTTTGGTCCTTGTGGTTTGCCGAGTATTTCACTTTCAGTCCAATTTTCTAAAAGGTTTCGGGTTTGGTCCAAATGTAAAACACTCGTTTCAGTTTCAGTCCATTTTTACTAACCCCATTAGTTTGACTAGGTTTGATCGTTTGTTAGTAGGGTATTTTCGTCTTTTCATTAATAAATAAAATAAAATAATTCAGATTTTTATTTATTTTATGGAAAATAATATTCTAGTTTTTCTTTTTATTAAAACTATTTATAAATAATATTAGAGTTTATAGATTTTTTATTTCCGATTTTTAAATAAAAAATTTCGATTTAATATTAATTATATTCCAGAATTTAAAAAAATACCTCAAGTTCCGATTCTTTTCTAATTTTATAGATTTTTTATAAAATCTGGAAAACTTAAGAAAAAAAATCAGAACTTTATTTTTTTATTTAAAAAATCTGGAAAATTAGAAAAAATCAGGACTTCAGGTATTTTTTTAAATTCGAAAATATTAATTTAAACCAATCGAGTTTATATTTAGAATTCAAAAAAAATAAAAACTAAAATATTATTTTCTATAAAATAAATAAAAAATCTGATCGGTTATCTTCTCCGATGAAGTTGAATTCAAGTAATCAATCTTTAATCTGTCTTTTTAGATTTTTAGATTTTTTTTAAAAACTAAAACAATATTTTTTATGAAAAGTAAAATGAAAATAAAAAATAAATTACTAGATGTTTTTTAATAAATAAAATAAAATAATTCAGATTTTTATTTATTTTATGGAAAATAATATTCTAGTTTTTATTTTTTATTAGTACAATTTAAAATAAGATCCAAAGTTTTTTATTTTTTTATTTCTGATTTTTAAATAAAAAATACTTAACTTTCATAATAATAATACTAATAATAGAAAAAGAAAGAATGAAAGGAGGGTATTTTAGTCATTTTATGTTGTTTAACCGGTCAAACTAACAGTCAACACCAAAACGGACTGAAACTGAAACAGGTGTTTCAATTTTGGACCAAACCCGAAACTTTTTAAAAAATTGGACTGAAAGTGAAATACCCGGCAAACCACAAGGACCAAAAATGTAGTTAACTATATTATATATATATATATATATATATATATATATATATATATAGCGTCCTCACACGGTGTATAGCGTCCGCCTCTCAAGATAAAACAACAGCTCGATACACTGAATCGATGATCATTGCACCCTCAGCAAACTACAATAAAAGCTGTATACTATCACCGACATGACCGAGAAGGAAAAACGAAGAAGGGAAGTGGACTGTGAAAGCTTGAAAAATACGTTTGTTTTTTTTGTGTGTAAAAAATCAGACCCCTCTAATTGGGTATTTATAGGTGAAGACGAGAGAGCCATGTGCTGGAGTAACTCTAGATCGACTAGGATTGATCTGATTGATACTTATCCTAATCTGTCAATATATTAGTCTGATAATTACCAATTAACTTGATAGTTATCCTAATATATTAATTCGATAATTGTCAATTAATTTAACATTTATCCTGATCCGAAAAAGTCGGATTTTATGATTGGGGCGATTTAGCAAAAATGACTTTCTGCCAAATAAAATTGCAGTAAAAAGATAACTTCGAGACGTCGAGACATTTCGCTCAAATCGCCCTCCGAGCCGATCCGGCCGGACGGCGGCAGCGGCGGCGCGCGCGCACGTCTATGCGCGAGGGGCGTCCAGTCACACATCCACTCATATCTCACTTGTTGTGAATAAGAGTTTGTGCATATCACCTTATATACACACTTATTCTTACTATTTTCCTATGTGGGATAGGATCCCCAAACCCATTTCCAAAGAGCTCACTTTGGAATATTATATCTCATTCGTACCTCAACCATTTTGCGTGTTCTTATATGTTCTGGAAACCTCTTACGGAGTACTACTTATTTCAACTAAGTCCCGACTTTAACTCGTATTCGAGTCCACTCATAATTACCTCCCAAGTGGGCTGCTCAAAACAACCTATTTTCCTCCTTTTTCCAACAATATATATACAAAAAGTGATCAAAGGCAAAAATCGCACCGAGGCATCGGCCAGCCTTATGTCCGGCCTCGATAGGACATGTAACTTGCCTGGTCCCGACTTTGATCTGATGTGTCTCTGCCTCGATCGCGCAGCGTGCTCGGTCATGTCGACGACCGAAGGCTACTTCTCGGACCGACTAAAGACTGAGCGCTGGGTGATTGAGGCCTTCAGTCACTTGGTGGCTACCCCAGTGCTAAGAATTTAGCCGAAATTATCAATTGAACTTTAATTGAATGATGTTGTCTAGTAGTACATCAAATTCGAATTTAGAGAATTTTGGGGCAAATTGTCCTTTGGTTAAATTTCTCAAAAATAAAGTAGAACAATACAATTCTTCAAATTAGAGCGACTCAATTGCTAATCCCCTAATTCTTGGTGAATTGGGTCAATTACCCCAAATTCCTAGAATTATGGTTCTACTCATTGTGGCGCGGATCAAAAATAAAGAGAAAACATAGAATAAGGCAAGTTTCATGAATAAATGGAGGTAGAGATAGACTAGATCTAGAAAATACGACAACTAAAGAGCAAACGCAGGACAAACTTGATTCGATGAAATTGAAAGCAAAACTAGAAATTATGCCTTGCAATAAACTTGAATTAGTAGGAGAAATATGTAATTACAACTAATTGAAAGTAGTAATTGAAATAGAATTGAAATTGCAGAAGTAGATCTAGGGTTTAAGGGGCGCGAGAAAATTAGAGAGACAAAGTGTTTCCAAACTCAAAACTAAGAAATGAGAAACAATCCCAAACAAGTCGGAACCAGAGTGGTAAAAAATGCAAAATCGTACACAAGTATCAGTGAGTCTTGTGTCTGGCATCGCTTCGACAAGTGACTCGCTCTATCGACTTTAGTCGGATGACGCTTGGATCGGTCGCGCAAAGTACTGATCGGTCATGACTCAACAACCGAAGGCCTGTTTCTCGAACCGACCGA
Organism: Orobanche coerulescens; assembly: GCA_033398695.1. Taxonomy (NCBI): domain Eukaryota; kingdom Viridiplantae; phylum Streptophyta; class Magnoliopsida; order Lamiales; family Orobanchaceae; genus Orobanche; species Orobanche coerulescens. The sequence goes on along the minus strand of CM065815.1, from coordinate 3,665,457 downwards.
AAACTCAGCTCTGGGTGATTGGAACCTTCGGCCTCCTGGTAGGTAACTACCCCTTCATTCACTTTACTTGTCGATAACTTATGTTTGGATTCTTATTGGATAATTAGTTTTTTCCCAATGATCTCATTAATGTGATAGTCGGTATCGGTAAATTTGTGACCCTATTTTTATTGGCAAAAACTCACATGAGATGTAAATTTTATTATCTTGATCAAAATAAAATTCAGTTTTCTATATGCTTCTTCACTATTTTTTTTTTTAGGATTTTTCGAGTCTTTTAGGTTTTTATTTATACTTTAGCAATTTTGGGGTCTAATTTTAGTTTTTTAGGATTTTAGTAAATTTTATTTTTTTAAGAGTTTTCTGTTTTGGGGGTTTTGTAATGTTTTTTCTTATAGAGACTTAGATTTGTTTCTTTTGGATCGAATGAATCAATCAATCAATCGAATCAATGGATCGAATCAATCAATCGAATCGAATGGACTAATCGAATCAATCGAATCGAACTAAAATATATATTAAGGATAAATAATAATAATAATGGTAAATAATAATAATAATAATAGTAATCAACAACAACAATGATAATAGTAATATTATTAGTAATAATAATAATAATAAAGATTGATAATAATAATAATAATAAGAATCGAATCGAATCGAATCGAATTGAATGGACTCGAATCGGCCCAGGCTGAATCAATCGAACTAAATCGAATCAAAATCGAAAAATAATTCCAAAAGAACAGGACCTTATTTGAGTTTATATTGGAATTAAATTTCTCTGATCTTTTGAATCGAATCGAATCAATGAATGGATTCGAATCGAATCAATTGAATAGACCAACCGAATCGAATCGAAATATATATTAAGGGTAAATAATAATAATAATAATGAAAAATAATAATAGTAGATATAATCAACAACAATAACGATAATAGTAATATTATTAGTAATAATAACAATAATAATAATTAAGATTAATAATAATAAGAAGAAGAATCGAATCAATCGAATCAACTAATTGAATTGAATAGGCGCATAAATCGAATCAACTAAATCGAAAATAAGTCCAAAAGAATAAGTAAGTAGAACGTCTCAATACTTTATTTCGTCCCTTTATAGTGGAGTTTTATTTCTTTGTTAGATGTCAGTGAAATGATTACGTGGCATTGCTAGAAACAAAAGGAAAAGGAACTTTACTTTAAGGCCAAATTAGTTAAAATATCCCAAATTATTTATTTACCTTGTAAAATGTCCATAGTATGTGAAATAGCCCATAAATATCTAAATTTTTAAGTATTTTTTTTTTGTTATATATCCTCCATCTATTTCACTAACGGAGCGATAATTCTTGCCTACATGGCATCCAGCATGTATATTGCTGACGGGATATATTTTTATTCTCTGATTAAAAGATTTTTATTACACACAAGAAAGGTAATTATATTTCTTAAAAAACTCTCAAGCATCAATTTAAAAAATAATAAAAAAACATATATTCGTGTCAGCATTATACATGTGGACGACGCCACATAGACAAAAATTAATAGTTCTGTTAGTAAAATAGTTGCAGGACAGATTATATAAAAAAAATTAAAAGTTCAGGTATTTATGGGCTATTTCAGATAGTATGGGACATTTTACAAGGTAAGTGAATAGTTTTAGATTTTCTAACTAACTTGGCCAAACTTTAAATACGCTACGTACAATGTGATATTTAATAATTTTAACCAAAAATCAACTCACTGCAAATTTTGTACTGAAATTCATATTGGTCCATTAACAATGGTATATGTACATATACATGTATACATATATTTATACACACATATAGCTAATTTATTTATTTATTAAAGGGTTCGTTCATTTATTATGGGACCACAAAAATGAATGGATAAAATGTATGTATGTGTAAATATATTTACATGTAGCATTACACATGTTCTATAATTGTGGGACGACCAAATTGCGGGAAAAAAAAATATAATTACGGAACCAAAATTAAATTTCAATCCTATGAAATGAACGAGGAGAAAGAGTTTCGAATGATTTAAAGATAAAAACAATGCAAATTAAATGCAGAACCGGGCCGGGCCTGTTTGATCAAGAAGATTCATGAAACCTCAACCCGACGGCGGAGCAGCTTGATCGTGCGTTCTTGGTGGTACGTAGTCCGAAGTGGACCAGTCCCAAGAAGCATGATCAGGTGTTGTCTAAACATTTTCCAGCATAAAATTGAATATCAGTATTTAATTATTCTGTCTTTCAGCACCTTGACACATCAATTAACATGAGCATATATATCACGAGGCATGCAGAACCCGTGCTACGCACGGGTTTTTAATCTAATTGTTAATTGTGTATTAATTCTGCATATTGGCTAGTGTATGCTTATTTTTTGTTTAGTACTTTAGTATGTTGTGTGAAACGTTTTTACTTTGTTTTGTTGTATAAAAATTTAAAAATATTTGATGTTTTGGTTTTGTCGTTTTGTATTTTATAAAGTGAGAATCAATTTTTTAATACCAAACCATAAAATTGATAAGTTATATATCCTCATTCATAAGGGTGTAAGTTATTGATACCATTTTGCTTATAAATACTAAAATGTCCTTCAAAAAGGTGTTGATGTTGACTTTCCTTTTTTTACTTTTTAGTGATAGATTTAAGGGTATTAATGTCTTTTGGTATCAAAAACTTATACTCTTATGAATGAGGATATATAACTTATTACTTTTATGGTTTGGTATTATAAAAGATAGAACCCTTTTATAAATGGGTTTTTGTTATTAAGTTGTGATGTGTTTTATAAATGGGTTTTTGATTACTCCACATTAAATCAAGGGAAAAATTATCATTAAATATTTAAATGTTGTTTTATATACATGCTCGTGCATATTTTCTTGAATGAATTCGCACATGTGAGCTACATCAATAGAAAAGCATATAATTTACTTGTATATGAAAATGCATTCACATAATACATATATCTCTATACGCTTATCTATAACAATCACCTAAATATGTAAGAAACAAAGTATATTGGTGGTGACCTAATTTTTGGTTCCATTTATCCGAGCATTTACGTGATCTTGTGTGATTTTCACAGACTGCGTATAATAACTAAATTAAGAAAAAAAAAAGACCAAGTTAATTACAAAGATCTAAAAGATGTGTGAATCATCTCCAAAATATTTCTCATTAACACACTTCAACAAACATGTACATACTAAATGTTGCAAAAGAGAATTTACAGACCGATACCAACAATCAAAGATCTAAAAGATGTGTGAATCATCTTAGTAATACATTTCAACAAACATGTATATACTAAATGTGATTTTGGCCGGTTTATATAGGCATAAATTAGATTAAATCATTAATTATTCTTACAATCTTTTCAACTTCATTTCAATCCATAACCGACTTTTAATTCTATACTAAATATGTGATCAATTCCGGCAACCCTTGCACTTCCATCTCGATGTTGTATATACTTCACATTAAATTATGCTTCCGACCCGTGCGATGCACTCGGGCTCGTTCTAATTATTTGTAGCGTATTGCTCAGCAATATTTTTTATTATTTTGTTTGTCAATAGGTTCATCAGTTGTGATTTTATTATCACAAATACTCAAAATGATTTTGTTAATATATGTACATACCTGTGATGCTTTGGTTTCTCAACTTACTATGAAACATATATATGCACATACCGTGATGCTTTTTATCGATCCAGTTAGTAGGGAAAATTGGTTATCTTCACCATGCCTTAATTTTATTGTTATTATTATTTTTTTTAGACACTTAATTGATGGGTTAGTTTTTTATATGTGGACATGAAATCTGTATTGTCCAAGGTGTCCAACTCAGTGGCTTTTTATGTGAAAGTTATATGGCACTAACAATCTTTTGTGGCTTAACATCTTGATACTATTTTATTATTAAAGATCTTTACTTTCATCATGTAGGAATGTTTATAATCATGCAGTATGGCAAGTCAAACATTGCATTACATTTGAAAATGAGGGAATATTAAAAAACCCAAAGATACATAACTGACGTTATATTTTTGTTCAAGCTAGAAACTAAAAACAATGAAACCAAAGTCGGAATCAATACTTAATGCGACATATTTTCGACATATGAAACTGAAGTGTGGCACCTTGAAACGGTAACTCATAGCACATCACCAACTTTGTACCTATAAAGACCTCAAAATTTGGTCACATGAAAAAAAATCAATTACTTATGTTAGGAAAAAAATAAATAAATATAAAATTTTGTGCACAACGTATGCACCTCAAGTGTTATTTTGTTGTCAATCTTAACCCGCTTTGAAAACCGTTCCAGCCCATACTACCTTTAAGTCCATAAACACTACCAAAAATATGCTACACAACCCACTCAAATTTAACCCTAATCATATAACACTCTCTTTTAGCCTAACCCTACACACTATAACACTCCTCACTTGCAGTCACCATCTACATCTCAAAATCACATACATCATCACTGTAATACCCGTAATTTCGATTTCCGGTAATTTCTTTTTTTTCGGCGAAAGTCCGTTTTGACGACTCGATCATGACCGTTTCGTCATTTCGAGATTGATTAATTCTGCACTTTTTGTCATCCGAGCTCGTTTCGGTGTCGTTTTGTTGAGTTCCGTGCTTTTTAGCGGTTTTTCCGCACTTGAGTTCGATTCTTGCGAATCTCGTCAAATCGCTGCTTTGAGTTTCCCGCAAGTCCGTTTAACCTTGTTAGACGTGTTGTGAACTTCGGTTTGGTTATTCGATCACGTATCGTGATTTCCGGGCGTTTTGGGCCGTTTTCGTAATTTCCCAAAGTTTGGGGTAATTACTTTCCATTGTCGAATTTCGAGCCTTCCGGTGGTCGGAATCGTGTGTTCTCTTAGTGCTCGGATTCGTATTTGCGAGTACTTCGTAACCGTATGTTCGATTCGTATTCAGGTTCGGGTTTCGGGGTCGTTCGGATCGTCGGAGTGGCCACGACCGAGACGGCCGCAGCAGGATCGGTTGGCCGAGTTACGGCCGTAAGGTGCGATTACGGCCGTAAGTGTTCGGCAGGCCTGGCCTGACGAATGCCGGTTACGGCCGTAAGGTCGAGTTACGGCCGACGGTGCTGTGCAACTTCGGACGAATGCAGGTTCTGGCCGTAGGACTGCCGTGTCTGGCCGTAAGTCCCGAGTTACGGCCGTAAGGTCTGTCGATTCTGGCCGTAGCGATCGGCATGCGCCGGGCGGATTTTGACGAATGCCGTTACGGCCGTAGTAAGTCGGCGATTCTGGCCGTAAGTGGTCAGCGAGATCTTTGGGGAGTATATATATGTTCGAGCAATCGGGTTTACACCTATTTTTCTCATCCCTCTCATTTCCTTAGTGGTGGGGCTTGGAGTACGTGATTAGATGTTGTTTATATATCAATCCACGAAGTTCTTGAGTTTCTAACATCAATCCATCACCTCATAACCTCCTCCGATCTACCGAATCAAGGTTAGATTTCTTGATAATCTAGTTTTGGGAATTTGGGTATTTTGGTTGTTTTCGTCCGATTAATCCGATTTATCTTAGGATTATGATGGATTGATGATTATTTAGATGTATTATATCATTTCCTTGTTATTCCATGGTTGGATCGTATCGATTCGTTATTTGGGTCGAGTTCTTGACCGACGCCTTGAAGGTGTCCTAAAATGTCATAGAGGGTTTTCGGGCGTTCTTCGATTATTCTTCCTCGTATGATCGATGATTTATTGATTATATATTGTTAGGGTCGAATTCTTGTGAAGGACTCGAGTGGAACCCTCCCGCTCGTTGTCTTCTTGGTCCGAGCTTCCGGTTGAATCGTGTTCTTCGGAGTGTCCTAGCGGTCATTAAGTCGAGCTTTCCGTTGCTCCGTGTGCGTTGGACTTGAGGCGAGTATCTCGTCTATATTCTTTATACTTTGAGAATGTGATGTGTCGTGAATTTAACGTGGACTCGTTAGTGACGGTATATTTAACCGTAACTTACTTTAAATGAAGATGTGATTTTATGAAGGTAATTACCAACGTAAACTTTAGTTTCAAGAATAATGATAACTACCTCATCATGTTATTTTGTGATTAAAATAAATACTAGAAATGAGTAGTTAATCAAGAATTGTGGAATCGCGTAATACTTGTATTATTTGCTCGTTGGCCTTTTTCTGAATGATGGTTTCTTGTGGATGTTGTGCCTTTGTGGAAGTTATGTTACATTAACTTATATGTTACGTGTTTCGGTTGTAGTGAATATTGTGCCTTTGTTGTTGCTGTGTATCTTAGCGAATTGAGATGTTGTCCGGGTAGGGTCCCGTCGAGGCCTCGGAGGCGCGTGCTTGCGAGTACGGCCAGACGTACGTTGTGACCATAAGGTTATCAATTCGGGTAGGTCCGGGAGGGCTCCGAGAATCGACACTTGCGAGTGCGATGTCATGATAACTTATGGGTGTATTTGAATGATGTTATCCGGGTAGGGTCCGTCGAGGCCTCCGGAGGCGCGTGCTTGCGAGTACGGCGGATGTTACGATTTGACCATAAGGTTATCTAATCGGATAGGTCCGGAGAGGGCTCCGAGAATCGTCACTTGCGAGTGCGATGTCAAGATAACTTATGGGTGTGTTCGAGTTTATTCTTGATGACTAATCCGGGTGGGAACCTTCGGGGCCACGGAGACGTTTTATTTGATTTGATATCTACGAATTGTTTATGTTTTGAATCTTGAATCCCGATTATATTGGTGAATATGGTTTTGATCTTGAGGTTTGAGTTGAGAATAAAATCATTTGTATGATTTTGAAAGAAAACCTTTGAAAAGGATAAACATTCATATTTCAGATTTTACACCGAGACCCCAAGTCTCTAAATAATCTCTTACAATGATTTCGGAGTAATCCCCATGGTTTGTTTTAAAGGAATAAATTTTCAAAAGACTTTAGACTCGGGGATCGTGTTACTACCTTGTCGAAATGTTATTTTCATAACGGTTGTATTCTTGATGTATAATTGTATAGCTTGGTTACTTGCTAGCGATTCCATCGCTAACCCCTCGTTGGGGATTTTGTTATTTATTCCGTGTGTTCGATCTGGAGAGTGAGCAACCACGGGATTGGCTCGGAGGATGATGCAATGCGGCGATACTAGTCACGGTTGTAGTCCTGTCAGTCATCGGTGATATGTCGGTTTGAGTTCTTGTCATCCTTGAGGGGATGGACATTTTATGTACTATGTGATCGAGTTGTAATTTAGTTTCATCGGATGTACGGTTATGCTATGCTTTGAGAGACCTAATCGGTCTACGGTATTATGTTTTGGTCAAGTTGACCGCATGTGGGTTTTGATTTGTAGTCTCACTTTGGTAGCTCCTTGTGGAAAGGGGTCTACGGCGTGTAATATCCCCGAGTGGATTGGGGTGTTACATAAATGGTATCGGAGCTTAGGTTTGCGAAAACCTAGGCAGTTGGGTCTAGTTGGGTCTTGTCGAGTCGTGTCTTGTCGGAGTCGTGTCTTGTCGTGTCACCCGGGTGAGCAGTTGTGAACAAGCGAGATCATTGCGATCCGTTGTGATCAATTGTGGTTCGTTGTGATTAGTATCGTGTTGCAGCCATTATCTCCGTGCGGCCTGTGGACGTAAGTCTCCTCCTTTATGTGAGGTACCTGTATTTCATGTTTTTACGTGTGCGAATTAAATGTGATGTGTGTCCTTATTTACACGGTGTTGTGTAAGGGAGTTGTATTCGATGCTCGTGACGCACGATATACGAATATGACTGGACGTATTGATGTTTTGACTTTGAACCGCCGTGTGGGGTGGTATGTTGTGAAATTTGTGAACTTTGATGGGTTTCAAAGTGTGCCAGTTAATTCGGTGAAAAGCTCAAATGATAGTCTGGATATATGTTTTAACTTGATGCGCCCGAAATGTGTTTGGTTGAATTTGTGATTTTGTTTGTCGTTTGAGCAGGTGGTTTTTAGTTCGATCAGTTTGTTTGGACTATCGTAATTATTCCGCTGCGGGTAGATTTGAGAATATATTTTGAGGGGCCATAAGGGTCGGAACATTTTTGTGAAAGTTGATTTTGAAAATATTTTTATGGTTCGATTAAACCAGCAGCCCGTATGAATTTTGAAATCAGTCGAGTTTTGACATAGTTAATCCTGTATTTTCAAATGACACCATCAGGCGGTATGAGGAAAAATGTATATTAATGTATTTTGGGCACTGCAAAATATTACCGTCACCTTCGGTTGAGACCAAAAGAATTTTGAAAAATTTATGTTATATGTTTGTTATGTTGTTTTGCCCGTCGGAAAATTTTTACAGTACCTTTGCTGTTACAATTCTATAGGTGATCATTTTCTGTTGCTCAATCTCTATCGACCTAATCATATGGTCCGTCAGGACGATCGTGAACCCTAATCTGCGATATCGATGTGCACTTAGTTGCTTCACCTGTGTGGATATTATTGACGTATTATATATTGTCACAATTCTTGTTAGCAAGTTATGGGTGTACGCCCAGATACGATGATTTCATAGTTCGGTATAATTGTGTGTTTCTTTGACGTTATCCGGATGTGGTAATTTAGAATGTCTTGTACATTGTTTTCAAAACGAGACAGAGATGATAATAGATTCGTAGTTTTGATCAAACTTTTCTTTTCTAAAATTCGCTTCAGCAAATTTTCCAAATTCAGGAATTTTAAAATACTATCATTTGGACGAGCACCTTAAAAAAAAAAATTGTTTTAAAATATTACCCATATTCGACCCTGATGATATGTTTGTGGTTTTGACCGTGATAAACTTGGTAAAGGTCGTACGTTATGTTAACATGGCTAAGTGAATGATTTATGAATTTGAATTCCTGTCGTTGCAGTGATAGTTCATGTATTCGTGTTACAACTCGGAATGAGTATTTTATTGTGTTATTGTTGGTTGCTCTATATTGATTATGTGGTGGTTGTTTTGTTGTTCTGATCGGTTGCCCATTCAGTATGCCGAGAGGTCGAGGTCGTGGTAACCCTCCGCGCGACCAGGATCGTACTACCGGTAATGGAATTAGTATGGTGTTGCCACCGTGCTCCAACAGGTGGCGGACTGATGACACATTTAGCTCGGGTGGTTCAGCGTAACCATACTGCTAATGTGGATGTTTGATCGACTCGGTGGCTTAGTGAAGTTGTTCGTATGCGTCCCCCTCGCTGCGGGAGCGGGTGATACTTTGGGTGGGACGGTTGGCTTATCCAATTGGAGAAGATTTTCAAGGCGATTGGTTGTCCCGAGGAGCGGAGGATTCCTATCGCCCAGTTCCTTCTCGTTGATGACGCCGCTAATCGGTGGGAGGCCGTTGAGCCTCAAGATCATGCCGTTACTTGGGAAGAGTTCAAGAAGTTGATGGAAGCGGAATTTTGCCGAGGCCGATTCGAGAGCAGAGGATCCGAGATTTTTACCTAGCCGAGCCACGGGATGTACCGTGTCGCAGGCTATTGTCGATTATAGTCGGCGGCTCGCCTTTGTGAAGAATCGGTGAGGACCGAGGAGGACAAGATCCGTCATTTTGATATGCGGATGAGACCGGAGATTCGACAAGACATGTCGGGTTTCACTTGTGCTACTTTGAGAGAGTATCGAATCGAGCCATGGCGTACGAGATGGCATCGTTATCTACCGGGCCTTCGCATGAGTCGAAGAGACAGAGGACGTCTGGAGATTTTTCGGACGGTGCAAGAGATGGAAATTCTTCTCATCGAGTTTCGCGTAGTCGCACGGCGAAACCTTCAATTTCTTCGTTCGGTGGAACCAAGAGTTCCAAGTTGTCTTCTTTGACTCCTAGTCGACCGGGAGGTGCTTTAACCGCAATGTTGTCGGTCATGTGCAAGCTAATTGTCCTTCGCAACGGATTACTTGTTATAATTGTGGACTCGAGGGCCACAGAGTTCAAGATCGTGAATTATTCCATGAGGTTTCCTTAATCGTGTTTGGCATCGGTATCGGGATCGGTTTGTCGGGACCGTTGAGATTTTGTCGGCCGTGCTTTGTTGTTTGTGACTTCACTTTTTTAGTTTAAGTTTCGGGACGAAACTTTTTTAGAGGGGTAGAATGTAATACCCGTAATTTCGATTTCCGGTAATTTCTTTTTTCGGCGAAAGTCCGTTTTGACGACTCGATCATGACCGTTTCGTCATTTCGAGATTGATTAATTCTGCACTTTTGTCATCCGAGCTCGTTTCGGTGTCGTTTTGTTGAGTTCCGTGCTTTTTAGCGGTTTTTCCGCACTTGAGTTCGATTCTTGCGAATCTCGTCCAAATCGCTGTTTCGAGTTTCCCGAAAGTCCGTTTAACCTTGTTAGACGTGTTGTGAACTTCGGTTTGGTTATTCGATCAAGTATCGTGATTTCCGGGCGTTTTGGGCGTTTTCGTAATTTCCCAAAGTTTGGGGTAATTACTTTCCATTGTCGAATTTCGAGCCTTAGGTGGTCGGAATCGTGTGTTCTCTTAGTGCTCGGATTCGTATTTGCGAGTACTTCGTAACCGTATGTTCGATTCGTATTCGAGTTCGGGTTTGGGTCGTTCGGATCGTCGGAGTGGCCACGGCCGAGACGGCCGCAGCAGATCGTCAGCGAGATTCTGGGCCGTAAGGTGCGATTCTGGCCGTAAGTGTTCGGCAGCTGGCTCGACGAATGCGGTTCTGGCCGTAAGGGTCGAGTTACGGCCGACGGGTGCTGTGCAACTTCCGGACGAATGCGATTCTGGCCGTAAGGACTGCGTGTACGGCCGTAAGTCCCGAGTTACGGCCGTAAGGTCTGTCGATTCTGGCCGTAAGCGATCGGCATGCGCTGGCGGATTTTGACGAATGCCGGTTACGGCCGTAAGGTCGGCCGATTACGGCCGTAAGTGGTCGGCAGGATCCGGGAGTATATATATGTTCGAGCAATCGGGTTTACACCTATTTTTCATCCCTCTCATTTCCTTCCGTGGCTGGGGCTTGGAGTACGTGATTAGATGTTGTTTATATATCAATCCACGAAGTTCTTGAGTTTCTAACATCAATCCATCACCTCATAACCTCCTCCGATCTACCGAATCAAGGTTAGATTTCTTGATAATCTAGTTTTGGGGAATTTGGGTATTTTGGTTGTTTTCGTCCGATTAATCCGATTTATCTTAGGATTATGATGGATTGATGATTATTTAGATGTATTATATCATTTCCCTTGTTATTCCATGGTTGGATCGTATCGATTCGTTATTTGGGTCGAGTTCTTGACCGACGCCTTGAAGGTGTCCTAAAATGTCATAGAGGGTTTTGGGCGTTCTTCGATTATTCTTCCTCGTATGATCGATGATTTATTGATTATATATTGTTAGGGTCGAATTCTTGTGAAGGACTCGAGTGGAACCCTCCGCTCGTTGTCTTCTTGGGTCCGAGCTTCGGTTGAATCGTGTTCTTGAGTGTCCTAGAGCGGTCATTAAGTCGAGCTTTCCCGTTGCTCGCGTGCGTTGGACTTGAGGCGAGTATCTCGTCTATATTCTTTATACTTTGAGAATGTGATGTGTCGTGAATTTAACGTGGACTCGTTAGTGACGGTATATTTAACCGTAACTTACTTTAAATGAAGATGTGATTTTATGAAGGTAATTACCAACGTAAACTTTAGTTTCAAGAATAATGATAACTACCTCATCATGTTATTTTGTGATTAAAATAAATACTAGAAATGAGTAGTTAATCAAGAATTGTGGAATCGCGTAATACTTGTATTATTTGCTCGTTGGCCTTTTTCTGAATGATGGTTTCTTGTGGATGTTGTGCCTTTGTGGAAGTTATGTTACATTAACTTATATGTTACGTGTTTCGGTTGTAGTGAATATTGTGCCTTTGTTGTTGTTGTGTATCTTAGCGAATTGAGATGTTGTCCGGTAGGGTCCCGTCGAGGCCTCGGAGGCGCGTGCTTGCGAGTACGGCCAGACGTGCGTTGTGACCATAAGGTTATCAATTCGGGTAGGTCCGGGAGGGCTCAGAATCGACACTTGCGAGTGCGATGTCATGATAACTTATGGGTGTATTTGAATGATGTTATCCGGTAGGGTCCGTCGAGGCCTCGGAGGCGCGTGCTTGCGAGTACGGCCGGATGTTACGATTTGACCATAAGGTTATCTAATCGGGTAGGTCCGGAGAGGGCTCGAGAATCGCCACTTGCGAAAGTGCGATGTCAAGATAACTTATGGGTGTGTTCGAGTTTATTCTTGATGACTAATCCGGTGGGACCCTTCGGGCCACGGAGACGTTTTATTTGATTTGATATCTCCAATTGTTTATGTTTTGAATCTTGAATCCCGATTATATTGGTGAATAGGGATTTGATCTTGAGGTTTGAGATGAGAATAAAATAATTTTAATGATATTGAAAGAAAAACTTTTTAAAAGGATAAAAATTCATATTTCAGATTTTACACCGAGACCCCGAAGTCTCTAAATAATCTCTTACAATGATTTCGGAGTAATCCCCATGGTTTGTTTTAATGGTATTAATTTTCATAAGAGTTTAGACTGGGTGTTCGTGTTACTACGTTGTCGAATTGTTTTTTTCATTACGGTTGTATTCTTGATGTTTTTTTGTTTTGCTTGGTTACTTGCTAGCGATTCCATCTCTAACCCCTCGATGGGGATTTTGTTATTTATTCCGTGTGTTCGATCGGAGAGTGAGCAACCACAGGATTGGCTCGGAGGATGATGCAATGCAGCGATACTAGTCACAGTTGTAGTCTGTCGTCTGTCAGTGATATGTCAGTTTGAGTTCTTGTCATCCTTGAGGGGATGGACATTTTATGTACTATGTGATCGAGTTGTAATTTAGTTTCATCAGATGTACGGTTATGCTATGCTTTGAGAGACCTAATCGGTCTACGGTATTATGTTTTGGTCAAGTTGACCGCATGTGGGTTTTGATTTGTAGTCTCCCGCCTGGTAGCTCCTTGTGGAAAGGGGTCTACGGCGTGTAATATCCCTGAGTGGATTGGGGGTGTTACAATCACTTAACGAAACCCTTATGTTCGCACTCCCCAAACTCAACCACAAAAGAAATAAACAATCAAAGTATCTATCTATCTTTATGTGACCGAAGCTAAGCAAAACCATATCCCTTTTCTGCTATTCTTAGCTCAAACACACGAACCCACCTAGTCACCAACATCTTTTAGCTTTCTGCTATGTAACCGCATCACAAAGAAGAAGAAGAATGACGGCTTAAGATCTTTAAGGTCTCGGGTAGGTTTACTATTTGTTCTTGTTTACATTGACCCGAAAGAGAGAAAGAATGAAACATGATTGTCTTTGTTCTTTCTTTGTTAAACTCGGATAATACAAAGAAGCTTGTGCTTCGCACGAATCTATGATGCTTATGTTCACACTTAAAAGATATTTTAAGATCTTAACCAAAAGTGAACAAACTAAGATTCGATATTTCTTTTCGAGCCTTTCATTTCAAATATGAATTTTTTTAAAGATTTGAAACATTTAAAGAACAAACTGAGATCATTTTTTTCCTTTTAAGTTCAAATCTTATTTTTTTTCATTCAGTGATAGATCGATGGATTTGAACGAATCACAACATTATGTATAAAAAAATCAGTGCAACCGAAACAACCTTTTACCAATTAATCTGCATGTAAAGTAACTAACCTTTCATATTTTTGTATGTGGAATTTGAAGTCATTCCCTGCACACATCAACCAAAACACGAAAATGACAGATTAAAAAAAAATTAATAGCACGGTAATAATTCCATCGCTAAAGAGAAAATGATGTGGGCATGGTGGTGAAGATTGGTGCCCAAAAAACTGTGAGGGTTTGTATATTCTATTTATAATCCTTCTTTGTTATAACTGCTAAACTGTTTATATTCTTTTTTGTATCTTCTATTCATCTTCCATGGTCATGTTTAATTCCGCTAAATAAAACCGAAAGACTCTTGAGATTTTGTTTGATTTTGTAATTTATTTTGTGCAAAATCTGTTATTTTTTTTCATAAAATATTTCAGTTATTTATTTCTCAATAATTTTTTTGGGTGTTATTTCATACATCGAGATATAATTTCCTTTTATTTTTAATTTATCAAACATCAAATAAAGATCTGAATTCGATTTTTTTAATAGATCCAAGTGATTTTTCTTCTAAAAAATTTTATTTTTTTTTTTTTTTTATTTTTAGTTCAACTATATACATCCCTGTTGGTCACGAGATCTAAAAATCTAATCTTTTTTTTTTTTTGGAAAATTTTACAGTTTTAATTTATTTTGAGATCTCAAAGAGATAAATAAAAATGAATCACCGTGCGATCTAGCGAGCAGGTTTCGCGGCATGTGATGAGATGCGGCAACGCCCATGCGCCGGCAGATTCGTGGATAAGAGAGAGACGTGGTTTGCCCAAAGCCACGGCGGCTCGGCCTCATCCGACCACCTTCGAACCTTCTTGTGCTGCACCCTTACGATGGCATGTCGGTATCTTTTTTTTTTTTGTAATCGATTTTGGTAAAAATTCCATTTTTAAAATATTTTTTTCATATTCTCGTATTCTGATTTTTATTTTTTTATATTTTTTTACACCATCGGCAAGAGGATTGTGATTCAAAAGTGGAAATGAATTATCGGGCATAATCTTTGCAAAGGTAGACACTTTTTTTTTTAAAATAAGATTAAAGTTAAAATTCAACGGTATTTTCGTAATTAGATCTAATAAAACCCTATGTTTTTTTTTTTAATTTTCAGGGTCATGGTACCGAGCAATCACTCCCACACAGCCTAGATAAAGGCCTCCAACTTGTTTTTAACTCTAAAACCTCTATCTTCATTACTCCACATTAAATTTTGGGACTTAATCTTATAGTATTATAGATGAGTAATTTACAAACCCTGCCATTGAGATTTAGGAAATTGCGAGAAGAATGAAAAAAAAAGCTCGTATACACTGAAGTGCTGCATCTCTAGTTACACCTGTGTCACTACTAAATAATACTTTCTTTAGCTTCACAAAAATGTGAAGCTAAAGAAGTTGACTGTGAAGCTTTTGAGCTTTAGCTTCACATATGTGATGCTAATATGTGAAGCTAAAGAAGCTAACGCTAAAGAAGCTTTAGCTTCAATGTTTGACCGATGAAGCTAAAGAATTGAACTTTAGCGTCAGCCATGTGAAGCTAAAGAAAATGTAAAATTGCCCTATTTACATTAGCTTCACATGGGTGAAGCTAAAGCTAACGCGGGGAATATTATTTTTTTAAGCTTTAGCGTCACATGTGTGACGCTAAAGAAGTCATGCAATTTTAAATATTAAAATGTGACGCTAAAGAAAGTGCCGAAATTTTAAATATTAAACCTTTAGTGTCACATGTGTGACGCCAAAAAAACTCCCGTAATTTTATATATTATATCTTTGGCGTCAGATATGTGACGCCAAAGAAACTCCAGCAATTTTAATTATTATATCTTTGGCGTCAGATATGTGACGCCAAAGGAAGTCCATCAATTATAAATAATATATCTTTAGCGTGACATACGTGACGCTAAAGATATTCGTTTAAAATAAAAAAATGAAATTAGCCAGAACGAATATCTGGCTAATTTCAGGTGTGTATATATACATATATATATATATATTTGAAATATATTTTTTGTTGTAATTAGAAAATATGCCAAAAGCTACAGTACTTCTAATTATTATTAAAAAATAATTATATTATACTAAAAAGATATTTATTTAATTAGAAAATAAATATAATCATTTTTGTTATGTTTCAATAATATTAATATTGTAATTCACTTATATTTAAATAAATAAAAATCCCGCAAAAGAAAGAAAAAAACAAAAATATTAATAAGTTAGTAGAAACAAAAAATAATATAAGTAAAATTATTCACAAAATTGAAAATAATTTAGAAATTACCTTGAAGATTGAGAGATGATAGTTGAAGAAATGAGATGAAATGTGGATTAGAATTTTGGAATGAAGGAAGGTTTGTAGTGATGTTGTATTTATAATATATTTTGAAACACAATAGCTTCACATATGTGAAGCTAAAGTATTTCACTAAATTTGAATTTCCCCGCGGCTACGCCAAAAATTTCAAACTTCCGCCAATTTTTTTTAAAAAAGTAAGATAATTTTGTCTTGCACATTAGCTTCACATATGTGAAGCTAAAACTTGTCAACCACCATATTCGGGTGCGCCACCTACCGCCTCCGAAATTATTCTAATATTATTCTTTGGCTTCACATATGTGAAGCCAATATCTGATTAAATATATTATATAACTCAGTTTGAGAGATGAACGCGATATATACATCGTTTTTTTTTTCTGAAGCCAACTAAATTATACAAATATACATCGTTTTTTTCTGAATTTTTTCCGGAATATATATTCAAGGATATATTGAGCATTTTAAGTATTATTTAAGCAAGTCTATATCTATTAATTGCTATAATAATATATCTATTTAAGTTAAAGTTTAAATAATATATATTAATTTATTGTTGTTGTTGTTACATTGGCTTCACATTATTTAAGCAAGTCTATATCAATTAATTGCTAAAATTTCGGATCATATTAATTGTATGTTGTTCGCTCTATTTTTAAACAATCCGCAAGTGTACGGAGAATATGTAGAAAGCGACGAGCAAGGTCGTATTTGTAACACCCTCAAGATATTCGGGGTACATTACAGTGCCGTGAATCCCTATGTGGAACCCACCAGGCTGAACAGCATCATACTCATCGACTCACAGAAACGACAAAATAACACCACGTCATAAAGACGCAAAACAGAATAATCCACCCAGTTCAACCGGTCAAACATAACATCATCAACCAACACAAACATAATAGGCAACAATACAATCCGGCGAACAAGAACTCTTAAGTACTCGAGTACTACTATTAGTTCAAAGACCGCAAAAGATAAAAAGATAAAAGACACTAAGACGTCACTCGTGCACAATCATCACGCACAGCCATCATCCGTAATCGGTCCAGCCATTGCCTCGATGAACCTGACCTAAAATTCATAAAACGAATTTCCCCAAAACGGGTCCCCAAAGGGGTTAGCCATTACGCTAGTACAAGTAACCAAATGAACAATTTACATCTTACACATATAGTAATGCATGCAATCAAGAAATCATAGTTCCAAAACACTCATTTCCGGAAATGCCAATAATCAAACCACATTTGTAAAATGCACCACAATTAACCGGGGACCCACAGCTTCGTGGATCCCTACCGAGACCCCGTCGGATCTAACCCGTAGTGGTTAAAAGCAACTCGCGGTTCCACAGCTTCGTGGAGCCCTACCGAGACCCCGTCGGATCTAACCCGTAGTGAGTATACACACACACACAATTCTCACACAAAACTACTATGTCAAGATTGTAAGTTATAAGGATACTTGCCTCGATTAAATAGACGGCGACACGAACGGAACGGAAGAATCAAGCACGACCGCGAGGAACCGACGAAAATGAACCTAACGATTCGAATAGCACAATCACAACCACTTCTAAACGATTATGGAAATGGAATACACCCGGAAACCCGCCTGCGATTCATGTTTATTCGAATAAAAATAACAACGAGGGCGGAACACAACCAAACCCTCTCGATTTCACAAAGCTATGGAAATATACCATGAATCCGTAGGAAAACTAATGATATCAACAAGATTAATCATAATCATCATGAATCCACCAACAAAACGGAACGAATCGGAAGAAAATCCCAAAACCCCCAAATTATCCAAAAGTAGGGTTCTAAGAGATTTACCGTGGATTAGGACGAAAGATTCGTGTTGATGTTGATATAATACTCCAAGAACTCAAGAAGGATGTTGGATGAGATGATTGGAGGAAGAAATCGCCAAGAAAATCGCCTCGGAATCGCCTTCGCCGCGGAGAGAGGAAGAAATGAGAAATTATGTTTATCTCGGTCAACTCCCTGGTTTATATACCCAGGGAGTGTTAGCGCACGCTAAAACCTCAAGGTTAGCGTGCGCTAACGGGATAAAATTCCAAACCCTACCGTTAGTGTCCCAGTCCAGTAGCCAGATTTTTGGCCGTTAGCGTGCGCTACTCGAAACGTAGCGTGCGCTAATAACCTCTCGGTAGCGCGCGCTATCGACCAATAGTGTGCGCTACCTGGACATCAGTCGAGTCCAGTGACAAACTATCCAGAACCCACCTGATCCGTTAGCGTGCGCTACCATACAAGCGTAGCGTGCGCTAACTAGCACCTGATCGAGTTCAGTAGTAAACTGTCCAAGATCGATGTACGCTAGCGCGCCATCGAACAAATTAACGTGCGCTAGTCTCCCGATATTAGCGTGCGCTAGACAAGGTAGCGTGCGCTAATCCGATAGTCCAGAGGGCTGGGAGCTGAACTGCCACTCCGAGGGATAACTCGCTAGCGCGCGCTACGAAGTAAACGTAGCGTGCGCTACAAAGGGACTTCTAGCGTGCGCTATGCAGAAAAATTAGCGTGCGCTAGGTACGGAACATAAACGGTCCACAACACCAGAATACGAACGAAACATCAAACGGAACACCTCAAAACGCATCATAGCATAGAATGGATCCACGGCAACCCCGAAACGGCGGTTCCGCACAACAATTACGAGAATCAGATCAATAGATGACGGAAAAGTTACACTGAAGGATACACGAGGGTCGCTACAATCGAGAAATACACCGAAAATAAAAATACAAGGGAAAGAAAAATGCGGATATTACATTCTACCCCTCTAAAAATAAGTTTCGTCCCGAAACTTAAGAAACAAACAACTCGGGGTACCTAGCACGCATGCTATCCCTGGTTTCCCAAGTTGCCTCCTCGACACCGTGTCTCAACCACTGCACCTTGACCAAAGGTATGGTCTTATGCCTCAATCGTTTCTCACGATGCTCCAAAATCTTCAAAGGACGCTCTTCAAAAGTAACATCCTCGGCGACATCAATCTCACCATAATCGATGACGTGACTAGGATCCGGGACATATTTCCTCAGCTGGGAAACATGAAAAACGCTATGAACATGACTCAAGGCTGGAGGTAACGCCAAACGGTATGCCAACTCACCGACTCGCTCGAGAATCTCAAAGGGTCCAATAAATCTCGGACTCAACTTCCCCTTCTTCCCGAAACGAAAAACTCCCTTCGTCGGCGACACCTTTAGCAAAACGTGGTCTCCCACCTCGAATTCCAAAGGTCGGCGACGGACGTCGGCATACGACTTCTGTCGACTCTGGGCAGTCAACATCCGTTCTCGAATTACTTATATCTTCCGCCTCGTCTCTAAAACGACGTCCGGCTCGGTCCCGACTAAATCGGACGTCTCATTCCAACAAATTGGTGATCGACATCGCCGCCCATAAAGTGCCTCATACGGTGTCATCCGAATCGACGCGTGCCAACTGTTGTTGTACGTGAATTCGATCAATGGCAAATGTTCCTCCCAATCGCTATAGTGCGTTCCGACTGTCCATCTGACTGGGGATGAAAAGAGGTACTCAAATGCAAACGGGTACCCAACGCCTTATGCACTGCCTGCCAAAAGTGCGATACGAAACGGCCATCACGATCCGAAACAATAGACTTCGGAGTACCATGAAGTCTCACAATCTGCGCGATAAACACACGAGCCAACTTCTCCGGGCCCCAAGTGTCCTTGATGCCCAGAAAATGTGCCGACTTGGTCAGACGATCAACAATCACCCATACCATATTCATGCCCGACCTCGATCTCGGCAAACTCGTAACGAAATCCATCGATATATCTTCCCATTTCCATTCCGGAACGGGAAGTGACTGCAATAACCCAGCCGGTCGCTGATGCTCGATTTTGACCCGCTGACAAGTCAAACATCTCGCTACAAACTGTGCGACCTCCTCCTTCATATCATTCCACCAGAAATTTCTTCTCAGGTCCTTGTACATCTTACTCGAACCAGGATGAACGGAATAAGGTGTAGCATGGGCCTCCCGTAAAATACTCTGTCTCAACTCTGAGTCGTTCGGCACACAAAGCCGACTCTGGAATCTCAAAACACCATCCTCGTGAATCACAAACCCAGGAGACTTTCCTTTAAGAACGTTCTCTCGGATTTGAGTAATCATTGGATCCTCTGATTGCTTCAGCTTAATTTCATCGATCAAAGATGACGAAATCTCTAAAGCACAAAATTGCCCGACAGCTCCAGGCAACAAGACGTCAACATCTAACTCGATCAAAGCCCTCCGAAGCTCAGACTGAGATGTAAGGATCTCAAGCGTTCGCAACGCAACCGGTTTCCGACTCAAGGCGTCGGCCACGACGTTCGCCTTGCCCGGATGATAAAGGATTTCGAGGTCATAATCCTTAATCAACTCTAACCACCTCCTCTGCCTCATATTCAACTCTCGCTGAGTAAATATGTATTTCAGACTTTTATGATCGGTAAAAATCTGACATGCAGAGCCGAAAAGATAGTGACGCCAAATCTTTAGCGCAAAAACGACTGCCGCTAACTCCAAATCATGAGTAGGGTAGTTCAGCTCATACGGCCTCAACTGTCTCGACGCATAGGCAATGGTCTTGCCGTGCTGCATCAATACGCACCCAAGACCACGACCAAGCATCGCTATAAACGGCAAAACCCTCGTTTCCACATGGCAACGCCAAACGGGGCTGAAGTCAAGCGCTTCTTGATACCTTAAAACTCGACCGCCTCTCGTCATTCCAGGCGAACTTCTGATTCGGAGCAAGCTGCGTAAGTGGCCGAGCCAGTTTCGAGAAACCCTCGACGAACCTACGGTAGTAGCCAGCTAAACCCAAGAAACTACGGAGCTCCTTCACATTCTTGGGCGGTGCCCAATCCAACACTGCCTCAATCTTCTGCGGATCCACACGAACCCCCTCGACTGAAATCACGTGACCTAAAAACATCACTTCCTTCAGCCAGAACTCACATTTCGAGAACTTTGCATAGAGTTGCTCGGTCCTCAAAATGTCTAATACTACCCGCAAATGATGGGCATGCTCTTCCTCATTCCTCGAATAAATAAGAATATCGTCAATAAAGACGACGACGCACTTATCCAAATACTCGATAAAAACTTTGTTCATCAACTGCATGAACACCGCCGGCGCATTAGTTAACCCGAAAGGCATAACTACGAACTCATAATGTCCGTATCTCGTCCGAAAAGCTGTTTTCGGCACATCGGATTCTCTCACCCGGAGCTGATAGTACCCCGATTTCAAATCAATCTTCGAGAATACCGTAGCTCCCTGCAACTGGTCGAACAAGTCATCAATTCTCGGCAAAGGATACTTGTTCTTGATGGTCACCTTGTTTAGTTCGCGATAGTCGATACACAAATGTAGTGAACCATCCTTCTTCCGCACGGACAGGACCGGTGCGCCCCAAGGTGAGGCGCTCGGTCGAACATACCCCGACTCAAGAAGCTCACTCAACTGCTTCTTCAACTCGGACATCTCTGAAGGTGCCATGCGATAGGGCGCCTTCGAAATAGGAGCCGCGCCCGGCTCTAACTCTATAGCAAACTCGACCTCACGATCCGGTGGCAATCCCGGTAACTCGTCAGGAAATACATCAGGAAACTCGCTAACGATTGGAATCGACGAAAGCTCGACTCCACCACTCTCCGCCTGCAAGGCGTAGCACCAATAGCCAGTACACCCCTTACGCAGGAGTCTCATCGCCTTCAAGGCGTTAATAACGAACTTTTGGTTTCCCCTCTTTCGCCCCGCGAAAGAGTGCTCGGTGCCATCCTCGGCTAGCATAGTGATGATTCTCGCGTGGTAGTTCATGATCGCACTATGCCGCTCGAGCCAATCATCCCCAAGAATCAAATCCTCACCCTCGATACCCACAACAATAAGATTAGAGGGCCAAGTCCTCTCACAAATAAGTACGGAACAGTCTCGAACCTCCTGATCACCAACGATCCTATCACCGCTAGGAAGCTTAACGATGAAGGGTTCACAAGGCATCAAACAGTCGAGACTCAAACGGCGCACACAATCTAAGGATATGAACGAATGCGTAGCACCGGAATCGAAAAGCACACTGACAGGATGAGAAAGAATATAAACGGTACCTGTCGCCACGGTAGCCGCTGGGTCATCGGCTCTCCGCATCTCATAGACACGCGGGTGGGCTGAGCCGACACTGGAAGCTCCCCCCTTAGAGGGCTGACCCCGACCTCTCCCGACTAGCACTCGGCGGGGATTGAGGAGCAAACGATCCTCGATTCACACTTGGTTCCCTAGGCGCTGGAATGGAAGCCCGGGCACCAAGGATTTTCTCCTCTCGGACAGAAAGCCGCCTTGTGACCGGTGGCCACACTGATTACACGTCGGCAAAGGGTTCGGACAAATACGGCGATGTGGCCTGCACGCCACGGTTAAAGCACTTCACCTCTCGAGAAGGGGCACTGCAGCCTACGGGAAACCCAGAGATCGAGTGGGCCACCACCGTGAAAAGTTAGCAGATCAAATTCTCGCCCCCACCTTTGTGGCCCGAAAAATTCCCGGCGGACTTCTGCTTCTTACTCTCGCGGGCCGCCTCACTCGCCGTCACAGACATATCGTAAGTAAGGGCCCTGCTCTGGTAATCTTTCAAGGTAGTACAGACGAGCCCCGACATATAGTCCCGAATCGACAACTTCATCCGTCTGGAGAAATGGAAAATTTTGTCGCTCTCTTCGACAACTTGGGTCTTCACATAACCCAACTCCTTATTAAAATCAACAATAGCTTGAGATACGGGAATATCCCGCGGTTGAGCATCATAAAAAGCATGTACCCGAGCCTGTCTGACCGACCACGGGCAATATTCAGTCTCCATCAATTCTTGAAACTCAGCCCACGAAGCAGCATGATCTTTGGGCCCAACGGCCTCCCACCAGTCCGTAGCGTCCCCTGTGAGAAAGTATTGAGCAATAGGGACTTTACGGTCCTCGGGACAGTTAGTGGCAACGAAAACCTTAGATATCTCCTTGATCCACCCTTCCCAGCCAATCGGGTCTGAAGCTCCCGAAAACTGAGGAGGATGCATCTTGATAACATCTTGGAGCCAACGATCCGCTCCGCCCCGATTAGCGTAGGCCTGATCCGGGTTCTGAACCGCCTGAGCTATCGCCGCCATTTGGTTCACCATTTGCTGCATAACGGCCGCAATACCGAGGTCGGCACGCTCCTGAGAAGAAGCATGGCTATGACGGTCTCGATCGCCGGCCTCGAAGACTGCGACGTGGCCGCCCCACCGGCTGCCCCACGTCCCCGGCCGCGTCCACGACCACGACCGCGACCACGACCTCTTCCAGCATCCATATTGGAGTTAAATAAGTAGCAAAAGCCATACGAGGGTCAGTACAAGAAAAGAACAATCACAAGTCGAGAATCAAGGGTACGATACAAGGAATTAATGAACAGAGGAAGGAAAACTTACGGACCTTTGGTAATCTGGAATCATGGCAGCGTGACGATGATGTGCAAAACAAAACATCACAAGACCCAATAAACCGACAAGCCTAGGTATCCATAAACCTAGAGCTCTGATACCATTTTATGTAACACCCTCAAGATATTCGGGGTACATTACAGTGCCGTGAATCCCTATGTGGAACCCACCAGGCTGAACAGCATCATACTCATCGACTCACAGAAACGACAAAATAACACCACGTCATAAAGACGCAAAACAGAATAATCCACCCGGTTCAACCGGTCAAACATAACATCATCAACCAACACAAACATAATAGGCAACAATACAATCCGGCGAATAAGAACTCTTAAGTACTCGAGTACTACTATTAGTTCAAAGACCGCAAAAGATAAAAAGATAAAAGACACTAAGACGTCACTCGTGCACAATCATCACGCACGGCCATCATCCGTGTACTGGTCCAGCGCCCGCTCGTCTCGATGAACCTGACCTAAAATTCATAAAACGAATTTCCCCAAAACGGGTCCCCAGAGGGGTTAGCCATTACGCTAGTACAAGTAACCAAATGAACAATTTACATCTTACACATATAGTAATGCATGCAATCAAGAAATCATAGTTCCAAAACACTCATTTCCGGAAATGCCAATAATCAAACCACATTTGTAAAATGCACCACAATTAACCGCGGACCCACAGCTTCGTGGATCCCTACCGAGACCCCGTCGGATCTAACCCGTAGTGGTTAAAAGCAACTCGCGGTTCCACAGCTTCGTGGAGCCCTACCGAGACCCCGTCGGATCTAACCCGTAGTGAGTATACACACACACACACACACACAATTCTCACACAAAACTGCTATGTCAAGATTGTAAGTTCATAAGGATACTTGCCTCGATTAAATAGACGGCGACACGAACGGAACGGAAGAATCAAGCACGACCGCGAGGAAATACTCGAAGAATCAAGCATGACCGCGAGGAAATACTCGATGAATGCTTTTTGTGATGCGCATCACGGAACGCGAAGAATCAAGCCGACGCCCAGCAGCCTCCGCGCCAATCGCCATCACAGCGCGCCACCGCGCGCTGCCCGCGAGCACCGCTGCCGCTCGCCTTCATTCGCTGCCGCGCCGCCCGCTGCCTGGCCAGCCGCCATGAAGACGCCCGCCTGCTGGCCGCAAGACCGCCGCTGACCGCCCGGCCGACTGGCCGCCGCCGACCGCCAGCTCGATCCGGCCCTAGTCCAACCCAGTTCCGACTCTCGGACCAAAACCCGAACATCAACTTATCTTCGGAAGCCGCCAAAATTGTGCCTCCGGTTTCACGTCGTCGCATCGAGTACCAACCGGTAGATCGAAGCACACCACAGATTTAGCACGTGCCTAATTTTATAATCGAGGTAATTATCTAACTTGTCCCTATTTCAATTCTCTCCTTTTGGGAATTTTTCTTTTGGGGACACGGGTTTTGGGTTCTTTATCTCCAACGCTACTTTGCGGTGGATGAGACCGCGAGAGAAGTCGGTATCTCTGCGTGTCGAAGAAAACTGTGTGACCGTCCTGGGGGAGTCACGGAATTGTTGAAAAGTCGATTATTCATACGCCTTCTCAAAATCAATCTTGAGTAACATAAATCCCTTCCCTCTTTTTTTGTTTTGTTTCATGACATTAAGTGCTTCTAAGAAAGAACAATATTATTCGTAATCTAGCGCCCAGGAACAAAACTGCTTTGATAGGGGCCCACAAGACTCGTCATGACAATATTAAGTCTGTTAGTCATCACTTTAGTGATGGCTTTGTAGCTTACGTTTCATAAGCTAATACACCTAGAATGCGTGATTCTGTATGGAGTATCCACTTTAGAGCATGAGGTATGGATAGCTGGTGGTTGGCGCCATGGCCACCAGCCAAGACACAGCCACGGCGCACCACACCGCCGTTGGCGCCGTCGAGGCTGGCGCCGTGGCCACCAGCCAGCGCCATCGTGATTTTTTTTTTTCTTTTTTTTTGAATTTGGAATGTTGGGAAAGTGAATCAAACGGCTATAATGCCGTTTTTTTGTTTTTTACCCACAAAAAATCAAATTTAATCCCACTTTTTATCCAAAAAAACCCTTATAAATACCCCATTATTTTTCAAACTTAAAACACACCTCCAATCTTCTATATCTCATCTTCTATATCAATTCTCCCATCCAAAATGAATCCAAATCAACCATGGATCAACAACATGCTAAACGATCCGACAAACCAAATGCCGGGATCGTCTTCGAACCCCGGTAACAATCCGGGTTCGTCTTCGACCCCCGGTTACTTCCCCACCTTCCAAACACCGTTTATGAATCCCGAAGACCTATATCAATTTAGCCAATGGAAGTTACAACAACAACAACAACAACATCCATATCAATTCACCCAAACACAACCCTTACCCTCACAACCGAATTCGGACCATGCTTCGTTTCATCTAGTAGACGAAGATGAAGATGAAGAAAAATCCGAATCAAGTGAAGAACCTATTCCGACACCGACCTCAAAAAAATCGAGGGCAAAGTCGATGGCGAAGAAGCCAAAGTCGAAGGCCAAAAAAAATAAAGACAAGGAGGTCGATGAAGATGTGGTTCCGTCCAAACCACCACGAACTTTTTGGAGCCAAGACGAAGAATATCTTTTGGCGGAGTGTTACATACAAATATCCGAGGATGCAAAAACGGGTGCGGATCAACAAAAGGATACGTTTTGGTACAAAGTACTTGACGCCTACAACAAGGAAGCAAAGACGCAAGGCTTTCCTACTCGTACCAAGAATATGTTGACGGGAAAGTGGACTCCGATGAACAGAGATATCAAGAAGTTCAATTCGGTGGTGGATGAAACGGCGGTTTTGAGCGGGGAAGGTGACAAAGATTTTATGAATCGTTGTCACATATTGTTTAAAAGATCAACGGGTTATGAATTTCGACACTTGACTGCTTGGGGCTTTTTGAAAGACAAGCACAAGTGGAAAAATCCAGACTCGACTTTGGCTAGACGTAATCGTCTCCGCCCTTCACCTCAGCAGGAGCCCGAGCATTTTGGACCCGATGACTTGCCACGACCCGATGGCATGTACCGGGTTTCAAAAAGTCAACGTTCGTCCAACTCAACCGCTAGTTCCGGTTCAAACCCGGCATTGTTTCAAGAAATGTTGCAACAACAATACGAGTTGGACCGCAAGGCAAAGATGGATGTTCTCGAGCGAGAGTCACAAGCTCGAGTTAGTATGTATGAATCTCAGAGGATGGCCGAAGAGATGCGGGTGCTGCAAATTGATACAAGCACCATGGATCCGATGAACGCAAGGATCGTGAGGGCACAACAAGCTCGAATCCGGGCAAAATATCTAAACGAGGACGAGGACGAGAACAACAACAACAACTAGGATTTTATATTTATGTTTATGTACTAGTTTTTAATTTTATGCATTTTCCTTTTATTGTAATGTGTGTTTTTAAATTAATGAAGTTTATTTAAGTTTATTTTGTGTTTATTTAATTTTTTAAAAAAAAAAAAAAAAAAAATGGCCGACGGCACCAGAAATTCTGGTGCCAACTGTAACCCCTGAAATGTGGTGCCGTGGGGTTTCTGGTGCCGTGGGCACTTTTTGCTGACGTGGCAGCACTTTTTGCCCACGGCACGAGCCCGACGGCTCAACCATACCTAATGCTCTTAGGGATTAAGGTGATAATAGTGTCATTCAACCCTTCTGGGAGGATACCTCCTGGCCAGAACTCGAGGATTAAGTTGGTGAGGGAATTCCCCGCAACGTGCCACATTTTCTGGTAAAAGATGACGTGAAGGCCATCCCGGCCGTGATGACGTGAAGGCCATCACGGAACGGAAGAATCAAGCACGACCGCGAGGAAATACTCGATGAATGCTTTTTGTGATGCGCATCACGGAACGCGAAGAATCAAGCCGACGCCGGCAGCCTCGCCGCCCCTTGCCACGCCGCCACAGCGCCAGCGCGCCGCCGAGCACCGCCGCTGCACTCGCCTTCCGCCACTGCCGCCGCCACCGCCGCCGCCAGAGCCGCCAGCCAGCCGTCAGCCACGCCAGCAAGCCTGCCTCACGCCGCCGCCGCCCGCCGGACTGGCGACCGCCGCCGGCAGCTCAGTCGGCCTAGCCCGACCCAGTTCCGACTCTCGGACCAAAACCCGAACATCAACTTATCTTCGGAAGCCGCCAAAATTGTGCCTCTGGTTTCACGTCGTCGCATCGAGTACCAACCGGTAGATCGAAGCACACCACAGATTCAGCACGTGCCTAATTTTATAATCGAGGTAATTATCTAACTTGTCCCTATTTCAATTCTCTCCTTTTGGGAATTTTTCTTTTGGGGACACGGGTTTTGGGTTCTTTATCTCCCACGCTACTTTGCGGTGGATGAGACCGCGAGAGAAGTCGGTATCTCTGCGTGTCGAAGAAAATATGTGTGTCTGGGAGTCACGGAATTGTTGAAAAGTCGATACTTGTGGTTGTTGCATACACCACGTATCTGGGTGCGATCTGATATCGCCGTTTTTTTTGTCGACTTTACTAAACAACAATTAAGGGAAGTAAATCGAGTAACGGTTATGTTACACGCTTTTAAAAGCATCGATTGTGACCGTTTACATTGTCACTGAAAATCCAACAAGACTAACTTCCTCTTGTTTATATCTTGTAGATGGCACAAAGCTCCAATGTTCATCCGGAGTTCGACATCCTTGACCATGCTGGTAAGGAGTACCATAGGTGGGTCTCAGACGTTCGCTTGGCGTTCGTCGGTAAGAGATTTACCACCACCATCTTTCCCTCTAACGAGCCTACCGCTCAAGAACCGAGCGAGGAAACCAAGGCTAATGCACTGATGTACTTGCGTAGACATATACATCCATTGTTGAAAAAGTGTTATATGAATTTGCAAACCCCCAAAGAACTATGGGATACACTCGAACAACGATTTAATAATGTGCATGATCAGCGCTTCCCCAAATTGCAACTTCAGTGGGAGCAAATCCGATTTTTGGATTATGCAAATGTGGAAGCCTATAATCAATCTATCCTCGATCTTCGCGCTGATCTTGGTTTTTGTGGTGTCAAGAAGTCTGATCAAGATTTGATCGAGAAGACTCTTAACACGTTTCCCGTGGGAGCAAGTGTAATTGCTCATCAGCTACGCGTTGCCTATGAGGAAGGGAGAATTAAGAACTTTAGTGACCTTATCTCCCACCTCGCGAAAAAAGAAAGGCACCATGAAATTATTCTCAATAGCAATGCGCGCCCAGCTGGTACGAAGCCGATTCCGGAAGTGAATCAGGCTACCCACAGGAAAGCACCACGACAAAATAGAAAAGGCAACGCTACTCAGTTTTTGCAAGCACCACGGATGCATGACTCGAGCAAGCGAGGAAAAAGACGAGGTCGTCGTTCCAACGTGTGGAAAAGGCAAGGTGGCTCGGCCACGGGACCTAGTGGAACCCAACCACGTGGGCCGCCTCCTGCCACGGAATGGAACCACTCCAAAGGAAGGCGGAATTGCTATACTTGCGGATCGAAGAAGCATACTTACCGCAATTGCAAAGCGCCAAAGAACATCCAAGCTTACTACAAGCACTATAAACAATATTTGACTCAAGAGTCGAATTACATGGAAGAAGATAATGAGAATACGGAGGTGAACCATATTGAGATCCAGACTGAGATCCCTCCTCTCACCATTGCGGACAAAGACCAACATATGGATGTTGCCGACTTTGACTAGTTTTACGCTTTGGTTATGTTTTGTCTTGTTTCTAGTTTCCGAAAACTACTTTGTATTTTCATGAATGTAATAAAGTTGGCCATGATGAATAAAATTCTTTTAATTGCTGTGATTGTGCAAAGATGAATTTTATTTTTCCTTCGAAAGCATGTTTGGTTTATCACAAAATAATTGCTAGCAATGAATTGCTTGGTTAAAAAATTTGATACATTGGTAGGATTTCATCAAAACTTTTGATCAAGACTAGGCGCATCCTCCTTGGTATTTGTTTATGCTTTGAGAGTTCAAACGGAATCAGTGGTTTTTAAACAGCCTTAGCTGTACCGACATTCCTACTTTCTCTGCAAGTCTACCAAGTTGGAGTTACCGAAAGGATCATTAGTAGAGATATAAATCGAAAACCAAGATGTGTTTTAAAGTACTTAAACGCTCCTATGGCCATATTTCCATAGTATTGTATCAACAATAATGCCTTTGAAAAAGGCTTCAACCTTGCTCTATCACTCAACAATAGGGAAATACCAAAATAGCAAATTGAAACGAGCACTGAGATCTGAGTTTAATGATCCAGAAAGTGCACGACCTATGGACAGAAAGATACGGAAGTCTAGTTTCCAAAACAACTGACCGTTCGTCCATAGACTTCTTAACGAAGAAGTTATTGCTGTTTTAGTGAACAAAGGTCAAGCTGCGCGGAAATTACTTTCAGCGATTGTGCTAACTTTGATCCTAACCAACTTGGTCGAATTTCCCCAAACTCGATGTAAATGAGTTTTCGCTATGTCTCTAATCATAAGACTAATCGAGTTTCATGTCTTATTGTAGATGTCTCGTGGCGAAATTGAGTGCCTTGCTGATAGTGGAACAACCCACACTATTCTTCGGAATAGGCAATTATTCAAGGATATTGTACCATACATATCCTCAGTGACAACAATGATTGGTTCCTCCCAAGTAATTCAAGGGAGGGGACCTGCTCATTTCTTGCTACCTAATGGTACGCATATTAATGTCACAAATGCTCTCTATGCCCCAAGAGCAAACCGAACCTTGCTAAGTTTTAGGGACATCCGTGCCAACGGTTATCACCATGATACACATTGTGAGAATGGGACATAATTTTTGTGTGTTACTCTGGCAGAATGCGGAAGACGCCGCGTTCTCGAGAAACTTATGAGTCTAAGTAGTGGTTTATACCAGACTACAATAAGGGTTATTGAATCCTATGCTGTGAGTCACGAACTGTGTGATTCCGAAGCATACCAACTATGGCACGACCGACTCGGTCACCCTGGACGCGACATGATGATTCGCATTTTGAAAACCTCACATGGTCATCCATTTTTCAAGTCCAGAAAATGATTGGAAGCACCACTCGATATCGGCATTGATGTGAGTGAGCTTGATACCGTATCACCGGGACTAAAGATCGCACGCCCTAATAGGGTTGACGGTGCATCTCTTCTAAATCCCGAGGCTTCCGTGGCAATTTCTAATGCCCATAAATCGTTTTGTAAAGCCTGTTCACTAGCAAAGTTGATACCCTCTCCGTCCTTTGCTAAAGACTCAACACAAAATATTCGCTTCTTACAAAGAATTCAAGGGGACATATGTGGACCTATTCAACCAGAGTGCGGACCATTCAGATATTTTATGGTTCTGGTTGATGCATCGACGCGATGGTCACACGTCGCTCTGCTATCCACGAGAAACGCTGCATTTGCTAAACTCCTAGCACAAATCATCAAGTTACGGGCTAACCACCCCGACTTCACAATCTCGTCATTAAGATTGGACAATGCTGGAGAGTTTACGTCAAAGTCTTTTGACAACTATTGCATGTCGATTGGGATTGATGTTGAACATCCCGTCCCCCACGTTCATTCGCAGAATGGCCTTGCCGAGGCTATGATTAAGCGGTTCTGACTTATCGCCCGAGCATTGGTATTGCGCACCAACTTGCCGATCTGCATGCAGGGTTATGCAATTTTGCATGCGGCTATACTTATTCGCTTCGACCACCGCCAATCAACGGTTTAGTGCGTACGGTTGGTAGCTGGATATGAGCGATATTTCACACTTACGCATTTTTGGTTGTGCGATATATGTGCCAATTACGCCTCCACACGTACTAAAATGGGTCCGCAAAGACGATTAGGTATATATGTTGGCTATGAATCGCCTAAAATTATCCGCTATTTGGAACCTTTGACAGAGATCATTCCTTGCAAGATTTGCATATTGTCACTTTGATGAGACAAACTTCCGTCGTTAGGGGAGAGAGGAATCGAGCGATTCGAGTTGAACGCCAGAAATTGTGCAGTGTGCTCCCTCCTTGCCTCATCAAGATCCCCGCATGCCTCAATCCGAGCTAGAAGTGCAACGTATTCTCGATCTTGAAAGTTGCATTCGATGCCCGGCGCCTTTACGATCTGCGAAAGTGACAAGATCTACCATTCCGTGCGAATGTTCTGCAAGGTTAGAAGTCGATTATAGGGCAAGGTTCAGCCGCCCAAAGGAATGATGCCACCGGCGTCAACCTTAGTGGTGGGACGGCTGCTTGGCCGCTCTTATCCCTGCTCGAAAGAGGGGGAGGCCGGTGGGTAGAAAGGATACCGAACCTCGAAAGAGAAGAGGAACGGAGGCACAAAATCCTCTCATCATCGACACGGTGACTCCGTCACACGAGATTATCTCGACTACGGATATGTCCTCGAATCAACAATGGAACAATCGACGACGCCGTAAACTTTGTTGATGTCGGAAAATAAAGAAATCTCGATGCAATGTACGAGTGAATACGTCTTATCGATGGTCGTCCACGCTAGTCGAAGATGCTTTTGCCTACTCCGTCGCTCAAGAAATTATTGAAGACGATGGCCGAGCCGCGCTTGGTTGCTGAGTGTCAACAACGAGCCGATTGGCCGAAATGGAAAGATGCAATGCAGGCTGAACTAGACTCAATGGCTAAACGTGAGGTACTTGGCCGTATCGAGCCAATACCCGTGGGCGTTAAACCAGTTGGACATAAATGGGTCTTTGTTCGTAAACGCAATGATAAGGATGAGGTCATGCGTTACAAAGCGAGACTAGTTGCCCAAGGCTTATCGCGGCGCCCTGGCATTGACTACGAGGAGACGTATTCTCCCGTTATGGACATCATCACTTTCCGCTACTTAGTCAGTTTGGTAGTGTCCGAAAAACTGAACATGCAGCTTATGGATGTGGTTACAGCGTATCTGTATGGGGATCTAAATACGGATATCTATATGAAAGTCCCCGAAGGGATTTCATGGCCCAAATCAAGTAGCTCTAAACCACGGAGCGCGTACGCTGTGAAATTGCGTCGTTCACTATATGGTTTGAAACAATCCGGAAGGATGTGGTACAACCGCCTAAGTGAATACTTGGTTGGGAAGGGATACAAGAACAGTGACATATGTCCATGCATATTCGTGAAAAGAACAGATGCAGGATTCATGATTGTAGCCGTCTATGTAGATGACATGAATGTCATCGGTACCATAGATGAGGTCAATGAAACGGCCCGCTACCTTAAATCCGAATTCGAAATGAAAGATCTGGGGAGGACTCGATTCTGCTTGGGCTTAGAGCTAGAACATCGAGATGATGGTATACTCATTCATCAGTCTGCCTATGTCCACAAAATGCTCAGGCGATTTAGCATGGACAAGGCACATCCTCTTGCTACCCCAATGATTGGTCGAAGTCTGTAAATGAACAAGGATCCGTTTCGTCCTAAAGAGGAGGATGAAGAGGTCCTTGGAGCAGAAACACCGTACCTTAGCGCAATCGGTGCGTTGTAGTATCTGGCTCAATGTACTCGTCCAGATATCGCATTCTCTGTGAATCTGTTAGCGAGATTTAGCTCCGCTCCCACGATAAGGCATTGGAATGGAGTAAAACACATCTTTCGATACTTGAAAGGCTCCAGTGACCTTGGATTATTCTTTCCCTACGCAAAAGAGAGCGATATTCCGAAAGGAATTGTTGAGGTTAAGACGATGCATACCGACCGTCGATCTTCCTCTGATATTGCAGCTAAGCATGGTAGCTTGACTACCAGAAGTGCTAATGCGAGCAAGCTTACCCCTTATGCAGAGAATCCTAACGACACGTTAGTTGGATTTGCTGATGCCGGTTATCTCTCTGACCCGCATAAAAGACGTTCCCAAACTGGTTATGTGTTCACCATTGGGAATACGGCGATATCTTGACGATCTACCAAGCAGACCCTGGTTGCTACTTCCTCGAACCATGCAGAGATAATTGCATTGCACGAATCTGTAAGGGAGTGCATTTGGCTACGGTCAGTCATAGACCATATACGAGGAACGTGTGGATTAGATCCCACCACAACAACCCCTACTTGCATCTTTGAGGACAATGCAGCATGCATTGAGCAGATGAAGTTAGGTTTCATAAAGGGTGACAATACCAAGCATATTGCGCCGAAGTTCTTTTATAATCAGCAGCAGCAGAAATTGCTGAATATCGAAGTGAAACAAGTGAGTTCCGATGAGAATATCGCAGACTTGTTCACTAAGTCTCTGCCGAAATCTACATTTGAGAAACATGTGAGAAGCATCGGCATGTGTCGATTATCCGAGCTCAACTAAAGATGGCTCGATGGAATGAGCTATCATGTATACCTCAAGGGGAGTATACTTCACATGATTCTGACATTTGTAGTTGGTGCGTTGCGCTCTTTTTCCTCACCAAAGTCTTTGTTTTTCCCACGGGGTTTTATTTGACTTGGAAAGGTTTTTTACCGAGGCAACACCGTGTGCACCATGTTAGTATTAGCGTTCGACACAGGGAGAGTGTTAGAAATCCTTCCGTATTGGTGTCTTACCTAATACTAGTTGTAGGATAAGAGTTATGGAAGGTTACGACTCTTCCATAAGTAGTTGGATCCTGTTAGATGTCTTACCTTAACTAGGAATCCTATGTATGGAAAGACTCTCTTTGTAATGCCTATATAAAGGCCCCTCTATTCATTGTTATCAATACAATTGATTTGCTGTCTTTACTTTTCTCCTCAAACAACTTCAAAGTTTTACATTTACTTTTTTCTCAATTTACTTATCATCTTTACCCAATCAAATAAAATAATAATCCTTTTAGGGACATTTAGAAATTATAGTACATGTATGCAGATATTCATCTTATATCCATTAGATCAAGTTAAATTTGATCATGACAGTTGATAATTAATACGACAATCTATATGGTGTACTATTATCAAAATAATATTGTACTTTTTGTTTTTTATTATATTTTAGAAAAAAGAACAAATAAATATATAAAATTTCCGTAATAGCCTTAAAAGTATAAGTCTAATATTATTTTTTCTAAATTTCGTAAGTAATATTTCTTACTACTTAATTATATTATTAAATAATTATTAACTTTATAATTGAAATTTAATTTGAAAATAAGTTAACTACATGCGGTATCTACCATATAAGTAAGTATGAAATCCAACAAAAAATTTGGATAAACTGAAATCATTTTACAAAATATAAACCCCAATAATTAGAAATGAACCTTCAAAACCGAAAATAAACCACAAAATCTGAAAATATTAAAAAGGAATCCTAAATTCTTAAAAAAAAAATTACAAAATAAATCATAAAAATTGAAATTAAACTCTAAATAATAAAAATATACTCCCGAAAAAAAAAAAGTTACACAAATTAACACATCCATGCATTCGATTGCATGATCTATCATGCGCCCAGATGTATGATAAATTGCTAGTAATAACAATTAATAATCACTTATCTATTATGGTTTATATTGGTGAAGCAAAATCTTTTACCAAATCTTTTAATTTCACCACAAAGATATGGTTCACGACACACTTTCGGATTCAGTCTTTTCGGTGCAATATTATACTAATATTAGGAAATGGATGAGGCATCATTGAATTTGCCCCATTGGCCAGAGAGAGTTGAATTTATTTAGGATTTATGACCCATCAGTTTGGATTAAGGGTATACCCTAGTTTCTCGTAGTAAGTTGGTGGAATAATTAAATATTTTTTACTTCAAATGGTAGTGTGGGAAGTTTGATATCGATGAGAATCCGCGGCTGGATGGGATCCAGCATGAAGCAATTATTGGAAGACGATTGAACTCGGTGGGAACATGCGGATGGATAGACTGGGTCTAGTATGAAGCAATCACTTGAGGAATTATTCCTTATGCGTGGTAGTTGATGATATTTCAGAATTAAGGAGCCGAATATACACCTCGCGATTTAACTATTATCGTTCTGAGTGGCTGAGATTATTATCTCGAGAACTAATCAAGTATAAACTCTTAATTTTCCTTATAGAAACAATGAACAAAAAAAAAATGAGTATTAATGAATAAAGCAGCACAAAGATAGGGATGACGCAGCCGGTTTAAGAAAATGGATGACGCAGCCGGTTTAGATAAAGCAGCACAAAGACTTGATCTTCTCGTTGCAATATTTTTTGTTTATAATAAGGTTTCAAGGTTACTCATGAGGTCTGACTAGTCTTGAAGACAACCGTCCCTGCCTCTATAATTACTATCGGGTAATCCAGAGATTGTGTATAGATTTTTAAATATCTTTAACTATCGTTTACTATGAGTCAATTTTTTTCAAATGGTTGTTCTTTGCTGGATCCATTCAAATCCAGAATGGTTTAAAGAAGCTTTAAAAATCAAGAACGAATTCCACACAACTCTCCTAATAAAGCAATCATCTTGTATGGCCATATATGTAAAGTCCAAATCGGGCCATAGAAGTGATAGTCTTTATATTCATGTCCCTCCTTCATGGCCATGTTGTCTATATAGTAAAACAAAACCCCAAAGCTGTAAGAACCCCAAGAAAATGTTGGAATAGTTGTTAAAAATGAAAGTGGAGATTTTGTCCCACATTGGTTTGCAATCAAAGTAAGTGGGGACTTTTAGGCTATATAAGGAGTTCAAAGGTCTTTGATACAAATGCACCAATCACTACTCTTTAGTCTTGTGATTACTTCTAGTTTGAAATTCTTTGCTCTTTATTTTAGAGGGGTAAGAGGTTTTCAAAGGCTTGTAATAGTGTAGGAGTTGGGAGTCGAGAGCTTGAGAGATTAGTCTATGTGATTGTAACAATTTGTCATATAGTGGAGTTTTCTCTCTGGAGACCCGTGGTTTTTCTCCGGTTTTGGAGTTTCCACGTATATTCTTGTGTTATTTATTTTTCTCAATTTTCGTTCTTTGGGAGGGTTGTTGGGGATCTTTGAGACCGTTTTCCCAACAAGTGGTATCGGAGACAAGTTCGGTGGAGGTCTCGGTTTTAGAGATTCGTAGTATGCCCTGTGGTTCCAGCTTTGTCTGAGCTTCCACATCAGAAACGAATTTTCTATTTTGTCGTATTGGAAGGTGTCTTGGTGCTTTGAAGGTTCGTAGTATGCTCTGTGGTTGCAACTTGGTCTGACCTTCCACATCAGAAACGAGGATTTGGTTGACTGTGTTGTGTACGATAGAATTATATACAAGCTGGGAGTATTTATATCCAGCGAATGTTTTGGCTAGGAAAGACTTGGTATTTAAGCGTGTCCGTTGTGACCCACCTCTCTTTCCTGGGAATCCTTTGTTGGGTATATTACTTATATAGGCTTTGTGTATATTTTCTAGTATACAACACTGTTTTTGAAGATACAGATACGATGTCAAAGTACAGTCCCATGAGGTTCGATGCAGAGAAATATGATGGAAGAATCAACTTTGGTTTGTGGCAAGTTCAAGTCAAGGATGTGTTGATTCAGTCTGGGTTGCACAAGGCGTTGAGGGGGAAACCAACCCCTGTTTCTAGCGCGGAATCAAGCACCAGTAAAGTCGATGATGAAGAATGGGAAGATTTGGATTTGAGAGCGGCAAGTGCAATTCGTTTGACTCTAGCAAAGAATGTTCTTGCAAATGTGCATTGGATATCAACGACAAAGGATCTTTGGGAGAAACTTGAGCAGTTGTATCAAGGCAAAGGCATCTCAAATCGGTTGTATATCAAGGAACAGTTTCATACTCTTCGTATGAATGGAGATACAAAAATTTCAGATCATCTAAGTGTTCTTAATAACATCGTGTCAGAATTGAAGGCTATCGGAGTGAAGGTTGAAGATGAGGATAAAGCACTGATGTAGCGACCACTTTTCTATAATATAATCCTTCAAATTTTAAGAAGAATAAATAAAAATTTTGCAGCGGAAATACATTTCAAAAAGACAAACTTAATAATTGCAAGTAATCTTCTCGAGTCATTGTTAAAACAAAACATACCTTGAAATAAAAGTAAAAAAATTGAACACTTGTTCATAAACATAGTTTGAGAGAAATAACATTAAATACATAAACATCTAATCATAGGCTTGATCATCCCACTCTCAATCGCATGCCACATCGAGCTCTTCAACCTGAAAGGGGTTAAGTAGTGGGGTGGGCTTCCAACTCGCTCAATGTGGAGGGTACGCAATATGTCTACGTTAATCACTAAATATATTAGCAAGTATAAACAACATGACTGATAAATTCTGAAGCCCGTCGGCTAGCCCGAAGGCTTTATGCACAATTAAGTGCTTCTGACTGATTTGCACATTTAAGTCCTTCTGACTGATTTGCACATTTAAGTGCTTCTGACTGATTGCACATTTAAGTGCTTCTGACTGGTTGCACATTTAAGTGCTTCTGACTGGTTTCACGTGCACATACGAGACAATATATAAAGCAATTAAAATAAACAAAAGCGTAATAAATCCCCACACCTGGATAAAATGCAGTTCTTGAACTTGAATGTGAGATGCTTGACTCGACAATTCTAGGCCCGTAAATTCTTGTTATTATCTACAATAATGATAATAGTTTATTATTGATATAATACTATAATTGAAATTAATCTACAAGACATAATTTAAATTGAATATTAATATTATTAGAGAAATCTACGTATTTAATGGCTCGGATAAATAAGGCTGAATTTTAATTATTGAAAAGCTGATTGAAGTAAAATTGAAGGAATTAAATATTTAAGGACTGAAATTGAAGGAGTTATAAGCTGATTGAGGTTAATCCGTAAGAATTAACTATATGAGGGTTGGAATTAAAGGAATTTATTTGACTCAAAATAAAATTGGACTGGGACTGATTTGGGCTTGAAGCTGGCTTAAGAATTAAATTGAAATGGGCTGAATGAATAGGGTACAAATAAAGTATTTGGGCCGGGGAAAATATTGGCCCAATTGGATTAAAATCGGCCAACCTAATCCCCTACCTCCATCCCGATCAAAACCCAGAGAAAGAAAAAGAAACAATCATCGTCTCTTTCTGCCTCCCTGCACCCCGACTCGATTCCCCTTCTCCCTCTCATGGAAATCAACTCTGGCGCCTCGTCGAATCAAGGGGACAGCGGCGCCAACTCTAGCCCTAAATCTTAGCCTCGGTTCGACGACTGAAAGCTCCGTCAGTTCTGGCGAACGAGCAGCGATGGCAGACTCTGGATTGGCTAATCTCGGCGGCGGCGGCGGCGGAATCGTTGGCTAAGGAGAATACGCCGGTTGGTTTGAGCCGACATCAGCGGAGCAAGGTGGCTGGATCTGTCGGAGCCGAAGAAGAAGATAGAAAACTTCCGAGGTAGGTTTCAATGAGTTCTGATTTTGAAATGAAAATTATACTTTGGTTTTGGTTTGGGATTTGAGGCTTGCCCAGACGTGCCATAAAACTGAGT
The DNA here is from genome assembly GCA_033398695.1 of Orobanche coerulescens. Taxonomy (NCBI): domain Eukaryota; kingdom Viridiplantae; phylum Streptophyta; class Magnoliopsida; order Lamiales; family Orobanchaceae; genus Orobanche; species Orobanche coerulescens. The sequence goes on along the minus strand of CM065815.1, from coordinate 3,626,361 downwards.
GGCGATGACCCGACGGGAAGCGGAAGAAAATTGGCAGTGACTACATGTTTGCGGTTGAGGTCTGAAAAGAAAACGAACTTACAGTGTGTGTAAAACTGTTCGGGTCAGAGGAATAAAATTGACGTGGGTGGAGGCTGAGGATATTTCTCCGACACGGAGGAACAGTCGAGATTGTCGTAGGATTTGAGAAAAGAAATTTTAATTTATAGGAGTGTACGAAAGGGAAGTACCTGTTGTGCTCCAGCGTAGAAATCTGAAGTCTGATATTTGTGAAATGTGTTCTGCTCGGTTGCTGCGGAATTTATGGTGAGTTGAGGAAAAGGAATGGATATGAATTGTCATGGATTGTGATTTATATTTTTAGTCTAGGATTTAACTGCTCATTCCATGATGACAAAACTCCCCCCATTATGCCCACTACCTCCATTAAGGAGGTTAATGAAGGTGCAGAAAACTCCCCCATGTTTTGATCGTGTGTGAGTGGGAGAGGATGTTGGGCTTGGCATTTGGGCCGGGGTATTGGGTTAGATAATAAAATAGGAATTGGGCTGGATATTATAATGGGTCCGGATTAGGCCGGCCCAAAGTGAATGGATTAAATTAATTAAAATAGAATTGTGAAATTTTATGGATAACGATTAATATCGCTTAAAATTTAACTCGGGCCTAGAAATGATGACATAAAACACGATGAAATAAAATGAGAAATGACACGACATGACTTGACAAGAATTATAATGACAAATGAATTTGCATGATCATGACAATAATATGAATTAAACGGTAAATTATTCGGGCATTAATTTAATAATATTGAACGTGTTTTCTATAATTCACAATAAATATATATGCGGAATCGGGGCGTTACAACTGAGGCTCATATTATCTTTGCCATCTTCCTATGAGCATATGAAGCCCATTTTGATGTATGGGAAAGAGACTCTGAAGTATGCAGATGTTACTGGAAAACTCTTGTCCGAGGAGAAAAGACTGGAGAGTAGCAGCCATGCTTCGTCAGAAGGAATGATTATGATATACAGGAACGGGAAGAAGAAGAAGTCACAGAAGATTCCGATATGCTGGAAGTGTGGACAGTCTGGACATGTCAAGAGTAATTGTCTGTAATACCCGTACTTTTTGTAAATCTTCTACTCTTGTACTTTGTAATTTTTACGCTCGTATAAGTGTTTGGTAAGCTTATATGGATCTTGGAACTCTTGTCAATTGGATTTACCCCTTTTCTTGTTCGGATCGTCGCTGTTTTCAGATCCTTGATGCGATCCTACTACCTTCGTGTAATGGGTAGCGCACGCTACGCACACAGTGTAGCGCACGCTAATTTAGTGAGGGTAGCGCACGCTATCCATTATCATTAGCGCACGCTACTAATGTATTGGAGGCGGACAGCCCAGTAGCTCTTTGGGTGGAAAAGGGAATTCTAGCGTACGCTAGGTGTGAGTAGCGACGCTAGATTTTGGTGGTAGCGCACGCCACGTTACTAGAGTAACGTACGCTAGAGAGAGCAGAGGGGGACGATGGGTTACGGGTGGACACGACCACCGTGTAGCGCACGCTATTAGAAATAATTAGCGCACGCTAATTGAAGTCACTAGCGCACGCTATGAGCACGTGTTAGCGTACGCTAACGGAGCTGGCAGAGGCTACTGGATGGCATGGTGAGTCCGATAGCGCGCGCTATTTTTCATGGCTAGCGCACGCTAGTCCCTATTTAGTATAAATAGGACATTTCCGTTCCCAAATCGTCATTTCTTCCTTCCTTCACCTCCTTGACGATTTTAGGCGATTCAGGCGATTTGTGAGGAGTTCTTGATGCAATTATCTAGCAACACCTTTGAGTTTCTAGTTCGGATTTATCAACGTTTAATCCTCTCCACCGCTCCAAATCAAGGTAAACTTCTCACAACCCTAGATATTCGAGATTTGGGGTTTTTCCATACGATCTCTTCGATCCGACTTGTTGTTATGTTAGAGTATATCGATTACGAGTTATCTACCTTGGATACATGTTTTCCTACGAATTTATTGGTATATTTAGGAGTTCTTGAGTATTTGGGATATTTGACTTGCGATTCACTATCTACGAGAATTATTTAGGAACACATGTATCGGGGTAGTAATTTGAGTGATTCCAACTTATTTTCATACCGATGGAGTTTTGATAATTGAATTACGAACTTGTCTAGGTTCGGAGTTGTCGAATCCTTCAATCTTGGTACCTTGTCGTTCGTACCCTTTTCCTCTCGTTTCCAGGCAAGTGATTCTTGTGAAAGTTATGTTCTTAAATGTGAAAAGTAATGCATGTGATTGTGAGAGTTGCTTTCGTTCACTCCGAGAGGACCCGACGGGGTCGAGGAGGGTTCCGCTTATGTCGGTTCCGTGAACGTTTGGGTTAGCCACTCCGAGATGATCCGACGGGGGTCGAGGAGGATTCGCGCATTGTCGAGTCCACGGTTAATCAAGAGATATCATCATTTCCAAATATGTTTGGATAATTGTATTTTCCGGAAAATCATTATCATGGCTTTGAATTGGTGCATATGCTTTTATGTATAAGACTTGACATTTCACTTGTAATACTTGCCCTAACCCCTCTCGTTTGGGGAAAATTACTTTTGTGTTTTTCAGGTCCTAAGGAACTTTACGAGCGAGCGCCGGGACGATACGATGAGGATGGCGAGGCGTGATCGTGGCTAGTTGTGTTCTACGTGGTTTGGTCGTTGTTCTCGTCCGACCATTTTATCCTTGTAATAATAAGTGGTACTCGAGTACTTTAGGAAAGTCCTTTTCCATTGTCGTACAACTTCTTGTATTTCTTCATGGTATTGTTTGTCCGTGGTTGAACTTCCTTGGTTGTATCGAGTTTATTGTTTCCCAAGTGGATTTTATTAAATTCAATACGTTGTGAGTGAGATAAGCCTAGTGAATCCCAGGTCGGGATTTACGGCGCTGTGATATTCTCCGAATATCTCGGGGGGTGTTACAGAATTTGGTATCAGAGCTTAGGTTTATGGATACCTAGGCTGTCGGATTGCTGGGTCTAAATGTACTATTCCAAGGACACAGTATCATCGCGCTGCCGTCATCTCGTACGACCGGTACTCGTAAGTTCTCTAACTTATTTACCCTCTTCATTCGCTCACTATCATTCGACTATGGGACGTGAGAAGTCCATATTCTAGACGGCATTGCTTCGAGCTATTCTTATGATTTTACTTACATTTTTCTTTAGAATGTCAACTGGTAGAGGACGTGGACGCGGCCGTGGTCGTGGTCGGGCCGAGGCGTGGCGCGGCCGGTGGAGCGACCATGTCCTCGGCTCGGTAGAAGGCTCGGCCTACGCCTAGCTTGTCGGACTCTATTCAACCTAGCACCGGTAGTCATCGGGAGCCGTCAACGAGTCCTGGGAACTTCTACAGGAGCCAACCGGATCCGGGTGTTGCCACCATATCGCAACAAGTGGCGAACCAAATGGCTCTTTTAACCTGGGCAAGCTTAACCAACCACCTCCTGTTCCGACACTGGGCCGAGAAGTGGTTACAAGATGTTATTCGTATGCGCCTCCCCAATTTATTGGTGCAAATGATCCGATCGGGAAGATTGGATTAATGAGATGAATAAAATTTTCATGGTGTGAATTGTCGAGGCACGTAAGGTGCGATTGCCCAAGATACTTCCTATCAAGGGATGCGGCTAGGCTGGTGGCAAGCTGTTGCACCCAGGATCGTGAGGTTTCATGGGATGAGTTTAAGGAATTGATGGAGGCCGAGTTACGCCGTGGCTGCTCAGGGAGGCCGGGATACGAGCCTTTATGAAGCTAAACCCCGGGATGTCCTCGTATCTCGTGCAATCATTGAATACAACCGTCAACTCAACCATGTGAAAAATCAAGTGAGGAAGAGAGAGATAGAATTCGTCACTTTGACATGCGAATGAAGCCAAAGGTTCGGCACTATATGTCGGGCTTCGCTTGCGCCACATTGAAGGAGTATCAAGATAGGGCACTAGCCTATGATATGTCCTTCACACCTACCGAAACGATAAGTGAGAGTAAGAAGCGAAGACCACGGAAAGTTTTCTAGCGGTAGAGGTGGCAACCGCGGGGATCGCGATCGGCAAGCTATACAACCAAAGGGTCTTCCGTGCATCGGGAGGTAAACGGAATTTCGAGGTGGTGCTAATGCGTCCAACCGGGTTGTGACATGTTTTAATTGTGGCCGGCAGGGCCATATTAATCGTGATTGTGGTCTACCCCATTGAAGTGTCTTAATTGCGGCCAGGAAGGCCACAGGCCATGTCTGTACGGAAGAAGAAACCCCACTTGGAACTCGTGCAACGGCCCTACGCTGGAGAACCGAGTGTTAATCAGAAGTCATCCACGAGTCAACCATCCCAGAGTTACGGTCGAGGCAGAGGCCGTGGTCAGTCTGTTAGAGGGGGAGCTCCCAGTGCTGGTTCGGTGCAACCTCGTGTCTATGAGATGAGGAAAGCTGGAGATCCCGAGGCTACCGTGGCAACAGGTATCATTTCTCTTTTGTCTCATCCAGTTAGAGTGCTTTTTGATTCTGGTGCTTCTCATTCGTTCATCTCTTTGGATTGTGTGCGTCGATTGAATATTGAGGGCTTGTCTCCTTGTGAGTCCTTTGTGGTTAAGTTGCCCAGTGGTGATAGAATCGTGGGAGACAAGGAAGTTAGAGATTGTCCGGTGTTAATCGCTGAGAGAGTGTGGTTTTCGAATTTGATAGTCGTAGACATTGTTGATGAAGATCTAATCCTCGGTGACGATTGGCTCGATAGACACGGTGCGGTAATGAATTATCGCACGAAGATCATATCAATGTTAGCCAAAGACGGTACCGAACACCATTTTGCGGGGTACAAGAGGGGATGTCAGAAATTTTTGATTAGTGCCTTGAAGGTGACAAAACTTATTAGAAAGGGTTGTGTTGGATATTGGTGTTATGCCATGAAAGTCGAAGATGGGAAAGTTGAACTTCCCTCGATTCCTATTGTAAGTGATTTTCCGGATGTTTTTCCAGACGAATTACCGGGACTACCACCGGGGCGGGAAGTTGAATTTACAATTGATTTGGAGTCAGGAGCAACCCCGATTTCTAAGGCACCGCATCGTATGACACCTTCAGAAATGCAAGAGTTGAAGAAACAACTGGGAGAATTGTTGGATAAAGGGTATATTAGACCCAGTGCCTCGCCATGGGGTGCACCGGTCTTGTTCGTAAGGAAGAAAGATGGTTCACTACGTTTGTGTATTGATTATCGGGAACTGAACAAAGTGACCATTAAGAATAAGTACCCTTTGCCGCGTATCGATGATTTGTTTGATCAATTGCAGGGAGCCGCGGTGTTCTCGAAAATTGATTTGAGGTCCGGTTACTATCAACTTCGCATTAAGGAATCCGACGTTCCTAAAACTGCTTTCCGTACGAGGTATGGACACTATGAGTTTGTGGTTATGCCTTTTGGGTTAACCAACGCACCGGCGATATTTATGCAATTGATGAATAAGATATTTATTGAGCATCTTGATAATTGTGTAGTCGTTTTTATCGACGATATTTTAGTTTACTCTCGAGATGTAGAGGAACACGCTCGGCATTTGCGATTGGTGTTGGAAGTTTTGAGGACTCAGCACCTCTATGCAAAGTTTTCTAAGTGTGAATTCTGGCTGAAGGAAGTCATGTTTCTCGGACATGTGATTTCAGCGGAAGGGGTTCGGGTAGATCCCGTAAAATTGAGGCGATGTTAGATTGGGCTCCACCCAGAACGTGAAGGAGGTTCGTAGCTTTTGGGTCAGCCGGATACTACCTGAGGTTCGTCGAGGGGTTCTCCAAACTTGCTCGACCACTTACTCAATTACTCCGGAAGTCCGAAAGGTTCGAATGGAATGAAGAGAGACAACGGAGTTTCGAAGAGTGAAAAGGCGCGACTACCGCGCGGTTTTAGCCTACCTCGGGGAGTCGGTGGGTATTCGGTTTATTGTGACGCATCGGGACAAGGACTTGGGTGTGTACTCTTGCGGCATGATAAGACAATTGCCTATGCTTCACGGCAACTTAAGCCATATGAGCCGAATTATCCTACCCATGATTTGGAATTAGCCTTGTAGTGTTTGCAAGATCCGGCGTCACTATTTGTACGGTTCTTCATGTCGAATTTATACCGACCACAAGAGCCTAAAGTATATTTTTAGCCGTAAAGAGCTGAATATGAGACAACGACGTTGGTTAGAGCCGATAAAGGATTATGATCTGGAAATCCTTTACCATCCAGAAAGGCTAACGTTGTAGCCGATGCGTTGAGCCTAAGTCGATATCTCTTCATATGCTTGAGGCCCTTACGCCTCAAGTTAAGATCGACGGGAGTTAATTGAGCAGGAGTCGAAAGTACGGATCCAACGGGTTCGGGTCGATGTGTACTCTTGAGGCTATTCCGTCCTTGTTTGACGATGTCGGGGAAAAACAGAGAATGACCCAATGCTTGTTCAATCAAGGCGGACGTGGAAAAGGAAAGCCCTGGTTTTATGATCCACGAGGATGGCATTTTGAAATTTCAAGGTAGGATTTGTGTTCGAATGACTCGGAAGTGAGACAGAGAATACTCGAGAAGCCCATGCTACACCTTACTCGATCCATCACGGGACGAGTAAAATGTACAAGGATCTTAAAAGGAGTTTTTGGTGGAATAATATGAATAGAGAAGTCACCGAGTTAGTGTCAAGGTGTTTGACATGTAAACAAGTCAAAATTGAGCATCAACGGCCGGTCGTTGAAACCTCTCCTATTCCCGAATGGAAATGGGAGGATATTACCATGGATTTCATCACCGGGATGCCGAGGACTAAGTCGGGGATGAATATGATTTGGGTTGTTGTTGACCGGTTAACTAAGTCGGCACATTTTCTTGGCATTAAGGACACGTGGGGACCGGAGCGATTGTCCCGGATTTTTATATCGGAGATTGTGAGATTACACAGTACGCCAAAGTCTATTGTTTCCGATCGTGACGGCCGTTTCGTGTCGCATTTTTGGAAGGCGGTCCATCAAGCATTGGGCACCGAATTGAGGTTGAGTACTTCCTTCCACCCTCAGTCTGACGGTCAGACTGAGCGGACGATCCAGACATTGGAAGATATGCTGAGGGCGTGTGCCCTGAATTGGAGTACCGATTGGGAAATACACCTACCTTTGATCGAGTTCACTTACAATAATAGCTGGCACGCATCGATCAAGATGGCACCTTTTGAGGCATTGTATGGTAGGCGGTGTAGATCTCCACTTTGTTGGGATGAAGCTTCAGATTTAGTCGGGACGGAACCCGATATGTTGATGGAAACTAGAGAGAAGATTTCCATCATCCGAGACCGATCATTAACCGCCTGAGTCGACAAAATCCTACGGCCGACAATCGTCGTCGGCCCTTGGAATTTGATGTGGGTGATCATGTCCTACTCAAAGTATCACCGATGAGAGGAGTCTTCGGAGTTCGGAAAAGGGGCAAACTTAGTCCGAGATATATTGGACCTTTTGAGATTCTCGACAGGTGGGAACTGCCTATCGATTGGCTTTACCTCCACCTTAGCCATGTTCACGGTGTGTTCCATGTTTCCCAACCGAGGAAATACGTCACGACCCGAGTCATATCATTGATTACGGGGACATCGAGATCGCAGAGGATGTCACATTTGAAGAGAAGCCGGTGAAAGTACTAGAGCATCGAGTAAAACAACTCGGCACAAAACCATACCGTTGGTTAAAGTTCGGTGGTCACGACACGGAGTTGAGGAAGCGACGTGGGAAACCGAAGAGAGCATGCGCACTAGATACCCCGAGTTATTCATTTCTTAAGTTTCGGGACGAAACTTCATTTTAGAGGGAGGATGTAATACCGTACTTTTGTAAATCTTCTACTCTTGTACTTTGTAATTTTACGCTCGTATAAGTGTTTGGTAAGCTTATATGGATCTTGGAACTCTTGTCAATTGGATTTACCCCTTTTCTTGTTCGGATCGTCGGCTTTCGCATCCTTGATGCGATCCTACTACCTTCGTGTAATGGGTAGCGCACGCTACGCACACGATGTAGCGCACGCTAATTTAGTGAGGGTAGCGCACGCTATCCATTATCATTAGCGCACGCTACTAATGTATTGAGGCGGACGGCCCGGTAGCTCTTGGATCGAAAAGGGAATTCTAGCGTACGCTAGGTGTGACCGTAGCGTACGCTAGATTTTGGTGGTAGCGCACGCCACGTTACTAGAGTAACGTACGCTAGAGAGAGCAGAGGGGACGAGGTTACGGGTGGACACCGACCACCGAGGTAGCGCACGCTATTAGAAATAATTAGCGCACGCTAATTGAAGTCACTAGCGCACGCTATGAGCAGTGTTAGCGTCGCTAACGGAGTTAGCGAGGCTCTTGGATTGCTGGTGAGTCCGATAGCGCGCGCTATTTTTCATGGCTAGCGCACGCTAGTCCCTATTTAGTATAAATAGGACATTTCCGTTCCCAAATCGTCATTTCTTCCTTCCTTCACCTCCTTGGGCGATTTTAGGCGATTAGGCGATTTGTGAGGAGTTCTTCGAGCCGCAATTATCTAGCAACACCTTTGAGTTTCTAGTTCGGATTTATCAACGTTTAATCCTCTCCACCGCTCCAAATCAAGGTAAACTTCTCACAACCCTAGATATTCGAGATTTGGGGTTTTCCATACGATCTCTTCGATCCAACATTGTTGTTATGTTAGAGTATATCGATTACGAGTTATCTACCTTGGATACATGTTTTCCTACGAATTTATTGGTATATTTAGGAGTTCTTGAGTATTTGGGATATTTGCCTTGCGATTCACTATCTACTAGAATTATTTAGGAACACATGTATCGGGGTAGTAATTTGAGTGATTCCAACTTATTTTCATACCGATGGAGTTTTGATAATTGAATTACGAACTTGTCTAGGTTCGGAGTTGTCGAATCCTTCAATCTTGGTACCTTGTCGTTCGTACCCTTTTCCTCTCGTTTCCAGGCAAGTGATTCTTGTGAAAGTTATGTTCTTAAATGTGAAAAGTAATGCATGTGATTGTGAGAGTTGCTTTCGTTCACTCCGAGAGGACCCGACGGGGTCGAGGAGGGTTCCGCTTATGTCGGTTCCGTGAACGTTTGGGTTAGCCACTCCGAGATGATCCGACGGGGTCGAGGAGGGATTCGCGCATTGTCGAGTCCACGGTTAATCAAGAGATATCATCATTTCCAAATATGTTTGGATAATTGTATTTTCCGGAAAATCATTATCATGGCTTTGAATTGGTGCATATGCTTTTATGTATAAGACTTGACATTTCACTTGTAATACTTGCCCTAACCCCTCTCGTTTGGGGAAAATTACTTTTGTGTTTTTCAGTCCTAAGGAACTTTACGAGCGCCGGACGATACGATGAGGATGGCGGCGTGATCGTGGCTAGTTGTGTTCTACTTTGTTTGGTCGTTGTTCTCTTCGGTCCATTTTATCCTTGTAATAATAAGTGGTACTCGAGTACTTTAGGAAAGTCCTTTTCCATTGTCGTACAACTTCTTGTATTTCTTCATGGTATTGTTTGTCCGTGGTTGAACTTCCTTGGTTGTATCGAGTTTATTGTTTCCCAAGTGGATTTTATTAAATTCAATACGTTGTGAGTGAGATAAGCCTAGTGAATCCCAGGTCGGGATTTACGGCGCTGTGATATTATCCGAATATCTCGGGGGGTGTTACATTGTCCAGGTGGAGCGGACTCGGCAAAATGCTCCAATTCTGCTAACAATGTCTCCGTCGTCACTGACGATGAAGAATTCTTTTGAGAATTTGGCATCCCCATGGTATGTCCGTTACCATGGAAAGGGGTGTGTCTTTTTGTTAGCGGGTTCACGGATTTACACATGGGCATTGAGTTGGCATTGATGCAAGATGTGTGGTGAAGATTGATGTCGAGGGTTGATGAACTTCCGGGTGACCAACAGGGAAGTTGTACCATAAACATTTCAGCAAGTTTTTCGACATGTGCCGAGGGTTCTTAGAATGGTTGATTCTAAGTGGTTGAAAATTCTTAGAATGGTTTATTCTAAGTGTTCTACTCATATGGTGAAGTAGGTTATTCTCTTTTGAGGATGATGGTTCTTTGTGTTAAGAATCATGATTCTCGATGAAGACAATGGTGTTTTCTTTCATATTTTAACAAGGTGGAGATTGTTGAAATAGTTGTTAAAAATGAAAGTGGAGATTTTGTCCCGCATTGGTTTGCTATCAAAGTATGTGGAGACTTTTAGGCTATATAAGGAGTTCAAAGGTCTTTGATACAAATGCACCAATCACTACTCTTTAGTCTTGTGATTACTTCTAGTTTGAAATTTCTTGCTCTTTATTTTAGAGGGGTAAGAGGTTTTCAAAGGCTTGTAATAGTGTAGGAGTTGGGAGTCGAGAGCTTGAGAGATTAGTCTATGTGATTGTAACAATTTGTCATATAGTGGAGTTTTCTCTCTGGATGCCCGTGGTTTTTCTCCGGTTTTGGAGTTTCCACGTATATTCTTGTGTTATTTATTTTTCTCAATTTTCGTTCTTTGGGAGGGTTGTTGGGGATTTTTGAGGCCGTTTTCCCAACAGAAAACATATCTCACTGTTCGAAATTCTCAACTAATGCCCATGCCCATGTCTCCACCATCATGTCCTCACGACATAGGATAAAGTAGTATATCAGCAAATTGGCGCTACCTTCACATAATCTCTTATGTCTCTACCCAAATCTCGATCATTGAACTTCTTGCACAAAATACTAACCTTAACATTTTTGGCATGGAGTATTTTGTGGAAAATACTGTCAGACCGAAGGAGATGGTTGTCAAGTGGATGAAATGTAGAGTTTCCAAAGTGCAATCCAGTGATCATGGTAAAATCATGTGTCGTGAAATGAATGGTTCTCCCGCAAACTTGGAACCATGACTCATCCGGGGGATTTGATCACCCTCCAACTAACAAGCAATAAGGTGACGTGGGGCAGTATTTGTACTCTCATTTCTCCTCACTTCAATCAAACGCCAAGGATCCCTTCGGTCAAGCTCTCAATATCACGCACACCAACTGAAGAATTATGGCCAATACATCTTAGTGTCTTAATTATCTCTTTGAATTAGACCCGACAATTTGCCACACGATACGAAAACGACACGAAAATTTAGTGTTTGGGTTTGCATTTTGAGTACACGACACGAAATTACACGAACACGAAAGTACACGACTGAGATTTAGTGTCGGTTTTGTGTTTACCCTTTGGGTACACGACACGAGGTATACGAAATAAATAAATAAATATTATTTTTTATTTAATTTAATAAAATTATATATTTTATGAATTCTGTTTATACTAAATTTTAAAATTTGAAAATATAATGTGAACTTTCATAAATTTCGTGCAAACATTTGTGTTTTCGTTGCCATTCGTTTAATTTCGTCTACTAAAATCTATAAAAATAATATTATAATATTAAAATTATTATTTTTTTAATATTTTAATATTTATTTTATATTATGTGCCTGACACGAAAACACGACACGAAACGACACGAATTTGAGCGGCACACGACACGACATGACACGAATTCATATAATGTCGTGTATGGTTTGGACTTTTAGTACACGAAACACGAAAATACACGACACGAACGAATTGCCAGGTCTACTTTGAATACCGCGTCCGTAAGTAAAGATTGACTTGTCGTGTAATAAAGCATAATGCGGGTCTCTTTCATACACAACCAGACTGCAATATAGACATATAAATCATAAGAACCATGATATAATGCCTAAGGAAACGAATACAAAAGAGACCTAGGCCTTGCACACGATCGATGCCCGTCGTGTGTAGACCATAGTGTGCAAGGTAGAAGCCTTGATCTTGTTGCCCACGACAGCTCACACAATCGATGCTCGTCGTGTGTAAACCATCGTGCCCACGAAATACCATCGTGCACACAATGGTCTCATCGTCTTCAGCACCATTGTGAGCCGATGAACAACCGTCGTGGATGCGACCGTGTGGGACTAAATTGCACCAATTTACAATACTTCAAACTTCAAAATAACGCTACCTAAACTTATACAAGCATATACATCAATCCTTACTACAATTATGCATGTACCAAGACATATGTTAAAAGCTTAAATTTTCAAAAAAAAAAAAATGGCAAACTCAGGGCACTAACCGGTGGCTCATTTGACGAAAGCCTCTTCAGACTGGGTGTCACTATTGTGTGAGAAACTTCTATCGTGTTTGGATTCTCTTCTGTAATCGGAGTCAGCTATTTTCTTGCCGGCGATGAGTTTAGGTTGGGGACCATGTGGTTCTACATACGAAAGAGAAAAAAATATATAATTTATTACTGTTATGGTTTGGTATTGAAAAAAATAGAGCCCAAATTAGTATAAGTAAAGTTTTATTGTGAGACAGTCTTGAAGACTTACTGTTACTGATATTGATTCCAATAAATTACTTCTCGACCAATGTAAGACGAATGAGTAATATATAAGTAAAGAGATTGACGATTATGAATAATAGGATTGACTTAGGACCCGAATAATTGATGGAATTGAACTGTCAGTTTCAATGTGATTCGATTTGGGTGTTAAGAAAAAACTATTAAAATGTTTGGGTTCATGTCTTTAAATAAACATCGGACGGATACTATATTTCCAACTTTCAAGAATCATAATAATCAATTAATTTCATTAAGCCAAAAAATACAGTATAAAAATATAAATCCTAATGGATGTATAGCTATTTTTATTATTTTGGTTTTTTCCCTAAAAAATCCGAAATAGCCGAATAACCAAAAAAATGGTTCTTTCTAAGAGATTAAACTGTAAATTTAGATTCCTTAGAAATTTTACTTCGGTTCTTAAAGAAAGAAGTCAAAAACCGAACCCGAGCAAATTTTAAATTTCTATTTATGATTTTTTTTTAAAGAACCGAACTATCCATGCCTACGAAATTGTAGATCTGGTTCTATAAAATATAATAGCAAAATGGCCTTGTAAATGTATAATCTCTAACATAGTAATGTGATTATTAAATACCTCAATTTTGATCATATTAAAAGCACAATATGCAAAATAATCCTTTTAATATTTTTAAAATCTTACTTTTAGTCCGAACTTTACAGGAAATTTTAGATTGCATGGTCACTCGATTGAAATCCGACTAGATTATAACTAAAATCGAGATTTCTTTATATAGTTATATGACAATTTTATAAACCATGCATTTTGCAACACAATTTTGGTTTTCTATAATTAAAATGACATTTTACAAATGTATTTCTAAGTATCATTTCGACACCACCGAAAATCAGAGATGTATTTGGCTTAGACTTAAATTCCTATTGATGGATCACTCGATACAGACATGTAGATCCATGGTGGAGGATTATCGGGGATCAATGGGGAGAGATACTTGTCACCTTCCTCTCTTTTATCCAGACTTCATCGAGTTTTGATATTGGGATTCGTTTAGCTACTCAATATTTGAGCCACATTTAGATTGGGTTGGATGCAGCTGCTATGTGTTAGCCCATACAATTAGTATTGTTATGTATTGGGCCTAGCCCAATTCTAGAATATTCCTAACTCTAGTATATATATATATATATATATATGTAATGTGTATGAGTATGAGATACTCATTCAAGTCAATACAGAATATTTGGCATATCAATTGTCTTACTACATGGTATCGGAGAAAACAACCACCCCATAAATCACGGTCCATTCCAAAAAAAAAAAAAAAAAAAAAACTACCACGCTCCTCTCTCCCTTCTCGTTCAACTCACCAGGCAACCTTTATTTTTTTTTATTCTTCTTCTCCTGCTGTCAAGCTATCACTTGTCTCTTCGTTGGTGATTTGTGTTTCAGTCACAAATCCGCACCATATACATAATAGCTTAGCTTTATAGACAAAAAAAAAAAAAAAAAAATCCGGTTGAAAACCCTAGCCGTTCAACCCAGACATCGTCTTCCTCAACCAAATCGCCAGCTTACCTTCTACATCCCCCTTAAAACCCTTCCTGTCCAACATCACACATCAATACCAACATGACCGGATCAAACGAGCAACCTTGTTGCAGTCGCCAAATATGTGTGTGGTTTTGAATTAGACACCTTCAAATACGCATGAGATGGTGTGTGTATGTCCATGTGAACTTGCCATGTTTGGACTTCAATGTATCGTCATGACGTGGAATGTCTGGATAGGTTATTCGAAATATCTCATTAAGACAATAAACGACACCCCATAGCCAGGTTGTTGCAATACTTTGTCTGCAACTAATGTTTCAACCAATCTAGACATATGCACCTTGTGACTTGTCAAGATCTGATGATATAGCTCATATAGTCCATCCAGAAGGGAGATTAACTCATCAAGACTATAGAGTTTGAAAAAGTTTATCCTAATTCCTAATATTTGTTTTCTCCTTAAATCCCAAATCCGATAAATCCATGTCCGAAGTCATTGACTTCATTGCATTCCCATGTTATTTTTCTATCATGTCAGCCATAAGTTCCCATTGAATTGAGAAACTAATGTGTCTCCAAGTGAACTTAGGCACAAACAAATCAAGTCGTCTTCAACAAGACACAAAGTTGTCCTAGTAACAAATTAAGTCCACAACCCTATAGTATCTAGACCTAATAGAGACCAAGTCTCAGCCCACTAACCAGTATATAAACGTGTTTCGGGAGAAGAATGGAGTGCGAACGGGTTACTCGAACGCGAACAGCGGCCGACGGGCACAGCACCGACGGAGATGACAAGAGAACACAGGAGGCGGAGGTGATGATTGTTGAATCATTAATTCCACATTAATCCCATATTGAAGGGTTGTGTTGAAGCATTGGTCCCACATTGAGGGGCTGTTTGTTTGGCCCTTAATGGTTACATTAAGAGCCTATCTCTGAATGGCTAAGAGGTCATGACTGTTTGGCAAACAAAATATGACCTCTTAATGGTTACAATAACCTCTTAACAATTAAGCATCCATACCCTCTCTCAACCATTAAGAGGCAAATAATTTCCAGCTTTACCCCTCCTCTTAAATTAAGAATTATTATTTATAATTATAATTATTATTTTTTAAATGAATTTAAATAAAAAAATATTAGACATAATTATTATTATAATTTTCTAAATGAATTAAATTAAAAAATATTATACATAATAATTATTATTATTTAAATGAATTAAATTAAAAAAATATTATGCATAATTATTATTATTATTTCAAATGAATTAAATTTAAAAATATTATACATAATAATAATATTAATTATTATTATTATTATTTTAAATGAATTAAATTTAAAAATATTATACATAATAATAATTATTATTATTATTTTAAATTAATTAAATTTAAAAATATTATACATAATTATTTATAAAAATTAGGGTTTTTATTTATAAAAATGAGAGGTTTTGGTACGCAAGGGGAGGAAAAATGAGAATTTTAATCGCTACTTTCATACAGAAGGGTAAAATGGTAATTTGTGACCATTTAGAGTTACCATTCAGAACAGTTACCAAACAACCAAATTTCATTCAGCACTCAACCATACAGAGCCTCTCAACCATTCTGGCCTCTCAACCATTCTGCACTAAATCATTCAGCAACTCCCAAACAGCCCCTGAGAAAATATAAGTCTTCTCATCAATATATAAAGATCATGGATTACTCCTCCAGTTGCAATTGGTTTTGAGATGGAACCCAGCAGGATCTCTACACGTGTGAGCCCAACGACCCACAATTTTCTAGCTCCCCCACCCGAGTTAAAAAGTCTATGCTGTATGTCTTGACTGCAGCTACGCATGAGGGGACGTGTTGAAGCATTCATCTCATGCTGGGAAAATACAAGTCTTGCCATTAATACATCAAAATTTTGGGCTACTCCTTTCATTGCCGCCTCTCATTGCCAATTTGTTTTGAGATGAAACTCCAGAATTTAGCAATAACAAAAGAGCATGGATGACAAGAGAACACGAGCGTCAACTGGGTTCACTATTTTTGTGTACATGAATAGGATCCGAAATCCAATAAGCTGAAAATCAAACGGACAATGGTGTATGAACGGGTGTGGAGTGACTCCATCTGGCGGTTGGGTGTTGCGATCTGGAGGGAGAATACGACAGTGATGGCCGTGATGGGCCGCGGTGATGTGAGTCATCACATGGTGGTTGGGCAGCGGTGGTGCGAATAGTAGTCTAGGGTTCAGCGTATCACTTGTTCTGGTGCCGAGTTGATAGCGAACATGATGTAGTTGAGAATTTGAATAAAGAAGAACAAAATTGGGAGAAAATTGAATAATCGACATTGAACGTTTATTACAATAAGAGTACTAAAACGCAACCCTTAACATATATATATATATATATATATATATATATATATATATATAGGATAAAGGTCCCCTTAGACTATGAAACAAACTATGATAAGGAAACTAAACAATATCAAATTCTATCACATCTTTCTAAATTAATGATTCTCTCAAGGCCTCAATAGCATGATAACACGGTGATGCCCGATTCGGGTCTCACTTATCCGGCCAAGATGCCGGAGAACCTATCAGGTCAAAAGAATGTTAACTGCAGATCAGATTTTTATCCTTACAACTATCTGTAAGTATCATCAGGAAACTCCCTAAAAAATTATCCGGAAAAAAAAAAACCACTAACCGTCAGCAGTGCTCTTCCCGTGTTATCGAGTTTCAAGGAAGGCCCTTTAATATCTGCTTCTAGAAAAAAGTGTTTTCCTTTCACTGCATCTGACATAGCAATCTCCCTTAATTCCTACACAAGCCACACATACATCAAATTTAAAAAAAAAAAAAAAAAAAAAAAAAAAAAAAAAAAAGAATTGTATGAAGGGAATTCAACAAAGTAGACCTCTATAAGCAAAAACTTGACCAAGAGGAAAACATATACTTACCAGAGCCTTGTCCAAGTTCTTCTCTGCCAGCTTCACCATTTGAAAGAAAAATGGAAAGAAAGATCAGCATAAATGGAACGGATTACATAAGTTTATAACGACAAGCAAGACAACCTTTTTCCTCGGTGCTGTAATAAGCTGGGTGTTTGATTCAGCATATGTTGCCATGTCAACAATTGCACCATTCACCTTATCCAATGTCAGTCTCTGTTTCATGTACCTACAGTTTGCTAAGCTTAGAGAGAGCCTTAAAACATTTTTACATATTTCGGATCACTTACGATGGCACGGAATTCAGCTCGTCTCCAGTGACATACCACATTGGTGGTGGGGCCATACCCTTCTTTTCCTGCTACAGATAAAGTAAAATTTTCATAACGTAAAACTACATAATTAAAAAAAAAAAAAAAAGACGAGCTATCATAACAGGACAGAGACCATTAAATTATATGTGAACAAGTTCCACCTTTAAACAGTCTGAAATTGTGACCACCAATTCCAGAAATTAATGCATCCAAAAACTAGTTAATGCATCCAAGGTTTCTTCACAATAACTAAAAGTAAAAGAATCTAGAAATAAGGGATTCATCATGCCTAATTCTATTTTTTCTTTGCGACCTTTGCTCTCAATTCTTTTAGCTTATGTATATTTTGGATGACTGCGTGAATCTCAAGCGAAATAAGAAGCTAAAAAGAGAACATTGTTGGCCTGCCATTCGATTCTTAGAATTCTCTGGCACAAATGAAAAAATGTCAAGGAAAATCAGACTTGTGCAAAATGCATATGAGTGAGAGAGAGGGAGGAAATTAGGGAGGAGGGATCGAGGGAGGAGGAGGGAGGGGGGGGGGGGGAAGGAGGGAGGGATGCGGGGACAGGGGGCGAGGGAGGGAGGGGGTGAGGGAGGGAGGGAGAGAGAGAGAGAGGGAGAGAGAGATAGATAGAGAGAGAGAGAGAGAGAGAGAGAGAGAGAGAGAGAGAGAGAGAGAGAGAGAGAGAGAGAGAGAGAGAGAGAGAGAGAGAGAGAGAGAGAGAGAGAGAGAGAGAGAGAGAGTACTTTAGGTGCAATATCCTCATGCTTTGAAGACTCAAATCCAGGATTCTGTTTATACTCCTCTCTTTGCACACTGAAACAGATATAAAAATAAATTTATCAGAGGATTACACCTTTATCGATCTAAAAAACACTTTAGCATGTAAACACAGCATTACCGTTTTGTAGTGTCCAGATTCAAGTTGGAAATTCTTTCGGGCACGGATGATGGGATAAAAGCAGAAATGCTCTCTAGTTTCTTTTGTTGCTGCAATGCTGCTTCTATTAACTTCTGCAAACATGATTAAGAAATTGAAAACTTAGTTCTAAATAACAGTGCGTGCGTGTGTCTATACTCATTGTCGCAATCAGATTTTTTTTTTTTTCTCCTTATAGTTACAGAAATGAGTCCTGACATGTCCTGTGTCGCAAGGCTATCCACTAAAAAAGACATTATAAAACATTCATTAGAGAAATGTAGAAAAATTTAATGGGACAGTTTATTTAAAAATGCCGGTGAAAACAAGTCATTTCCAAGTGTATATCTCTATCTATTATTCACTAATACAGTAACATGACATCATTCCAACTCCACAAATACACAAGCTATTTTGTAGTTAAAGCAACAAACTGTCACACTCTATTGAAAATTTTGTCACATGTTCAATAAACCATAAACATTTAATTAGAATTAACATTAAAGATATAGTACATCAGAATGGTTGGAATAACAGTTTTAATTATATAAAGTATTTATTAAGGTTTGCCAAATATCCTAAATCGGAGGATATCGAGAATCTCAGTGTTGGAGATGCTATGGGCGAGAAATGATTGCCAATAGTGGATATGGCCACGGCCAATTACATACATCCCACGTGCTTTGGCGGGAGTGGGCCCTATGTGGCCTTCTAGCCAGCAGCACCGGCTCCATAGTCGGGAGGAGTGCGATACTTGGCAAGAGTGTCGAGTGTCTTTGTCACCGACATAGCCGACAAACATACCCATGTGTTCAAAAGGAGTCGCACCAATTTGGGAGGTGACGAGGGAATTCGTGCGAGTCTTCATTTTTCATAGTGAGAGTGGAATGAGCATTTCCATTGTTTCCAATGAAGCCAAAGACTCCTTATTCTTTGGTTCTGGACTATAATGGAATAAAACAAAATGACGCACTAAACTGCATGCACTTCCTTTTCTCATGAAGTACTAATCATTCCATGCAATTCTCGATGCAATTTTCATTTTGGATCATCCGGAAACAGCCTCTCTGTGTTAAGACAGGGGTAAGGTTGTGTACATCCGATCCCCCGTTACCCCGCTTTTTGCGGGAGCCGTTGAGGCATTGGGGTAATGTTGTTGTTGTTGTTGTAGAGTGGAATGAGCAGTACACGAACTAGTCATTTTCCACCAATTTGAGTGTAGGGAAGAAGGAACCGGAGAGCAGGTATGGTTGGAAAGGGAGACATATACCTACTCCATTAGCTGTGAGAGCTGAGATTATTCGACCGTAATGCCCCACAATGAAGTTGACAGCCAAACAATCAGTGGGACCATCATCGATACGAAGTGATCCAGTGGACGGAAGCCACTTAGGGAATACCATGTCACCCGGAATCGGGCAACAAGAGTTCATTCGCTCCTTACGAGCATTTGGAGCTTTTGGGTGATGGAGTTGGCCATCAACTCAAGATCAACAGTAATCACGGTGGCGGTACCGTAATGAGAGCTTGGTCGAATGTAGAGACATCGATCAGAAACCAAGTTAACCATTGGGTCTTGATTTCCTTGGGCCATTTGGATCTGTTTGAAGGTATGCGACTGCTCAGATTAAGCAATAGCTCAAACTGGTGGACTCAAATTTAGGCTGACTGCTCAAATCACATGTATTTCGAAATTCAATGCTTAATTCAAACTCAAAAATCAAAGGTCTAGTCGAAAACTTTCGCAGAAACCTTCATCAGAATAATATTAACAAAAACAAAATCTGCTAATTTAAAATTTTAAATAAATCAAACTCAGAATAATTTACCCAACGAACCCACATCATAACAGAAACGCACGACGATAAAAAAAACATCGATAGAAACGAGGTTACTTTGGCTTTAGGGATAGCTTGAGCTTCATCACGCAACCGATGCTTGATATTTTGGACCTGAAGCTCCATGCCATTTAATGCCCCATCAATAGCAGATAAATCTCTGATGCTGCTCGCCGGATACACTGCTCGACAAAAGCCAGTTTGATTCCGGGTAAGGCAAATTGAGAATTAGTAATAAAAAAAAAAAGAGATAGATAAAACTGATTTTTTGTTCTTTAACTGTTGCGAGCAATGACAAGCTGTTGGAGCTCCGCAATTCGAGTGTTGAAAGAAGAAATCAGCGCATCAAGCGACGATCCTGCATCTTTCACATCCATCGTTCTCTTGGTCTGAGAGAGAGAGAGAGAGAGTCTGGGTAACTTCTTGAGGTCGAATTTTGAAAAAAAAAAAAAAAAAAAAAAAGGCGCTGCTGGTAAGTAGCGATTCTTGCTTAAAAATACGATACTACCCATTTTCTCTTGTAATTTTGCAATTTTTCAACTTCAGGCATATTAATTTACATTTTTAATATTAATAATTTGTAATTTTTTTATTAATAATTCAATTTAATATTTTAAAAATATGTATCCAGACAAATCTAACAAGATCATAAATAACTACGTTTTTTTCATTTTTTTTATTCCCACTGTATCGTAATTCATTTTGATTATATCAAATTGAACTTTGATTAGAGATTATTTCACAAAATACAATCTATAAAAATTATACTGTTAGAGTCATATTAATAAATATTAATTTAATATAATTTTTTAGTATTCTTTATTATTATATTTTGAGAAACTATTCACAATCAAAGTTAAATCTGAGAAAAGCAAGATATCGGGAAACTGGGGGAGTACATATATTCCCGCCATCTATGGCTGAGAATCGGGACATCCCGAGGTCCCGGTCCCGAGTTCCGAATGTCCCGATCTCGAAATAGACCAATTTGGTGGTCCCGGTCCCGGTCCCGGTCCCGATTCCGAGGATAATTTTTCGAAATGTCCCGAAATGTCCCGAAATCAGAAAAGGAAAAATAAAATTGATTGAAATTTAAATTTGCAATCGGGACTTCGGATAGTCCCGATCGGGATTTCGGGACTCCCGAGTCCCGAAATTACCAAAGTTTAAGGTCCCGGTCCCGGTCCGGTCCGGAAAAATTCGGGATTCGGGGTTCCGTTTCCCGTCGGGACTCGGGACGGGACCGGGACTCGGGATTTGTCGAGGGGAAATTCTCAGCCCTATCTCCATCCCACATCCCAGTTGAAGAGAGTAATATAGTTAAGATATAACTTTGTAATTTTAGACGTATTTATGAAGGTGCTGCACTCATTTTAAACCATCTAGTCTCACTTATTTTTTATTTTTCTTGCAGTCAACTAGTATTGTAAATTATATAACAAAAACTTTAGTTTAGGAATATTACATAAATTTCAATTAGATATTAAAATTTCATTTCGAAATGATCCTTTTCAAATGAGGCAAAATTATGTCTTGAAATGACCCTCTTCAAATGGAACGAATGAGTAAATCATAAAGTACGATCAAAAGATAATATATGAACGAAACAAAAAGTCCAAAGAATACAATAATAAAAAAACGGAGAAATATAAGATGTTTGTAGGATACTTGAGCATTTGTTTGTTTACCGTAATGGTTACATTAAGGCCTCTACGAATGTAAGAGTCGGAACTGTTGTGAAAAAAATATGACCTCTTAATGGTTACAATAACCCCTTAACCATTAAGCATCCATACCCTCTCTCAACCATTAAGAGGCAAACAATTTCCAGATTTACCCCTCCTAAATTAAGAATTATTATTCATAATTATTATTATTATTTTTTAAATAGATTTAAATAAAAAAAATATTAGACATAATTATTATTATAATTTTCTAAATGAATTAAATTAAAAAATATTATACATAATTATTATTATTATTTTAAATGAATTAAATCAAAAAATATTATGCATAATTATTATTATTATTTCAAATGAATTAAATTTAAAAATATTATACATAATAATAATAATTATTATTATTATTTTAAATGAATTAAATTTAAAAATATTATACATAATAATAATTATTATTATTATTTTAAATGAATTAAATTTAAAAATAGTATACACAATTATATATAAAAATTAGGGTTTTTATTTATAAAAATGAGAGGTTTTGGTACGCAGGGGGAGGAAAAATAAGATTTTTAATCGCTACTTTTATACAGAAGGATAAAATGGTAATTTGTTACCATTTAGAGTTACCATTCAGAACAGTTACCAAAAACCAAATTTCATTCTGCACTCAACCATACAGAGCCTCTCAACCATTCTGGTCTCTCAACCATTCTGCACTAAATCATTCAGCAACTGCCAAACAGTCCCTTCATTCGAATCTTCGATGTGCGAAATTATTCTACTACTAGTGCAAACCCCATGTAATACACGGGCACAACAATTCTTTCGACATGAAAAAACATCGTAATGAATGAGCAACTTATTGTTTATGTATTGTATATATATTAAGTTGATTAAAGTATATATCAATTCTAAAGTTCCATATTTAATATCTCAAAAAATTGATCATCAAGAAAGAAAATAACGGATCACTCTCTTATCCAAACAAAGACAATCCAAAAAGTAACCGACTCTAGGAAAACAAAATAATATCACAAATATATATACAGTAAATAAAAAATAAATAGACTACGGGTTTCAAAAGATTGAAAATAATAATAAGATTATAAGTACGTGTAATACATGATGGTACAAATAAATAGGTGATTGTACAAAATAAACATATATTGCCAAGTAAGAGTATTATTTTAATCCAATTTACTGCAAGTGAGAATTAATTTTTATTACCCAACCACAAAATAACAAGACATTCATAAGAATATAAATTATTGATACTATTTTTTGTTAAAAAATTAAAGTATTCATTACTTTTTATGAGCAGTGATCGTGTCCTAGCCCATGATGATTGCACACGAACGTTGTCCATCATGTGCAGCGATCGTGTCCGTGCCCACAATTGCATACGATCACGCCCCATCGTGTGTAGCGATCGCGTCCTTGCCACGATCGTTGTACACAATCGCCGAATTTGTGTTTCTATCAATTTTAAGGGTAATATTGTCTTTGGTATCAATAATTTTTATTTTTCGTGTCCTTACCACGATCACTGTATACGATCGCATCACATCGTGTGCAGCGGTCGCGTCCTTGCCACGATCGCTGCACACAATGACTGAGTTTGTGTTTCTATCGATTTTAAGTGGATTATGTCTTTGATATCAATAATTATTTTTATAGATAACATTATATAACTTGTATATTGTATGGATTCGTATTAAAAAAGATAGGACTCTTACTACAACTTTTAAGGTCTGTTTGGTTCGAATGAGGGGAAGCGAGGGGAGGATTTTATGGAATGACGGGAAAGTGAGGGAGGGAATTTAAAATATATTTACATTGTTTAAAAAGATTATGTAGGTGAAAAGGGGAGGGAAGTAGAAGCAAGTTTGGTGAATAGAAGAGAGTGGAGGGAAAATAAATTAAATTAGACTATTATACCCTTAATATATTTATTATTATATTTAATCTTAAAAGTTTAAGTAAATGTATTTAAGTAATTAGATAAATAAATTTTTCTTCCTCCTCCAAATATCTCGAACATTGGATGGGAAGTGAAATGAAGGAAGGGAGGGAAAATGGATTAAAAATTTTCCTCCTTTCCCCTTCTATTTTTATGAACCAAACAAATAGATTTAATTAAAATTCCTCTCTCCCCTTCCCTCCCTTTCAAATCCCTCAACCAAAAAGTCTCTTAAAACAAAAAATTAAATTAAACATATCTAGTAAGCCATTTGGCAGATTTTTTTTGTCACTATTCGATATAATTTAAATATAAGATAAATGATTATTAAGGAACTATTAACAACTAATTAATTTTGCATATTCTATCCCTTACCTTCATGGCATTGAAATTAAGTTTATACTCTCAATTAGAAAAAAAAAATACCAAATTTAAAAATTGAAAAGGATGAGGTGATCTCTCACGGTTATCCTTTTTCCAACAAATAATTGACCAATTCTCTATTGCTAGAACATATCTGAATACAGTCCTACAACGTAGGACCACCTTCTCAACATAGACTGTGAAGAATACCAGATTGATGAGTGTAAAATAACATTGATTTATCAAATTGTAAGAGCATTGAATAAAAGGAAGATGTGTTGAGAATTTGTTTGAAGCATTGTGCTAAAAAACATGGTTCTAAAAAACGCTAGGCGTTAGGCGTTCGGATTCTTGTAACGCCAGGAAGGATCTTCGAGGATTAATCGGGAATTAATCGGATTTAGGCGGATTTATTTTTATTATTATTTTAATCATTTTTATATATAAAAAATTATATATATGTAAAATAATTAAAAATAATTAAAATTTAACCATTTTAACATATATATAATCAATTATATATTGAATTTGAAATACTGATATAGATATTAATGAGTCCATATTATCCATAATATCTCAATTTAGGAATTTATAGTACTATTAGAACAAAATAAAAAACAAAAAAGTATAACCGCCAGTGATCCGCCAGTCGCAATCGCGTATTAGGAAATTTGAAACGTTGATATAGGTATAAAGTAGTCAAAGTATCTTAGATTGCCTTCATAGGTCCCTACAGCCTAGACGATCGATTCATTACCCAAACGCCAAGATCTGGCGCTAGGCCATAATCGGGCAGCGAGAGAACCTTCTAGGGATTAATCGGAGGATTAATCGGCCTAGGCGGGGATTTTTAGAACACTGCTAAAAAATAAATAAGCATCATATTGACTTCAAGGTTTGGTCATAGGTTTAAATAAACTCTTTAATTTATTTAAAAATTTAAGGATACCATATACCATTAATGAATAAAAAATTCGAATTGGTGAACCTTTCAAATTTTACGCTTTCCAATTTGTAAGGTTTTTCTTTTGAAACCCTTACTACAGGTAGTAGGAATCGAAACTATTTAGAAGGAGTTATGTTTGAAAACTCATACTTTCAAAAAACTCATACTTTTAGTTTTTTAGGGGTCGAAACTATTTAGAAGGGGTTATGTTTGAAAACTCATACTTTCAGAAAACCCATACTTTTAGTTTTGTTGGGATCGAAACTATTTAGAAGGGGTTATGTTTCAAAACTCCTACTTTCAGAAAACCCCTACATATTGTTAGTTTAATTTTTAAAATTGAATTGTACACTCCCGCTTTAATTAACAACATGTAGGGGTTATGTTTCAAAACCCCTACATTAGTTTAATTTTTAAAATTGAATTGTACACTCCCACTTTAATTAATCCTTACTTTCAGAAAACCCCTACTTTCAGACACATGTCGAATTTTTACACGGAGTCGCACTAAGAAAATACAAAAAAAAACATCTAACACGAGTTAGATTTGTAGATGTGATATATATATATATATATATATATATGTAAAAGTGTGCCACGTGTTGTATTTTTACATGGGGTCGCACTACAGACGGTACGTCCGTAGATTAAACCTTGGCTTCAAATACAAAGTATCAAAAGGTATGATTTTTTTGAAAGAAATGCTAACTAAAAAACAGGGCCGATCTTGACCACGGGCAGTCCTTGCAACTGCCCAGGGTATCATAAGTTCAAGGTGAAGCAATTTGTTATATGTGTTAACCTAGAATTATATTTACCATTTGAACTTAAATTTGGCCCTGATTGAACATAGATTTGAATCATCCATTTTAATTTTGTTGAAGTGGCCCGGTTTCATGTTTTATTAATTTTGAAGTATTAATTTGTTTATCAAGCAATAATAAAAAAATATTTGAAATAGTTCCTAAAAGTCTTATAGGGGCAACATTTGGTTTTTTCGTCCCGTAAACCAGAAACTCCAAGATTGGCTTCCTAAAAAATAACCTTAAAAAGAAGAGGAGAAATTAACAAATGAAAGGGAAAGAAACCCTAAAAAAGAAAATCCTTAAGGAAAAAAAAAAACAAAATAAAAATTCCTAAATTGAAAAACTAGACAAAAATAAATTTCAAACGGACGCGGTGTGACAACTTTTTTCTCATTTTTTTTCCCCATAAGCCTATGTTTTTTTGGACTGAATGAATCTGAACTGAACTGAACTGAACTGAAAAATATATTAAGGGTAAATAATTATAATAATAATGGTAAATAATAATAATAATAGTAATCAACAACAACGATAATAGTAATATTAACAATAATAATAATTAAGATTAATAATAATAATAAGAAGAAGAAGAATGAAATCGAATCGAATCAATCGAATCGAATGGACACAGGTGACCAATTGAATGGACTCGAATCGAATCGAAAAATCAAAAGCAATCAGCCAAACGAGGTCTAACTAGATTCTCTGGTGCGATGCACAAGACACTAAAATATATATTTTTTTCGATCCCTGAATTTATTCTTGAGGATTTTCGACATGAATTTTAATAAAAAAAACTTATTGAGTGTATTATAGAGTTTAATATAATTAGAAAAAAAGTCTCACATTAGCATAATGTTAAGTCAGTTCGTGTCCGTTACATGAATAAATTTCGGAGACATACTGAGAAAAAGTATGAACAAATTTTGGAAACGAAAATAGTATGTCAAGTCTTAATATAGGTGCCTGTGCAGTGTATGTTTTACTATTTTTAGTTATTATAATTAAATAAATATCATAATTTATTTTTATGTAGCAGTAAAGTCTTAAATCTAATTTCATAAAAGTGAGTTAATTTACTTTTATTTTATATCAATTAATTTTATTAAAAATTAATATTCATATTTTTCTAATATAAACGTTTTTTGTGCAATAAGTCATTAATGTAAATCCATCAAATTTATTATATTAAATATGAATATCTAATTGAAGATCATGAAGAATTGATTTGATATATTTTTCATTAAAAATAAACTTGATATAAAAAATTATAAATATTAGAATTTTAAGCTTAAGAAATGAAGAAAGAATTTTTCTATATGCAGATGAGTGTGAGGTGTGGAATAAAACTCCAAAAACACATATTCAAAAATTTTTTTTTTTTCTATTTTTTCTTAAAATCTAAGAATACATCTCTCCGTATATGCTACGGTTAAACCTCGATAAATGAATGTCCGATAAATGAATAACCTCGCGAAATGAATAATTTTCTCCGGTCCCAACTGTTTATAACATGTTAAAATTTTATTTCGATAAATGAATAATTTCGCTAAATGAATATTTTTATCCGGTTCCGATCATATTTATTTATCGAAGTTTCACGCTATACTCTTTAAGAAAAATCTAAAAACTTAGAAAATAACACGTATCACGACTCTTTTTCGATAAAAATATAGATTACAGTAAAGTAATACATTATTGAATATTAATACATTATTGAATAAAATAAAAGAAATCAAAGACATACTTCTCATCAAACTAGTGTGTGTGTGTGTGTAATGGGTTTAAGTTAAGATTTACATGACATTAGAAATTAAACAAATGGAGTGGCGTGGGGATAAGAGTGGGATTGCGCAGGTTCAGGTACCAAGATGCGGGACTTTAACATGACACAACGAGTTTCGGAGTCGGTACCCTCACAAATCCCATAGCCATCTCGACATCCACCCCGCCCACATACACACACATGATACAGACATAATGGTTCATTAGATATCTAAATTTGAGACACAAAGTTGATAAGCAGGGTACAGTTAAATCTCGATAAACGAATATTTAATAAACGAATAATTTTGTTAAATAAATAATTTTTTTCGGTCCCAACTCTTTATAACATGTTCAAATTTTCTTTCGATAAATGAATAATTTCGTTAAATGAATATTTTTCTCCGATCCCGATCATATTCATTTATCGAGGTTTTACTGTATCATGTATTTTCTTTGTTCCGTTCAAAATTTTATATTTATTTTTTTAATTTTTTAAAATTTTATATTTGTCATTTTCACATAATTAAATCAAACAATCTCATTTACTTTTTAATCTCCACCACATTTTTATTTTTAATATTCACCACACAATTATCACCATTACTTACATAAGTCATTATATAAAATACAACAAATGTACACTCTTTGCCGACCTTTAGAATGGAGTACACAATTATTGTCATGTATAGGGCTTGCTTTTCCATATTTTAATTTTTAAATTCATATTCCAAAGCAATGAGGTATGGGCTATGTTGCACACGTGCGGGGGCGGGTGCGGGTGCGAGCAGATACGGGTGCGGGGATACGGTTTTTTAAAAATGTTAAGGTGCAATACGGTAAGGATACGTCTGTTTATTTTATATTTTATTATATATAACACTTGTTAAATATAAAAAACAACAATTCAAATATCACCATAAAATCAATTCAAATATATAAAACAAGTCATACAAAAAACAATTCAAAATGGCTTTGAGCAGCGGAGCTTTCTAATGTTGTCCGTGAATACTGCTAAAGGTAAAAGTAATTACTTATTAAATGATTTACTTTTTGTATTTTAATTTATTTGATTTACTTTTTAAAAATTACAAAAAAAAACTTAAAAAAGAAAATGGACTCGCGTATCACCGCAGGATACGCGTATCCTAACCGGATACGCGTATCCCGGCACGGATACGCGTATCTGTGCGTGAGATCTGCGAGTCCGAATTTTTTCTTTTTGCGCGGATTCGCCACGTGGCGAATCCCGTGCGAATCCCACGCGAATCGCACCCGCACCCGCACTCATGCAGTATCCAATACTGCATACTGCCCAATTTTCAAAATTTCGTGCATCATAAGGTATGGGTTTTTAAAACCTAGGAGAAAGGCGATTTTGATCATTAAGTTGGTGAATGACAAAAATTTAATTTTTTTATTTTTAATTATAAAATAATAGTAACAATGATATAATATAATAATAATAATAATAATAATAAAATAATTTAAAGTGTTTGATAGAAAGTAATTTTAATATTTTTTTTAAATAGCAATTGAAGATTGAAAGATAGAATGTATTAGTGATAAACTGTTTAACGTGAGCTTGTTGGAATTATAAACATAAAGCTCTTAAAGAGAGAAAAAGGTTAACGTAACGCTTGGAGTGGGACGTAGGAAATATTAACTTTAATTAATCTATTTTTTAGTTTATTTTTTGATGAAATTTGATGAGGATAACTTATACAAGATGAGAAATTTTCTCACCAAATTTTATTGAACATTCCAATCAAAATAGCATGTTCAGGAAATTTCAAGCGCTTTGAGTAGTTGTTTGTTGATTATGTACAATTGTACAATATTGATATCTAATCTGGATTGTATATTGTGGGCTGTTTTGATCATGCCATTAATCAGTTAGACAATTGAGGTATTCTACTTGAATTAAAGTTTACTATTTATTCAATTAACATAATTTAAATATAATAAATTGAACACTTATATGTAATTATCTGTTATACGCAATAACCAACATTAGAGTTTCAACTTATCAACCGAGATGGTCGAGCTTGACTTGTTTTTAGCAAAGTCATCTTCGCTGAAGACAAGCAGTCAAGCACTTATTCCGATCGTAACAATACATAATGTATTTCTTGTTGTTATAACCGAATTACTCATGTGAATATATATATATATATATATATATATATATATATATTTGCCATTGATTTTATGTCCCAAAAAAAATAACTATCAATTTTGGTCTCATAACTATTTATTATGTCCACTTTTGATCCAATTTCCGTTGGAAATGAAAACGACGTCGTTCTAGAAAATTATACCAAATTCGATCTGCATGTTACTAGTATACGATTCGAAACGTAGTTTTGTTTCTCTAATAGAAATTGGACCAAAATGACACAACTGAAATAGTTATAGAATTAAAATTAAATTATTAAATTTTTTGGGACTAAAATAATTAAAATTAAATAATTAAAATTTTTGGGAATAAAACCAAGAACGGACTAATAAATTATGAGACAATTTTGTTTTCACCACTCCTAACCCCACTCCTAGCTCCATTACAAGACTTGAACGAAGATTAAAAGCCATGCATACTTTAGTGTAACTTGGGTTTCATTTTTCCTGATAGAAGTGCAATAAGTTGCATTCCCCATGAGATTAGTGATTGTAATCGATCGAATTAAGTATATTAATTAAATAAATTCGACGACAAATAATTAAATTAATCTTTGACTTGCTGATTTTAATTGAAGATAATATTATCCTCGATTTTCAAACAAATCTTAGGAAAAAAACAAAAAAAAAAGCTTATCACCTTTTTCCTGTTTTCTCACATTAATTATTAAATAGAAACCCTGGTCAATTCCCCACACAAAATGACAATTTCATACAAAACTTGACATATGTACAAAAAAAGACAGCAAAAATAATTAAGGGTTCCTCGGTTGAGACAAATTGGACATGCTCTTGCTTTGGTGCTTCTCATGTTCTTTTTTCTTGCCTCCTTTTATTTTTATTTTTATTTTTATAGGGTTGTGAAAGAGACATATACTCCCTCCGTCACTGAAGTATAGGTACTGGTGAGTCGCACGAGTTTTAATAAAGGATGGGTTGAGTGAAGAGAGAGTGATTTTATAGAAAGAAGTCCTGTGTTGAGTGGAGAGAGAGTATGACTTTATAGAAAGAAAGAGTAAAGTGATTTTACTAAAAAGGTAATGTGCCTTCTTAGGCTTGAGCGAGAGTAGTACTAGGATGAGTGACCCCCTGGGAAGTCCTCGTGTTGCACCCCCTTTCTTTCCATTGTTTTCAATGGAGCCAAAGACTCCTTATTCTTTGGTTCTGGATTATAATGGAATAAAACAAAATGACACACTAAACTGATTGCACTTCTTTTTCTCATGAAGTACTAGTCATTCCATGCAATTCTCGATGCAATTTTCATTTTGGATCATCCGAAAACAGCCTCTCTGTGTTAAGACAGGGGTAAGGCTGCGTACATCCGATCCCCCCTTACCCCGCTTTTTGCGGGAGCCGTTGAGGCATTGGGGTAATGTTGTGGTTATTGTTGTTGTTTGTGTAATGTGCCTACTTAGGGCTGAGAATTTGGGACCGGGAAATCTCGAGACCCGGTCCCGTCTCGAGTCCCGACGGGAAACGGGACCCCGAGTCCCGAATTTTATGGGATTGGGACCGGGACCGGGACATGAGGTGTTGTAATTTCGGGACTCGGGAGTCCCGAGTCCCGATCAGGACTATCCCGAAGTCCCGATTGAAATTTCTAATTTCAATTAAGCCCCTTATTAGTTTTCCCTATCGCAGTTAATACATTATGTATCTTGTTTTTTACTTAGTCTTCTCATTTAGTTTAGCAAATGTTCCTCCGCTAGACGCTCAAACTTGATTGCGGCAATGCAGCATGTAGACGAAGAGGAGGATATTAACAAATCTTATTTTCCTTTTCTATCTGTTCTGTAATGATGATCTTCTTCTTGAGTTTTGACAAAGAAAATCTCATCATGATTTTCTGCCAATTTTTTTTTCCTTTTCTGATCTTGGGTATTTTTTCCCGATCGGGACATTCGGGACATTCCGGAAAATTATCTTCCGGGACTTACATTTATCCCATTTCGGGAATCGGGACTCCCGAAGTCGCGAACGGGACCGGTCCGGGACCACCAAATTGATGATTTTGGGGACCGGGATAATCGGGATTCGGGACCGGGACCTCGAGATTTCCCAATTCTCAGTCCTATGCCTACTCTTTAGGAACAGACGAAAATGATAAAAAGTGTGTATAGTTAAGAGACGTAGGTAGTATATAAAAGAGACCCTCATATGCATATTGTCTCTTCTTTACTATCGTCACCCATAATTATACATTTGCGTGTTCTGATGAAGAAACCTAGCTAGTTAAACTCCTCCATTAATATCTGCATTTAATACCCCTTCATTTTTTTATTTTCAGAATAGGATATATATTTTACTTTGTTGCTTCACATGTCGACAGTCTTATGGTCTCTTGTGCTGGTACTGCTTCTTTGTTTCTCTTCCCATGCATGTAATGCTCGAACTTCCCGAGTACTTCACAAGGATACAGCAGAAACAGTCCACCGGTACTCGATTGGGAAGGTTTGCTCAGTTTCTCATCAACTATGTATTACTTCTTGTGCGTGTGCGCGCGCGCGCGCGTGTTCTTGAGAGCGAGCCAAATTACCAAAAACCTAGTTATCTTTCAAAATTACTAGCAATCTATATTTTGTTCTTGTTTTTTTTTTTTTTTTTAACAAAATCTACACTTTTTTTTCCAAAGAAAAGTAGCCATTTTTTGAATCCGTCGGTAAATAATTTACGGAGTGTTTTGATGAGGGAAATTTATCCGTAGACGCCTTACTGATGGATTTTTGGGTTTTACTGACGAAAAAATCGGTCGGTAATTCACGATTTTCTTGTAGTTAACCCTCATTGCATATTTGGCCGGACGTTTCCTCTCGTACTGAGAAATGTATCGGTCCGAAGAGCTAAAAAGCCGAAGCCGAAATTGGAACGATCATAAACAGGGGCGCAACTACATAGGGGCGGGAGGGGCGCCCGACCCCCTGAAATTTTTTTTGCGATGTAGGGGGTATATAGTTTTCGTGTAGAAAAATTTCGGTATATTCGGTTTCGACCCCCTAAAATTTCGGTATTACCCGAAAAATAGCGTTAGGAAAAAAAAATTTAGATCCCGACCCCCCACTGAAAATTTTCTAGCTTCGCCACTTATCATAAACAACTATAAAAGAAGACATTTTCGTTACAAATGATTTTCCTTTTTTTGGTAAATTATGTATGCTAAATTCCATTTGGTGGTTTTTCATAATGTACCTAATATATGTGTATGTATATAATATTACAATACTTGATCATATGCAATGTATTAATTAGAAGTTTGCGAAACCGATCTTGATTTAGTATACTAATATTCTATGCAGAAGAATGATCACAAGTTAAATCCAGGTAGGGTTCCCTCTAAAGAGAAGATGATGATCAATAGTACTGAATCAGGTGAGCCCGTAAAAAATCACGAGGCGAAAGGTGATTCGATAAAAAAATCATCAGATACCTCAAAGGATGATGAATCTCTTTCTTATGTTTCTTGGAGGGTGCCTCACAAGAAGAGAGGAGGAGAGCAAGAACCCGAGTTTAACTTGGACTATTTGCCGCCAAGAACACACCCTCCGTCTCACAATTGATGTCGTTTCACGAGCATTTTAATTAGGCAAGATCTATTTGATATCTAGGGATCAAGTAGCTGTAGGGTCTAAGAAGATATATATACATATCTCTGTCGTCCACAACAATTTTTTCATAAGATAAACTTTTATTTTACGTAAGAAACATGATGGTCGACGCTGTTATGTGTATTGGAGAAACGTGATGTTTTTGAACAACTTGTTAACCATTTTGTATCATCGATCGAAGCTTTTAATTTCAATCACTTCATATCGGATCTTCTCATTTGGTTTTCAATCTAATGTATAAAGACGTCATGCATGCATACTGTTGAAGCATCAATCCCACATCGATCGGGAAACTATTAGGCTTGCCTTGCATAATGATCATGTGCTACTTTTCTCATTGCCAATTTGTTGTGAGATGGAACTCGAGACTTTAACACATACCCCGAATGTTGGACTTTGTACTTCATAAATAAGAAGCAGATGGAATTTTGCATTATGTATTTAATTTACAATCTAAAGATACCTCTTGTAATTTCTTGGATCATTATTTTCTATTGCAATCATTAGCTTTTTTATCAACTCTTTCGTGTAAATTATATCGTACATTCAGTGCTACGGCTTCACAAAAATGAACTTTTTTTATAAGATCCAAAGAATAAAAAGATAACTAAATAAATAAATTAATCGCGTCACATTTGAGAAATTAAAAAGTTATGAGTTGTTTCGGACCAACATCGTAAGCATGAAGGCCTGTCAACAGTCGTATCAATTATCATCTATGGAGAATTATATATAACAAAATGTAAGTAAATTTCATTACAAGTAATATGGCAGACCTGAAATACAGGCATAATATGGCAGCTAAACCTGAAATGAAGTCCTGAAATCTAGGCATTATAACAAAATGTACCACAACAAAATAGCTACACCAGAACAAAATTGTAATATCAATTCTAAAACAATTAAATTCAAACAAACACCATCAGGTTCATTAAGAAACATATATATCACCAGTGGCGGAAGCAGAGCATTTATTCAGGAGGGCCCGGAATTATAAAAATAGAAATGGTACAATACAACTGAAATTCTAAAAAGTATGACCACTAAAACTTATTTTCTTCAACATCTTCATAAAACTATATTTCTTCAATAGTTGGAAGGTGTGAAACCCCATGATACAATCAGACTTCAACCAGTTGAAGGTAATATTTTAGGAGTTATTAAGCTCTGTGGGTCAATAACCCTTTTTCCACTTGAAAAATTTAACTCACTAGCAACTGTTGTAGCTTGAATGGCTTGTATATCCCTTGCAACAACTGCCAAGGTGAGATATGTATTGCCATTACGTGCCCGCCAATCCAAAATCTTGAACTTAACACGATCATTTAGCTTCTCAATAGGATCAAGCAAATATATCTATTTCAGACCTGACCACCATTTATTTACCATCTTCGAGTTGCCTATTCCAGTCTTCAATCGTGTCTCACCTTCTTCCCACAAACATTTCCTCTTATTCTCTGACATGTAACCTCACAATAATCCTTCACACAATCCGACCTTCTTTTGACCTCTGTCATATTCATGTCAAGCATTTTCTCGAAATTTCTTTCCAAATACTTAGGGGCGTTTGGTTCGCATAATATTTTTGGATGGAATGGAATCTGTCAAAGAAATTTGACTTTGAAGGAATTAAAATGGAATGTTATCACGTTTGACCACCTGTTTGGTTGACACGAATTGTAATGGAATCTGTAAAAGGAATTGGAATCTGTCTATTTGGTTCACATAATGTAACTTCGGAATTGGAATGAAATATTGGTAAATGACGAAAATACCATTTAACGTATTTTTTTTTAATTTAATGTATTAAATTAGAAAAACTAATAAAATATCATTTAATAATCAAGTGGTCGAAGGTGGTGGCCGGTGGTGGCCGGAAGAGAGATGGCGGGTGGTGGCGACCAGTGGTAGTGGAATGAGGTGGCGGCCGAAGGTGGTGGCCGATTGTGGCGGCCGGTGGCGGCGGCCGAAGGTGGCTGGAGGTGATGGACGGTGATGGACGAAGGTGGTGGTGGACGGATGAGAGGTGACCGGTGGTGGTGGCCGGAGATGGTGGCTAGTGGTGGTGGCCGTAAATGGTGGACGGTGATGGTGGACGGAGGTGGCGACGGCCGAAGGTGGTGGCCGATGGCAGCGGCCGAAGGTGGCTGGAGGTGATGGACGGTAGTGGACGAAGGTGGTGGTGGACGGAGGAGAGGTGGCCAGTGGTGGTGGCGGCCGGAGATGGTGGCCAGTGGTGGTGGTCGTAGGTGGTGGCCGGAGGAGAGGTGACTGGTGGTGGTGGACGGAGTTGGCGGCCGAAGGTGGTGGCCGGTGGTGGTGGACGAAGTTGGCGGCCGAAGGTGGTGGCCGGTGGTGGCGGCCGAAGGTGGCTGGAGGGGATGGACGGTGGTGGACGAATGTGGTGGTCGGTGGCGGTGGACGGAGGAGAGGTGGCTGGTGGTGGTGGCCGGAGATGGTAGTCGGTGGTGGTGGTGGTCGTAGGTGGTGGCCGGTGATGGTGGATGGAGGTGGCGGATGGGATAATATAGTCTTTTTGGGAAAATTGGATGGAATGGAATGGAATTCCTTCTCAATTGTGATGGAATGACCAAATCCATGAATGGTGGAATGTGTGGAATTTAATTCCATTCTATCGGCAAACCAAACACCTGAATGGAATTTGGTCGACGGAATTGATCATTCCAATCCCTTCAAATTCCGTCGGAATCCTGCGAACCAAACACCCCTTAAGCTTAAACTTCGAAGTCCGATACAAGTGCCACAAGAAATAACTCATTAATATCATCTACCTTGTCAAAGTACTTATGTATTTTTTTTTCATCTTTTGAGCCATATCATACAACAACAAATCAGTTGCATTAGAATGTTCATCTATAGGCTTTTCACAAACTCATCGATCTCAGCGACAATTAAAACTATGTCTTGAAAAGCTAACTGGGTAGTAGGCTTAAATGTGAGCTCACATTCAATGTAACTAGGGTCTTTCTTGGATAGGTAGGAGTTGTAGTACATGTATACATGTAGTCTTCTTATATCCATCAGATCAAATCAAAATTTATCATGATTATTGATCATTGATACTACAATCTATATGTTGTAGTGTTATCAAAATTATGTTGTAGTTTTATTGTTTGTTTATAATTTTGAAAAAAAAAACAGCTAAATATGAAATTACAGTAATACCCTTAAAAAGTCACAAATCTATTATTAATTTGTCTAACTCTCGAAAGTAATTTTTTTATGACATAATCATATTATTAGATAATTATTAATTTTATACTTAAAAATTCAACTCCAAAATAGATTAACTAAATTATCAGATAAATTAAAATTATTTTAGAAATTCAAAAAACATTAATTAATAATTAGAAAAGTTGTATATAAATGAATTCTGAAAAACTGAAAATGCTACAATAAATAACTGTAAAAATACAAATTAATTTTAAATTTTAAAAATGAATCCTAAAATAAATTAAAAATATAAATCACAAAAACATATATAAAATATAGTTAAATTCCCAAAAAAATATAATAGATTCTAAAATATTAAAGATAAATATTAAAAATAAAACAAAAATTAAAAAATATTTATATAGACTAGAATATGAAAAAAACTGAAATATTAGCAATTTTAAAATTAATAATATCTTAAGATTTGTTTATAATATTTATAATTTTGAAATTTGGTTTTTAGCATCTTTTTAATATTTTAAAATTTATTGGTATTTTCTGGAATGATTTTTTTCTTGATTATATATAATTTCAGAATTTACTTGTAATCAAGGTCGGTTGTGTTTTTAAATATAATATATATTTCAAATTTGAGTATGTGCTTAATATTTGGAATAGTTGTTCTTATCCATTTTTGTATTCAAAGTTTACCTTCACTTAACTTAATTTTACCCATGATGGTCAAATAATATAGGATGCACGATCCACACTGTATTTTTTGGATTTACTGATAAAATATTTTATTTTGAATGATACAATTATATTTTTCAATATTTTTTAATTATATTTTTTATAATTTATTGTAGTTTTCTAATTTTATTCTTCACTTTATTTGTATGTTTGTAGATCTATTAAAATAAATACATTTTAAAGAACTAATATTAATTTTTTGAGAATTTGTATTAATATTATCATTTACTTCTAATTTTTAGGATTTACTTATGAAATGTAGAATTAATTATTATTTTCTTAGAATTTTTACATACTTTTTTTGGCATTTATTTGTACTTTTTCTATATTTATTTATATTATTTGTTTTATAGGATTTATTTATATTATTATAAATTTATTAAAATCGATAATAAATATTTGCATCTTATTTAATTCGATAAACCTATTATAATGTCAGGATATTCTTATTTATTTATATTTTATGGATTTATTTGTACAATATTTTTATTTTATAGATTTATTTAATTTATATTATTAATATGGATCTATTTTTATGATTTTTTGTAATTTTTAACTAATTATTATTTTATATATTATTTTTTATATTTTTAACATTTATTTGTCTTTTTTAGAATTTGTTTGTATTTTTTCAAATACTATTATACTTGATCGGATTTATTTTGTAGTTTCTTATATTTATTTGTGAATTTTAGAATTCATATAAATTTTATTATAATTTTTGAAAATTATTTTATAATTCAGATGATTTTTTTTGTGTAATTTACATTGTAAAAATAAAAGAAGAGAAATTTTCTATTTATTTATTTCTTTTCTCAACTTAAGGTTATTTTTGTACTTAAACAATTTTAAATTTATATTTTATATACTTATTCAATACAATCCTAATACTTACCTGCATACAGGTAGTACAATGTCTACTTATTCCAAGAAAATCCCATGTAACTAAATAAAATACCCTGAAAAACCTTACAGTATTTCAGCATTTGCCCAGTTTGCAACTTCTGATAGCCCAACCCTCATCTTTGATGCTCTAGACTATGTTGGAGCCAATACATATTCTACTTCCTGATTTTCCTCGTCCCCTCATCTTCGGCATCATCCTCATCAAATTACGACCTATAAAATAAAAAATATATGGAATACGCATCAATAATTAAATTTTACCAAATAATTAATAGAATTACATAACATATCAACATCAAAGAATTTTATTTACCTATACTTTATATCTTCTTCAGATGCCATCATATCACATCTAGTGTTTAAACATCCAATTTCTTACACTCTAGTTTTGTCTTTTCTACACAACTTCTAAAAACATCTGAACGAACAAGACGAATTTGAGCCGGCCCTTCACTAAATCTAAATGTAGTCAACATTGTTAACACAACAAAAATCCACCCCACAATGTCTAAGATACTGAACCAAAACATCGATTTACCAAATGACAGGGGCGGACGCAGGATTGTCTAATAGTTGTGGCACCGTAATAGACATTTTTATTTTTGTAATTGCATCCTAATCGAAAAAAAAAATTAACACTTTTTACACTATACAAACGAAATTGAGGTGTGGCCTGTGCCACAACGGGACCCCAATAAGGTCCGCCCCTGCCAAATGAACCTCTTGACGGGAACTACTGGGTAAAAATGACAATAATCCCAAATCTAGCATCGCTGCTAGTTTCTTTATGCGATAATTAATTATAAAACTACCCTTAAGTTATCTATACTATATAAAACTTATCCCCCTTAATTTAATATGGAAGGGGAATTTATGTCACTTATTCATGTTAAAGGGGTGTGGTTGTAATAATGTGTGGTCTCATTATTAAATAGTAGCAAATTCATTTGATGAGTCCACCAAATGTGCTGAACATATAGCTACGGCCAAGAGAGAGAAAAGAAGAGAGAAAAATGAGGAGAGGAAAATAGTTCCCTTTCAATTTTATTTTTTAGATAAATTTTTATCTTCAATTCTTCTCTTGGAGAATTAGAATTAATAAACATCACAATGCAAATACACCTTCTAATACACAAGGTGATTAAAATGAACTTTTAAATGATAGTATAAATTACAAGATGGTTAAATTTTAGCTATGAAATCTTAGATACAATCGGTGCATCGCACGGGTTGAATAAATCAAAAACAATCCCGGAGCAACATACGGGTTAGTAAAGCCTCATTTCATATAACTAATTGCATAGACTAAAATAAAAGGACAATAACAATAAAAAAAAACATATAAACTTCTCTAAAAGCGTTTAAATTGAAATCTGCATTCAATAAATGCGCCTAATATTACGTACAAAACACGTAGATATTCAACCAAATACCGTGTATCGCACGGGTTGAATAATGCGTCTTATGTGAAATTTTTTCAGAAATTATAACCACTATGTAATATTTAGTAACATGGAATGCTATAAATGCAAAATGTAATATGAAAAATTGAGGTTATTTGTAATATTTAGAAAAGGTGAAGAATGCAACTCCAAGAAGAAAATGTTGAACAAGGCAGGCATCCTTAGCTAAAATGTGGTGCAGAAAGAAATGGAGTGCAGCGCAGGCAGCAGATAGTTGTTTATAGGGATAATTACCAAAAATAAAAAGGTAATTCTGAGAATTACTTCCGGACGAGTAATTCGAGTCTTCTGTCACAAGGTGACTCGACCTCAGGTCATGTCCGACCGAGTAATTTGAGTCTTCGGGAGGACGGAGGCACATTCGGTTGATAGGAAAATTCAATACTTGACTGATGACGATCATAGGGCACAGGTGCAATTGGTTGAACTTCCCATTGGCGAGTATCGGCATGCGATGAATAAGGAGCAATATTGTTGAAGTATGATAAATCATAGACGGGAGGGTAGCTCGGATATTGAGAATTTGAACCATAAGAATAAGACGAGTGGGGCGTGTAATACTAATTGGACTCTGATGGATAAACATTGTAATCTTGAGGCACGAACTATTAATTTTGGAAATTGTAGTCGTACCCACTTGGAGATGATTGATGGAACGTAATTGTTCGGTTTATAGCTTGACGGAGCGGGATAAGAATTATAACATCGATCCGGTGAAGGATTTTACCCCGAATTGTTAGAACTAGACTTCGTATATGTTGTAATTATGAATTATGCACATAAAGATCCAGAGGGGTCGAGTGACTATATTGAGAACGAGATGGTTTTTTCATTTAGTTTCATAAGTTGGTTAAGAAGTGCGTTTATCCTTCGATATTCAATCTCTTGGTCTTTGCAGGGAGAATGTTCTCATCAAAAGGCTAATTTGAAAACACCCATGGTGTCTTTGATGATGGACTCCGCACAAGAACACAAGAGAAAATGTCAAATGGAGGAAGAAATAGGAGCAAATATGTACGAAGTGCAAGAACAAGAATAATAAAGATAATGATCACAAACATTTAAAACTTGTACAATCAATGGCAAGGATGATAATAATTAATAATATTTCATATATATATATATATATATATGTGTGTGTGTGTGTGAGATGTAGGTAGTTCATATACATGTGCGTAGCATATTTTTTAATGAAAAATGTATACTATTTAGTGTCCCCTAATCATAATTCATAAGAGGGGAGGGAGTGGTACCTAATAACCTAGGTGCCACATCACCTCTATTCAATAAAAATTCCCCAACTCAAAACTACTCAATTTTATCCTAACACTGCCCGATTTGGAGGGAGTGGTACCCTAGTACCTGATATCTTTTTTTTTAAATATTAAAAACATATCATTTCATTAAAAATAAAAACATTACATAATACTTAAAAAAAATACACATTACATAATACTTAAAAAAACTTTATAAAAAATGCAAGTACGGATGAGATTATGTAAACCATATTAGCTGCTACTAGACCTGGAGGGAGTTTGAGCTCATTTAGCATTTGAGCCCAACTTTTCTAACCTTGCTACAAGACCTAACGCAGCCATTTAATCTTTTTCTTCTTCCTAGAGCTGCAACAAGACCTGCAAAAAAAAAAAAAAAAAAAAAACGCAAACACAAAGACACACAAACTCGCTCGACTTCACAAACCGAAATGGAAACCCGATCTTGCTACCCGATGTGGAGGGGGCGGTGTACCTGCTCGGGTATCCCTACCCGATCTTGCTACCCGAACCCACTCCCTCCCCCCTAACAAAGACATTCGTTAGAAAACAAAATTAATTGTTCCAAAGATCAATTTGTAAAATAAAAGGTGATTTCATTGCCAAAGTGTGTTGTCTAGCTTGTTGACAAAGGCTTCTTTTGAACTGAATGAATATGAACTGAACTGAACTGAATGCAACTGAACTGAATTAAACTGAACTGAAATATATATTAAGGGTAAATAATAATAATAATAATAATGATAAATAATAATAATAATAGTAATTAACAACAACAACGATAATAGTAACATTATTAGTAATAATAACAATAATAATAATTAAGATTAATAATAAGAAGAAGAAGAAGAACTGAGCTGAACTAAACTGAACTGAATTGAACTGAATGGACCTGAACTGAAAAACTGAAAAATAAGTCCAAAAAAACAGGATCAAAGTGGGTTTACCACTTAAACATTTGCTTGTGAACCAAGTTCCTTGATAGGAGGGTAAGGCATCCGTTTTTAATGAGATTTAAAAAAAGGATAATTATAAGAATTAATTATGCTAGAAGTTCGATTTAATTACAAAAATAAATTCGATTATCTTTAAAAATATTAATTTAAGTTTGTTTTTTATTTTTACAATATCACAATCACAACTCGAATGATGCAATTTATCAAACAAAAATATATGTGGAAAGGGTAGTTGAAACTTGAGAGATGTTAGCTTTTTCCTTCATTAATTAAACTAACATCAAGGGCAGATTTGTAACTGATTATAGGCAGGGTAGGCTCGATTGTTAGCATGTCTTAACTGCCCATGGCCTTCTGGTCTAGTAGCACCGGGGTTTTACCCCATAGCTCAGGTCTCGGGTTCGAGTCTGGGCTGTGGCGGGTTTCTCTAAAATGGTGGAGGGTATTATTCCCTCATAGGAGTGTGGCTCTAGTGGAGGTGCGGGCATTCGAGTCTGTGCTGCCCCTGGAGTTTGGAGTCTAACCTCGCGCTAACACTAACCACTAAGTCGGTTGTCGTTCAAAAAAAAAAAAGCATGTCTTAACTGTTTTTACACAATGTTATGTATATAAAAAAAAAGATAAAAATAAAAAATAAACACAAATGTTCTAAAAAATTGTTCAGTATTTTCACATCTCGGGTTTTCTGAGTGTAATTTTATTCATCATCTTAAGAAGATGGTGAACTTGTCTTCCATACTTGGAAGGATTATTTTGAGATATAAAATAAATATTACTCTATTGTCTAGAGACATCCAATTTGAGTCTAATAATAGGAACGACTAATTTTCATCCAAAAAGATACTTTTACAATATTAAATTAAAGGAACAATTAATTCTCAAAAAAAAAAAAATTCGTAATGTGGAATCCCGACGGATCTCCGGCCTACCAACTTTCCGGTGGAGAACTCCGGCAGCCGTCCAGTTCTTTTTTTTTATGCCAATCGCCGGTCCTCTTTCCGGCATACCACAGCCGGCGACCGGCAACCCTCCGGCTGCCAGCCATTTTCTCTGTAAGCGAGGTCGTCGGCCTGCTTTTCGCAGGCCATCACCAACTGCTAGCAAATCTCTGGCGATCGTCCAATTTTTATTGATTTTATTTTATTTTATTGTTCGCCAGGACGTCAACCTGCTTTCTGGCGGGCACCGGCGGCGGCGGCTCAATTTTGTGTTTTATTACTCCTTTTTGGGTCATCCGGTCTTTCCATAAATTGAAATGTCATCAATTAAAATATTACTTTTTTCACACTAAAAACTACATCT
Organism: Orobanche coerulescens; assembly: GCA_033398695.1. Taxonomy (NCBI): domain Eukaryota; kingdom Viridiplantae; phylum Streptophyta; class Magnoliopsida; order Lamiales; family Orobanchaceae; genus Orobanche; species Orobanche coerulescens. The sequence continues at coordinate 3,583,126 of CM065815.1, read as the reverse complement.
CTTCCACTTTCTCGACTAAAAAATAAATCTCTCTTCTACTTTATTAAAACCTCTATTACTCCATCTCGACCATATTTTTTGTGGACAGAGGAAGTATTTGTTCGGTAGGCCAACGTTATTTTTCTGTAATTTTTATTTATATATAACTAAAACTATCAATGATCAACGTTATATTTTCGGAATCGTGAAAGTCAAATATACTACACTTTTGGTGGACGGAAGAAGTATTTAGTATCGAGAGATGTAATAATCTAGCCCGACATAAGAAGAGGCCGAGATTAAATGAAAAAAAAAAAAGGAAAAAAAAACAGCCTCCGAAAGCTCGACGAGGGGCTATTAAGTCATGACCTACCGGTCGGGACCGAGTCACTTGGTCTGGTTGCCTGGTACTGATATAAAATATATGAATGGTGACTGAAGCTGAAAGAAATCAAACCCACGAAATGGAACCCTCTGGAAGGATAATGTGGCAACGATTGGTGCCCTGGTTCCATGGAAACTTAAAACTGCTGCCTATCCTTCCTCGATCCAAGGTTGATTTGAGGCGACACTCCTTTTACTTTCAATAATATCAGTTTACTCTCCTGAGGACTTAAAGAATTGAGTCCCTCCTCTTGACAGCCCGTCCACCTTGGAATCTACGAAGGCACTCCATACAAATGAATCGGTCTAGCAGAGTCTGAAGCCGGGCCGGGCACAAACCCGATTTTCTCCCAGGCTCGTTGGAACCGGACCGGGCAGAGACATCAGAGCCGACCCGATATTCGACCCGGGAGGGCCGAGCAGAGAGAAGATCAAATGCTCCGAATCAAGATTACAACAAGGCCGACCTGAATGGCGGAAGACCCGAGGACCGACCCCAGCGGATAAGCACCGCCAGAAGCATGCGAGGCAGGCCCGCATGCCAATTAACGCATGCAATCACGCCCCTTCCCAAGGCACTCCTTAGAGGTGGCCACGTGTCCAAGGCATATATGCAGACTGACAAGTGTTTTGGGCATATTCCCCAAACATTCGCCAGCTGTCATCTCTCCACTGGCTCAGATTATCTATATATAGAAGAAATGTACAGTGAAATGGGATCTTTGGATTTTTAGCATTGATGACATAGAGAGAAAAAAGAGAGAATTCAGATTGACTGATAAAAAAAGATAATACTTGTAATTAGCAAGCAAACAAGATAGACCGGCATAAAATATCCTGCTCGGCTCTACTCTATATTAAGGTCATTAATAAAATTTAGTGATCAAACACCTTCCATCTTGTTTATTATTTTCTACGTGTCTTCGATCCATTCGTCCAGATCAGTACACGTGACGTTGACCAAACCAGACGTCAACAGATTGGCGCTAGAAGAAGGGGACCCTCGATAAAAAAAAAGATACATGCTGCTCACCGGAGATGTCTCACGATAGTTCAAAAAACCCTCAGCCCGCGACGGAGGAAGAAAACCTCCGTAAGGTGGTAGAGTGCTTCAAACACCCAGCCTTCATCCAAGGCATGGCGGCCCTTATGGCAAGGGTTACAGGGGGCGGGACCCTTCAAAAACCCGAAGACCATGTCGAGGCGGAATCTCAGACGACCCGCCCAGCTGTCTCGGGGCGAAACAAAAAAAGGACAGCCTCTGGGGTAGCCAGAGAAAGGGCGGAAAGCCACGGCGAAAGCTCACATCCCTCTCAAAAAAGTAAGCTTTCGCGCCCTACATCCGTTTTTGATCGCCTTGGGGCGGGGAAGAAAATCGAAAAGGCAGCGCCAGCTCCTACTGTCCAGAGTCAGAGCCGTAAGGAAGAAAAAGCTCCCCACCAATCCCTAAATCCAACGCAAGTATTACCTCCCACTCCGGGCGATAACTCGAGTGAGATCGAGTTTCTTAAAAAGCGCCTTATGGAGCTCGAAAATAAACAACTCCAGCCATCCCAAAGTTCGGAATGGCTTAACAGCCAGGAGAGTCCCCTGGCCCCCAGTCTTCTGGCGGAACCCCTCCCGGAGAAGTTCAAGATTCCTCAAATTCCGCCGTACAACGGGGAGACAGACCCCAATGCCCATCTTGGACATTATAATTCCTGGATGGACCTGCACGGGTCTTAGGACGCTTTCCGATGTCGAATGTTCTCCCTGATTCTGGGGGAGAGGGCCCAGAGATGGTATCGGACGCTGCCCCACCATTCTGTTCAAACATGGGCCCAGCTCTCGGCGACGTTCCGATCCCATTTCATGGGGTCCCTTGTGCGAGTCGCCCCACGTTCCTCTATTGCTTCCGTCGTCCAGGGGCCGAACGAGTCTCTTAAAGATTATATATCCCGTTTCAATAAACGGATATTAGAGACGGAACCCATGTCCGACGATGCGCTGGCCATTATTGCCCAGGCCGGCCTTCTCAAAAATTCTTTTTTTCGCTGGACGGTGTGCCAGAATGTCCCCCACACCTACCAGGAATTCTTGGAGCGCGCCAGCTCCCACATAGCTGCCGAGGAAGCTATGCCGGCACTAGTGTTAGTCATGCCCTCCGATCAGAAAGTATCATATAAAAAGAAAGAGGATAGACGTGACTACAAAGAGGCCCGTCAAGAATCCCGCCGGGAAAATAAGACTCCCGCCTCTTCCTCGACAGTCCCAATAACTCAGAGTTTCCGGGAGCGTAGGCCCGAGCTCATGGCCAATTTCACTGAAATATATTCCGTCGTAGCCGCGGCCATATTCGATCAAATAAAGGACAAAAATCTGCTCCCACTTCCTCGGCCGATCTATAAAGATCAAAATGATATGGATCAGACCCGCTTTTGTAAATACCATGAATCATCGGGTCACAACACCGAACAATGCCGAGACCTCGTCGCCGCCTTGATTGCGGTACGCGACGAGACAGGCTTGAGGCGATTTACCCGGAACCCGCCCCGGGATCGCCAGGATCGGGCCGACCCGACAAGGGCCAAGAATGATCGGGTGCCTCCAGCCCCCAAATCCCCCCGGGAAATTCTAACCATTATGGGCACCGCCGAGGTCGATGATCATCGGTCAAAGCACCAGAAAAAGGCATCCATTCGAAAAGCCACCACCTCCTATAAACGGACCGAACGCCGAGCAGAGGGGTTCCTATCAGTGGCCGAGGAAGCCCCCCAAAACCCCCAGCTAGCAGTTACTTTTGAGGAGTCCGACGCAGACGGCTTGGACCATCCCCATTCAGACGCCCTTGTCATCACCCTGCCCATAATGGGGATCCCGGTTCATAGGGTGTTGGTGGACTCCGGAGCCTATGCTAGTATCATCTACCTTCATACCCTTCGTAGAATGAAGGTAGACCAATCTTATGTCCGGCCCTGCAACGAGGATATTCGGGAATTTGCCAACTGCCGCACCTCCCCACTGGGGGAAATCGACCTCGCCTTGGAATTTGGTCAGGGGCCGATCAGAAGGACGATGATCACAACTTTCAAGATCATCGATGTGCACAGTGACTATAATGCCATCATAGGCCGACCTGTGATGTCAAGGCTGAGGGCCACTCAGTCTACCTATCACCTGTGTATGAAGTTTCCCATCCCGGACGGCGTTGGGGTACATAGAGGGGATCAAAGGGCCACCCGGGAATGCAACCTCAGCATCCGGGCTCGCGAAATCAACGCCGCAGAAGGCATCCCGGAAAATTTGCCGGAAGAAATGGAGGCCACCAGCTCCGAACAGCTGGCGGGAAACACCCTACTTGAACAGGGGCCCGAAGGTCCCGGGGCCGCGCAAACCCCCGAAATGGAAACCGGACAGGAAGCGGACCGGGGCCGAAGGCCCGGGAAGGAGCCGATCCTAGAAGAAGATCCCGTCGACCCGCGATACCAAAATCCGAAGGGGAAAATTCGCCACGCTGAGCCAACAGAAGAGTTGGACCAGGTCGACATGGACCCATCTAATCCAACCCGACAACTAAAGATCGGCCACAACCTCCAAGAGCCGATCCGCTCTGAGCTAATCTTCCATCTGAGACAAAATCTGGATGTCTTTGCTTGGACCCATTCGGATATGTCGGGGATTGACCCGGAACTCGCATACCACCGGCTAAATATCGACCCCAGTTCAAAGTCGGTTATTCAGAAAAGAAGGAAAATGGGGCCGGAGCGACAGAAGGGGCTGGAAGAGGAGGTAGAAAAGCTAATCGATAACGGGTTTATTCGGGAAGCCCAATACCCGACTTGGGTAGCCAACCCGGTCTTGGTAAAAAATCTGATTGGGCTATGGAGGCTCTCCATTGAATTCTCCAACCTGAACAAAGCATGCCCGAAAGATAGCTACCCCCTCCCCTATATCGACTACATGGTGGATGCAATGGCCGGGCACGAGATAATGAGCTTTATGGATGCGTATTCCGGATACAACCAGATCCCAATGCATCCCGTTGATGAAGAAAACACCTCCTTCTACTCGGCCCGTGGCCTATACTGCTACCGGATGATGCCTTTCGGGCTCAAGAATACCGGCGCGACATATCAACGCCTGGTAAATAAAATGTTCAATAGCTTGATAGGCCATACTATGGAGGTATATGTAGATGACATGTTAGTAAAATCTTTGCGCTCGGCCGATCATGTACATGACCTCAATAAAATATTTGCTATTTTGCGAGAGTATAAGATGAAGTTAAATCCGAAGAAATGTTCATTTGGGGTAGGTTCTGGAAAATTCCTCGGCTACATGGTAAGACAAAGAGGAATTGAAGCCAACCCCGATAAAATTACGGCAGTGACCGAGCTTGTTCCTCCAAATTCGGTCAAAAAGGTGCAAAGCCTAACTGGCCGACTAGCCGCGCTGAGTCGCTTTATCTCTCGCTCAACGGATAAATGCAAACCTTTCTTTGAGGTGATAAAAAAGAACAAGGATTTTCAGTGGACAGAATCTTGCCAAAGAGCCTTCAAAGCTATCAAGAAAGTCCTGGCAGAAGCCCCGACCTTGCAGCGGCCGACCCGAGGGGAACTTCTCAGCTTATATCTCGCGGTCTCCGACTCGGCGATCAGCGCCGCTCTGATTCGAACGGAAAATACAGTGCAACATCTGGTCTATTATGTGAGTCAGGCCCTTCACGATGCCGAGCTCAGATATGCCCCAATGGAAAAACTGGCCTATGCGCTCGTAATGGCATCCCGGAAGTTAAGACCCTACTTTTTGGAACATCAGGTGGTCGTCTTAACAAACTACCCTTTGAAGCAAGTCATGCACCGACCTGACGTTTCCGGCCGGATGGTCAAATGGGCCGTCGAACTCGGACAGTTTGACATAACTTATGAATCGCGCACTGCCATAAAGGGACAAGCCCTGGCGGACTTCATTGCAGAGTTCACACCAGCAATCGCACAAGAGGACGACCGATCAGAAGAGTGGTCACTCTATGTAGATGGGTCCTCAACCTCCGACCGATTGGGTGCAGGAATAGTCCTCGTTGGTCCCGACCAACATCTGTTCTGCTCGGCTATTCGCTTAGATTTCCCGACCACCAACAATGAGGCAGAGTATGAAGCTCTCTTGGCCGGTCTAGAAATGGCGACCTCCCTCGGACTTGCCCGCCTCACCATCCTGAGTGATTCTCAATTAGTGGTAAACTAGACCAACGGCGAATACGAAGCCAAAGAGCCCAAACTGGTTAAGTACCTCAGCCTGGCACGGGCCCGGCTGCAAGACTTCGGGGAACAATACAACATATTCCCAGAACTGAGAACATCCAAGCCGACTCTTTGGCCAAACTCGCATCTAGCTCCGGAGCCGAACATATGGATGAGGCCAGCATAGGGTATCATGCCTCATCAGCCCTGGAAATGGCCAAAGTCCGGGCAGCGGAATAGTTAGAACCGCAGGGGTGGATGCAGCCTATAATGCAATATCTTCAAAACGGCATTTTACCCGAGGACCGAGCCCAAGAAAGATCATTACGAACTCAGTCCGCCCGGTTCACCATCGTAGATGGAACCTTATACAAAAGAGGATATTCGGTTCCTCTGCTGAAATGCGTGTCCGAATCAGAAGCAGAATATGCCCTCATGGAGGTGCATGAGGGTATATGTGGTAATCATTCCGGTGGCCAGGCATTGGCCTACAAATTAATCCGGCAAGGCTATTATTGGCCCAATCTCAAAAAAGATGCCATCACGCTCGTACGGAAGTGCGTCCGGTGCCAAATCTTCGCTCCGCAGATCCGATCCCCGCCGGAAAATCCCACCTCCGTATATTGTCCATGGCCATTCGCCAAGTGGGGAATCGACCTGATTGGCCCTCTACCTAAGGGACGGGGAGGAGTACAACACGCCATCATCGCAGTCGATTATTTTACGAAATGGGCAGAGGCCGAGCCTATGGCACGAACAACCGAACAAAAGATAGTCGACTTCATATGGAAGTCACTCATATGCCGGTTCGGGATCCCTCAATCTATTGTCTCTGATAATGCCAAACAATTTGACAATAAGAAGTTTCGAGCCTTCTGCGATGGCCTCCAAATACGTAATAACTTTTCCACGCCTTACTATCCACAATCCAACGGGCAGGTCGAGGCGGTCAACAAGATCCTGAAACAACATCTCAAGACACGCCTCGAGGAACTCAAGGGTTCCTGGCCCGAGGAGCTCCCCGGGACTTTGTGGGCCTACAGAACAATGCATAGATCCGCCACCGGAGAAACGCCTTTTTCCTTGGCTTTCGGCTCTGAAGCCGTTATCCCGGTTGAAATCGGGGCACCTGTAACACCCCCAGAATCAAACCGGGAATATTACACGCCGCAGACCCTCTCCGTGAGGATCCACCAGGCTAGACATCGAAACCATACAATAAATTGCATACCGACATGATAAAATACCAAATCCGTAGACCAACTTGGTCTTTCCTCACAAACATACAAGTTAAAATGCACATTTCTACATCGACTCATACACTTGCATGGGTAAAATACACTCTCAAACCAAAAAATACAACAGAAGAAAGACCATACACAATTTTGACTGACTGCAACCAACAATGGCCTTCGTGTGATTAGTATCATTCGCCTTCCATCATCCTTCGCGCCGATCCTGTGTTTTGCTCCCAAACCTGCATGTACCTGGATGCAAAAACAGACATCCACCCCCGAATACTCGGGGGTTAGCAAAACTCCACTGTTTTGCTAGTACAAGTATAAAGTGCAAATACGAGCCATACATAACACATTCCGAGAATACAACAAAAGACTTCCCGAGATATTTTGATAATTAAAAATAGTTCAAGTCTTGAAAATAGAAACCAAAACAAGAAGGCACTTTGAAAACATTTTCAAATCTCGGGAGTTTTCAAAAACATTTGCGATAGTAAAGTTCTTAATTCTTCAAAAGCCTCTTAGGGTCACCGCCCTAAAGTTCATTTTCCAAAAATGCAAAACCGAATAACAAAACACGGGGTTCACAACCCAATTCTTTCCAGTCACAAAACACAGGGTCCACGACCCAACCATTTCAATCACCAACGCAGGGTCCACGACCCGTTCATTCACTTCAATTTACTTCCAACGACACATTACACATAACACATTATTTTTATGCCATTTTAGCCAAACACCAAGACTCGATATATAATGTCTCTCGACTCCGAGCAACAAGCATTGTGATACTCCGGACATATCACAATTAATCAAAAGTACAAACACTCTGGCAATTCTCGCGACCCGGTCCAGCCCTCCGGTCCCGCCGTAAGGCCACCAAGTCCCTGTGTGCCCCGTCGAGCAATCCCCAGGTGAGAATGCCCACTCGAAGTAACTCTCGCGACCCGGTCCAGCCGCTAAGCCACCAGGTCCCCGTGTGACCCCGTCGAGTCAATCCCCGAGTGAGAGTACCCAAGAAAAACCTTACAACTCTCATCAATTCACATTTCCAAAACCGCAATCCTCAAAAGTCAATCACAATATATATAGTCGAGGTATTTTGCTAAAATGGCCATATTATCCAACACATACTCACGACCCAAAATTAATACTATCCACAAAGAAACACACCATCTAAACAGCACCAATCGACTCAACCAATATCACACAAGTTCACACATTCACACACATCCGCATGACTCCACACAAAATCTTACAAAATAATTGAACTTTAACTTACCAACAACAAAATCACACACAATGGCATCACTCGAAAATAATGTGATCCTATACTCGACACCAATACGCATAGTCAATTAAGCACATTAATTCCCGAACACAAAAATCCTCTTTAAATAAAACCATGATTATAGTTATAACGATTCTTTAGAAAAATGGATGTAAACAATTTGTTTAACACGTATCGTCAATTTTCAATCATCATATTTACAAAATACGTAATGTATGGGCAAGATACTTGCCTCGATAGTCGATACCGGACACTCCGACGAACGTCTCTCAACCGGAAAACTTCGAATGCCCAAAACTCTCACGTGAGCGTGGTAGAACCACCGATTGGAAAACGGCGAACGGAAGGGTTCTGACTCAAGTTCTTCGCAAGGAACCTGACCCCAACATCATACCATGAATAAATTGACGATCGAACGAGGAAGAATAATCGTAGAACGCCCGAATCCCCTTTGTGACATTTTATCGAACACTTTCAAGGTGTCGATTAGAAACTCAATAAAACGACGAATCCTCGGCAATCCAACCGTGGAAAAACAAGGGATTCGAAATAAAAAAACTTAATAATCATCAATCCATCACTATTCTAAGTTATAACGAATCAAACGGACAAAATCAACAAAATCCCCAATTTTTCCCAAAACTAGAATTTTAGAAAAACTGACCTTGATTCGCTGGATTGAAGGATGTTATGGGGTGATTAATCGATGATATGAGCTCCTAAACTTCGTGGATTAGTTGTATAATAGCATGCCTTCGTCACCTCCAAGAATCCAGCCGCGGAAGAGAAAGGGAGAAAATGAAAAATGAGTGCAAGCAGATCTTTCGGTCATATTTATCTTGGTGCGACCTATCGTGCGCTAGATCGCCGAGATAGCGTGCGCTAGCGGCGGTCATGGTCGAGAATGTTCGGCCGGGCCCGCCATCATGCGGCCCGAACACGTGCGGCTGTCGGCCCGACCACAATCCGAGAGACTTCTGGCTCGGCCAGTAGCGTCTTGACCTTCCGGCCGTGGCGTGCGCTCTGCGGCCGTGCGTCTTGATGTCCGGCGATGGCGTCGCTACTGCCGATATTCGATCCGAACCTACGCCCCTTACTGCCTCGGCCGACTAGCGCGCGCAGCCAACCGGCCATAGCGTGCGCTGCCTCCTGGCCGTAGCGTGCGCTTCCTTCCTGCCGTAGCGTGCGCTACGCCGGTTCCTGCCGCACCCGCCCGGCCAGTGCCTGCACTCGTCCGGCCAGTGCCTGCAGCCGTCCGGCCAGCGTCCCCAACCGTCCGGCCAGTGCCCAACCACCATGATTCGACGACTCGATTTTCCGAAATCGCACGGAACGAACACGACAAAACACTCGGGGACAACATCATCGATCCGAAAAGAAAACGACGGATAACAAATCCTCACCTACGGTCATAAACGCCAAAATCAGTTGTCGAGAAAATAATACCGGGACTCGACAATCGGGAAATATCCGAAAAAAATCCAAAATAACCGGAACGAAAATCGTGGGTATTACAGCACCTACCTACCGAGTAGCCCATTTTGAAGAGCAGGATAACGACTTGGCCCTCCAAGTGAACCTGGACCTCCTTGCCGAAAAACGAGCTCAGGCAGAAATGCAAAACGCCGTTTACGAAAGAAGGAATGAAAAATATTACAACTCCAAGGTTCACCCTAGAAGCTTCCAGGTCGGCGACCTCGTCCTTAAAAGGGTATTGGGCCCGGATCCCGGACCACTCAAGCCCAAATGGGAAGGACCATATAAAGTTAGTGAGGTCCTTCAGAATGGAGCCTACCGGCTGGAATATCTGAACGGCCAAAGATTAACTTACCCGTGGAATGCTATGTATTTAAAGAGGTATTATCAATAAAATTTGACGTTATTCCATTTTCTAACATTGGCGCACCTCATAAGACCGGCTCATCCGGCACTATAAGACCGAGCTCGTCTCGGCACCTCATAAGACCGGCTCATCCGGCACTATAAGACCGAGCTCGTCTCGTCACCTCATAAGACCGACTCATCCGGCACTATAAGACCGAGCTCGTCTCGGCATCTCATAAGACCGGCTCATCCGGCACTATAAGACCGAGCTCGTCTCGGCACCTCATAAGACCGGCTCATCCGGCACTATAAGACCGAGCTCGTCTCGGCACCTCATAAGACCGGCTCATCCGGCACTATAAGACCGAGCTCGTCTCGGCACCTCATAAGACCGGCTCATCCGGCACTATAAGACCGAGCTCGTCTCGGCACCTCATAAGACCGACTCATCCGGCACTATAAGACCGAGCTCGTCTCGGCACCTCATAAGACCGGCTCATCCGGCACTATAAGACCGAGCTCGTCTCGACACCTCATAAGACCGGCTCATCCGGCACTATAAGACCGAGCTCATCTCGACACAATCAACAAATGATGAACATGATAGAAAGACAACGGCCCATTCAACTGGGCCCAAACATCTAAAGGAGCAACAACAAATGCTACAAGGAAGATTTTATTTAATCAAGTCATTGTTGCAAAGTACAAATGGTGACAACGGAAAACCAAGGCGTATTGGCATGCAGGCCGTACATGAAATAAAACAAAAGAAAGGCAAAGACTGGCACGCAGGCCATGCGAGAAGCAAAATTTAAGGAAACTACTCGGACCTACCCTCCTGGCCGGCCGCCTGAAAGGATTGCCCCTCACCTTCGTCGTGCGGAGCTAGACCGGCATCCTCAACATCAGCGACCTTTGGCTCATCGGCTCGAGGGATGTCAACATGCAGATCGATCGCTTGAGATGCAATGTAGGCCTCGATCTCCTGAACGATCTTACCATCCTTCATGAGATCTAATATCTCATAACAGGTGGAGACGTAATTCAGATTGATCAGCTCCTCAAACGCAGGTGTCTCCTTAAAGGCCTCTGCCCCTTCGGCCATACCCCTGGCATAGCTCGAAGCCTCACAGGTGCTAATACGCTCGGTCAGGTTTTCAACCTGGGCCTTGGTTTCCTTCAAGTAAGCCTCGTGCTCAGCCTGGATATCCAAATACTGCTTGTGCACCTGCTCGGCCGCCTCTGTCATCTCTTCGGCCTTCAGCTTCCATATGTCGGCTTGGAGGGCCCGACTGTCCAGGAGCTCCATATCACCCCTTATGGAGGTTATCTCCCCCTCCAGAGACTTGATCAATGAAGGACACAGGTGGTGCTCCTCCTGCAAAGCTTTTAGGTCGGCCTCCGCCTTCTTATGCTTCTCAGACAAGGCCAAAAACTCGTTGGAGGCCTTCACATAGGTGCACATGGCACGGCTGACCAGAGCATTTCCAAACTGGATCTGCTCAACCGGATCCATGTCATTAATCATCATCTCCAACTTGGGCGTCCAACCCCTGATCGGAATATGACTGGAGACGGCCACCACAAGAGGAACCCGGTTGAGCATCTCAGCAGTCGGGGTAGCTGCCCGGACATAGTCAAGGAACCAGCGCGGTCGTCGCCCCTTTATCTGTTCGCACGGTTCCACCCGGTCCTGGTTAACCAGGAGATAATGGCCCTCTAAATCAATTACAGGCTCCTCACTGGCCACACGACCAGTCCGGACAGGAGTCGGGGCGGACACGACAACTTCAGGAGCAGACGAACCCTCAGCCTTGGTCGTGCTGTCCTCAGTCCCGGTCTCCACCCTCGTCCGCTTACCAGCCCGCTCCCTCCGCTCGGCGGCCTCAGCTGCCAGCCTCGCCACACGCTGCGCGAGCGTCTCTTTCCGCCCGGACGGAGTCTTGGCCTTAGGAGCTGGAAAAAAAAGACATGTAAAAAAAAAAAGGCTACCTGAAGAAGACATTATACTCGGATCGGTCGATCTAAGTCCGGCCGCCCAAAGGTTTTCCTCGGTAACCAAAAGATACGACTTCCTTTGCTCAAGAGGAAGGTCCAAAAGCTGTTCAACCCGGTCATCGAACTCAGAAGAGGTCTCTTGCGCCACGATGCATTCTGCACATGCAATAAATGATGAGCGTTAGACAAAAAAGGAACATGAATACGAAATAAGGCACTTACTCATTTTGGCCGTAAAGTGCTCTGGGACCCGAAGCTCGGCATCTATCACACCAGGCTCCCACTCATCCAACGAGCTCCTCCACGGTCCCCCTATGAAGAACCAATGTTCCTTCCAGCTGTGGATGGTCTCAGGCACACCCAATAACTCCTTGTGCATGGCATGACGGGCCGTCAGGTAAAACCAGCCCGAGTCGGACCTACCAACCGACCTCCATAGAAAGAGGCTGTTGAACTCCTCAAAACTGGGCTCGGGCCAGCCGTGCTGATTGAAAAGAATGAAAAGACCCACCACCCGAGCCCAGGAATTCGGATGTATTTGGGGGACAGGAAAGCCCCACTGCCTTAGCCACCGGGAGAAGGCTAGCAGGCGAAACTGAGCCCGGCCCGGTAGAGCGGTAATACACCGCCGTACAAACAACGGGCGGAGTGTGGGGCCTCTCCTCGGGGTTCGGAACAAACATCCGCATCGTCGCCGGAATCTTAAATCGCAGCCGCCAAGCCGCTAATTGTTCCTCTGTAACAGTACTCCGAATCGAGGCTGAATCCCACTCCGCCACCACGAAAGGGGACGGCCGAGGGCGAGTTCAAGCCACCACCGGCTCGACTCTTTCTTCCACCTGAGTCTCTCCGACGGTTGTCAACGGCGCCGCCATCTCCACTTCCCCAGATCCCGGCGGCTTCGCGACTTCACGGGAACTCCGCCTATCGACAGATCCGCCACACCCGTGCGGTCCGACGACACGGTCAAATATGCCTCTGTCTCGCCCCTTATCTCCGACATCTTAAATAAAAAAGAAAAAAAGCGGAGTAAAAACAAGCTTACCGGGAAAGTCTGGGTAAAATCGGGAAGAAATCGCCAGAACAATTCTTTCTCTCTGCAACAAGACACAAAAATGGCGAAGGGAACAATGAAGAAGAAGGCACTCTGTATTTATAGGAGAAAAAGGGCATTAAATGCCAGGCGCGTGGAGCGGCGATTCCTACTGAACCGTCGCGAAATTCGAAGGCGCGTGAAGACGCCATCAAATCAAATTATGCCACGCGTCACCCTCATAATGACACTTAATGGCCCTGCAATCGAATCGACGCGACTCTCAAAGAGGCGTCCCTTCGAGAGATCTTATCCTCCCACAAGCCGGATCGGCCTCAACATGAAACGACCCCAGCCCCGGCCAACCCGACACGGCCCTGGACTCGGGGGCCCTTGTTGGCAGCCCGTCCACCTTGGAATCCACGTAGGCACTCCAGACAGATGAACCGGTTTAGCAGAGCCTGAAGCCGGGCCGGGCACAAACCCGATTTTCTCCCAGGCTCGTTGGAACCGGACCGGGCAGAGACATTAGAGCCGACCCGATATCCGACCCGGGAGGGCCGAGCAGAGAGAAGATCAAATGCTCCGAATCAAGATTACAACAAGGCCGACCTGAATGGCGGGAGACCCGAGGACCGACCCCAGCGGATAAGCACCGCCAGAAGCATGCGAGGCAGGCCCGCATGCCAATTAACGCATGCAATCACGCCCCTTCCCAAGGCACTCCTTAGAGGCCGTCACGTGTCCAAGGCATATATGCAGACTGACAAGTATTTTGGGCATATTCCCCAAACATTCGCCAGCTGTCATCTCTCCACTGGCTCAGATTATCTATATATAGAAGAAATGTACAGTGAAAGGGGATCTTTGGATTTTTAGCATTGATGACATAGAGAGAAAAAAGAGAGAATTCAGATTGACTGATAAAAAAAGATAATACTTGTAATTAGCAAGCAAACAAGATAGACCGGCATAAAATATCCTGCTCGGCTCTACTCTATATTAAGGTCATTAATAAAATTTAGTGATCAAACACCTTCCATCTTGTTTATTATTTTCTACGTGTCTTCGATCCATTTGTCCAGATCAGTACACGTGACGTTGACCAAACCAGACGTCAACACCTTCGGCCTCCCTTTTGTAGTTGTAAGTTGTAACTGCTTGCTAAATATTTTGGTTAAACCGCAAGTGTCAAATGTAAGCAGGGGCGGACACACACGAAGCCTGGTGGTGCACGTGCACCACTAAAATTTTACATCCAAATCGAAACGACGACGTTTTACTATATCATTAAAGATACTAATTGTATTAAGGGTATATGTGGAAATGCAAAACTAAGGACAATCGATTGTGGTACATGGTCTATTTTTTAGTGCACATGAGTAAAACGGGTGCCTAAGTGGTACCTAATACCTATGCCTTCGCTGTTGGATTTATATTTAAGGATTACTCTGTTTGGCAAAATTAGCTGATAAGCTAGCCGGTAGTTGATAAGTTGGCTGGTAGTTGATAAATTAGCTGATAAGTTAGTTGCAGGTATTTAGCGAATGAGCTAATAAGCTAGCTGATTCTAATGTACGTGTCTAATAAGTTATTATTATTGTAAAATAAGAATAAAAAAGACTTTTGTGTATAAACTGTTATACTAAATCGTCATTTTTTTTTGTTATGAACATGTTTACGATAACAACTTATTATTATTATTATTAATATTAATTTAAGGGTATAATTGGAATATAAAAGATGATAAGCTAGCTTATTAAAAAAATAAGCTAATTTTATTAGCTTATAAAATAAGCTAGCTAATAAGCTCCATGAACTTATAAGCTTGCGTTCACGTAGCAACTTTATTTTACGTTCCAACATGTCTGTTATGTGAACACTACTAGAAAAAACACTTTTTAAATCGGGTAAAATTGACATTCTAAATCGGTTAAATAGCCGTTATACATTCCTACATGCTAGTAACTCGTTACGAAATGATTATTTCATTATTATGTTGGTTATGGATCTTATAGTTGTGCATTATAGAAAATTAGGGTTTATTCAGATCTATCTTAGATCTTGTTTTTCTGCTGTTGATTCGCAATGGAAGTTTTCTGCTGTTGTGATGGTAACTCAGTAATAAATGATCAATTATTAACCGGGTTACATTTCTACATGCTAGTAACTCGTTACGAAATGATCATTTTTTTATTGCGTTAGTCTATTGTGTGCTGGTAACTCGTTACGAAATGATCATTTCTTTATTGGGTTACCCTACTGTATGCTGGTAACCCTTAAATGAAATAACCATTTTGTATTCAGATTACCCTCCTCTTGTTGTCATAATGTCGTACTGGTCGAATGTTATACGCATAACCGGAATAAGAACGTACTCTTTTCTGCCTCAATCGTTTATATTTTCGTTCCCTTCTCCTCCATGCGCATTAATTAAACAAGATGGGCTCATCTGCATGAAATAAGTAACGAATGATCAGCTCTGTATGTAATGGTAACGAACATAACGAAAAATAAATATCGTATCTGCTTATTGGTACCTCGTGTATAATATTCCAACACAGTAAATAAATACGAACTTGTCAATTCTTAGCTGGGTTGCTCTTGTATGTGATGGTAACTCTGTACGAAATTATGACTTATTAGTTGGGTTACCCTTCTATGTGATGGTAACTCAGTAATAAATGATCAATTATTAACCGGGTTACATTCCTACATGCTAGTAACTCGTTACGAAATGATCATTTCTTTATTGTGTTACTCTATTGTGTGCTGGTAACTCGTTAAGAAATGATCGGTTCTTTATTGGGTTACCATATTGTGTGATGGTAACCCTTGAAAGAAATAACCATTTTGTATTCTGATTACCCTTCTGTTTTACCATAAAATAAATAACGAATGATCAGCTCTATATGTAATGGTAATAAACGTAACGAAAAATAAATATCGTATCCGCTTACTGGTACCTCGTGTACAATATTCCAACACGGTAAATAAGATACGAAATTGTGATCTCGTACTGCGTTACCACAGGACAACAATGTCGTGCTGAGGTAACATAACACATGGTAACGAAATGATCATTTCTTTATTGTGTTACGAAATGATCATTTCTTGTGGCATTATATATGATCAATTCTTAGCTGGGATGCTCTTGTATTTGATGCTAACTCAGTACGAAATTATGACTTATTAGTTGGGTTATCCTTCTATGTGATGGTAACTCGGTAATAAATGATCAATTATTAACCAGGTTACATTGCTACATGCTAATAACTCATTACGAAATGATCATTTCTTTATTGGGTCACTCTATTTTGTGCTGATAACTCGTTAAGAAGTGATTATTTCTTTATTGGGTTACTCTATTGTGTGCTGGTAACCCTTGAAAGAAATAACCATTTTATATCCTGATAACGCAGTTACGATACAATAACATAAAAGGTAAACAACACGTGGTAACGAGACGGTACGAAATACATACGTCGTAACGACTGTAAATTCGTAATCAATAACTAATGAGAGAGAAATTACATTTAATGGTAACGAACGTAACGAAAAAAAATGCTAAAAAAATGCCCATAATATAGGGAAAATAAGAGAGAGAAAAAACAAGAGAAAAGAGGGAGAGAGATAAAGTATTGGAGGTGGAAGTGAATGAGAGAAAATGAGAAAGTGAATGAAAGAGGAGAAAAGGAGAAAGGAGAAAAGGGAACGAGAGAGATAAAGTGGGTTAGTGTATTGAAAAGTAAGGGTATATTGGTCGTAGTATCGTTTCTTTAGAATTTGTCTTTTTGGCTATAATTTATCTGAAAATAAGTCTCTTGATAAATATTATCGTTATTATGTGAAAGTAATTTAAGGAGTGTATTTCCACTTAAAAAATCCACTAATTTAAATTATGAAGATTTGTGATTTTTTTAGTAATTATTTAATGTATTTTCTGAAATTTCAGCATAATGTATCATATTTTCTCGATATTTCCGAAAACTATATCATATTACCCAAAATACGTCATATTTGTAAATTTAGGAAAATATGATATATTTTTGAAAAACTATATTATAAAATATTTATCAATATTTTAACAAATACTATAAAAAACTTCATTCAAATAAATATAAACAAAAACTTTAAAACATAATTCGAACACCAGTAATTAACACAGTTCTTATGTGCGATTTATTCTCTCTAACCGTGTTAAAATAGGACTTAACGATAATGTAACTAAGAATAAAAGGATTTGATGAAACAAGAAAAAAAAAAATAGAGGGATTTAATGAAACAAACTGCAATTATAAAGTTCTCGATTAAGAAAGAACTTTGTTAGCATAATATATATTGTTGTGTAACTTCGACAATATTATTATAATAATATGGCAATTTGATGTCAGCAACTATAGTGCAACGAATTTTATTCAGTTTTTTTTTTGTCTATTTCTTAAATGAAATGAAATAATTACTAAAATAAAACTAAATACAACAAGATATACATTTTTTTGGAAAACTACAATAATTTTAGAAAAAATAAAACATTACAAAACTTAAAATTTTTACACTCAAAACATAATCTATATATTTTAAATTATAATGCAATGCCCAAATGTATTCAACCAGATATTTTGATGTTGTTGTAATTTTTATATTTTAATCTGTCCGTCCTTAGCTCGATTTGAATAAAAATTATAAAGTACATATAAAAAAATCAAACTACTCAAGTTCGATTCGTGTTCGGCTGAATTAAAATTCGTCCGAGCTCGGTTCAATTTCTAGTCAAATCATGTTCAAACAGAACGTTTAAAGCTCGATAAGATTAATAAGTTTGAGCATAGGTACTCCTATCCAAATGGTATAAAGCTGCCACTTGGATAATTTGGGCCGGAGGCTGGTATTCTTACAATCGATTCCTGGTGTTACCAAAATAATGTTTGGCGAGCAACAGCCATACACCACAGGTGGGATCACCGGAAATGCGTGAAAGTTGGCCGAACATTAGGGGTGTTCAAAATCAGATATTCGGACTTTCGGATATCCGAAAATTCGGATAGTAGATTTTGATATCCGATATTCGTATCCGAAATTTCGGATATCCGGTTTTTGGATATCCGAAATTTCGGATACGGATATCGGATATCCGAATATCCGGAAAAAAATAAAAATTTTATTCGGATATCCTTATATTCGAAAAAAAATATTCGGATTTGAATATCGGATATCCAAATATCCGAAAAAAAAACTTCAGATATGGATATCGGATATCCGAATATCCGAATACTTTTTATTATTTAAAATATAAAAAAATAAAAACATTAGGATTTTTCGGATATGTCGGATATCCGAATATCTGATTTTTCTGAAAACTACTATCCGATATCCGAATCCGAAGTTCCAGATATCCGAATTTTTGAACATCCAAAACTTTGAATTTTCGGATATTTCGAATTGAATATCGAATATCGGATATTTTTGAACCAATTTGATAGTGTCCTCAAACACTATATAGCATAGGCCACTAGTCCTTTTTTACTCTCTCTCTCTCTCTTTTTTTTTTTTTTTTTTTCTTATCAATTGTAGACTACTTTTATTTTTCATTTTTTCTATTTTTCCCCTCTGCCAACAGAGGACAGTCTACAAATAAAAACCATTGGTTCATAAAACTCCTCCTATACCCTCTTCTAACCGGAGTATTTTTATAACCACAACCAAGCTGGCATCCCCAACCCCCTCCAAAAAAAACAATAGAAAATTAGTTTTTCTCTTTTTTTTTCAGTGTTTAGGATTTTAAAGATTTTCCCATCATTTTAGTGCATAAATATGAGACTATACCATATTTGACATCTTCAAGTAGGCTGTAATTCGAGCCGAGCTGGTCGCATGCAGCTCGAGCTCAAATTCGTTTATCAGAACTCGGCTCGACTCGACCTTGTTAACGGGTCGAGCCCGACTATAGAATACGGCTCGCTTAGCTAAACGAGCCAGCTGGACTCGAACTCGTTCATAATACGAGTCGATTTCGGACCCAAGATTAAGCTCGTTTAAGTATAATTTTAAACGAGCTGCTCGACAGGCTCGGCTCGACTCGTTAATTAAACGAATCGAGTTCGATCAGTACTTTGAGCTCGTTTACCTAAACAAGCCGGCTCGACTCGTAAAAAAAAGCTCGAGGTCGAGCTCGTTTATCTTGAGCTCGTCCGGATCGAATGACAGTCCTATTTTATCTCTAGCTCGAGCGCGAACAGTTCAAGTTTAGAAACCACATTTTCTATTAAAAAAAGTATAAATCACATCGCGCGTGTGTGATTTTTCTTAAGTAGATTTTCGTTAAGTTTCCTAGCCTCCATATTTTAAGTATGATTCCAATTCACATCGTCTTTGGTCTAGGGACAGGCACACGATTTTTTCTGCGGAAGGCCGGAAGAGCAAACAAAGGGCTAAAAAGATAACTAAGTAGGATCAAGATTAAGGTGGTCGTGTAGAAAGATTCTAGACCCAATTACGATTGGAGTGTTTATGATCAAATTTTATCGTATTCCTAATTTTATAGTGTTTCGAGTTCATTATTTTATTTATAAGCTACTTGCAAGATTTAAATAGAATCAATTCCGGTGGATCTTGGCATTGTAATTGAGTAAGTATATCTTAGGTTATAGAAACTCTTAGTTGGTACGTTCAAAATGTATGAGTCATTTCCGAAATATAGGTATTTTCGGAGCCGACTAGACTCCGGGTCGCGGCATAAGACTTCCGAGCCGCGGCACATCAACTTGAAAAATGCCTCACCACTTTCTGTACTCCGGGCCGTGGCCCCCGTTTATTTTGCTGGAACATCCCAGTCGAGCCTGTACTCTGGGCCGCGGCCCCTGCCTTTGCACTGAAACAGGCCAGCAACGCCTGTACTCTGGGCCGCGGCCCCTGCGACATACCTGGACAGATTTTTGTGTGTGTGCCGCGGCACACTTTGCTCGGGTCGCGGTACACGGGGTCAACCAGCAATTGGGGATCTATTTTAACAGGTTTTCTTGCGGGACATCATCACTTCACCATTTGAGAGAAAGAATACACAGAGAGAGATTCAAGAGAGAAAAGAGAGAAGAAAAATACTTGTTTGATTTTCCGGAGGTTTATCGATCGGATCGTCGTGATTATTTGATAAGAGCTTGGTAGATATTAGGCAAACCTTTTCACCAGAATAGATCGAGGGTTTGAGTCCGAAAGTTCGGGTACTTTTTGTTAGCTTTTCATGTAAGCTATTTTGGTGTTTCTTTTTCTCGATCTTGTTATTGTTGTTGTATTCCAAATACTTGAAGAACATTTATTACCGAGTATTTGACGATTGTGTTGTATACCTCTAGTTTGTACTAGGGACGATTGTGTATTGTGTATTGGTGTTAGTGGATTTAAGCGGCTTCGGTCCCGTGGTTTTTACTCTCGTCTTGAGGGATTTTCCACGCTAAAATTGTGTCTCGTTATTTATCGCTTTTGGTATATCATTTGTATTATTTTTGTCGAGTTGTAATTGTGTACTCTACTCGTCGGTAACCACGAAGTTACAATTGAAGATTGGGAAATTGTCAAACAAGGTTCTGCATTTTTCGTTGTGACATTATATTTGTCGGTGTTTTACCAACAAAGTGGTATCGGAACCACGAGATTTATTGTTTCGTGGTTGTTTATTATCTCAATTGTAAGATGGAAGCCAACACGAGTAGAATGGTAAACTTGAATGGTTTGAACTACCACGTATGGAAGGGGAAGATGGAAGACCTTCTATATGTGAAGGATTATTATTTACCGGTCTTTAGAAGGATTATTATTTACCGGTCTTAAGCAAAGATAAACTGGAAGGCAAGTCCGACGCAGAGTGGACTATTTTGCATCGCCAAGTTTGTGGATATATTCGACAATGGGTTGATGATAATGTTTCGAACCGTATTAGTGGAGAAAAGGACGCTCGAGAATTGTGGCACAAGCTCGAGCAATTGTATGCTCGGAAGACGGGGAATAATAAGTTATTCCTCATTAAACAAATGATGAATTTAAAATATCGAGACGGGACTCCTCTATCGGATCATTTGAATGCATTCCAAGGCATAATTAATTAACTTGCGGGAATGGGCATTAAATTCGAAGAGGAGGTACAAGCTTTGTGGTTATTGGGCACATTGCCGGATACTTGGGAGACGTTTCGTACGTCGTTGTCTAACTATGTCCCCGATGGTGTAATTTCAATGGAACTTGCTAAGGGGAACATGTTGAATGAGGAGGTCCGAAAAAAAGCACAGGGATCTTCGTCACAATCGGATGTTCTAGTTACCGAAAGATGGGGGAGAGGCCAAAATAGAGGTCCGGGTAATAGAGGGCCACAAAGAAGTAATTCTTGGGGGAAGTATGCCAATATTGAATGTTACCATTGTGGCAATAAAGGGCATACGAAGAAATTTTGCCGACAATTGAAGAAGGAGAATCGCCAAGGCCGAGAGAACTCTCAAAAGAAGGAAAGCGGTAGTAATGAAAAAGTCAAAGTAAATACTACTACCGAAGAATTCTTTGTTTGTTGCGACCATGATATGGTGAACCTTGCTAGAGATGACTCGAGTTGGGTGGTCGATAGTGAAGCTACGTGTCATGTTACATCACGTAGAGATTTTTATTCCTCTTATACTCCGGGTGACTATGGGATAGTCAAGATGGGTAACGATGGGTTATCCAAGATTGTTGGAGTGGGAGATGTGCATTTGAGATTCGACAACGGTGTGGAACTTGTTTTATGCAATGTAAAACATGTTACGGATATGAGGCTAAATGTAATGTCCGTTGGTTTACTCGATGATGATGGTTATCATAGTGGTTTTGGCAAGGGATTATGGAAACTCACTCGAGGTTCCTTGATTGTCGGTAGAAGAGAGAAGATAGGCAAACTATATGTGACACTTCCACATGAGAGGCTCTGTCACATGAGCGAAAAAGGGATGGCGCTATTGTCGAAGAAGGAGGCGTTATCCGAGGTTCACAAGGTACATCTTAAACGGTGCTCTCATTGTCTAGCCGAGAAGCAAAGGAGAGTCACCTTTAAGAGTCATACTCCTTCACGGAAGGAAAATGTGCTTGATCTTGTTCATTCCGATATTTGTGGTCCTATGAAGACTTGGACGCTTGGTGGTTGCCGACACTTTGTCACATTCTTCGACGATCATTCGAGGAGGTGTGGGCATACACCTTGAAGACCAAAGATCAAGTGTTAGATGTTTTTAAAAAATTTCATGCATCGGTGGAGAGAGAGACCGAGAAGAAGCTAAAGTGTATTCGGACGGACAATGGTGGAGAATACACGAGGGCCTTTGATGAATATTGCCGAGAGCAAGGGATCCGACATCAAAAGACGCCACCGAAGACTCCGCAACTCAATGGCTTGGCGGAGAGGATGAACCGGACTTTGGTCGAGAGAGCTCGATGTTTTCTCTCACAAGCCGGATTGCCAAAGTCATTTTAGGGAGAAGCTTTGAACACGGAGGTTCATGTTATTAATTTGACGCCGTATGTTCCTTTGGAGTTTGATGTCCCGGATAAAGTGTGGAGCGGTAAAGACATCTCATACCGCCACTTACGGGTTTTTGGATGTAAAGCTTTTGTACACATTCCGAATGATGAGAGGTCAAAGCTTGATTCCAAGGCGAAGCCATGTATCTTTATCGGCTATGGTCTTGATGAGTTCGGGTATAGATTGTATGACCCGGTTACTAAGAAGCTTGTTCGGTCTAGAGATGTTATTTTTGTTGAAGATCAAACGATGAAGGATGTTGAGAATGGAGAGTCGGCTCCACAACATGACTATGATCTTATTGATTTGGACCCCGTTTCTCCACAACATGTTGAGACACCCGTTGGAGATGATGGCCAAAACAATGAACAACATGATGCCGGTGACAACGATGAGTTGAGACAAGATGATACCGATGGAGCTCATCCTGAGCTACCCGTGACGAACATGCCATCTTTTGTTCCACATAGACGGTCGACGAGGGACCGTTATCCCTCCACTCGTTATTCGGCCGATGAGTATGTCTTACTCACCGACGAGGTAGAGCCCGAATATTTTGCGGAGGCTATGGAGGATGAAAAGAAGGAGTGGATGGATGCCATGCAAGACGAAATGAGTTTCTTGCATGAGAATAATACGTACGAGTTGGTGAAGTTGCCGAAAGGCAAGAGAGCTTTGAGAAACAAATGGGTGTATAGGGTGAAGTCGGAGGAGCATACTTCGTTGCCCTGATACAAATCTAGACTCGTAGTGAAAGGATTTAGTCAAAAGAAGGGCATTGATTTTGACGAGATTTTTTCTCCGGTTGTGAAGATAGGATCGATTCGATTGGTCCTTGGTATTGCGGCTAGTCTTGATCTTGAGTTCGAGCAAATGGATGTCAAGACGGCTTTTCTTTATGGAAACCTTGACAAAGAAATTTATATGAAGCAACCGGAATGGTTTGAGGTCGAAGGGAAAGAGGACTATGTTTGTATACTCCGAAAGAGTTTATCCGGGTTGAAGCAAGCACCACGGCAATGGTACAAAAAGTTTGAGTCGGTTATAGGGGAGCAAGGCTACTGTAAGACGACCCTCGACCATTGCGTTTTTTTCAAGAAATTTGGAGATGATAATTTTATCATCTTATTGCTTTATGTGGACGACATGTTGATCGTTGGCAATAATGCCGAAAAGATTGCCAACTTGAAGAAAGAGTTGAACAAGTCTTTTGCCATGAAAGACTTGGAGGCCACTAAACAAATTATTGGGATAAGAATTACTCGGGATAGAGCAGTCCGGAAATTGCACATGTCACAAGAGCAATATATCGAGAAGGTGCTTAAACGCTTCAACATGGACAAAGCTAAAGTTGTTAGTTCGCCTCTTACTAACAATTTTAAATTTACGAGCAAGGATTGCCCTACGATGAAGGGAGAGATTGAGGAAATGGATAAAATTCCTTATGCCTCGACCGTCGGGAGTTTGATGTACGCCATGGTATGTACTAGGCCCGACATTGCTCATGCCGTGGGAGTGGTGAGCCGGTTTCTATCGAATATGGGAAAGAAGCATTGGGAAGCCGTAAAGTGAATATTTAGATATTCATGGGGTATTTCCAAATTGGGAATTATATTTGGAAATGGGAAAGCAATGCTTGTTGGATATTCCGATTCGGATATGGCCGGCAACGAAGATAACCGAAAATCCACTTCCGGTTATTTTATGGCATTTGCAGGGGGAGCTGTGTCATGGCAATCAAGATTGCATAAGTGCGTTTCCTTATCTACAACGGAGGCCGAGTATATTGCGGCGGTGGAAGCGAGCAAAGAGCTCTTATGGTTGTAAATGTTTTTACGAGAGCTAGGCTTCCGACAACGACGTTACGTAGTTCTTTGTAATAGTCAAAGTGCGGTTCATTTGGCTAAGAATGCAACTTTTCACAAGAGAACAAAACATATCGATGTGAGTTACCATTGGATCCGAGATGCATTGGAGGATGGTTTGTTTGAACTTGAAAAAGTTCATACCGATGATAATGGTTCCGATATGTTAACCAAGGCGTTGAGTAGAGAGAAAGGTGAAAGTGTATTGTTCGATCGTCGGGATGGCGAACTCTTCCTATATTCCGGAAAGGGGGAGATTGTAGGAGTTATTTTCGAAATATAGGCATTTTCGGAGCCGATTGGACTCCAGGCCATGGCACATGACTTTCGGGCCGCGGCACATCAACTTGAAAAATGCCTCACCACTTTCTGTACTCTGGGCCACGGCCCATCCCTGCCGGGTCGCGACCCCCGTTTATTTTGCTGGAACATCCTAGCCGAGCTTGTACTCTGGGCCGCGACCCCTGCCTGCCGGGCCGCGACCCCTGCCGTTGCACTGAAACAGGCCAGTAGCGCCTGTACTCTGGCCCGCGGCCCCATCCAGTCGGGTCGCGGCCCCCGCGACATACCTGGGCAGATTTTTGTGTGTGTGCCGCGGCACACTTTGCTCGGGCCGCGGCACACGGGTTCAACCAGCAATTGGGAATCTATTTTAGCAAGTTTTCTTGCGGGACATCATCACTTCACCATTTGAGAGAAAGAATACACATAGAGAGAGATTCAAGAGAGAAAAGAGAGAAGAAAAATACTTGTTTGATTTCCCAGAGGTTTATCGATCGGATTGTCGCGATTATTTGACAAGAGCTTGGTAGCTATTGGGCAAACCTTTTCACCGGAATAGATCGAGGGTTTGAGTCCGGAAGTTCGGGTATTTTTTGTTAGCTTTTCGTGTAAGCTATTTTGGTGTTTCCTTTTCTCGATCTTGTTATTGTTGTTGTATTCCAGATACTTGAAGAACATTTATTTCCGAGTATTTGACGATTGTGTTGTATACATCTAGTTTGTACTAGGGACGATTGTGTATTGGTGTTAGTGGATTTAAGCGGCTTCGGTCCCGTGGTTTTTACTCTCGTCTTGAGGGGTTTTCCACGCTAAAATTGTGTCTCGTTATTTATCGCTTTTGGTATATCATTTGTATTATTTTTGTCGAGTTGTAATTGTTTGCTCTACTCGTCGGTAACCACGAAGTTACAATTGAAGATTGGGAAATTGTCAAACGAGGTTCCGCATTTTTCGTTGTGGCGTTATATTTGTCGGTGTTTTCCCAACACAAAATTTGATTCTCGTTGTTCCGTTCAAAGTCTGACAGAGAATGTATATTTAGTGTATTTTACGTAATAATTGGTGGAAATAATGATGATAGATGGGTGATGGAGATTAAAAAATAAACAATATTGATAGTAAATGCGTTGTGAAGATTAAAAAGTAAAAGGTGACCGTTTGATTTGATTGTGTAAAAATGATAGATATGAAACTTTTAAAGGAATTAAAAAGTATAAAACTTCAAACGAGACGGAGTACCTAATGCAAGAAACATCCTTGCTTGTGATAAATAAATTGTGAACTAAACCAACTGTCTTGGCGCGGTTGGCCACACGACCTTCAATTTAGTTGGAGGATTGAAGGTCAGGGGTTCAATTCCTAGTGGCAACACTTTGGTATTGAATTTCTCAAAGCCCAATGATCTATTAGTCTTTGACTAAGGGTTAGGTCCTAGCCTCTCGAGGTAGCTGGTGAATAGTTACAATATCATGTGCTTCAAGCGGCAGTGTGGGAGACCTGATCTCGGTGGGAACCTGCGGTTGGATTATGGAGACCCGGCATGCCTATCTATCGGGGTCCAGCATGGAGCAATCACTTGGGGGATAACTCATTGTGCGCAGAAGTGGAGTATATTTAATTTTTAATCAGGTACATTATCTCGCGGTTTAACTGAAAACTGTTTTGAGGGGCTAAAGCCATTTCTCATAGGATTAGTCATACGAAGTATGGATTACTTATGTATAAAAAAATTGTGAACTACTTAGGCCAAGGGATATAAAATAAAGAACCATAACCAACTGGCTTAGCCCAGTTGGCCACCACATGAGTGTAAAAACTCATGTGGGGTGGAGGTCAGGAGTTCAATCCCCCTTGCCTTCATTTCAAAAATTTTTCCCGGGGCATATACGCTCTTATTAAGCCTTTGACAGGATCTCATACTGAATATCATCTGTGTGGGTTCAATTCGGGGGGAGGACTTCATGTTCTCTTTATCTGGGAGGATCTGGTTGTACGTCAGCAGAACCCGATAAGACACTAATCAGTTCGTGCACATCCCGTGATTTAACTTGGTGGCAGTAATTAGAAAGTAAAGCTGTTACCCTCAAATATAGTTAGGTGTAAGTCTAGAAAATGAGTTATCAAAAAAAATAAAGAACCATATAAATTAAAAAAAAATTAGAGATAATATTTTTATTCATGTTTAAGAGAAATCAAGTTTCTAATCTCCACCGTCAAACCCCGTACCTTGTGACAGATCCTGTCCGTCAAAAGATCTCGATATATTCAAAACGCAGGCCTTATAATACACAAACACAGGGCCTTTCCTCATTATCTCGTGTCGTCAGATGCAGTTTCGAAAACCAGGACAGCAGAAGCTCCGCCGTGGCGTTGAAGTACCAAAGTAACCCCGGACATTGATATGTGAAGGATGATGTTTGTGCTGGCGGGTGACAGGGGTAGTTTCGGGAGGCAATGGATTTTGTTATTTCTGCCAGTCCACCTCTCCACTGCAATATTGGTCCCCTGCAGGAAAAAATACATAAGGGTTCGCATTTATTTTTTCTCTTCCGTCGACGCTCTTTTTGTGCGCGTGTTGCCCCAACCACCTTTTTCTTGCCAACAATTAATTCTTTTTTTTTTTTTATATTTATAAAATCTTAGTATTAATACAACACTTGAGACATGCGCGCATTAAATGTGTATGCACCTTGATGTCTAATTTTGGGTTTTTAAGATTTCGTTAATAAATTACTATGCCTCAAGACTAAATAGAAATTAATAAACAAGTGTAATTAGTTACTATCTTCATCCCAAAATGACTTAAGAGTGACTCAAAAGCACTTAACAAGGTAATTAGTTACCATCTCATCAAAATCATAAAGTATATCTTGTGTCTCGAGACCACTTAACAAGATAATCACTTTGTTATATAAATATATATTTGTTATTCTTATCTTAAACCCATGGCACATTATAGGAAAACACATACTTCTAGGGACGGGGTGGATTCGGTTCCATATGGTTTGGTTTTTGATCAAAATCGAGAATTGAACCAAATATTTGTTTTTAGTTTGGTTCGGCTCTTTGTGAAGTTCAATTTTATAAATATTCGGTTCCCTTTCAATTTGGTTTGATGTTTTGTAACTTATTCACAATATAAATTCAGATGTTATATGCAAAAGATAAAGTTATATATAAAAACACGCCAACAAGGAAAACCAAAAGAGTAAGATACACTAGATAAAATATACCGCATGCCATCAAAATAAATATTGTATTGTTGGAGAAAAATTCGGGACTTGGAGAGGACACGCAGCAGAGACGCGACTACTTTGGCCGTCGATTTTTTATCTTTTGTATTACTAACAAAACAACGCCATTTACTTATAAATAACCAAAACGAAGTCGGTTCAATATGTTGATATTGACTTCGGTCCGGTTCAGTTCGGCTTGGTCTAACCCCGAATCGCTAGTTCGATTCGGTTCTGTTTTTCTGTTTTTCTATCCGATCTTTTTAGGTTTCAATTTTTCGGTTCTTTTTTCGATTATTCTCGATTCAATTTTCAATTTTCGGTTACGAAATGCCACTCCTACTTTCGGGCGAGTGATACAATTTGTCCGTCAAAAAGTCCATTTGCAATTTTAATTTGGATGAAATCTATTTGGGTACATGTAAGATAAAGCCGATCCAAACTGTTTTTGACCAGTACGTATAGGAATGGCAATGGGCGGGTTTTGGGCGGGGCAGGCTATCCCCGCCCCCGCCCCGTTCCCCATCGGGGATCTTATCGGGCGCCCCATTGGGGCTACAGCTTACCCCGAACCCTGTCCCGTTCCCCGTTTTTCCCCGAAATCCGAAATTGCTAGGTATCAATTGTCAAAATCTAAACACAATATGTAGCTAAAAATAAAGATACATGATGGAATATATATATATATATAATTTTATATATATAAAGATATAAAAATATATATAATATAACATCGGGGCGGGGCGGGGCACGATCACCCCAGTCACTACACCGAACCCTGAAAAAATCACCGTTAATACCCCGATCCCCGCCCCGTAACCCAATAATGCCTGCCCCACCCCGATACGTTAAGATCGAATTTCGAATTTTCCCATCGAGTTTGAGTTTTCTTGGCATCCCTAAATACATACTATGTATTCCTTGAACACCTAACAATTTATTCACTTTGTTATAGGGAAATAGTGATATTTAACCTCCAACGTGAAACTAACGCGGACATAGCCTAAAGTTAAAAGTTACTCGGACAGTTTTTTATTGTAATAGCACTCTTATACCGAATGGTTTACACTCTGCGTTCCGAACACCCGCGGTTCGCGGACGTGGGCGATTGGAGGTGGAGAAAAACCCTAGCAGGAAAGATAACTAGACAAGCCACATAAATAAACTAAAAGGGTGAAAGAGGGAAAAAAAAAAAAGAAAAAAGAAAAGAAAACGAAAACAATAGACTAGAGAGAGGAGAGGGGGAAGAGAGAGAGAGAAGGAGAGAGAGAGAAAAAGGAGGAATGAAGAGGAGAGCACTTTACTGCTTTTTTAGGTTGCACGCATCCATGGCAGAAAACAGAAGGCATACAGAGTACTACTTCTTCTTCTTCATGGACTAGACCAAAGAAATACTTCAAAAATAAACACCCACCATTTTCTCCAACACACCCACCCTCCATTTTTAACCTCTTAGTTTCTTGATTATTCTCCAAAAATCATCTCACAGATCCACAGCTGTTTCTTTCTTCCATTAAAAAAAAAAATCTTGCATGTATATACGTGTGTATATATATCATTGAACAAAACTGCATTTCCGAAGTGTTCGTATTTTTGCTTCATACAGTAGTCTTTTGCTTTTCGCGTCTCTCTCTCTCTCTCTCTCTCTCTCTCTCTCTCTCTCTCTCTCTCTGAAGCTGTAGGATTGATAAAGAGTTTGAAAATTTGGGGATTTTGTTCTTAGATGAAGGGGATGCCCTTACCCTTTGATTTTGAGGGGAAGGGGGAGTTGGACTTAGAGCTGGTTGTGAAAAACAAAATTTTTATTACAGATAATTATTTTTTCCAAAAAAATTGCTTCTTGAATAATAATATTAGTAGTAGTTTTGTTGAGCCTACATCTGTCCTGGATTCTGCAAGATTTCCCAGCCGACCCACATCTTCCTCAACCCTGTCTTCATCCTTCGGCGGCGGAAGCGCCGGCGGCGGCGGTGGTGGTGCTTCTACCGACACGGCCGGCGTGGCGGCAGTTTCGGACGCAAACCCTTCTCCCAAATGGCAGCACGACTCCACAACTGCCACCAGCTCCAACGCGGCCGGCGGAGCTGACCCAGACCTCCTCCCTGTTCCTCCGTATCTCCAGATCGGGACCACCGCCTCCGTGCCGGAGAAGTTCGCCATGGAGGATTGGGAGACCGTTCTGTCGGAGTCCGTGCCCGTTTCTCCTAGTCAAGAACAGTCCTTTTTCCGGTGGATCATGGGTGATGTCGAAGACCCTTCAGTGGGAAGTCTGAATAAGTCCATACAAATCGGCGGCGGCGTCTCCGCCGCACCGGAGCTCGAGTTCAGCGGTGGCTATGCCTCTAATATGGACCAGGGTTTTGGTGCCGGAGAATGTTTTATGCCCGCGCTCCCAAATTTTCCCAACAACAACAGCAGATCTGAAAAGAATATCGGTGTGGCTTCAAATCCCATGTCTTCGAATTTTAGAAATTCCCAGAATATTATGCACAACCCATCGTCGCCGTTCAACAATCTTGGAGCCATAGCCTTCGATTCATCTCCAGAAATGAAGCCTCCTATTTTCAATCCACAGCTACTAATAAACCAGCACCAAGCCCACCACTCTCAAAATCCCTCATTCTTCCTTCCATTATCATACCCACAGCAGCACGAACAGAACACTTTCGTGCCGCCTCCGGCCAAACGCCACAATCCCGTCGAAGGAGGGTTCCAGCCCGTTGGCCCGACCTCAAAGGGCCCGTTTACAGACACGGGACAGCCTCAAGAACTCTTAATGGGAAGACAAAACATGCACCCTAACCACCACCACCACCAGCAGCAGCAACCAATTCCTCATCATCTGCAATTGCTTCCTCATTTCCTCGGGCCCACTGGCCCGAGGCCCAAAATAGAAGAGTTAGGACACTCCCACCAGCTACAACAGGCAATCGTTGACCAAATCTACAAGGCGGCGGAGCTGGTCCAGACCGGAAACCCAGTCCTCGCGCAAGGGATATTGGCGCGGCTCAATCACCACCTGTCTCCCATTGGTAAGCCTTTCCAAAGGGCTGCCTTTTACTGCAAAGAGGCATTACTATTGCTTCTCGACAACACTAACAGCAACAACTCCAACAGTTTAAATTCATCCCCTTTCAGCCTCGTTTTCAAAATCGGCGCCTACAAATATTTCTCCGAGATCTCCCCTTTAATCCAATTCGCCAATTTCACCTGCAACCAAGCGATTCTCGAAGTTCTAGAAGGTCTCGATCAAATTCACATCATCGATTTCGATATCGGGCTCGGCGGGCAATGGGCCTCCCTCATGCAGGAGCTTGCATTGAAAAATGGGGGGCCGTCGGGACCGCCCTCCCTGAGAATCACTGCGGTCGCCTCTCTATCAACTCACAATCAGCTTGAACTCGGCTTGACGCGTGAAAACCTAATTCATTTCGCTGGCGAAGTTAATATTCCGTTCGAGTTCGAAGCTACGAGCATTGATTCCTTGAATTCTGGCTCTTGGTTTCACTCATCGGAGAGTGAGGCAGTTGTCGTGAATCTTCCGGTTGGTTGTTTCGCTAACAACCAATTGTCGGCGCCTTTCATTCTTCGTTTTGTCAAACAGCTGTCGCCGAGGATTGTAGTTTCCGTGGACAGAGGATGTGATAGGACGGATATGCCCTTTGCCAACCATATCATTCATGTCCTCCAATCGTATTCGAATCTCCTTGAGTCTCTTGACGCTGTGAATGTGGACACGGATGCTCTGCAGAAAATCGAACGGTTTCTGCTGCTGCCCGGAATTGAGAAAATCGTAGCGGGCCGGTTTGGGGCCCCTGAAAAGACGCAGCATTGGAGGTCTTTGTTTCTGTCGTCTGGCTTTTCACCGGTGATTTTTAGCAATTTTACGGAATCACAAGCCGAGTGCGTAGTAAAGAGAACTCCGGTCCGAGGGTTTCAGGTCGAGAAAAGGCAGTCTTCGCTTGTTCTTTGCTGGCAAAGGAAGGAGCTTATATCTGCCTCGGCTTGGAGATGCTAAATGTTAGTGAATTTTCTATGAATGCCCGACAAAATTACTTTCCGTTGATTGGTCGATTTTTATTAAAACTATCAAAGCCATAGTCTCTGCTTTTTGTTATTTATATCTGTGGCTCCGGCCATTGTTTTTTTCCTTCCCGACTTTCTAAAGAACAATGCTCGTTATTAGTTCTTGATGTTCTAATGTAGTTTGATGATTATTCGATTTTCTCACGTTCGAACGTGGATCTTTAGTGGTTTTCGGTATGAGTTGGGTTCTGATCGTGTTTGTATAACCATACACTGTAAAGTAATCAAATGAATTTAACCCTTTTACGTGTGCATATGTCAATCGTAAATGCTTTGCAGTTTTGCTTTTTTTTTTTTGTATAGATTTATACCCTTGATCTCCGAATGTTGGATGGACAAAATATGCTTTAAATTTATAATTTCTATTATTATTTATTATTATGATGCTTTAGAACCTCATTTTTTTCTCGGTTTAATCGTTTTAATTTGTATTTAATCAGTTTTATTGCTTCATTCTGTTGATCAGATTATATCGGAGCAAAAAACTGGGGTTGGTCGAAAGTATATGATGATGCTTCTTCTTGTGGTGTGGCCCGTTTCCAGGATAATGTTGCGTGCGTAAGGTTATGTCAGTGGGCATCGGTGAGGCATAACACGACTACGTTCGGAATTTCTTCGAATGGAAAGATTTTAACTGCTTTTAGTTTCGTTTATTTAGGAAGGAAGAGAATGAATGAATGTGTAATATCCGTAAATGGATGCATGGATCAAAATACTCTCTTATGCTAATTAATCCTTAATTATGTGATTTTTGGGTCGATCCGGAGATTTCGGGTTTTGTAGGTTGTTTGGAACAAATAGGATGGGATGTTTCATGTGTCTGGCCAGAAATTCTATTTAGTACATGATGCAACTGTATGATTAAGACTGTCCCTTGCAATAGTGTTTTTCTTAATCATTTGCTTTTCGGCACGAGATTTAAGAAAAGCTGAAAAGTAGTGTGTAAAGTGATGATATAAATATATACTACATTTAAAATTGTGAGAGATAAAAATGTCTTAAAAAAGAAATGACCAAGTATCTCGTGACGGCCCATAAAGGAATACGAATCAAGATTGGTGGGACGGATGGAGTAATTATTTTTTATTTTATTTTTTTATGTTAGTATTTATTTTTAATAATTCTGGTAGTATGTTTTTTCCTGGTCTGTCACGTTACTTTGCGTGCCGAGAGTCCATATTATATTCCAATTCTGAAGTTGCTAGCTGCGGTTTAGGGTAAATTAATTAATTAATTATTATTATATTATTATTATCATTATTATTATAATTATTTTAATGGCTGTCCTAATCAAGTCACATGGGACTTGAACTGTTGGATTGGACCCCACACATGATTAGTTTAAGCCTGTCTTCCTTTCATCTCCTCTGAAGTTTTTTCTTTTATTATTTTAATCTTCATTTCCTTAAAATTAAACCTTGTAATAATTAAAAAGATTAAATACACATTCTGTTGATCAAAAAATTAAACCTTGTGATAATTTAAAAAGATTACACAAAAGGTGTTAGTTTTCCATGCACTTGAGCCTGGAATCAAGTTAATTTGGAGTAATGTGATATTTTTGTAGATGTGGATTATATTAGAATATATCCCACATCGACTACGACTTGAGAGCAGAGTCGGGTCTAAAATCGAGCCAAGACTGAAATCAGAATTGTATATCCTATAACATGATCCACTGTGCAAAAAAAATATATGAGTTAGAGCTTGTTTATTTTTTACTTAATCAGCTTAATGCATAATTAGCTTAATCGATCAGCTATATTTTGCTGTTTACTTTCTACTTAATGATTTTAATAATGTCTTTTTCATTAAGCAATTTTTGGGGAGTTAACTGCAATTTAAGGCAATACTTCCGATATACCAAAATTACCCTCTTTAATAATTAAAGAATTGAGTATATATAGTATAAATTATCATATAATCTTAATTATAATTAAGTATATATAGTATAAATTTAAAATATATATTAATATTAAACATTTCAAATTCATAAAATATAAGCTCTTTATTGATAAAAAATTAATATAACTATATATATTAAAATATAACTTAATATATTTATAAAAATATTGTCTGATTATTTAAATATACCTGAAAATTATAATATGATTTATGAATATAAATATATTATAATATATATTAAAATATATATTATTTTATATTATATAAATTGTTTTTTTTTATATTGACAATTAAAAAAATTAATATAACTATATATAATAAAATATAACTTAATATATTTATAAAAATATTGTCTGATTATTTACATATACCTAAAAATTATAATATGATTTATGAATATATATTATAATATAATATAAAATATATATTATTTTATATTATATAAATTGATTTTTATATTGACTATTAAAAAATAATATAACTATATATATTAAAATATAACTTAATATATTTATAAAACTATTGTCTAATTATTTAAATATATCTGAAAATTATAATATAATTTATGAATATATATTATAATATAATTTAAAATATATATTATGTTATATTATTTAAATTGATTTTTTATATCAACTATTAAAAAATTGATATAACTATATATATTAAAATATAACTTAATGTATTTATAAAAATATTATTTGATTATTTAAATATATATGAAAATTATAATATGATTTATGAATATATATTATAATATAAATTAAAATATATTATGTTATATTATTTAAATTGATTTTTTTATATTGACTATTAAAAAACTAATATAACTATATATATATATATATTAAAATATAAATTAATATATTTATAAAATATTGTCTAATTATTTAAATATACCTGAAAATTATAATATGATTTATGAATATATATTATAATATAAATTAAAATAAATATTATGTCATATAATTTAAATTGATTATATAAACTAAAATGCTCAATCCGTCCTTTATCAAAAAGGACTTAATTCATATTGAGGGGTAAAATAGTCATTTCCGTCATTCAGATAGTTCATTCAGAAAACAAAGAAACAACAGGATATTTTTTCAAATCAGACAGATCTCCACTCAGACAGCTTAATCAATTCAGGTATTAATGGAAAAAAAGTAAACAACCCCTTAGTGGCTAAAATATAAGCACATCTAATGTATAACTTAATCACATTGCAAATACAATATAATCATGATGAGTGTGTTATGTAATTAAAGCAAAAAAAAATGATGCATGCTGTATCACAATTGTTGTATTAATCATATTGAAAATACAATATAATCACAACCGGTGTGTCATAAACGATCTATCATGTTGCACAGTATAATTTTTCGAAAATCAAACTCATCGAAAGCGTTAAAAATATTTTTTTAAAAGTACATATATTTGTAAGAAAAATCAATCTACTTTTTGTAAGAATGTTTTTTATGCGTAAAGTGTATTATGGATTTTAATTCATGTTTAATACTATAAAAATGGCGTATTATATTATCTATAACAATATAAAAGTTTTTTATGTTAATTTTTTTTTCCTAGATCCAATTCAAAGTTTATCTCTAATGAAACAGAGAAAAACTATACATAAGATAGAGAAAAAACAAAACAAATAGTGCGACATATCTTATGAAAAATAAAATAAATTATGGTAAAAAAAATATCGACAAAAAGAAAAAATAGGAAATGAATTATTACAAACTAAGACGAAAAAAATAAACAATGCTAGGATTCCTTGCTAATATGGAAAGGGTATTACTAAACACCGCCCAAAATTACTAGCCACCACCCTATAAGATTACCTTTTTATCCATTTCAAGTCTTTCATTATTTCTAAACACCACACCACACCAAAATCTTTCAAGCTCAAGTTTTTCGAATATAACACACAATCAAATATATATCGTCAATATTATCGACAACTACGAAAATGGACGAGAATTCGCATCTGAAGGTAATTTTTCGGAGAAAATGACGCAGGCGTCTGATTATTCCGCCTGTTCCATGGTACAGGCGTCCCCAGATTCCGCTTGGACCATGGTACAGGCGCCTGGTTCGGACGCTCCGTCCTAGGTCTAGGCGTCTAAACCAGACGCCTGAACCATGGTCGGGACGTCCGATTCAGACGCCTGTGCCATGGCTAGGCGTCCGATTCAGACGCTGTCTGCCCAAGCGTCAGACGCCTCGGCCATGGTCCAGGTGCAATTTTTGGACGTCTGGACCCTTTTTTGTGCCTGATTTTAAATATTAATAATAATATTATTGGTATTATTATTAACATTCTGTCAATTAAAAATTTCAGGTTATATTGGAAGAATTTGAAGGCGACGGCGTTGATTATAGTGGTTATTTCGTTAATGACGAAATATTCGCTAGTGATTGTGATGCGATTGCTTGGCGAAAAAATTACTCTTCAAATTGATTTCGAGTTGATCATTTCATCGTACAAGAATAAAGGAAAGACAAAGCTATTGAGATGTAAGTGGTGAGCAGTGCAGGGGTATTAAGAGATTTGGATGTCATTGTTCGAAAGGACACAAAGACGAAAGCATGCAAGTGTACATTTCGAGATAAAGGCCGAACAATTGCATGACTTGAGTGGTTGGATAATCGACCGATCTCTGGGAGTAAGGGTATGCACAATCACTCATTTATTGTTTATCCAGGAGGGCATCGTCAAATGAGTGGATCGAGTAAATCGGCCAAACAAGTTGTTCGTGAGATGAGTCTTTGCTCAAGCCAAGCCGTGTGCCATCTTGGCGGCCATTCGAATAAATTTCCGAGGACAAACCGACTAGACGACATATCTATAATTATAGAGACCACTTGAGGAAGCATGATTTTGAAGAAAGAGATGTCGTCAGTCCGTTTCACCATTCGTATGACGAATAACTACGTACATTGGACGCAGGCCGACCCGGATACAAATGTTGTTACCCACGTGTTCATGGCACATCCAACATCAATAAACTTAATCCGGACCTACAGATGGTTCATTGGCATGGATTCCACCTACAAAACGAATAAGTACAAGATGCCATTTCTCGAGATAGTCGGGATGACTCCATGTAACAAGAACTTCCTAATCGCCTATGCAATTATGAAAGATGAGACCGAATCGAGCTACGCGTGGGTGTTACAGAAGTTGAAAATTTTTCTTGGGTTTGATGTTCATCCGATGGCTATTGTTACGGATCGCGAGTTGGGATTGATGCGTCCTATTGAAGAGATATTTCCAGAGAGTGCCCACTTACTTTGCACATGGCATATTAATAAGGATGTTGAAGACAAGGTCTACAAAATTTGTGTAAAAGATAAAGAAATGGGCCAAAGGTTTAAAAATGAGAAATGGAAGAAAATCATGGAAGCGGCGACCGAAGAGGAATATGATCAAGCGGTGCAACTCATGAAGGATACATGGAGATGGAATCCTAAGGTGATATCATACGTTGAGGGTACATGGATAAAATACAAGGAGATGTTCGTTGTTGCGTGGACGAATAAGTGCTTCATTTTGGAAACACAACCACTTGTAGAGTTGAGAGTGCACATGCCGAGTTAAAGCAATGGCTTAATTCTTCCACCGGAGCCCTCGATACCGTCTGGACCAAAGTGAACCAGAAGATTGAATCACAACTTACGCAGATCAGATACATACTTGAACAGTCTAGGTGTCGTACATGCGTGGTGTATTCTGGTTTTCCGTTCAACTACTTGCGCTGTCGTGTTTCCCATCATTGTCTGCGATTACTGTTGAATGAATTGACACGTATGAGAGAATTAAGTGATCAAGTGTACGATCGTTGCGGTTGTTCACTCCAAACCACCCATCAGATTCCTTGTGCGTGTGAGCTCAAGAGACATATGGAATCGCGGACCCCATGCAGTGTTAGTCATCTTCACATATTTTGGCAAACACTTATTATTAGTGATGGTGGGGACACGACCGAATTTGTCGATCCTTCTACCGGTGCTGAATCGGAGGACCAGCGGTATTTTCAGGCCCTTGTCGATGAGGTCAGACAGAGCGATCCTGCAGTTGTCCGTAACGTATCACTTATGATCCACGATCATCTTCACCCTGATCAAACGTGTTACGTTGAACCACAAGTGAATACGGCAGTTAAGGGTCGACCAAGAGGAAGTTCATCGACTAGACGCGATCATAGTGGTTGGGAGTATAGCCAAAGGGGTCGTGGTCGTTCCCGCTCATCCAGTGGTCGTGGCCGCAGCTCTTCTGCATCAGTCCACAATGCCTCTTCATCAGGTATGAACAAATTTATTAATATTGTGTCTTTTTTTATATTGGACTGGGATACTTATGTATTACATGTTAAATAAAAAGATAATTTTTATTAGAAACAAAAATAAAAATAGTCTTCTTGACTAATTTTTTATATTTATATGTTACAAGTTAAATAAAAAATGTTAGGAATAAAAATAAAACTAGTCTTCTTGACTAATTTTTTATATTTATATGTTACAAGTTAAATAAAAAACGTTAGGAATAAAAATAAAAATAGTCTTCTTGACTAATTTTTTATATTTATATGTTACAAGTTAAATAAAAACGTTAGGAATAAAAATAAAAATAGTCTTGTTGACTAATTTTTTATATTTATATGTTACAAGTTAAATAAAAAACGTTAGGAATAAAAATAAAAATAGTCTTCTTGACTAATTTTTTATATTTATATGTTACAAGTTAAATAAAAAACGTTAGGAATAAAAATAGTCTTCTTGACTAATTTTTTATATTTATATTGTTATGAGAATTTTTTTTGTAGATGTATTATTTTTTGAAGTTTTTCAATGAGTTGTATCTTTTTAAGTTCGA
Organism: Orobanche coerulescens; assembly: GCA_033398695.1. Taxonomy (NCBI): domain Eukaryota; kingdom Viridiplantae; phylum Streptophyta; class Magnoliopsida; order Lamiales; family Orobanchaceae; genus Orobanche; species Orobanche coerulescens. The sequence goes on along the minus strand of CM065815.1, from coordinate 3,544,369 downwards.
TAATATCTAATATATTGAATATGTGTTTGCAGATGGACACCACCGAGTGGAGATTGGTAACTATCACCATATCGACAAGATACCGGGAATTATTTTGCCGTTTGTTGAAGGTTATCTCGATGTCCCCGGAGACGGTAATTGCGGATTTCGTGGTATCGCCGACTACATATTTGGCGACCAAGATAAATGGCGTATTGTACGTGTATGCATTGCAAATGAAATTATGGCTAACTGTACATTCTACCGATCGATCTACTATGATGGGATTGAACCTGAGGTTCGACGTATTACATGGGATGGTGGTGCGTGTGGATCGGATCATTGGATGGCTATTGCTGAAGATTTATTCCCTATTGCTACTATTTTCAATGCCGCTGTCATACTATTCGGATTCGGAAATGGTAGATCTTTATTTGCATGTCTCACTGTGCTGCCGTTGAAAGCACCCTCAACGGCAACACGGCCTAGCCAAGAGATTGTCATTTGTCATTTAGGAGATACGTACAAACATTTTATTCGTCTAGATTTAATGCCTAATTTTCCTGTACCGCCCATAGCGAGTAACTGGTTTAGATTCCATGATAGTAGTGTTGGTGGCTGGGAGAATTTGTATACGAGCAGGAGAGAAAAATGGAATAGATTAGTCGGTATGATGTAAAACTTTATTTGTTGTATGTTCCTTAATTAATAAAATTTTCGTTTTTTTTTATCTTTATTGTTGATAGTTGATTTTGTTTTATGTTGATCTTGATAGTTGACAGAAAAATTTTCGTTTTTGTAAGCGGAAGAGAAAAAAACAAACAAAAGTAAAGTGCCAAATGCAAAACGAAAGTGCCAATCAATATACAAAATACAAAAAAAAAAAAACGCCAAACAAAATACCGTCTTACACAAAACAAACAAAATATAAAATACAAAATCAGTTGGCCAAATGCCAATCCCTCATGTACTCCTCGAGCATCGTCGTCGCTTCTTCCGCCTGGTATGGGGGAAGGTGTCTGATACAGTGCTGGGTAATAGCGACGGATCGACTCACCCACTGTAAAAAACAGAGACAATATAATACAATGAGTAATGTATGATGAAATCAAACAAAGTACAAAGTTAAAGAACTACGTAATCAGTGCTGGAACGAGAAGGGATCACTGATCCAGGTGCTGCATCGTCGTTCAGTAGCTGAGGGTGCGAATACCGATAATACCACTCAATGTAATCATCGGCGCAAGCAGCCTGATCATGAGTAGCAGTCTAATAGTCAGCGAGAGGAAGCCTGTATGCACCCGGAAACATCATCCAAGCATCAGATGACATCCGAATGGGATAGTCAACTCGGTACAATCTGCTCGACCACTCCCGAACCGCTTTCTCCGGTCTAGTGATCGGGAAAGGGATGGTCTGCACATAACCGAGCTGCCGTAATGCCCGACCAGGCATGTATGGCTCGATAATATCCCGATATCATAGCCATCCAATGAATGTGGTCCTCGGGACATCCCTCACCGGATCAGGGCCATAAGGCAACCACTGTATCTGCGTACATGTAATCAACAAGTTATACAAGTTATTTTTAAATGAATTGTAAGATTGTTAGAAGGAATCGTTATACCTCTGCGGCTGTCAACTGATCAATGCGGCGACGCAAAGACTGGAGTCGGTGCTCGTCCCTACCCTCGGGCTGGACACTCCATGTAGAAGCTCGAGGCTGCGTGGAGTCAACAATCATACGCTCTCGATGAGGTCGAAAGCAGGGAAAATACTCATAAATCCAAGCCTGAACGAGGGTAAGGCATCCACAAATCCCCATAGAGTCGCCGCGACTAGCGATACCGAGGTGACGGTACATGAAAGCCAATGCGGACGAAGCCCATGAATACTGACCGGTAGTATCCATACCGTCCCTCACCTCCAATATGCAGGAAGGCCTAATCCGGTTACCACTCTTGTCAACAAACAAGGTGGATCCAAATAACAACCACATCCAAGCTACGGCCTGGGTGCCCTCCACTCGACCTCCATCGCGACATGACCTGAAAATCGAGTCCATAAGTACGCCGCCACCCCCCCAGTGAGTACTCAGTAGCTCCAACCGCGATACTCCAAGAACCTCCATCACATCCACCTGCATCTGTGTAGATGTGCTATCGGCATCAACCAATCGCCCCTCGACAGGAATGCGAAGGATCTGCCACACATCATGTAACATGATGGTCATCTCTCCGAACGGCATGTGAAAAGAGTTCGTATCGGACTGTCACCGCTCAACGAACGCAGAAATCAACGAGTCAATATGTCGAACATGGCGTCGTCGGGTGGGATAACCTGGCCCCACCGATCCGACTCACTAAAGAGGGTGACATCACCGAGCGCCATCGACTCAAGTTCGACAAGCGATCCCGTGTGACACTTCAAAGAAACCTCTCATATCTCCAGTCCAGATACGCGCGGCGACATGCCCACCGAAACTCGGGATAACGCTGCCGTCGATAGGGCCACCAGGCATCTCCTCAGAAACCATCCAAGATGTCTCATCCTCTGCCCTACGCTGTTTACTACTGGTAGACCCAGAAGTCACAAACCTCCCCCCTCTCCCCTTCCGAACCCGGCACGAAAATGAAGAAGAATCATCATCGCCCTCCTGATCGTCGGCCTCATCGTGCGAAGAATACTCGCTCGAATCCTCAGTACCAAAATCGGTATAAGGTACGTCCTCGAATCCCCGACGCTCTGCCTCACGCTGTCTACGAACGGAAGCATCAACACCACGAGCTCTGGTGTGACGCGCTCCAGAACCCATCAACTCTATGACTAGGGGCATAGATTTGTCCGCTCCTCCTCTCATCTGCATTTAGCAAACAATACAACTAATAAGTAATAATCATACAAAGAATACACATTATTAATTATTAATTGAAAATTTTATTTTTTTCCAAAAATATGGCTGGGGCGTCCGGAACGGACGCTTGAACCATGGCACAGGCGTCTGGTCTGGACGCTACTTCCATGGTTCAAGCGTCCGAGACAGACGCTTCTCCAGCGGCTAGGCGTCCGATCTGGACGCCTGAACCATGGTATGGACGTCCGCTGTGGACGTCTGTACACCAGGATGAGCGTCCGCCGTGGACGCCTGCGCCATGGACAGGCGGAATAGGCGGACGCCTGTGCCATGGCCAGGCGTCATCGTCGGACGCCTGTAACAAAATAACGGCCGCGGCCTCTGCCGTGCACTCCGGCACGGCGGCCGCGGCCAATGAAACAGTAAAACGAAAAAATAAAATTACCGGCGCTTTTCCTTTTCCGGACATGGCGGTGCGGCGGCAGCGCACGGCTGCGGTAATATGGCGGCGACGGTGTGCGGCGGTAGTGTGGCGGCGGTTCGGCTGCGTCGGGTGGGTTGTTTAGAGAGAAAAGTATTGTTAAATTAGGATCCAAAATCTAATTAATATGAATTAAGGGCAAAAAGGTAATATTCTAGGGCGGTGACTAGTAATTTTGGGCGGTTGTTTAGTAATCCAGTTAATTAAATATGGAAAAATAAATTTTGTTGTCACTCAACTATTAGCTCTTTTAGAAACTTACCACTGAACTAAAAGTTTATTTATTGTAGGCACTAACGTTACACACGTTTATACTTTTAGTCATTCAATTAAATGTATTTGTTTTATTGTTTTAAAATATTATATATATATATATATAGAGAGAGAGAGAGAGAGATTATATATTATATCGATTAATTATATTTTTAAATTGTATTTAATAGAAAGAAAGTTATTTCCAACTTGCATAATTCGTTTCAATTTTTATACAAACTTCTCCGTATTAATTACAATTCTTTAACAAAAGTAATTTTTTTTTTAAATGTGGGGTATTTACTCACGAAAATTATAATTTTTTATGTTTTATGTTGTAAAAATAAAAAAATAATTTTCAATGAAAAATTTGCCCCTCACGGGCCCATTCTAAGGGAAAAAAATATTTTTAATGATTAAATTTAAAAATTATAAATATTTTTAATTAATATAACAAGGCTATGATAATAACACATATAATGATGATATTATTGTAATGGGATATATTTAAAAATTGACTCATTATTTTGTGATATATTATACAAATTTTCTTTTTATATAGCTTTCTATTTTTTCTGAAATATATTAAAAAACAAAATTTCTCATGAAAGTATTATTTTATGAAATTTTTGACTAGTATAGCATATATACGTCAGCATAGTAGATCCACATCAACGTGTAAAAAATAAAATTTCCCTTGAAGTTTATTTTTAGCGAAAAACTGAAAGAATTGACGGAATGGTAACGAAATGACTAAAACGATAAATATATGTAATATTAGTGCATACAATAAATAAATTTTTAATTAAATGGTAAATTTATAAAAGAACGTGATAAAGAAATTAATTTTTCCATTAAATATGGACATCATCTTTATTAATGAGTGCTGATCTCGTTAAAAAATAAAAAGCACTTAGCTGACAGACATTGTCCTCTTTAATGAGTCTTTCTCTCTCATATGTCACTCAACAGTTCTGTTGCCACTATTATACTATAATTTTTTTTTATATTATACTATAAATTTAATACTACTACCTCTAAGTTCTAAGGATGGTGGCAGTGGTGAGCGATATGCCCAGCGGAATGGCCATACCGCCGGTGAACACCGCTGCCACCTCGGCGGTATGGCCAGCGGCATGGTCTCAGTGGGGTTTCATGTTTCGGAGGTAATGTAGGAATTTGACCGTTGGGAGCGTTGGGAGGTGAAAAAAAAAATAGACGTTTTCAATAGATCCGTTGGGGTACAAAACAAAACAAAAAAAAAAATCCTGATACATACTAAACTAAAACACATACAATTTTATACTTTCAATTCAGATATTTAACACAAACAATACAATTCACATATTTTTACAATGGTTTTATCCTCTTCTTCTTCGTCCGACTCGATATTTTATTCCCACCGAATCGTCCGAACTATTGGCATCCGGTAGCACCCTACAAACGTTATTAGCCGTGAACGGTTCAATTGACGATACGGCAAGCTCTACCGAAACTCGGGAGTATATAGAACATTTTCGTGAAGAAGTTTTACAAACCCTTATGAATGACTATTTCGTTGAACGTCCAAAGTTTTCCGACGATACTTTTCGTGATAGATTTCGTATGAATAAAAGCTTGTTTTTAAGAATTGTTGCTGATGTTGAAGCGAATTTCGAATGGTTTCAAGAGGGCCTAGATGCGAGGGGAAAAAAAAGTTTCACGGCGTTACAAAAATGCACATCAGCCATTCGGCAACTCGCAACGGGTGAACCTCTAGATAGATTTGATGACTATTTAAACATGGCACGCCGAACGTCAGGTTATATATTCTTTTTAAGTAATCGTTATTTTTTTTTAAGTTATCGTTATATATATTTTAAGTTATCGTTATAGTTTTTTTAAGTTATCGTTATATATATATATTTTTTTTTAAGTTATCGTTATATTTTTTTAAGTTATCGTTATATTTTTTTTAAGTTATCGTTATATATATATATATATCTATATATATATATTTTAAGTTATCGTTATTTTTTTTTAAGTTATCGTTATTTTTTTTTAAGTATTATGTAATTTTCTTTTAGAGTTGCAATATCACCGGTTCATATAATGGATTCGCCGGTCGCGCCAGTTTATGACGATAATGTATTAGAGGAGTTACTCGATGAATAAATCCATTGACGTCTCCTATATGATCTTACGGACCACGTAGAAGCTCAAAACTTAACATATCCCGATGATTAGTTATTTCTTTTTTTTTTTAAGAATAATATAATTTTCTTTTAATTATGTTTTTTAAGTATTATGTAATTTTCTTTTAGTTATTAATGAAATATTATGTTTTAATTAAATTGTTTAATATAATTTATGAAAATAAAAAATAAAATTAGTTGGGAGGTATGAAAAAGGCATGTTTGCCACTAAAAAGGGGTTAAAAGGTATGAAAAAAGTATGAATGAGGTGGAATGAGGTGGAATGATATTATTGGTGGATTTGGGAGGTATGAGATTTTTGGGAGGCATGACTAACACCATCCTAACACAGTTAAAAATTAACAGTGGGTTAGTCTATTTTAAATAATATTTTGTTATAAGTAATTATGATAATGTAGTGGGTATCAAAGAGTAAAAAAATATTGATGCTTATATATGTTGAAAATTTAAAGGTAAAAAATGATTGTTCAGTTAAATTGTGAAAGTTGATATATATAAATTTAGTAAATAATCATATTTTAAGAAAAAAATAAATATTTGGACGAGATGAAAAAGTATTAAATATTAACTCAGACGTGTTGGGATTATGTGGCCCAAATGAATAAAATAATGAGGGCCCAAAATAATCTATCTCCTGCAGCCCACTTAAAATCGGACCGCCAAATTCTTTTGGAAGCACTTTAATTTTGGATTAATCTTGGCCATTCATCCCAGTATCTTTAATCCTGGCCATTGGTTTATATTTACCCTACATATATAAACCCTCTACCCAAACCCTACCCCTCATTTCCCTCTTTCTCACCCCGCCGTCTGCTCACTCTCTCCCTTTCTCTCCCCCCCGATTTTCTTTCCTTTCTCCTCGGTTTTGACCTGCTCTTCTGATGGAAAGAAAATCCTCCCGATTTCTTCTCTTCGTTTGGTTGTTCCGATTCTCCTATAAATGTAATATCCGCAAATTCGATTTCCGGTAATTTTCATTTTTCCGGCGGAGGTCCGTTTCGACAACTCGCTTGTCGCTGTTTTGGAATTCTGAACCTATTTTGTTCTTGGAGTTTCTCCGCTTAGACGGGTCTCGATGATGTTTTTACGTAATTTCATCTTGTGTTATATTTTGTCTCATGTGTATTTGTCTCTCGTTAAACTCGTTCGATTTCGTCATTTTCTTACTTCCATGAGTTCGTATGATTGAGTAGAGCATGTTGTGAGTTTCGGATTGTTAATCCGACGTTGTATCGTGATTTTCGGATGTTTGGGCCGTTTGTGTAATTTCCTAGAAGTTTAGGGAATTTGTCCCTTGTTCGACTTTGGTTGTGCACCTCAGATCTTTTTGGGGTTCCGTACTTCCATTTCGTGTTATTGTTGCCCAAATATCGATTCCTATTGCTTTTATTCTCTTTAGGATCATTTTTCGTCATTTTGGGACCCGAGGGGGTGTGGGCGCGGCACAAGGATTGTGCGCATGGCCCCACATTACCTGATTGTTGGCCAAGCGGTGTCTGGTGTGCCGCGGCACAAGGTTTGTGAGCCGCGGCACACAGTAGTCGAGCCGCGGCACACTTGTCCGGCCGCAGCACACCGTGTGGCACTGCCGGTTAAAACCTCTGTACTGCGTGCCCCGGCAAGATCCCGTGATGCGCGGCACATGCCGAGTCCGAGCCGCGGCACACTCGAATGAGCCGCGGCACAACGAGCGGTCACCACCAATTTTGGCAGCCTGTGCCGCGGCACGCTTTATCCGAGCCGCGGACACGATCCGCGCTATATCGGGCGTTTTCAAGCGAGATTCGCTCATTTGCTCTTTTTCTCCAACCGTGCGCGAGAGAGAGAGGGTTGAGAGGGGGATTTCTTCTCCATCTACCCTTTTGATTGTGTGTTTTTCTTCATCTTCCTTCGATCGTGTAGCTCGGATTGTGGATCTAACACGTGTTCTTCGGATTATAGGGCTTGAATCTTCAAGAGGTAAGAACCCCTTTAACCCTAGTGTGATTTTTGGGGAGGGTTTGGTGGTAATCTTGTGTTTTAATCCGAATTAACCGATGTTGTTGTTAGATTTGATAGTATACTCGTGACCCTTGGTTTTCTTGTTTTTGATTGGGATGAAATCCCGTTGTTCTACCATTGACCGATTTCATTTCCTTATGCACTCTTGGTGTCCGATGATTTGTCCCAACAGGGTAGAACTAGGAGGAATTTCTTCGTGTTCATGATGTGAGATTGATTGTATATCATTATTGTGTTAGGGCCGGATTTGAGGGGATTGTTCGGATCTAAACCTATTCCTTCATCGTCTCCTTTGCGTCGTATTACCAAGGCAAGTACCTCGATATACGAATTGTAACTGCGTGAAATCATTGTTGTTGAAGTGTATGAGTTTATACGGATGTATATATGTATATATATATATATGTATATGTATGTGTATATATATATGTATTATATATATATTTAAATGTTAAAAATAAGTATGTATATACGTATATTGATATACATGCTTATGTCGGTGATCGACGAGTGATGAATGCTAACACTAGTTGACGTACTCAACTTGGATTGAGGGATGAACTATAGTCATTCATATAATATAGTAAGGTTATATATATATATCTATGTGCGGTATTGATTGGTTATGCTTGAACGCTTATTGTGATTGAGTTGATTAATAACGTGCGTGTTCCTGTCTACTTGTGTGGTTATGGACTGGCGGAGAAATTGTGTGACTTGATGTACCGAGTTGAAAATTGTTGTGACATTTGTTCATGTGCTGGATGTTTGTGATAATGTGGATACGTGTTGTGAGAAACGTCGTATCCGGGAACCTCTGAGGGCGGGGCGTGCACTCCGGCCTGGTGTATGCTGCAATGTGCGGCTCCATATGGGTGGTGAACGCCGATGTCACCTAATGCGCGTGCAAGGGGCGGCTCTTGCGGGAGTGACGCCGGTGCGGTGACATGTTCAAGGAGCGGCCAACATGATGGAAGTGAACGCCGGTACACAGGTGCGCAAGGGAGGCGCCTGGCAGGCTTATTGGTTACGGGTATTTGAGTGATAGCTAAGACCCCGTTACCGAACGATGTTCGTATCTCAAATTCTTTCAACTCACTTTTAATGTTTGTCTTGATACAGACCGCAATCCGTGTTTTTGAAAGCTGTTTCAAATTGTTTTTAAAGCGTTGGTATCAGGGTTAGTTAACCACGGAGGTTTGACGAAATCTCCGAGGGTTAATTAATCGGGGGTCTTGAGCAGGATATGTCGAATGAGAGTTCTGTACCTTTGATTGTATTGTGGTGCTATTCATGTATTGGGTCGAGGACCCTGTGGAATGTTGAGATGATTGGTTTCGTGATGATGTTATTTGGAATGGGTTGAGAACCCTGTGAGATGTTGTAATGATTTCGTTTGTGACGGTGTTCTATAAATTGGGTCGAGAACCCCAAATAAGTTGACTTGGTTTTTGTGTAATCGTTTTCAATATGTTGGGTCAATGACCCGAGAGTTTTGAAATTATTTCCAAAAGTATTCCCATTCGATTTTAAAAACCCCTAAACGGCCCGAGTCAATAATAATGATTGCAAAATATCTTATCAAAATACTTTTCCTTTTACAAAAGGGATCTTCCTGACTCCTTGGGCTCGTTTAAAGTTTCATGAATGTTATTTTCCGTAAGGAGAATATGACTATGTGATTACCTTTCACCTCGTGTATGCGAGTGTTATTCTGTGCTGACTGTGGGAATGTATGGTTTGTGTTAAGGCTTCACGGCGGTTGAATTTTGTGTTGTTACTGTTCGTATATCTTGTATATTATGTACTTGCACTAGCAAAATTCTAGTTTGCTAACCCCCGAGTTTTCGGGGGGTGGGTGCCTGTTATGCGCTCAGGTTTTGGCAGCTCGGGAGCAGTCACGGGATTGGCTTGGAAGGAGATGGAAGACGACGATGCTAATCACACCAGAGTCAGAGTCTTTTCTTTTGTATCATTTTGGTCGGTATTTCTCTGTCGTTCGAGTATTCACCCTTGCATGGGTGTAATTATCATTTATTAAATTGAGTCATTCTTTTCTGTGTTCAAGTTTATTGTTGTCATTGTAATATGAATGTCGTTAGTTTCTGAATTGGTTTATGACCTTGTCGGTCTGCTTTGTATTAAATTTTGACCCCGGTCGGTCAATCTTTGAGTAGTCTTTTGGAGTTTAGCCTGGTGGATCCTTGTGATAAGGGTCTACGGCGTGTGACATTCCCGGTCTTATTCTGGGGGTGTTACATTTATGGTATCAGATCCAGGTTTGCGAAAAACCTAGGCCGTTGGGTCAAGTCCATGTCTTGTGTAAGTCGCGCGCATCAGAGTCGTGATTAGTATCGTGGTTCCGACATCATCTTCCGGCAATCCGTGATGGTAAGCCTCCCGATCGTAAGTCCCCTTATATACGTATTTGATTACATTGTGCTAATATGCTTAATGTGAACTAGAAATTAGAACTTGTTGGTGATATTATCGTTTTAGGATATAACATGCGCATGCGGTCCGAGCATAAATAGTTACGTAGTATGCTTCGGAAGTCGAGCATGTTTATCTGTTTCGGTACTTTATTAGAATGAATTTACGAATGATAATGTTATCCACCGCATGAGTATTTTAAGATGGTTTTTGTTATCTTGCAAACCGAGTTTTGATATTTTGGTCTTGCATATTTTGATAGTATTCTTATGACGGTATTTGATATTTCATAAATGACTTTTGTGAGTATTTGAGAATGTTACCGACTTCGGCCTTTTTGGCATTTAGATCATTTTTTTTAAGGAATTTTTGCCTGGTGGGTTCCGGCACGGCCCACGGCACAGTAGTATCTCGAATATTTTAAAGCAATGCTTTGAAATTTTCTAACATTGTGTAAAGCCATGATTTAATACCGTCATGTTAAATGGTCACGTATCTCGGTGGAGAATTCTTTCGAATAAACATTTTTGAAGAAGAGGAAAGATTTTCAAAATTTTGATATTTGGGACTCAACATTTTCGAAATATTTCAAATTAGTTACGAATTAATTTTCGATTTCCTTTTTTCTTTTATTCATCACTCGAAAATAATTTTTAGAGTCATTATGTAAACTTCCTCTTCCGAAATAAAAGACAGTGTTTACAAGTCTTGGGCGCAACGTGACTAGCCCCTTTTTCAAAAATTTGTTTTCATTAAGTGCATACATATAATGATCGTCCTCGTCGAGGAACTCGAACTTGACTTCATAAAACTTTATGCTTTACGATATTACCGTTATTCTATAGATGTTAACTAAACCTTGCGTTGATAAGGGTGGTATCTTTGTCGATTATTTGATAATCTTTGAATGGTACTATACGTATTAGTATGTCGAGTCTTGGCGGACGTAAGTGTGATGACGGAAGTGGAAACGACAAGGTGGTTCGCACGACAACTATCCATGCTACGGTGAGGAGTATCGAGATCAAACGATATCCTATGAAATCTCCTCGATGTCGAGCCCACGAGCGAAGCAAAGAGACCAGGGTATCGGGAAAATTTAAGGCGGTGAGGAGACTAAGGCTCCCAAGCCCTTACGTTGTTCGAAGCGTCATCTTCGCGGTCGGGAGTGAGCTGGAAATCCCAAACCGGCATCGGTGACTCGCGGTAAGAAGAGAAGATGTTTCAATCAGAATCGGGGACATGTTCGTGCAAATTGTCCCTCTCCACTCTTGACTTGTTACCGGTGTGGGTGTGAAGGTCATCGGGAGAAACACTGTGAGGCAGTTTCGAATTGGCAAAGAATGCCGCCACGAGAGAGAGCAGAGCTAGTGATGGAGAATGTCCGAAACCCTATGTTTCCTTCGAAGAGCCTAACATGGGAGGATGAATATTTTGCAATATGTCCTAATTGTTCTTTGTTTTGAACAATCGTGACTTTGATCGTTCTTCATTTCATTGCTCTATATTTCCAACTCTTGTTGTTCTAAGCTTGGGATCGAAATACCTTTTAGTATGGGGAAGTGTATTACCCGTACTTTCCTTGGTATTTTCGGCATTGTATGATTTTTCATTGTTGGTAACTCAATTATGATCCTCTCGACGATTTTAAACTATCTTGTTCTACTTAGCCTGCCGTCCTCCGAACGAATTTGAATTTGTTTTGTTAAAACCCGTGAATTATTGTGGTCTTTCCATATCGAACCTAATTCTTGCAAATTTTGTTCGAACTATTATTCCCACGCGTGCAATTGACACTTCGAATGTGTTATGAACTTGGATTGTGGTTGGTTGAGCTCGAAACATGATTTTCGTGACGTCGAACTATTTTGTGATTTTCTTAACTCGGGAGCTTTGGTATCCAAATTCATACCCCTTCACCTCAACTCGTCGTATTTACGGAACCTTGCATTCGCGCTTTGCTCGTGATGATTTGGGGCTGAGCAAGTAGTTATTTCCTTGATTGTTCCGCTCTCTATTTTAAGTTTCGGACGAAACTTCTTTTAGAGTAGAATGTAATATCCGCAAATTCGATTTAGGTAATTTTCATTTTTCCGGCGGAGGTCCGTTTGACAACTCGCTTGTCGCTGTTTTGGAATTCGAACCTATTTTGTTCTTGGAGTTTCTCCGCTTAGACGGGTCTCGATGATGTTTTTACGTAATTTCATCTTGTGTTATATTTTGTCTCATGTGTATTTGTCTCGTTAAACTCGTTCGATTTCGTCATTTTCTTACTTCCATGAGTTCGTATGATTGAGTAGAGCATGTTGTGAGTTTCGGATTGTTAATCCGACGCGTTGTATCGTGATTTTCGGATGTTTGGGCCGTTTGTGTAATTTCTAGAAGTTTAGGGAATTTGTCCCTTGTTCGACTTTGGTTGTGCACCTCAGATCTTTTTGGGGTTCCGTACTTCCATTTCGTGTTATTGTTACCCAAATATCGATTCCTATTGCTTTTATTCTCTTTAGGATCATTTTTCGTCATTTTTGGGACCCGAGGGGGTGTGGGCGCGGCACAAGGATTGTGCGCCGCGGCACACATTACCCGATTGTTGGCCAAGCAGTGTCTGCGTGTGCCGCGGCACAAGGTTTGTGAGCCGCGGCACACAACAGTCGAGCCGCGGCACACTTGTCGGCCGCGGCACACCGTGTGGCACTGCCGGTTAAAACCTCTGTCTGCGTGCCCGACACGATCCGCGATGCTGCGGCACATGCCGAGTCCGAGCCGCGGCACACTCCGAATGAGCCGCGGCAACGAGCGGTCACCACCACCGGCCCACTTTTTGGCCTGTGCCGCGGCACTGTTTATCTGAGCCGCGGCACACGATGCGGTCAGCGCTATAACTGGGCGTTTTCAGCGAGATTCGCTCATTTGCTCTTTTTCTCCAACCGTGCGAGAGAGAGAGAGAGGGTTGAGAGGGGGATTTCTTCTCCATCTACCCTTTTGATTGTGTGTTTTTCTTCATCTTCCTTCGATCGTGTAGCTCGGATTGTGGATCTAGCACGTGTTCTTCGGATTATAGGGCTTGAATCTTCAAGAGGTAAGAACCCCTTTAACCCTAGTGTGATTTTTGGGGAGGGTTTGGTGGTAATCTTGTGTTTTAATCCGAATTAACCGATGTTGTTGTTAGATTTGATAGTATACTCGTGACCCTTGGTTTTCTTGTTTTTGATTGGGATGAAATCCCGCTGTTCTACCATTGACCGATTTCATTTCCTTATGCACTCTTGGTGTCCGATGATTTGTCCCAACAGGGTAGAACTAGGAGGAATTTCTTCGTGTTCATGATGTGAGATTGATTGTATATCATTATTGTGTTAGGGCCGGATTTGAGGGGATTGTTCGGATCTAAACCTATTCCTTCATCGTCTCCTTTGCGTCGTATTACCAAGGCAAGTACCTCGATATACGAATTGTAACTGCGTGAAATCATTGTTGTTGAAGTGTATGAGTTTATACGGATGTATATATGTATATATATATATATATATGTATATGTATGTGTATATATATATGTATTATATATATTTATATGTTAAAAATAAGTATGTATATACGTATATTGATATACATGCTTATGTCGGTGATCGACGAGTGATGAATGCTAACACTAGTTGACGTACTCAACTTGGATTGAGGGATGAACTATAGTCATTCATATAATATAGTAAGGTTATATATATATATATATCTATGTGCGGTATTGATTGGTTATGCTTGAACGCTTATTGTGATTGAGTTGATTAATAACGTGCGTGTTCCTGTCTACTTGTGTGGTTATGGACTGGCGGAGAAATTGTGTGACTTGATGTACCGAGTTGAAAATTGTTGTGACATTTGTTCATGTCTTTGGATGTTTGTGATAATGTGGATACGTGTTGTGAGAAACGTCGTATCCGGAACCTCGAGGCGGGCGTGCACTCCGGCACAGTGTATCTTGCAATGTGCGGCTCCATATGGGTGGTGAACGCCGATGTCACCTAATGCGCGTGCAAGGCGGCTCTTGCGGGAGTGACGCGGTGCGGTGACATGTTCAAGGAGCGGCCAACATGATGGAAGTGAACGCCGGTACACAGTGCGCAAGGGAGGCGCTGGCAGCTTATTGGTTACGGGTATTTGAGTGATAGCTAAGACCCGTTATCGAACGATGTTCGTATCTCAAATTCTTTCAACTCACTTTTAATGTTTGTCTTGATCTGAGCAATCCGTCTTTTTGAAAAAGTTTCAAATTTTTTTTAAATCGTTGATATCAGCGTTAGTTAACCACGGAGGTTTGACGAAATCTCAGAGGGTTAATTAATCGGGGGTCTTGAGCAGGATATGTCGAATGAGAGTTCTGTACCTTTGATTGTATTGTGGTGCTATTCTGTGTATTGGGTCGAGGACCCTGTGGAATGTTGAGATGATTGGTTTCGTGATGATGTTATTTGGAATGGGTTGAGAACCCTGTGAGATGTTGTAATGATTTCGTTTGTGACGGTGTTCTATAAATTGGGTCGAGAACCCCAAATAAGTTGACTTGGTTTTGTGTAATCGTTTTCCATACGTTGGGTCAAGGACCCGAAAGTTTTGAAATTATTTCCAAAAGTATTCCCATTCGATTTTAAAAACCCCTAAACGGCCCGAGTCAATAATAAGGATTGCAAACTATCTTATCAAAATACTTTTCCTTTTACAAAAGGGATCTTCGACTCCTTGGGCTCGTTTAAAGTTTCATGAATGTTATTTTCCGTAAGGAGAATATGACTATGTGATTACCTTTCACCTCGTGTATGCGAGTGTTATTCTGTGCTGACTGTGGGAATGTATGGTTTGTGTTAAGGCTTCACGACGGTTGAATTTTGTGTTGTTACTGTTCGTATATCTTGTATATTATGTACTTGCACTAGCAAAATTCCAGTTTGCTAACCCCCGAGTTTTCGGGGGGTGGGTGCCTGTTATGCGCTCAGGTTTTGGCAGCTCGGGAGCAGTCACGGGATTGGCTTGGAAGGAGATGGAAGACGACGATGCTAATCACACCAGAGTCAGAGTCTTTTCTTTTGTATCATTTTGGTCGGTATTTCTCTGTCGTTCGAGTATTCACTCTTGCATGGGTGTAATTATCATTTATTAAATTGAGTTGTCATTCTTTTCCATGTTCAAGTTTATTGTTGTCATTGTAATATGAATGTCGTTAGTTTCTGAATTGGTTTATGACCTTGTCGGTCTGCTTTGTATTAAATTTTGACCCCGGTCGGTCAATCTTTGAGTAGTCTTTTGGAGTTTAGCCTGGTGGATCCTTGTGATAAGGGTCTACGGCGTGTGACATTCCCGGTCGTATTCTGGGGGTGTTACAATAAATCCCGTTTTCGGTGGAGATGAAAGCACAACGAAATAAAGAGAGCAAGATATATCCTTTCCCTTGAATCCTTCGGTTTTCTCTGTGAAATATTTGAGGGGTTTTGTGGGTGAGCTTTGTGAGAATCGGGATCTGATATTTCTGGGGGTTTTTCGGTAGCTTTGTGCTTCGATTCTGGTTTGGGGTTTTGGATCGGTTGAATCTTGCTTGGTGCTTTGATTCATCGGAGGTTGCTTCTGGTTCCGGCGGTGGGTTCGGTTCGAGGTGCTGGCCGCGGGTCTTGTGAGTCCAGGACGTGGCTACGGGGACGGAGGACTGAGCCGGCTGGATTTTCCGACAGTGATTTTCTACGGCTTCGGCCGTGTGGTTTGAACTTTCTATTCTCACTGTTTTTCATTTTATTTTTCCAGTTTTTGTTTGATTTGTTTAATTAGAAGTTGTGTAATCCCTAATCCCTATCCCGAGTAGATTCGTGTAATAGTTATATTTGTTATAATTATTGTAATAATATTGCCACCCGATTCGGACCAATACTCAACATTGGTATCGGAGCTTTGGTTCGGATCTGTCCGAATCGGGTCAACCCGGATCGCTCAGGTATATCGGCTAAACTCTCTCCTTATTTTCTGTTTTTTACTTGCTCGTTGTTCTTTGTGATATTTCCGTTCGTTGTTCTTGGTGATTTTTTTTTCTTTGTGATATTTTTTGTTCGGATACTGCTGCTCTTCGTGTTGCTCGCTGTTCTTCGTGTTTTCTTGGGGCTGACTGTCTCGGCCCGCTGTCCTTCGTGTTTCTGGGCTGACCGTCTCGGCCCTATTATTTTTGCTTCTGCTGCATTGTTGGTAATATTCTGTGTGTTTATTACTGCAATTTTTTTTTACTTCGTGTTGAATCTGGAATTTTTCATAATCGGGCATTTAAACCCTCCTGCCTGGACCGCTTAAGTGTCCTCGGATCTTGTAGGGGCCTGGTATTGGTTTTTTCCGGATTCTTTTAAATTTAATCATCTGTGTGATTGATTACTTTGTGTTTCTGAGGTTTGATAAAATAAACCGTTTTCTCCCGTTTGTGTTTTCCACAAATTTTTCAAAAACTTTGTTCATTTTGAAAATTAAAATGGGATCAATCTCTGCCTTCTCTGTGGCACCATTTGATGGAAAAGGTGATTTTGCCATTTGGCAACAGAAAATGAAAAGCATACTTATTCAACAAAAATGTTTCAAAGCTATTGATAATTCTTTCGCTTCTAATGTGACGGCGGATAAAAAGGCTGAACTTGATGAGTTTGCTTATTCTGCGATAATCTTGAACCTTTCTGACTCTGTGATAAGAAAATTAGATAAACATGGTTTGGCTAAAGAGTTATGGGAAAAATTAGAAGAAATGTATACTGAAACTTCGCTGCCCAATAAATTGTTTCTTCTTGAAAAATTTTTCCGCTACAAGCTTGATCTTAATAAAGACATTGATGCCAATTTAGACGTGTTTACCAAACTGGTTCAAGATATAAAGTTAACGGGAGATAAAAACATAGATGATTACACTCCGATTGTCCTTTTGAATGCTATTCCAGATTCTTATAGTGATGTGAAATCTGCCATTAAATATGGTAGAGATCAGGTAACATTAGATATTGTTGTAAACGGCTTAAAGAGCAAAGAGTTATATTTGAAAAACAATAAAGGTGCTGCCCTTAGAAATCTTGGCGAGGTTAATTTTGTCAAAGGAAGACCTCAAAAACGCTTTCAAAATAAAAAGTCTTCCAACACTCAAAATAACCAAGCCAACAAGAAAAAAGGCAATGAAAAATTTCGGTTTAAACCTAGACCTAATAATCGTAAGTGTTACAATTGTGGTGAGTATGGTCACTATATTCAAGACTGCACTAAACCTAAGAAAAACCAGCAATCTGATCAGGCTAACTTAGCTGTCGGTGAAAATCTGGGTGATGTGTTTATGATTTCTGATGCTATGCATTCTTCTGTGAACTCTGTGTTAGCTGACTTTGGTGAAAATGATTGGTTGGTTGATTCTGGATGCACATTTCACATGACTCCGCATAAACAACTTTTTTCTAGCTATCGTGATTTGAAAAATCGATATGTGTCTATGCCGGATCATGTAAAACGAAATGTTGCTGGAATAGGAACTGTGTGCCTTAAATTCGAATCTGGAAATTCGATAACTTTGGAAAATGTTAGGCATGTTCCTCACTTAGCTCATAATTTAATGTCATGTGCATGTCTTGAAGATGATGGTTTTGAAGGTACATGGGCTAAGGGTGCTATGAAAGTTACGAGAGGTCCCAAAACCTTTTTTGTCGCCATTCGTAAAATGAATTTATACATTTGGCTATCGTGATTTGAAAATCGATATGTGTCTATGCCGGATCATGTAAAACGAAATGTTGCTGGAATAGGAACTGTGTGCCTTAAATTCGAATCTGGAAATTCGATAACTTTGGAAAATGTTAGGCATGTTCCTCACTTAGCTCATAATTTAATGTCATGTGCATGTCTTGAAGATGATGGTGTTGAAGGTACATGGGATAAGGGTGCTATGAAAGTTACGAGAGGTCCCAAAACCTTTTTTGTCGCCATTCGTAAAATGAATTTATACATTTGTTCCACTGTAAGTTGTAATACCCAGTTGTAACTCAGTAATTATCATTCAGTATTTATCATTCAGTAATTGATACTCAGTAATTTCATTCATTATTGATCATTTATCACTCAGATTCAGTCATGGTATTCATCATTCAGAGTAATTGTATCGAGTATCGATCGTCATTCATCATTAATTTGATTGGAGTTTCGTGCCGTGTTTATCATCATTGTCATTTTCGTTGCTAACTATGCGTGAGGAGTAGCGCACGCTACGTACTCATTTTAGCGTACGCTAATTGAGTATAGGTAGCGCACGCTACTACTCAGCCTTAGCGCACGCTAAGGCTACCTTGGCTGCAGTCCAGAAGGTACTGGACTGCAGGTGAGAATAATTGTAGCGCACGCTACGAGTGGTAAGTAGCACGCGCTAACGGGTCGTAGTAGCGCACGCTACATGTGTGGAGTAGCGCGCGCTAGGGGCGGATCAGGTTGAGTCCAGTGGCTACTGGACTGCACCGGGTTTATTCATAGCGCACGCTATGCATTGTTGTTAGCGTACGCAACCGACATATTAGCGCACGCTAAATAATGGTTGTAGCGCACGCTATCGAGGTTAGATCGAGAGGCGAGATGGTTTTACGGACTCCGATCGGGCGTCAAGTATTTCGCTAGCGCACGCTAACAATGGAGATTAGCGCACGCGAGTAGTATGGGCGTAGCGCACGCTACAAAGAGGTACGTAGCGCGCGCTACCGTGTTCGGACAGTGGGTCTTGGACTACCCAAAGTACTCGTTAGCGCACGCTATGCACTAGGGCTAGCGCACGCTAACCTGGACCGAGTATAAATTAGACGATTTAGTCGAGTTCGTCATTTTCATCTCATTTCATTCCTTCGGTATTTTTGGGCGATTAGAGCGATCCAGAGGGGATTCTTCGAGGTGTAATCATCAATCATCATCTTCAAGTCTTTGAGTTGAATTTATCATCACTTCATCATCTCCAAACGTCGAATCAAAGGTATTAATCTCTTGGATCTAGAATTTCGGATTTTTGGGTTTTCCTTCCGATTTCTTCGTGTAAGCTTGGATTATCATTGGGATATGTTAAGTTATGGATTATCTACTTGGATAAATATATTCCTACGGATTTAATGGTTATTTTCGGAATTGTTTTCAAGAACTCTTGGGGTTGACTTCGGTTAATTGGGGATTTTCCGATTGATGTCGTTGTAATCATGGATTATGGATTCCTAATGGATTATTGATATCATTGAAGTGTTTTGTTAGTTCGAAATACTCATTTTAGTGTTAGTTTCGACATATTCGGGATTGGATATTTTCGAAGTCGTGTGGTTGGTTACGTATTCGTTAGAATGCCCCAATGAGTTCGATTATCGTTGTTTCGACCTTTGGGTTAGTCGTGTTTTGTTGTTTGATGCGTGTATTGAACGGTTGTTGGTAATTATTGTTATTCAAGGTTGTTCGAGCGACCGGTATTTCACTTAGGACGTTGTTCGTGGACGGACATTCTTCATCGGTATTGCGTAAGTTGATTCTTACTCGGTTAAAAGGATATTCATTCCTTTTGTTGTTGATCATTCATAATCATAACTCATTCATCATTGTATTAATCATTTTGAGACTTGTAATTGTCGGATAATCATTTCATTAGCGAGGAACGGCGGTTCCAATCATTTCATTGAAAACTATCAATCACTTCATTATCACTTTCGTATCGGTGAGTCATTCTTGACTTTGCCGGATTATTATTATTCATTGATATTCATTATGGTCATTATTGTTCATATGGCCTTAAGGTTCATATTGCGTGGCGGGTGCGGATGTGTGGAATTTTTAGTCGGGCACGTGATGGCCATGTATTGGGAGTGATACATTGGGTGTGCACACGGTAACGATTACCTCCGTGAGACTAATTAGGTACAAGGACGGGTGTGTCGGTCATCCGTCTTGTACACTTGCACGAACACTACGGGCGTACTATTATGCTCCTCTTGGCGTAATTCATAACTAAGAATATTTCATAACTTCGTTAATTCATGATTGTGTAATTTCAACTCTTGAGGATTGTTGTTACGTATGGCGGCCCGTTGGGGATTTTGTTTTAGTCACGGCAAGGCAAAGGCACGGGAAGAGCATGTTGGCGGCGAGTCGATGATACTAGTAGGGGCCCAGTCATTCCGTTTGTTCGATCATTTTGATCATTTGATTATTTCGCGTTTGTATTTTCCATTGCAAATTACGTTTGTAATTTTTATTTATTCAGGTTGTTTTATTTTATCTTCTTTTTATATACAGTTGTATTCGGTTTTGTCCTGTTGTGTTGTACTTAATATAGTCATCGTTGTGTTTGGTAATATAATGTGTTTCGTTACTTGACTTATATTATTTAATTCATCATTTTCATTTGCTGGTGGGTCCCAGTCGGGGATTCACGGACCGTAATATCCGCCTAGTTTGGGGTGTTACAGAGTTGGTATCAGAGAGTGGTTTTGAATACTACCCTCCAAGTCATGTCTCATTTGAAATCATCGTCATCGGACTAGTATCATTGGACTTTCGCGTCACGTGTGACCTGTGCAAATGCCGAGCCAATCAGACCAAGAACTGTAAGATTTCTAATGCCATGGTATAATTTCTGGCATTAATCATTCATTCATAATTCATCAGTTAACAATCCTCAATCATCATTGTCACTTTGACCAGACGGTCGAGTTAACTCATTAATCACCAATTCATTTCATTGTTGATTGTTGATCAGGAAGATCGGATCATTAATCTTGTTAACTCATCCAAGATAATCATTTCAGTAACTTCATCAGATAATCATGTCACGTCAATTAATCATTCATGTAATCGTTGTATTTAAGCGCGTATGCTCATTTTCATCATTTCATAATATAATCATAATGTGATACTCATGCGAGATATATAATCATCATATGACTTTCCACTTGATATGGAAAGGGTGGCAGAAGGACGTGGAGGACGAGGCCGTGGAGCGGGCGAATCCGAGAGCTCGTGTGAATACACGTGCAAACGCGAGGAATAATGCTAATTCATCGGCGGCGGCAGCGCCACTCATTCACACAGGACGCGATCATTCATTATCGGGAGTCGTGCAGGACACGGCTCAGTCAGAGGGTGTCCGGGTTGATCCACTCGCATTTATGCAGGGCATGATGGCTTAAATGACTCAGATGGCTCAGTTGATGGAGACGATGCATAACTCCGTCAATCAGAATCAGCAGGCTCCTCCGCCGCCACCTCAGAGGCAAGAGAGGAATGTGAGTAACATCATCGGCGATATCTCTCGCCAGAGGCCACCTACTTTTGAGGGCTCGTCTGAGCCGGCAGATATCATTCATTGGCTCGAGCATTTCGAGAAGCTGTTTGCTATGGTAGAGTGTCCCGAGGGACACAAAGTTTCTGTCGCGGCTTACTACCTTGGTAAGAGCGCACATTCTTGGTGGTTGTCGTTGAAGCCCACCGAAGGATCTTGTACTTGGGATCAGTTCAAGACTCTCATGATGGAGAGGTACTATCCGGCCCCACTCAGGGAGGCCAAGTTGTCGGAATTACTCACTCCCGACCTTTCGGCGGATGATGATGTTCTCGCCATCGCCGAAAAATTTCAGGAACTTCTTCCGTTCGCCTCATCTATCATTCACTCAGAAGCGGACAAGATCAAGTATTTCAGCAAGAGGCTGAAACCCCGTATGAGACTTCAGTTACTTAATCATAATTGCACCACGTTGGCTGAATTCATTGAGAAAGCTCTCACTTATGAGCTTACTGCTAAGGAAATTGCTAAGCAGCAACCTTCGTCTGCTAGCAAGAAATCGAAGAATCGTAATCGATCAAGGCGGTCGGACAACCTTCAAGAAACCCCGTGCGGGCTCTGCTTTTCAGCGACCTCCGGTGTCGTCTAAACCCGCGGAATCTCGCCGCGAGCGGCCGATTCGGCCATCACATTACAAGCTGTGGGGATCTTGGTCATGTCGGCACCAAGTGTCCGAGACGATGCATCACGTGTCATAAGCTGTGGAATTGTGGGACAAAAGGCCCGTTTTGCCGTAGGGACTCCAAACCTACTCGAGCGTCATCTCGGGCACCTAAGCGATCGGCCGTTCGAATCGAGCCACTCAATCGGCGTCGTTTAAAGCAGCGGGAGCGACTAAAGGTGGAGCTTTTAGCCATCGAGACGGAGCGTCCGGTGCGGGACTAGCAAGCCCGGATTTATGAGATGAAGAAGACCGATGATCCAGAGGCCGAATGATCTCGGTACACTCGATATTCTATCTCAACTTTGTGTGTACTCTTTTCGATCTTGTGCATCGCATTCATTCATTTCGAGTCATGTTTGAGTAGACTACGTCAGGTAGTGCTACTAGTTGTGAGCCTTATGTCATTGGCCTACCCGATGGTAGACGAATTATCGGTAATCATGAGATTGAATTGTCGATTGGTTTCATGGTCGTGTATGGCCAGCGGACCTAATCGTGGTAGATTTACCGAGGGACGACGTCATCTTGGGTATTGATTGGATGGATCGTCATGATGCCATCATTAATGTCCGTAAGCGTATGGTCACTATCATTTCAGACGATGGAGTTGAATGTGTGTTTCAGGGAGGTAATCCCGGCTGTTCTGGTAAGGTCATTAATTCAATGAAAGCAGTAAGGTTACTCAATCAGGGATGTGTCGGTTATTGGTGCTATATGGCCAAAACCGAGAAGTCATCAGTAATGTTAACGGATATTCCGGTGGTGAGGGAATATGCCGATGTTTTTCCAGACGAGCTACCTGGTTTGCCTCCACAGAGGGATGTGGAATTCACGATTGAGTTGGAGCCTGGTACGTCCCCGATATCGAAGGCGCCGTACCGGATGGCCCCGACCGAAATGCAGGAATTAAAGAACCAACTTGAAGAGTTGTTCGAGAAGGGTTATATTCGACCGAGTGCGTCTCCGTGGGGAGCACCAGTGTTATTTGTCAAGAAGAAGGATGGTTCATTCCGCTTATGTATTGATTATCGGGAGTTGAACAGGGTGACAATCAAGAATAAGTACCCCTTACCCCGTATTGATGATCTCTTAGATCAACTTCAGGGAGCTTCAGTATTTTCCAAGATCGACTTAAGATCTGGATATCATCAGTTGCGGATTCGAGAGTCGGATATCGCGAGGACGGCGTTTCGAACGCGTTATGGTCATTATGAGTTTGTGGTTATGCCGTTCGGATTGACTAATGCACCTGCGGTATTCATGGAGTTAATGAATCGGGTTTTCATCGACTTTTTGGATCAGTTTGTTGTTGTCTTCATCGATGACATTTTGATTTATTCGTGACCGGGAGGAACACGAGTCTCACCTTCATCGAGTGCTCGACGTGTTGAGACGAGAACAACTTTATGGGAAGTTCTCCAAATGTGAGTTCTGGATGTCCGAAGTGACGTTTCTCGGACACGTAATTTCATCAGACGGAGTTCGTGTCGATCCTCAGAAGACGGAGGCTATTCGAGATTGGCTACCTCCGAAGAACGTTAAGGAAATCCGAAGTTTCCTCGGATTAGCGGGTTATTATCGGCGATTTGTAGAGGGATTTTCTAGAATCGCTCAACCCTTAACGAACCTTTTGCGGAAGGATAAGAAATACATGTGGTCCGACGCGTGTCAACGGAGTTTTGAGGAACTCAAGAGCCGGTTAATGTCAGCACCTGTACTTTCCTTGCCGCAGGGGACGGAAGGATTTGTGGTTTATAGTGATGCGTCCGGACAGGGTCTCGGATGTGTGCTCATGCAGAACGGGAAAGTTATTGCCTATGCTTCACGGCAATTGAGACCTTACGAGGTTAATTATCCGACCCACGACCTGGAGCTAGCGTAGTGGTGTTCGCTTTGAAGATTTGGCGTCATTACCTTTATGGCGTCACTGTCGAATATTCACCGATCATAAGAGCTTAAAGTATATATTTACTCGAAGGAGTTAAATATGCGTCGAGACAGTGGTTGGAATTAATCAAAGACTATGATATCGAGATCCTCTATCACCGGGCAAGGCGAACGTTGTCGCCGACGCCTTGAGTCGTAAGTCCGTTCGGGAGCAGATGCTTGCCCGTTTAACGATTCGAAGGAGCTTGGCGGGAACTCCTTAGACCCGAGATCGAGTGCAGCTTGGCGAGTTCGAGACTGACTTTGTATGTTAGAGATTTCATCATCTCTTGAGGATGCAATCGGGGAGAATCGGGGTTCAGACCCATCATTGTTGCGCATCCGAGAGGATGTGGCTCAGGGGAAAGCCCCTGGATTTGTGGTCCACGAGGATGGACTTTTGAGGTTTAAGAATCGGTTGTGTGTACCGGCGAATGACGAGTTGAAAAACTCGATTTTGAAGGAAGCTCATGCTACCCCTTATTCCGTTCATCCGGGGTCTAGCAAGATGTACAAGGACTTGAAACAAAATTACTGGTGGAGTAATATGAAGTGAGAAGTCGCAGAATTTGTTTCGAGATGCTTAACTCGGCAAGTTAAGATTGAACATCGGCCGTGGGTATCTTGAAACCTCTTCCTATTCCCGAATGGAAGTGGGAAGACATTTCTATGGATTTCATCACGAGTTTGCCGACGAGTCGTCGTGGCATGAATACGATCTGGGTGATCGTGGACCGCTTAACTAAATCAGCTCATTTCCTTGAGATCAAGGATACATGGGGTCCCGAGAGACTTGCTCAACTGTTCATCAACGAGATAGTCAGACTGCACGGTACTCCTAAAAGTATCGTTTCCGATCGTGACGGGCGGTTTGTGTCGCATTTTGGAAATCGGTTCATCGTGCTATGGGAACTCGGCTTAATCTCGATCTGCTTTTCATCCTCAGTCCGACGGACAATCAGAGAGGACCATTCAGACATTAGAGGACATGTTGAGGGCATGCGTCCTCGATTGGAAAGACGATTGGGAAGCCCAACTACCATTGATCGAGTTCACGTATAATAATAGTTGGCATGCTTCGATCAAGATGGCACCTTACGAGGCCTTGTATGGTCGTCGTTGTCGATCTCCGTTGTGTTGGGACGACTTATCAGAATCAATCGGCACCGAGCCCGATATGCTTATAGCCGTGAGAAGGTAGCTTTGATCGGAGTCGTTTGTTGACCGCTCAGTCGGCGAAATCATACGTGAGATAACAGTAAATCGACCATTAGAGTTCGAGTGGCGACCATGTGTTGGTCAAGGTATCCCAGTCGTGGTATCTTCCGTTTTGGGAAGAGGGAAAGTTGAGTCCGAGATTCATTGGACCGTTTGAGATTTTGGATCGAGTAGGCGAGTTAGCTTATCGATTGGCTTTACCTCGGCGTTGAGCCGAATTCATAATGTGTTTCATGTCTCTCGGTTGCGGAAGTATGTTGCCGACCCGAGTCACATACTTGATTCGATGAAATCGAGATTGCCGAGGATCATTCATATGAGGAGCGTCTGTGCGAGTTTTAGAGCGGCGAATCAAACAGTTGAGGAATAAGACGATTCCTTTGGTTAAAATTCGGTGGTCTAGACACGGAGTCGAAGAGGCTACTTGGGAAACCGAGGATAGTATGCGGGAGAGTTATCCCGAGTTGTTTGACCCTTAGTTTCGGGGACGAAACTCTTTTAAGGGGGGGTGTATGTAATACCCAGTTGTAACTCAGTAATTATCATTCAGTATTTATCATTCAGTAATTGATACTCAGTAATTTCATTCATTATTGATCATTTATCACTCAGATTCAGTCATGGTATTCATCATTCAGAGTAATTGTATCGAGTATCGATCGTCATTCATCATTAATCTGATTGGAGTTTCGTGCCGTGTTTATCATCATTGTCATTTTCGTTGCTAACTATGCGTGAGGAGTAGCGCACGCTACGTACTCATTTTAGCGTACGCTAATTGAGTATAGGTAGCGCACGCTACTACTCAGCCTTAGCGCACGCTAAGGCTACCTTGGCTGCAGTCCAGAAGGTACTGGACTGCAGGTGAGAATAATTGTAGCGCACGCTACGAGTGGTAAGTAGCGCGCGCTAACGGGTCGTAGTAGCGCACGCTACATGTGTGGAGTAGCGCGCGCTAGGGGCGGATCAGGTTGAGTCCAGTGGCTACTGGACTGCACCGGGTTTATTCATAGCGCACGCTATGCATTGTTGTCAGCGCCGTCAATCGCCTGATTAGCGCACGCTAAATAATGGTTGTAGCGCACGCTATCGAGGTTAGATCGGAGGCAGATGGTTTTACGGACTCCGATCGGGCGTCAAGTATTTCGCTAGCGCACGCTAACAATGGATATTAGCGCACGCTAGTAGTATGGCCGTAGCGCACGCTACAAAGAGGTACGTAGCGCGCTACCGTGTTCGGACGGTGGGTCTTGGACTACCCAAAGTACTCGTTAGCGCACGCTATGCACTAGGAGCTAGCGCACGCTAACTGGGTGAGTATAAATTGGACAGTTTAGTCGAGTTCGTCATTTTCATCTCATTTCATTCCTTCGGTATTTTTGGGCGATTAGAAGCGATCCGGAGGATTCTTCGAGGTGTAATCATCAATCATCATCTTCAAGTCTTTGAGTTGAATTTATCATCACTTCATCATCTCCAAACGTCGAATCAAAGGTATTAATCTCTTGGATCTAGAATTTGGATTTTGGGTTTTCCTTCCGATTTCTTCGTAAGCTTGGATTATCATTGGGATATGTTAAGTTATGGATTATCTACTTGGATAAATATATTCCTACGGATTTAATGGTTATTTTCGAATTGTTTTCAAGAACTCTTGGGGTTGACTTCGGTTAATTGGGGATTTTAGATTGATGTCGTTGTAATCATGGATTATGGATTCCTAATGGATTATTGATATTATTGAAGTGTTTTGTTAGTTCGAAATACTCATTTTAGTGTTAGTTTCGACATATTCGGGATTGGATATTTTCGAAGTCGTGTGGTTGGTTACGTATTCGTTAGAATGCCCCAATGAGTTCGATTATCGTTGTTTCGACCTTTGGGTTAGTCGTGTTTTGTTGTTTGATGCGTGTATTGAACGGTTGTTGGTAATTATTGTTATTCAAGGTTGTTCGGCGGCCGGTATTTCACTTAGGGCGTTGTTCGTGACGGACATTCTTCATCGGTATTGCGTAAGTTGATTCTTACTCGGTTAAAAGGATATTCATTCCTTTTGTTGTTGATCATTCATAATCATAACTCATTCATCATTGTATTAATCATTTTGAGACTTGTAATTGTCGGATAATCATTTCATTAGCGAGGAGCGATTCCAATCATTTCATTGAAAACTATCAATCACTTCATTATCACTTTCGTATCGGTGAGTCATTCTTGACTTTGCGGATTATTATTATTCATTGATATTCATTATGGTCATTCTTGTTCATATGGCCTTCAGGTTCATATTGCGTGGCGGGTGCGGATGTGTGGAATTTTTAGTCGGGCACGTGATGGCCATGTATTGGGAGTGATACATTGACTGCGCACGGTAACGATTACCTCCGTGAGACTAATTAGGTACAAGGACGGGTGTGTCCGGTCATCCGTCTTGTACACTTGCACGAGAACACTACGGGCGTACTATGATGCTCCTCTTCGGCGTAATTCATAACTAAGAATATTTCATAACTTCGGTTAATTCATGATTGTGTAATTTCAACTCTTGAGGATTGTTGTTACGTATGGCGGCCCGTTGGGATTTTGTTTTCAGTCACGGCAAGGCAAAGGCACGGGAAGAGCATGTTGGCGGCGAGTCAGTGATACTAGTAGGGGGCCCCGGTCATTCCGTTTGTTGATCATTTTGATCATTTGATTATTTACATCGTTTGTATTTTCATTTGCAAATTAGTTTGTAATGTTTATTTATTCAGGGTGGTGTATTTTATCTTCATATAAAATACACTAGTATTCGGTATTGTCCTGGTGTGTTGTACTTAAACTCCTCATCGGAGTGTTTGGTAATATAATGTGGTTCGGTACTACAATTATATTATTTAATTCATCATTTTCATTTGCCTGGTGGGTCCCAGTCGGGGATTCACGGCACTGTAATATCCGCCTAGTTTGGGGTGTTACATAAGTAACTTTTCCGTTAATGCAGTACTTGGAGATAAAACTGAAATCTGGCATAAACGGTTGGGTCACATTAGTGGTAAAGGTCTTGAAATATTGCACAAAAATGGTTGTTTTGGGAATGATAAAATATCTCACTTGCCATTTTGTGATAATTGTGTGTATGGTAAGCAACATCGTGCTAACTTTCCCCATTCACCTTCCCCGAACCCCCCTAAGAGTTCAAATGTGTTTGAATGTCTGCATGCTGATGTGTGGGGGCCTGCCAGTGTTCCGACACACGGCGGAAACCGATATTTTTTATCTGTGATTGATGATTATTCCAGGAAAGTCTTTGTGTTTCTCCTTAAGAACAAATCGATGTGTTTGACACGTTCAAAACGTGGAAAATTTTAATTGAAAATCGAATTAAGAAAATTAAAATTTTGAGAAGCGACAACGGCACGGAATTTTGCAATAATTTGTTTGATACTTTGTGTGCGGAAAGTGGTATTCAAAGGCATAGGACAAGACCCTACACCCCTCAACAAAGCGGAATTCCGGCGCATGAACCGAACCCTCCTTGATAGGGTAAGGTCTATGCTCGTCGACTCGGATTGTCAAAAGCGTTTTGGGGTGAGGCTTTATCTACAAATGCCTATATTATAAACAGATCTCCATCGGCCCTTTGAATGGAAACTATCCAGAATCTGTGTGGGTAGTAGTAATATTGATTTCTCAAATCTTCGTGTGTTTGGGTGTCTTTGCATATGTTCATCAAAAGCAAGATAAATTAGAACCTAGATCGATAAGATGTGTGTTCTTAGGCTACCCGGAGGGAGTTAAGGGTTTTAGGTTATGGCTTAAGGGCGAACCAGGGTTTAAGGTGCTAATTAGTAGGGATGTCATATTTAATGAAGATGAATTTCCTTGTCTTGAACATCCTGCACCCGCACCCGTGCACATGCCTAATCCAGAATTTGTTTCTAACTACCCTACCTTAAGTGAGGTGGAGCCTGAAAATGATGAAACTTTGCATGCTGAAAATGAAAATCATTCCGGGAATTCTAGTGATGAAGTAATTGAGAATGTTGATGAAAGTACTGAACTAACCAACTATCAATTGACTAGAGATCGGCCTAGAAGAGAGAATGTTAGGAGGCCTCATCACTTTGATGATTTTCATATGATGTCCCATGCTTGCAATGTGTTTGAATCTTTAGATAGTAACGAACCTAAAAGCTACAAAGATGCTTTAAAATCTGAAAATGCTTCTGATTGGTTAAATGCTATGAATGATGAAATGAATTCCCTGCATGTTAACCAAACCTGGACTCTTGTTCCAAAACCTGAACATTGTTCTCTTGTGGACTGTAAGTGGTTATTTAAGGTTAAAAATGAAGTAGAGAATATCAGATTTAAAGCTAGGTTGGTTGCTAAAGGTTTCACTCAAAGGAAGGAATTGATTACCGAGATATTTGCTCTGTTGTGAAATTCACCACCGTGCGTATCATGCTTGCTTTAGTTGCTCACTTTAATTGGGAATTAAAACAAATGGATGTTAAAACAGCTTTTCTTCATGGTGAATTAAATGAGAAAATTTATATGAGGCAGGCAGAAGGTTTTGTCGACTCTAAGAAACCTGATCACGTTTGCCTTCTGAAAAAGGCCCTTTATGGCCTAAAACAGTCTCCAAGGCAATGGAACAAGAAGTTTGACTCTTACATGCTTTCTTTAAAATTCAAACGTAGTTCGTATGACCCTTGTCTCTATTTTAAAGTAGACTCCACTGTTCCTATCTTCTTGCTTATCTATGTGGATGACATGTTACTTGTGAGTTCGTGCATAAAATTAATTGATCATGTTAGGTCTTGTCTTAGTGATCAATTTGACATGAAATACCTTGGAGACGCCCAGAAAATTTTAGGCATGAATATTGTTAGAGATAGGAAAAATTGTTCTTTGTTTCTAAATCAGTCTTCCTACATAGAGAAAATACTTGAAAAATTTTCTATGACTGCTGCAAAACCTGCTTCTGTGCCTCTTGCTGCCCATTTTCTGTTATGCAAAGATCAATCTCCAAAATCTAGTGAAGAAGAAAAATCAATGGAAAAAATTCCCTACGCTAATGCTATAGGATCAGTCATGTATCTCATGGTTAGTACTGGACTGATATAGCCTATCTTTGTTAGTTGCTTGAGTAGATACATGTCTAATCCTGGTATGCCTCATTGGGAAGCCTTGAAGTGGCTTCTCCGTTATTTGAAATCCTCTGTGGATGTTGGTATAAAGTTTTCTAAATCTGGTGATGGTGTTAAACTTGTTGGATATGTGGATTCTAACTTTGCTAATGATCGTGACAATCGAAAATCCACGACCTCTTATGTGTTTACCCTTTGTGGCTCTTGCATTAGTTGGAAATCTCGATTCTGAGAATGTTGTTGCTTTATCTACAATCGAATCGAATATGTTTCTACAATCGAGGCATTTAAAGAAGCCATATGGCTAAAGGGTCTTAAATAGAAATCGGTTTTACGAAAGAAAAGTCGTGGTATTTTCGATAGTCAATCTGGAATTCAGCTTTTTAAAAATCCTGTCTTTCATGATCGCACTAAACATATTGATGTTAAATTTCATTTTATTCGTGACATTGTTGAAAAAGGTGAACTTGATCTTGGAAAAATTCCTTCAGAATTCAATCCTGCAGATATGGGCACCAAATGCTTGCCTTTGGAGAAGTTTGTGTCCGTGCCGATCTGTGAACTTGGGAACTCAAGACTAACTCTTAGTCTTTGCCTTCTTTGTGATGGCTTTACATTCTTAGTGAATTATTATATCTTTGTGATAGTCCTGCTTTCTTAGTGATTGCTTTCTTTGTGATTACCTGTACTTACTTTGTGTTTTGTGTGCAGGTGATGTCCGGCGATGATGACCTCCGTCTCCCTTATGTACCCCGATGACTCATTTGGCCCAGGTGGAGAATTGTTGGGATTATGTGGCCCAAATGAATAAAATAATGAGGGCCCAAAATAATCTATCTCCTGCAGCCCACTTAAAATCGGACCCGGCCCGGAATTCTTTTTTGGAAGCAGCCCATTAGGCTGGATTAATCTTGGCCATTCATCTGGTATCTTTAATCCTGGCCATTGGTTTATATTTACCCTACATATATAAACCCTCTACCCAGACCCTACCCCTCATTTCCCTCTTTCTCACCCCGCCGTCTGCTCACTCTCTCCCTTTCTCTCCCCCCCGATTTTCTTTCCTTTCTCCTCGGTTTTGACCTGCTCTTCTGATGGAAAGAAAATCCTCCCAATTTCTTCTCTTCGTTTGGTTGTTCCGATTCTCCTATAAATCCCGTTTTCGGTGGAGATGAAAGCACAACGAAATAAAGAGAGCAAGATATATCCTTTCCCTTGAATCCTTCGGTTTTCTCTGTGAAATATTTGAGGGGTTTTGTGGGTGAGCTTTGTGAGAATCGGGATCTGATATTTCTGGGGTTTTTTCGGTAGCTTTGTGCTTCGATTCTGGTTTGGGGTTTTGGATCGGTTGAATCTTGCTTGGTGGTTTGATTCATCGGAGGTTGCTTCCGGTTCCGGCGGTGGGTTCGGTTCGAGGTGCTGGCCGCGGGTCTTGTGAGTCCAGGACGTGGCTACGGGGACGGAGGACTGAGCCGGCCGGATTTTCCGACAGTGATTTTCTACGGCTTCGGCCGTGTGGTTTGAACTTTCTATTCTCACTGTTTTTCATTTTATTTTTCCAGTTTTTGTTTGATTTGTTTAATTAGAAGTTGTGTAATCCCTAATCCCTATCCCGAGTAGATTCGTGTAATAGTTATATTTGTTATAATTATTGTAATAATATTGCCACCCGATTCGGACCAATACTCAACAAGACGATTTACTTTTATGTAAAGCACTCAAACTAATTTCCACACACTTTAACTGCTAAGTGCTAATTGGGGACCCTTTTTGTTTTTCACCATCTTGTAATTTACGAGAGTCGTTTCATTTTTTTTTTATCTGGAGGCAAATAACATTTCACCATCGCCTATCAAGTTAATTTTGTGATCATTTCATTAATTTAAATATTACTAAATTTTGTATATAGTACTTCACCTAGATACTGACGCATAACAAAAATGTAATTAATTCAATTTGAATTTATTTTTTACTGAAAGTCGTTTTTTTATTAATAATCAACTGCAAATTATAAATCATAAAGGGTACAAAGAAATTCTAATACGAAAAGGACTCTGGAATCTTAATATGAAAAGGACTCTAGAATTCTAATACGAAAAGGAAACAAATCCTAACATTCCTTAATGGATAACAATACTAAACGACACTGAATGGCTAAAATCCCATGACTTTCCGACAGTGCCATAAATCTTGATAGTTTGCCCGTTTTACATCAACCATGACGTAATGTACGGCTCGTACTTCTTTTGTTGCAGCTTGCTATACGTACCTACAGGAAACAGTTCCTTACGAAGATAAACCATCACCTCATCACTAACCTCAAACAGCTTTACCCGACGATGTTTATCTGTTGTAGCCTTGTACTTAGCATAAGATTCAGCAATCTTTTCTCGTATAACTTCGTGAGTCTGTTCCACATCTTCCACCAACTTATTTGCTGGAACATTCGGTTTACCCGACACATCAACTAAATCAACCACATGTTTCGGTGGAGTCTTGTAAACCACAGCAAAAGAGAGAAACTTCGGTTGATCTATGAACATCGCTATTGTAAGCAAACTCAGCTTGAGCCAATGCTACATCCCACATCTTCAGATTCTCCCCACACAAACAACGAATCATATTACCAAGTGTTCGATTAACAATTTTTGTTTGTCCATCGGTTTGAGGATGGACAGTACTACTAAAATCCAAATCAGTGCCCAAACGTCTCCAAATTGTAAGCCAAAAGTGAGCTAGAAACTTACTATCACGATCAGAAGTAATATATTTTGGAACTCCATGTAAACGATCAATCTCTTGAAAGAAAAGCTTAGCCACGTGAGCAGCATCAGAAATCTTCTTGCACGGAATAAAATGCGTCATCTTTGAAAACATGTCCACCACAGAAAAGTAGGTTACGATGTAATGTTATTAAAATAACCATTTCAAAATCCCCCAGGGCATAGCTCAGTGGCAAAGGAGCGGGATATCTTTCGCGCTGGTGGCATGCAGCGTGGGTTCGAATCCTCGTGGGAGCATCCGCTCTTTTCAGGGATTTAAACCTTGTATGTTTATTCAGTTGAAGCATCCTCAAAACTGGGTTGCTGAGGCATAACCTGCGATTTAACCGGGAGTAGGAATGAGGGATCGGACCTACAACCCCCAGGATTCAACCTGGGTCATAAAAAAAAAAAAAAAAAAAATAACCATTTCAAACTAATAGTTATTCTGTATTATATGTAATGCTATGATGTATAATGATATTATATATTAGATGTAATATTTGCTGATTAAAACCTTAATTTTCTCTCGTGTTTATAGGTTTTCCGTGTTATAGTACTTTGATTATATTGCTATAATAGACTTATTACACTGGTATTATAGAAGAAATATGGTGCTAATATAGACTCCAATTATTTTCTAAAAAAACAAATATTGTTTTCTATATAATATGTTTAGGTATGCAATATGCATCTTATATCATAGATCATAGAAAGCCGATTAATTGATATTTTTTAATCAAAAAATGGATAAAAAATAATTAAGTAATTGTATTTTAAATGAAGATAATTTATTTTTATGGGGAAAAAATTATTTCTTCTCCTTTATTCATGCAATTCGCATGCCATCTATAGTGGTGATGTGGTAAAATCTAGACTCTTCTTATTAATCAATTTAAAGAATAATAATATTTCTTAATTCACACTACAATGAAGTTCACTCTTATATATATATATATATATGTGTGTGTGTGTGTGTATAATAGTGTTACAGATTCTAAGCACTAGATTAATTTCTCTCTTATGTGGCATTCTCTTAATTTTAGATTTTTATTTATCTAAAATCTTGAATCCCACATCAATTTAAAATGGAACTTACCTAATGA
The DNA here is from genome assembly GCA_033398695.1 of Orobanche coerulescens. Classification (NCBI taxonomy): domain Eukaryota; kingdom Viridiplantae; phylum Streptophyta; class Magnoliopsida; order Lamiales; family Orobanchaceae; genus Orobanche; species Orobanche coerulescens. The sequence goes on along the minus strand of CM065815.1, from coordinate 3,510,019 downwards.
CAACCTAAATAAATATATTTCAATATCTTGAATCCCATATCGATTTAAAATAGAACTCCATCAATAGAGAACCTAAATAAGTACCTAGAATTTAATGTTATATTGAGTAATTATTTTATTTCTATTGAAAATTTAATTTGGCCAATTATTAGGTTTGTATTAATAATATTTATATACAAATTTAAATCCGAGATTGGTTTTAAACGAGACTCCATTGATTGGATAATCTAAATAAATACTCATAATCAATATGTACTTTTGCACCTCACAATTGTTTTGCACCACGAGTTAATATTTTTATTTTTATTGGAAAATTTAATTTGATAAATATTTTTGCTTAGACATAACAAATTTACCTAATATTAATTGGGTCATTTTTTATATTGACGAAATAAATAGTTTTACTTACACACACACACACACACACATATATATATATATATATATATATATATATATATATATATATATATAATCAATTGGTATTTTACCATCACATTTTTCATATGCAATTAATTTAACCAATTATTGAGTTGGCTAAATACTTATTGTTAATTTATTGAAAATGAATTTTGGTCAATCATTGTTCGCCAAATAAATAATCTTATTTTTTGAAAATTTTTATTTTATTTAATTTAATTTGTCTAATTTACCAATGTCTAACAATTTGAGCGAATTTGATTTTTTTTAAAGTCAAACATAACAACCAAGTATTGTAACAACTTATATATGATTATGTAGATTTATTAAGTTTTCATAGATTTGGGTAATTCATTAATATAATCAATATGTATCTTACCATCATATTTCTCATCGTCAATTAAGTTGACCAGTTATCGAGTTGGTTAAATAAATAGTATTATTTTTATTGAAATATAATTTGGTCAATTATTAAGTTGGTTAAATAAATAATTTTTTATTAAAAATTAATTTGGCTAACTTATTGACGTTTAACTTAATCTGTGTATCAGCATATAACAATTTGAGTAATTTGAATTTTTTTGAAGTGAGACGTAACAACCAATTATCATAACACTTAAATTAAATTATTTAGATTTTATATATTTTAGTAGATTTGGGAAATTAGTGCATATAGCTATATAGATTTGCGAGGGGAACATGTGCTAAAATTATTTTTAATTGAGTTTGAGATGGGTATAGATATATAATATCTAAATGAGTTCGAGATGACTGAACTCTAGCTGTATTGTTTCGGGTATCACTATATGAGTTTGGGATGAAAATGCATAGTAAATTCACCTTTAAGTCAGATGTCGGGCGAGTACAGTTTTATAAATTATAAACGGGTCCGAGTGGCTGAATCCTTGCCACATCTTTTTGGTTTTTCGTTGTGTTCTGCCGCGGTGAGGAACTTCAAATGGCTGAGGCTAACTAATAAATACAATTGGCATGTTTTTTGCATTAATAAGTTTGATTAAAAAATATAATTTTATGACGTGTATATATATATATATATATATATATAATACTGTTACGCATCCGGAGCACCACGTTAACTCTCTCACATGTGGTATTTTTTATATTCTAGATTCTTATTTATTTAAAACTTTTATCCTGTCTCGATTTTAAACGACACTCCACTCAATGAATAACTAAATAAATATTTAACATAAATACGTATTTTAGCCATAATTATTTCACACCAGCACGTTAATTTGGTCATCTATTGAGTTGGCCAAATAGATTATTTTATTCTTATTAGAAAATTAAATTTGGCAAATTATGAATTAAACCTCACTTGCCCAAATATGTATATATTAATTTTTTAATATCTAATTTATATATGCATAAATTTTATTTTTATATTTTTATATTTTTTAATAAACTCGATTCTCTTCACTTACAAATAAATATATAAAGTATCTAATAGCAATATGGATTCGAAGTACCACATTAACCCTCTCTCTTACCTGAAGTTTTTTATTTTTTATTATTATTTACCTAAAATCTTGAATCTCACATCAAAAGTATAGGTATATAAATTGTAAAAGGTTTTGAAGATTGTATAATTCCAATATTATACTAGGAATTTAACCTTTAATCTTTTGTCATTTATAATATTTATTCTTAACCTTTACTTTACAGTGTCTGAGTTTTCATTGAGATTGATTAACCAATTACTATAACAACTTATGTTTATTATTTGAATTTTAATACGTTGAGTAATTAACGGATATTATGTAGGGTCTGTGATATAAACAGGTAATAAAGTCATATTTTAATCTAGTTTGATGAATATGGGTGTAAATATTTTAAACAAGTTTGAATATTTGTACCATACTTTCATTGTTTCATGTTACTATATGAGTTTTGAACTGAAAGAAATAGTAAATTGCCTTTCAATTGACTTTATGACGAGTACACGTACAAAAATTGTAAAGAAGTTCGCATGGCTGAATCTCATACTCATTATTTCTATTTATTTCCGCTGATGTACAATTACAAGTGACTAAGGTATTAAATTATTTTTATAAATTATAATGTAAAGTGATTACCCGTCGAATTTCGACCGACTATACACTAGTTATATATATATATATATATATATATATATATATATCGGTCAATAATTAGTTAAGATTCCGACAAATTAATATAAGTAGTAATGTTGGAGGTTGGTGGTTCAATTTCTAGTGGCAACACTTTGCAATTGAATTTCGTAAGGTTCAATGATCCCTTAGTCCTTGACTAAGGGTTAGCGGTTGGATTTGAGGGGTCCAGTATGGAGCAATCACTTGGGGGACGACTCTTGGTGCGCGGTAGTTGATGATATTTAAGAACCTGAGAGCCAGATATACATCTCGCGATTTAACTGATAGCAGTATTGTGGGACTGAGGCTGTTATCCCGAGAAATAGTTAGGTGAAAGCTATATATATATATATATATAAAAGTAGTAATGTTTATTAAGGAGAAACATGTCAAAGACTTTGCACACTAGTTTGAAAATTCTCTCTCTCTCTCTTTTATCCTTTGTTTTCTGGGTAAGATTTATGATTTCTTAAACCACATTTGACAGAAAATCACACCAATAAATAAACAAATAAATAAAGTATCTCTGATCTTTTTTAATTAGATAATAAAATACTGACTTAGGGTCTGTTTGAGTAAACATCTTATAAGCTCTAACATCTTATAAGTTGTTTTAAGAGCTTATAAGATGTAATTTTTAAATATAGCATATAAGTTGCTAAAGTGTTTGCTAATAAAACTTACAAAATAACTTTTTAATTTTAATATAATTATTTCAAATTTTCGGATTTTTTTTTTGTAAAAATATTTTTTTCGAAATAATTTTTTTTTTCTAGAAAATAAACTTTTTTATTTTCTCCCAATTTTTTTTTATTATTTTTCCGAGAAAATATTTTTTTTTATTTTCTCAAAAATAAAAAAAAATTCCAGGAAATAATTTTATTTTTCGAAAAAATATATTTTCTCCAGAAAACAAATTTTCTATTTGTTCGAAAAAAATATTATTTTTGCCAGTCTCAAGAAAATATTTTTTTAATTTTTTCAAAAAATAAAAAAAAATCCATAAAATAATATTTTTTTCGAACAGATATTTTTTTCCCAGAAATTTATATTTTTTATTTTTTCGGAAAAATAATATATTTTTTCCAAAAAATACTTTTTTTTTTGTTTGGAAAAATATATTTATTTCTAGAAAAAAAAATCGGGCCGAATTTGAGCAAGAATGTGTTGGGATTTTGAAAAATAAGTTGGGATATTGAGTGCTTATTTTACCAAACACTCTATAAGAGCTTATAAACTCTTAAACAATTTATAAACTGTTTTAAGGAGCTTATAATAAGCTCACGGAAACACCCTCTTACTATTTAATGAATTATATGATCTTACAAGATTTAGTGAATAAAATATCCATGTTAAGCTAAATGTAATATATTTTCATTTAAATTCCAAAAAAAAAAAAATGAAGAAAATAAAAATATAATACATCTTTAAGTCGGGTATGTTTTTATGTAATATTTTTTTTAAGTATTATGTAATGTTTTTATTTTTAATGAAATGGTATGTTTTTATTTTAATATTGTATGTGATTTTATGTATGAACAAAAAAAAATCGGGTAGTATAGGTGACCGCTCCCTCCACTTAGGGTAGTGTTAGGGTAGAATTGGGTAGTTTTGAGTTGGAGGGTTTTTATTGGATAAAGGTGATGTGGCACCTAGGGTATTAGGTGACCACTCCCTCCCACCTCATGTATTCTCCTCTATTCCGGTGCAAATTTGTCGTTTACCATCTCTCACGTATCATACTATGGTTCCTCACCAGTCGTTGATCGGTAGTAATTTAACTAATTAAAATAATGAAATTAAAATTTTCGGATATTGCAAGTCAAGACTAAGAAATTTCTGAAAAACTTTATGCAGGTAAATTATTATGCATGCGGTTAAATTTGTCTGTGTGGGTAAATATGTCTGTCTGGGTAAATTGATGTTGTTTACTTTTTCATCTGAATAAACTGTCTGAATAACAGAAATGACCGATTTACCCCTGAATATGAATAATAAACTGTTTTATAAATTGTTGTTTATTTTTTAAGCAATATAAATGATATAATCCAAAAATCAAAACATAAATTCATAAAGTACTTAAAAATTCAATTTCAAACACAAAAAAGTCAAGTTCAATCACAAAGTAGCCAAATTCAAACACAAAGTAGACAAATTTAAATATTATTGAAAAATCAAGTTTGACTCATCTTCTAGATATATATTATTTAAATTTAAACAAAATATTATACAAAAATGATTCAATTTTGTATGTAAGTAATATATAAAATATTTAATACATATATAAATAATACGTATAATTTACAATATATATTTATATATAGAAATATATTTTAAATATATAAGAACATATATAATAAATATTATACATATGAATAAATGTTAATATATAAGTAATATATAATATTTATTTATATATTCATAATATATATGATATTTTGTAGATACAGAAGTTTATTTTGTGTGGTTTTCAATTAGGGACAGGGGAGTCATTTTTTTGTCTTAATGGGGACAACACCCCTTTTCATGCTTAATGAATAAGCCATTTTTGTCTTCCCGAATAAGTCATTAAGCCACAAGTAAACACCTCCAAACGTCTGAGCGAATAAGACATTTTACCCATTAAGCTGATTAAGTCACAAGTAAACAGTCCCTAATTGTCACTGACATAATACCATTAAAAGAGTTAATCTCGATTGAGGTTGTTTCAACTGACTATGTGAACTCAAAAAAAAAACAAGTGGACCCATTGATAAAAGATATGAATCGTGAATAGTTATATAAATAGATTAGTGAGTTTAAAGTTTACAACAAAAGAACAATCGTAACAGACGATCAACCATGAGAATTGGACGGTCCCAGAAGATTGGTTTAATGGGGCAAATGTTTTATTGAACACTTGGAAATCTATCAACTCATTCCTAGAACCGTCCAAGTAAAAGCTTGTATAAGTGGTAATGTTGAGTTTTAACCTGTGTGATTCCTATAACTACATGGTGGATTATAATAGAATCTCTTTATAGGAAATCACCTCTATATAAGTGGGAAGTATGACCACTTCAAATTAACACTTACGTATCTAAGATATGGTTCGGGGTCGAAATGGACACGGCGTGAGAACAAGCATTTGTTAGAATTGTTATTGTATAAGTGTTGTTGTCTGGATTTACACAAACGGCAGAGTATTTCAAAATATCGTGCTACGCAGTAAATCCGATAACATATATTTCACTAAGAAAGATTCAAAGTCATAAGCTACATATCCTCATGCAATAATGATTCGTCCCAACTTTCAAGTGATTCAGCATGCCTGCATCAATAATGTTCATTCATGAGACCATTCGAAAATATTTATTATAATTAATAAATTATTTATATGTAAATGAAATTATTGGATAAATATTGTAACTATTCGTTAAAACCTATTATAGTGAAAGAGATCGTACAAAGAGTTGTGTTGTTTTAGCTTAATTCAATTAATGTGCCTGTTCATTAAAATATATAGATGAATTTTTTTCTTCGGAAAAGTCGTGTTGTTTCAGTTAAAATATTTGACTAGCTCTATATAGATGTTCCCCTGATTGAATGAATACACATAGACATACAAATACACATTCAAAGACATGATAGGTTTTATAGCAGTAAGTAGTTCACTTGCATATTATTGGGGCAGGGATCCCCTACAGTGCACAGCACCATGCTGTGCACTCCCTGCCCTCCGATCACACACACCCGCACGCGCTCTATCCGACGTGTGTGTGTGTGTCTTTGTCAAAAGACGGTCACGCACGGCTGCAGAGATCCCACCCCATATTATTGTATGGGATGGGATACTGTGTCCCACAATTTCGTGTCCCAAATGGTGTCCTATTCATAATTTTACTATTTTAAAAATATTTTGTTATAAATTAAAATTTTATTATTATAAATATCATGATTAATATTTATATCAAAAAAAATAGAATTTGTAAAATCATATACCATAGTTTTAAAATAATCAATCAAAATAATTATTTTATAATCAAAATATTCCAAAACTATAATATATGATTTTTAAAATTCTAATTTTTTGATATAAATATTAATCATGATATATTATATAATAATGAAATTTTAATTTATAACAAAATATTTTTAAAATAGTAAAATTATGAGTGGGACACCGTGCGGGACACGAAATTGTGGGACAGAGGATCTCATCCCGTTGTATTTGTCCTATTCTTCATTTGATCTTGAAAGCTCGGACACATACTAGTCCGTCGAAAGTTCTATCTCTTACAAGTGTTGCAACATACGAATCGAAAATTACTATAACTTAGGATCGATTGCCGAAAACCGTTGGCATTTATGTACGGCGTAATTTCTTTTTACGGAAATTATTTCAAACATAAACCTCGATGGGTGGAATCGAAAATTACTATAACTTAGGATCGATTGCCGAAACCCCGTCTATTTCTCTATGGGTGGAATTTTTATATGGTCATTCGGCGAGGTTATATGTGGGTGATGACCTTATTTGGTCCACCACTGGAGTTCAGCAGGGGGACCCCTTAGGGCCTCTTCTTTTTGCTTTAGTTTTTCACTCATTGGTTCACCGGATCAGGGATTGTTGCAAACTTCTTTTCCATGCTTGGTATTTGGATGATGGTACGATCATCGGTGACACTAAAGAGGTAGCTAAAGCCTTAGATATAATCAGGACTGAGGGGCCCCGCCTGGGCCTTGATCTCAACATTAAGAAAACAGAAGTTTTTTGGCCGTCATGCAATGGGGTGAAGGTGCAGGATGGGTTGTTCCCTCGTGGGATTGGGAGACCGTCGCTGGGTGTAAAACTCCTTGGAGGTGCTGTTAGCAAGGACACTGGGTTTATTAGTAGTTTGGCGGCGAACAGGGCATCTCGAGCTGTGGAGCTCATGAGTCATCTCCCAAGTCTACGGGACCCTCAATCCGAGCTCCTGTTGCTCCGCTCATGTATGGGTGTCGCAAAGCTATTGTTCCGTCTTAGAACGTGCCAACCTATGTATATGGGGGAAGCTGTTTCTATTTTTGACAATGGCCTTCGGAGGGCGATAGAAGATATTGTGGTTTGCGGTGGTCCTTTTTTTGGGGATTTTCAATGGAGGCTAGCATCACTTGAGCTCGATTTGGTGGTTTGGGTTTATGTTCTGCCGAGGATGTATCTACATATGCTTTTGTGGCCTCGAGGGCTCAATCTTGGAGTTTGCGGGACCACATTCTTCAGGGATGTGTTATTGATGGAGTTGACTCTGATTATGGGTATGCGATGGATCGCTTGCGCATGTCCCTTCCTGATTTCGATCTTAGCGGCTTCTCTAATAAGGACACCGCCCCCCTAAAGCCCAGAATGTTCTGGCGTGTGCCCTATTTAGTGAAATCGTCAAGAGTTTGGGTGGGAAGTTTGACTTATCCCCTCGCCAAAAAGCGGTGTTTGAATGTCTCCGTGCTCCTCATGCTCAGAATTTTTTGACGGTTACCCCCATTGAAGGTCTAGGCCAACATATGTCGGCCCTGGAGTACCGGACTATCCTTAAGTACCGGCTTATGATCCCTCTGTTTCCAGCTGATGAGCCTTGCCCAGTCTGCCGCAAGGTTTGTTTGGATTCTTTTGGCGAGCATGCGGTCCATTGCAAGGAGTTACCTGGTTTCAAATATAGGCATGATTTGGTCAGGGATGTTTTATATGATGTTCTTAAGAGAGCAGGTATTTCTTCTAAAAAAGAGGCCCCCGTGAACTTTTGACGGATCCGCTTGAAGGGAGGTCTACTTTACGACCAGCTGATATACTTGTGTTTGGGTGGGCCGGGGCGAAACATGCTTGTGTTGATCTTACTGGAGTGTCCCCTCTTGTTGGGCTCAGGGACAATGGGTTTATTGCAGGACAAGCTGCGTTGAAAGCTGAATCGAGCAAAGTGGCTAAACACGAGAAAGCTTGCTTGGAGAATCAACACGTGTTCATCCCTTTTGCCTTTGATACATTTGGTTTCTTAGCTCATGAAGCAGCGGAGTTTTTGTCCAGAGTTCAACGGGTGGTGCAAAGTAATTTTTCGGTCCTCAAGAAACAAAATTTCATTTTTAGTAGGATTGATTTTGTCATTCAAAAGGGGGTTGCGGCGCAACTAGTTGCCCGTTTGCTTGCCATCTTATTGTAATGTGTCATTGCGTTTTATAAAGGTTTAAAAAAACAATTTATCAATATCTAAGAAAACTATAACAAACTTTCCAACCAAAGAGTCATTTTTACATCCATTAGACATGCTCATGCTGGATATTTATTTTTCAGTAGTAAAGATAATATAAAAGTAAATCAAGACTGCTTGTAATGATTCATCATAGTACTGTAATATTTTAATTAGTAGTTACTGTTTTTTTGAAGAAATTAAGATCCAAAAGTAGTTCGAATACTCTATATATTAGCAGCTACATATGTTACATAGAGACAACAATAAAGAAAAAGCGTGATAAAGATATGGATCATATTGAATGATTTGATGTTGAAAAAATTGCCCATTTCAACTTTAGCCGATTGCATGCATTTTGTCCCCGAAGCAGACGTACTTTCTCCGTCCATAATAAATTTATCTATTTTAATTTTTATTGGTCAAAATTTATGAACTTTGACCATAAATTACAATCAATATATAAAAAATTATAATCATGTAACTAATTATTTAATTTGTCTTAATGTATATTTTCTAAAATTTTTTTTTTATAATTTTATTCATATTATTACCACAGTTATTGTTCATTGAATAACTTAAAAAAATATATAAAATGTATAAATTATTTTACCATCAAAATAAATATATAATATAATATAATACATACAAATAGTTAATTGAATAACTTAAGAAAATAATATAAAATGTATAAATTATTTTACCGTCAAAATAAATATATAATATAATATAATATAATACATACAAATAACACACAATTTTATATTGTTTTTCTTATCATATTTCTTAAAGTTTATGTGGAAAAAAGTAATATAAGATGGAGAGTGATTAATAAAATAATGAAATGGACCTTGATCCTCTGTTGTGCACTGCCGCACAGCACGTTGCTGTGCAGGTGCACAACCGTTTGATCACACACCCGCATGTGTGTGTGTGTGTGTGTGTGCGCGTGGCAGATCCAACACACAAAAGTGCACAGTACGATGCTGTGCAATACAGAGGATCCAGATCCTAATGAAATATGGTAAGCTGGAATTCGAACCCTAATTCCTTCATTACACATGCTCAACCATATGAGCTACATACGTTAAAGCAATAGGGATGTTTTTTTGTTCTTCTGGTTGTAGTGTGCATATGGAAAGAAAACATCATCCTTCTGTCGTGTTAATTAAATAATAATAAAAATTCAACAATAATAAACTTTCAAAATTATCTTTAGAATATTATTTTTAATAAATCTAAATACTGCCAGCTGCCGGTAACCTCAAACGATTGCCAATTTATTTTCTTTTTATTTTTTTTACTTTTTTTGTGTATGCCTTTTTTTGCGGCCACTTCTCTGCGGGACGCCTGCCGGCCGTTTGTGGACATCCAATGACATGTCAATTTTTATTTGTGCTGCCATCTTCCGAATTGTTCTCCGGCACAACCCCCTAACAGGCAGCTCGCCGGCACTTCTTCTTGCAGCCTCCTGCCGATCTCTTCTTCGGCGGCTGTCTATCGGCCGTCGTTGGACCTTCGATGATCAACATTTTTTTATCTCCGGTCGCCAATATATTTTTTATTCTAGTAAATTAATCTGGTAATTTGATAATTTTGATTCAATTATGCCACTGCTGCCATGTCATTATGGCACGCGTTATCCACTAGTCTATAATATAAAAGACAGTGGTGTTTTTTGGTCGTCGTCGTCGTAATGTGCACGTGAAGTGACAACTTTACCCATCCCATCCGCCTTAAATTTAAGAATATCAAAAATTCATGAGTACTCGTAAACTTTTGAAAGCACCCTTAAATAATTAAACTTAAATTTGACTCGCAATCTTTTTTCTACGACCGCGAATAGTCCTCCGCTTGCGGCCTGTTCTCCGATGGGCCTCCGGTGAAATTCTGGCGATCAGGCATTTTTCTTTTTTCTTTTTTTTTTTCCTTCTTGCGGCTCTCGATGGAAGTATGTCGACCAAACACTTTTTTTTCTTCCGGCATGCTCTTCGTCGGGGTCGCTGCGAGACATCTGCCGGTGGTCCTTTTTTTGCCATCGATCTACTTTCCAGTAGGACTGCCGCCTGGAGACCTCCAACAAGCTACAAACTTTTTTTTGGCAGTCGGCTTGCCAACATGCTTCCCATGGGTTTTTGTTTACGATCGGGCCGCTCTCTGGTGGGGCCTCCGGCAGACCTTTGCATGACGGCCATTTTTTTTTGTGCCTGACCACCGACAGACCTCTGGCATGCCCTTTTTCTTTGGGAGCCTATTGGTGGCCTCTTCTTCAATGAAGTCCCTGACGGTCGTCGGGCGGACCGCCGACGACCGAATATTTTTTTTTTGTGTGGTCGCATGCGGTCCTATTCATCTGCAATCCTCCGACGACCATCAAATATTTGTTTCCACTGCCAAAGTATTTTTTTTCTAAAAAGATAATCTGGTAGTTTGATAATTTAAATCCAATTACGGCACCGACACCGTGCCATTATGGCACGAGTTAGCCGCTGGTGTATAAATAGGAAGACGAAGAGCTAAAAATAAATGCTTCAAGTTGGTCATTGAATTGAATTTAATGGGAAGATTAAGAGCTAAGAATGAAACTTTTTGAGCAACTTATTAATCCAAATGTATATGGGTAGTTCAACAAGTTGGTAGTGTTGAAATCGTAAATGATTTTAATTTTCTTTTGTAAAATTAAATATCATAGGATCGATCTACGTTCCGAGTAGATGATCGTGGTATATTCACTTTCTCTAAACCAATTCCCGGTGAGTGAGAAATAGTGAAGTAATGTTTGTCACTTAGTTGTAAATAAATGATATGGCTATCTCACATTGAATAATGAACTATCATTGTAAGGAGTTACCATTATTCATGTAATAATTAATGGCACATGTGTATAGACTTAAAGCCCACACGCACGCGCCGCCGCCGCCCGCCCGCCTCGCCTCGGCCTCGGCCGCGAGCCGCGGGCCTTGGGCAAAAGCCCTTGGGCATTGGGACTTGGGTCATGGGACTTGGATCTTGGATCTTGGCAATTGGTCTTTGGGCCTGGTCGTGGGCTAGGCCTTGGCTTGCCTAAAGAATTTTTGGACTAGCTCAACAATGTAGTTGGCTTGTATGTTCACATAAGGATGTCCACGTACATCCCTCAAGCGGTTAAGGAGCTGAATACAGTCTAGATGCATCCCGACTCTTCAAATTCAGCCAAAAACAGGCAGTAACCTCCCATGTGTAATGAGGAGGAGTTAAGGCTACCTGACTGTTCAAATTCAAACCAAAAAACGGACAGTAACCACTGGATTTGAATTGTATAACTCCAGTGTTCAATGCAGGCACGAATGCCTGCATTATAACAGCCATTAGTGTTGTGTTTAAACCTCCTGCAGGTGAGATGCCTATAAATATAGGTGCATGCTCATTGCATTCCATACACTTGAAAAACGAACATTACACACAAACAGTTTTTCAGCATTCTCTGCATTCCATAAGTCGGAGCTTTGTCCTCACCTCTTCCAGTTCGTTGGAGCTCGTTTGGTTTTGTGGTGCTACTACCTTCGAGACGAAGCCGTTTTATCTTTGGGGACGACACGCCTAAACTGAGAGCACTACCGTGGCGTATCTCGTCTTGCGGAAAGAGGCCTCCCTCGACTCAGCTATTTAGTTCCTACGGTTTTGTTCTTAGTTTCTTTGTAATTTCCATTTCTGTCTCACTGTTTTCGTTCGAGTTTTGTAATTTCTGCTTTTCAAGTTGTAATTTTAGTTTCCAGTTGTAATTTAGTTTCCGACCGACAAGTTTTCCCGAACACGAACTTACCAACAGGTAGTGATCAGACTTGCATGACCCTTCACGCCGTAGAGTTGCAACACACAAAATTAAGATGGTGTATTAAGACCACTTATGAATGTGACTTTTGGGCCGAAGGTTACAAACAACAAATAGCCTTTTTAATCTGTTGTAAACCCCGCTTGATGGAGGCCGGAAGGAGTCCTATATTTATAGTCTCTCTAAATATTTCATTTCATACATGCAACACAGAACAAAGTGTATTCAGCTCATCTCCTTCTTTGTCATTTTCGTCAATACTCTTGATTTTAAAGAGCACCTAACTCTTAGACGAAAAACAGTTGTATCTTGAGCATTTCTTTCCTGAGCGGTCTGAGAGAGGTAAGAGTAATAGACGAGAACTCACCGAGAGAGAGGATCCGGGGTGGCGGCAAGAGGATGACAGAAGACATCGCGGCTGCAAGCAGAAACGACGTGACAAAGGCGGATGGAGGAAGGGAGGATCGACGAATATAATGAGAAAGTAGTAGGTTAGACTGATACCATGTTAGATTGGTACAATACCGCAACGAGACTGTATTATTATCACACATATTGGTATAAATACAAGTATAAGAAATACAAGGGTTATAGAAGGATCAAATACGAGATAGGCCTATACAAATACAAGGAAATGAGAATAGTAAATATAATTTAACAGTCTTCATTGGAGTAATAATAATTTCTATTATTTTCTTATGCACACTCTACTTTTATTTGATGGCTTATTTTGTTTGCAGTTTTTTTACTACTATTTTGGAATTTTGTTACTGTCATTTTATTATCAAAAGGCCTACTCAAAAATGATTTATTTTTCTTGAAATAGCATTATCTATTTGTAGGAATAAATTTGAGCCCATGAAGAAAAGCTCAAATGAAGACGAGATTTATACTTCCTCCGTCCAAAATAAATTTGACTGTTTTGACTTTAAACGATCTTCTCAAATACATATTTCACTACAAAAAAAAAACAGTTTTTACCGACGCAATCCGCCGTTGGAAAAACGCTCGACGGTAATTTTTTACCGAAGCCATTTTTGGCGTTGTTAAATTAAAAATAAAAAATATCTAAAAAAGTCAGGTCCGGGCTCAGGCGGGTCACGTCCGGGCTCAGGCGGTTGAGGTCGGTCAGTCCAGTCGGTTCGGGCTCCATTCAATTTCAAATGGTTGAGAAAGATTTTGGTTTATAAACCACATAAAACGTCGTTAAATTAAAAAAAAATAAAAAAAAAATAAAAAAAAATTTACCAACGCCAAAATGACGTCGGTAAATGGCGCCGTTAATTATGAAAAAGAAAAAAAGATAATAATAAAAATTTACCAACGCCGAAGTGGCATCGGTAATGTCGTCGGTAAATGGCGTCGGTAAACGACGTCGTTAATTGTGAAAAAAAGAAAAAAAAAATAAGTCTGCGGACCTATCGTCGGCAATGGCGTCGGTAAATCAATTAAATAACGGGCGTCAGTAAATTATAAGTTTAACAACGGTGGGTACGGGCGTCGGTAAATGGTGTCGGTAAAAACTGTTTTTTTTTGTAGTGTTTGATCATTAGTAATTTCAATTATATATGAATAAAAATTATAAAAAATCATATTAGAAAATACACATTAAGACAAATTAAATAAATACTTACATGACTATAATTTTTTTATATATTGATTGCAATTTATAATCAAAGTTCATAAATTTTGACCAATAAAAATCAAAACAAGCAAATTTATTGTGGACGGGGGAGTAATAGATTTTACATTCCACCTTATTTTTACTTGAGAAAAAGAACATATGCAAGATTTTTATCGAGATTTGTTGTTGCTACTATCAGGGACGGACCTCTGTTGATTGAGGTAGTTCAACCGAACCACCTTATTTTTCCAAAAAAAAAAAATATTGAACTGACGTTGTTTTGATCAAGACGGTATCATTTTGATAATCCTAAGAAGAAAAAAAATTAGATATATAATCCTAAAAGAAAAAACACAGCTTTCTCATCAAACTTAAAGATTCAAAGTTTTTTTTCTACTCCACCTCTTGACTTATTTTAAAGTAATTTCGAACTCCTTCGATTTGGATGCTAAATCCGCCACCGGCTGTTATGGATGTTCGGACAATCTATTTCAGAAGTCTTTGGGAGAAGTAGTCTTCAAGGTGTACTTGGTTTGAATACGTTGAGTCGTTGGTGGTTTGTCGGGATAAGTGCGGAGAAGTTAACCGGAGTCGCCGAACGGTTACCAAAAGAAAGGCATAAGTTGGGCATGGTAGATGGTTTTATCTACTTGTAAGGCTTGCAATCTACACACAGGTAAACTCTAATTGGTAATAAAAATTGGAGAGGGTTGATGGATTCAATCCCTGTTAAGTTCTCATATAATTTACTTATACATATATTTAATTTACATAGTGGCACTTTCCACATACAAATCCGTTTGTTTTAAATCACATCTTTTAAACAACTTTTAAACAAATGCGTCACACATGTGACGCCGTTCTGCAAAGTTTTTTTTTATTCCACCTATTAGAGTCACATACGTGACGCTAAAGTTTTATTCTTTAACGTCACACATGTGACACCAATATGTGAAAGTCATTTTTTTCTAAAAAAATATTTTTCCTTAAACGGTGTCACATATCTGACGCCAAATACTAACATTTTAGCGTCACATATCTGACGCCAATTTGTGATAGTAAAAAAAATATTTTTTCTTAAATCCACTTTAAATGTACAAATTTGTATTGGTTTAAATATTAAATACTATAAATAATAAATTTTAAATTATATTTAATATAGTGTAAGAAATTTTTAACATTAAGAACTTAAATTACATTATATTTATTTAATCTTAAATATTTTGGAAATTCATTTAATTTGAACGATTAATTAAATATAAGTAGGAAATATAGTATAAGGATATAATAAATAATTAAATAAAATATATTGGATAATTTAATGGCAAACTTTTTTTTATTTAGGATGTTTAATTAATTCAAATAACAAATAAATAAAAATATTTTACTTATTAAGTACATATAATATTTATGTACTATAATTAATGAATGAAAAACATAGCTCAGTGGCAACATGCCACGTGATGCATCAATAGGCGCGGGTTCGAATCCTCCGCCCGCTACTGAGCTAATGTTTTTACTGCACTTTTCTTTTTAACATGTATTGGCGTCACATATGTGACGCCTTTACGCCTTTTTTTTTATTTATTAACAATGGCGCCACATATGTGACGCCTTAACTCTCTATCAGCGTCACATATGTGACGCTAATACCCTGTTCTTTTTTTTTTGACAGCAACAGCAACAGCCACTGTACTCAACAAAACAGCAACAACAGAAGCAGATGAACAAAACAACTGAACAATAGGAATGTTTCAATACACCATGTAATATACAACAAACAACATTGTAACCAAACCATCATAAACAATACACCATCAATACATCATCAAACAACAAACAATATTGTAACCATCAATACACCATCATAATCAATACATCACAAAAAAAAGCATATGAATAATAAACACAACACACCATCAACCGAACCAATAAACCAACACAACAACAAACAACATTGTAACCAAACCAACAAAGCAACATATTAAACACCATGCGGCAATAATATTTTATACATATCAAAATCAAAATATACGCAAAATATAACAAATATGATCATCAAAACATAAACCTAACATGCTACTCGTCAGATAACGATCGCATCAACTCATCCTCATCAAAGTCGTCGGAGTCATCATCCTCACCGTTCCCCCGAGATGATGAGGAATCTACCTTCTTCTTTCCTTTGAGTAATCTCAACATGAGTTTACTCATCTTTGAAAACTTCGACTCCATCTTCTCTCTCGACTTCTTCATCTCCTCTCTATCCTTCTTCATCTCCTCGTTATCTTTTTTTAGCACCTCGATGGTAGCCTGCAAAGACCAATCGACCTCGACAGGTCGTAATGATGCTCGTGAGTCAACAAGACGACGACTTGTTGGTTGGTCGATGACTTCATTTATGATGATTCCCTTTGAAATTCCCCTCACCCTTCCACCCTGTCTAACTCCGCCACCCGCCTGAGCCCACAAGTTCGGGTAAAATTCATCTTCCGAAAGGGGGTTTGGGAAATGCAGTGCCTCAACGAGCTTATAGTATCGGTCCTGTTCCAAGTAATATTTACACAAAAAGTGAACAAGATACACAATTTACAAATTAGGGACGTAATCGAAATACAAATGAACAAATATAAAGCTAAACTTACGTATTGTTCTGCACTTCGGGTATCTATACATTTGGAAGTAAAGACTCCCGACTCAGCTTCTCCCTCCTCCTGTTGCGCCTCGCTGCTGCCTTCACCAATTTTCTTTTTTTTTTTCTTTTGATGTTTTTCCATTTCTTTCACATTAGTGATGTGAGTCTTCATGAAGGCCAAAGGATTAAAAACTGGGTCCTCTACCGATCTCTCCCTCTCACATGCCGGTCTTTGGTACATCTCCAACGCAGCATCACTCGCCTATGCGTTAACATAAAACATTAACAATATTGATGATGACACATAATTGAAGACAACATATATTATATAATAAAATGTTGACAGAATTTATACGTACCATGGAATGAGCATGATCGTACATGCTCATACTGCCTCTAGTATATGTACCAGGTGCCTTTTGCGTATTCACACCGGTACTTTCATCGTAAAGTGTGCCCCTGTTTTTAGATTTCTGAAAGGCCTCATTCTTCTTCTCTTCGGTCTCCCAACACTTCCACAAGATCTTGAACTCTTTTCCTTCAACCACTTCTCCCGCTGACCGACTAGTTTTTGATATGCTTTATTTTTAGCGTGCGTAAGCATATCAATAAACCGTCCGTGGCTATATCTGTCCCAATACCACCCAATTTTCTCCTCATCCAATTTATCCCACCTATAACGTATCTGGACAAATATAATAACAACTGTCAGAAAATCGAAAAACAATCAAATGTTTTTGGCACAGCAACAGAACATAATAGTTTGAGTAAAATGAATGTAGTTTTACCACAAAATAATTTACATATATTGTAATTAAATAGCAACTGTAATAATATACCCCAAATTCCCGCCACAACTCGTCCCTCATCCGTCGAGAGACCTTGGCCCCAATGCTCTTCACCGGAGTAGTACCTCTTAAGTAAGCCGACTATATCGGTCTCGGCCTTCTTTGAACTAAAGCCAACTATTTTTGGCAAAGGACGAATTAGTTTTCGATCATCATACTTCTCTTTGGCCTTGGAGATCTCAGTCGGACCTCTCCCTGGTGGCTGTGCTAAAACCTCTTGATCCTCGTCGTACTCAAACTCCATCAGCTCATCTAGAATAGAAATGTGATGCACTAATGGACCACCTGATGGGGGATCAGTAGTTGGTGGCTGCAATGGTGGCTGATCGTGTGACACGGTCCTCGAGAACCCCGCATATGGTCCATGGCCAATCAGTGTGTGCTGCTGTGACGCCTCTGGATTGTCAATATGTACATCAGAAGGATTGCCGCCACCAATAAATGTAATATGCTGGCTCCCATGAGATAACAACGAACCATAACTCATGTACCGTGTAAATTCGGCATCACTAAACGGACGCCAATGCTGGAGTCCCGAGTCGGTACGCAAATGCTGTTGTTGTAGCTGTTGCCCAAAGGGTATGTGTCGGGTCAGATCTTCTATCTCTAGTCGTATGACAGGCCCACTCCTATGTGACGACGAAGACTCGGGTATACTACGAGAAGATGAGGGGCTCGAACTAATACTCATCCGGCGAGATGCCCTGGTATGAGAATGAACATCAGCACGCTGGTCAGAACTGCGTCTCGACATCTGAAATACAAAGTACAATAAAATCGAACACCAAAATCAGTCCATGAACACCAACTTTTGATTAAACACATATACCGCAAAACCAACTTTATTTATAATACATAATCCATACATATTTCAAACATACTGCATAAATACTTTAAACATACTGCACACGAAATGTGAATAAATTCGAAATCAAATTCAAACACATTTGAATCATACTTCAAACACACATCATACTGTAATACTTCAAACACATTTGAATACATACTTCAAACACACAAAATTCAAACATACTTCAATACATACATCATACTGTAAATGTGAAGAAATTCGAAATCAAATTCTAAAAATTTCACGAAACAAATTTGAAACAATTTCAAGAAACAAATACTAAATAAATAAGATAAATGCCTTTTGAAACGATTCAATATGTCCTTGATATGGTGGAGAACAAATCCTTAATTAATAATTTGGATGATATGGTGGAGATTGGGGATTGATTTTAAAATTGGGAATTAGGTTTCGAAGAACAGAAAAGGGGAGAAGGAGAAGAGAAGCGGCTGGTTATGAAAAAGAGTCTGTCTTTAATTTAGGAAAACTAATACATTAACGTCACACATGTGACGCAATAGTTAATTAAAAAAAATTATGAAGGCGTAGAGGCGTCACATATGTGACGCCAATGCTATTTAAATTAAACCAAAAAATATAGCTCAGTGGCCGGCGCGGGTGGGGATTCGAACCCGTGTCTATGTGATGCATGGTATCTGCATGTTGCCACTGAGCTATGTTTTCATTCATTATTTGTAGAACAAAAATATAATATGTACTTACAAAGTAAAATATTTTCCTTTATTTGTTATTTGAACTAATTAAATATCCTAAATAAGATAAAGTTTGCCATTAAATTATGCAATATATTTCATTTAATTATTTATTATATTACAGTAGATTAATAATGAATATTATTAAATATAATTTAACAGTATTATTTATTATATTGCAATAGGTTAATAATAATGTTATTAAATAAAAATTTATATTAGTTTGTTATTTAAATATAATATGTACTTACTAAGTAAAATATTTTCCTTTATTTGTTATTTGAACTAAATAAATATCCTAAATAAGATAAAGTTTACCATTAAATTATGCAATATATTTCATTTAATTATTTATAATATTACAGTAGGTTAATAATGAATATTATTAAATATAAATTTAAAAGTATTATTTAAAAATATTATTTATTACATTAGCGTCAAAGATGTGACGACATAGTTAATAAAAATAAAACTAATGCATTGGCGTCACAAATGTGACGCCATTGTTAATTAAAAAAAAATCATGAAGGCCTAAAGGCGTCACATATGTGACGCCAATGCAATTTAAAAGAAAATTGAACCAAAAAACATAGCTCAGTGGCCGGTGCGGGTGGGGATTCGAACCTGCGCCTATGTGATGCATGGTGTGGCATGTTGCCACTGAGCTATGTTTTCATTCATTATTTGTAGAACAAAAATATAATATGTACTTACTAAGTAAAATATTTTTCTTTATTTGTTATTTGAACTAATTAAATATATTAAATAAGATAAAGTTTTCCATTAAATTATGCAATATATTTCATTTAATTACTTATTATATTACAGTAGATTAATAATAAATATTATTAAATATAAATTTAACAGTATTATTTATTATATTGCAATAGATTAATAATGAATGTTATTAAATAAAAATTTAATTTTTACTATTAAATTATGCAATATGTTTTATTTAATTTTTTAATTATGTTATAGTAGGTTAATAGTCAACATTATTAAATACTATGTAAAGAAGAGCATTGTTGATCAATATATTGAAAATAATTATAATAGAAAATATTACACATCGTTAACGTCTGACAAGTAAAGGAAAACATACCATTCTACATCATCTTCTTCACTTGAAGCTTCATAATCTTCTTCATTATCATCAAGTATTTCAATTGGATTGGCATCTCTATCGACAAGTTCAATTTGCATGTCGTATCCGCTCAAGTCAACTACGAGATTAAGTATTGGAGCTTCTGCCTCTTGGTAGTACTCGGGTTGAGGAATGGCATACCCAAACACGATAATCCGGTGCAAATCCACACTGATATAAATGTTGCATGACTGAATTTCGATCACGTACACGCCAATTCTTACACTTTTTGCACGGACATAATATCTTACTACCAACTACTACACGAGCGAATTCAAAATCCAGAAACATATTAACACCATCAATAAATTCTCTAGTAATCATACCGTCGGGACCACGACGTTTTTCGTACATCCATTCTCTAAAAGTTGACATTTTTTCACTGCATACAAAATAAATAACTATAAAATATAAAAATATTTTCATTGCATTCCAAATAATCTATTATCAGCTAAAACATAGAATTAGTATTTCAGTAAAAGACGCTTAAATATATTTGCCTTTATAAATTCGGAATATTTTATTATACCAAGTCCAACCAAATTTCGTTAGTGATCAGTAGAATTAATTAGCAAATATATATTTTGGTAAGAATATTAATGAATCACTAATATTTTATAAAGTCGCTACTTTGGTGAATACAGCTGACTTTTATTGAAAAGAACATATATTTATTTAGTAAAATTATTTACAGATACTTATTTTTACTGAATATTATTTTCTCAATAATTCTATGTGGCTCTATTCTATCTGGTTCGGTATCGATAACAAAAAACTTGTATAATTTAATGAAGGGGCTTAAGATATATTATCAACTAATTTTACAACTAAATTATCAACTAAATTTTCAACTAAATTTTCATTTAATATAAAACTACAACTAGATTAGTAGAATTAATTAGCAAATATATGTAATGGTAATAATATTAATGAATCACAAATATTTTATAAAGTCGCTACTTTAGTGAATAAAGCTGGCTTTTATTGAAAAGAACATATATTTATTTAGTAAAATTAATTAAAGATACTTATTTTTACTGAATATTATTTTCTCAATAATTCTATGTGGCTCGATTCTATCTGGTTCGGTATCGATAAAAAAAACTTGTATAATTTAATGAAAGGGCTTAAGATAAATTATCAACTAAATTTTACAACTAAATTATCAAATAAATTTTCAACTAAATTTTCATTTAATATAAAACTATAACTAAATTATATTTCGTATTAACAACAAGAAAAATAAGTATAATTAAATTTCAACTATTTCTACATACCTTATAATATCGACGGAGATTGCTTGAAAATGCTCAATATATCCTTGAATATATATTCCAGAAAAAAATTCAGAAAAAAAAGATGTATATTTGTCTAATAAATGCCATGGTTTCGAAAAAAAAGATATATATCGCGTTCATCTGTCAAACTGAGTTATATAATATACTCAATCAGATATTGGCTTCACATATGTGAAGCTAAAGAATAATATTAGAATAATTTCGGAAGCGGTAGGTGGCGCACGCGGATATTGTGGTTGACACGTTTTAGTTTCACATATGTGAAGCTAATGTGCTATCTTACTAAAGGCGTCACATATGTGACGCCAATACGAATATTTTAAAAAAATTTGGCGGAGGCTTGAAATTTTTGGCGTGGCCGCGGACAAATTCAAATTTAGTGAAATACTTTAGCTTCACATATGTTAAGCTATTGTGTTTCAAAATATACTATAAATACATCACTACAAACCTTCCTTCATTCCAAAATTATAATCCACATTTCATCTCATTTCCTATTTCATCTCTCAATCTTCAAGGTAATTTCTAAATTATTTTCAATTTTGTTAATAATTTTACTTATATAATTTTTTGTTTCTACTAACATATTAATATTTTTGTTTTTTTCTTTCTTTTGCAGGATTTTTATTTATTTAAATATAAGTGAATTACAACATTAATATTATTGAAACATAACAAAAATGATTATATTTATTTTCTAATTAAATAAATATATTTTTAGTATAATATAATTATTTTTTAATAATAATTGGAAGTGTAGCTTTTGGCATATTTTCTAATTACAACAAAAAATATATTTATGATAAATTTATATATATATATATATACACACACACACCTGGAATTAGCCAGAAATTCGTTCTGGCTAATTTTATTTGTTTTATTTTAAACGAATATCTTTAGCGTCACGTATGTCACGCTAAAGATATATTATTTATAATTGATGGACTTTCTTTGGTGTCACATGTGTGACGCCAAAGATATAATAATTAAAATTGTTGGACTTTCTTTAGCGTCACACATGTGACACTAAAGATATAATATTTAAAATTTCGGGACTTTATTTGGCGTCACACATGTGACGCTAAAGATATAATATTTAAAATTACTAGAATTATTTGGCGTCACACATGTGACACTAAAGCTTAAAAAATAATATTCCCTTGCTTGGCTTTAGCTTCACCCATGTGAAGCTAATGTAGCTAATGCAATTATTTTACATTCGCTTTAGCTTCACATGCCTGACGCTAAAGTTCAATTTTTTAGCTTCACCGGTCAAACATTGACGCTAAAACTTCTTTAGCGTCAGATTCTTTAGCTTCACATATTAGCGTCACATATGTGAAACTAAAGCACAAAAGCTTCACAGTCAACTTCTTTAGCTTCATATTTTTGTGAAGCTATTGTAAATATTTTTTTAGTAGTGTCAGCATCAATGACTCCCTTCGTCCCGACGATCTTGAGGCGTTTTGACTTTTTGCGGTCAACAATTTTCAAGTTTGACCATGAATTAATCTCGAACGATAATGGTAAAATATTTAATGAAATTATATTATGAAACTTCACAATAAAAGTTTCATAAAAAAAAAAAGATATTGCACATTTTACCATTATAGTTCGAGATTAATTCGTGATCAAACATGAAAATTGCTGGCCGCAAAAAGTCAATACGCCTCAAGATTGTCGGGACGGATGGTGTAATAGTTTTTTAAATGAATAAAACTACTATTTACTATAAAAAATAGTATATCATGCTATAAATTAGCTACAAGTGGCTCAAATATTTTAGACAAGGCAAGTTTAAAATGAAAATGCAAGTAATAAATATATTGAAAGATTCTAGAGGAAGAATAAAAATAAATATAAGAATAATAGTACAACACAGAGAGATTAATTAGAGATAAAAGGATTGAAAAGCAAAATAAAATAAAATAATAATAATAACTTTGCAAGTTCCCAAAAAGGACAACCCTTCCCTGGAAAGTATAATGATATGCAACTTTTCATTAAGGAATTTGAAGTGGGGATTTTTGTCAAGCACAAGCTTCTCCTAGGAGTGAGGGGTTATTTGGGCTCTGAATTTCAGGACAAGAACATGGGGACAATAATTACTCTCTCCGTTTCAGTCGAATCCTAATATTTCAAGTAAAATTAGTGTATTGTAGAAAAATAATTAGATATAATAAATATGTAAGTATTGATGTTGAGTTTGGTGTATGTTAAAAGTTAAAATATATTGACGATGGTATATGGTGAAAATTAAAAAATATAGTAATTGTTTGATGTGATTTGTGGTATTTGATGAAATACTGTACTTCTAAACGGACATTTTTTTGAATCAAATATTGGACTTTTCGAGCGGGTCGGAGAGAGTACTACCTCTCGCATGTTTTTTTTTTTTTTTTCATAATGTTCATGTATTATATTTTAAAACAATTTAATCTCAACAGAAGAGTCTGATTTTAAAATTAAATCATACTATTTAATTACAATTTATATAATATTACTTAAAATTAGTATTTATTACTCTCTCTGTCCCAGCCAAAGGTTGACAGAGGGTGTATATTTGGTGTATTTTAGGTAATGATTGTTATAAGTAATGATGATTAAATGTGTGGTGAAGATTAAAAAGTAAAAAGTATTGATGATGAATGAGTGGTGGAGATTAAAAAGTAAAAAGTGATTGTTTGATTTGATTGTAAAAAGTGATATATGTAAACTTACTAAAGGGACTACTTTTTGATAGAAATGTAAACCTTTGGGCGGGACGGAGGGAGTATTATATAAATTTCAATATTAATTGATTGATAAAAAAATTTAAAATATATTATTTAAAATGATCAAAGTAAAAAATTGCACCTTAACCGGTATAAATTTTTCAAGGGGGGCGAAGAGAGTCCGATTAATTGAGATTAGAATTAGAGGTGTTTTCGGTTTCGGTCGGGATAAAATTTTCGAAACCCAAACCCTCCCCAAACTTAATATTCGGTTTCGGTTTCGGTCGGTTTCGGTTTTCAAAATTCAAAACCCAAACCCTCCCCAAATGTTTCGGTTTCGGATTAGTTCGGTCAAATTCGGTTTTGACCCAAATATATTTAATTTATATATATTTATTTAATAAAGTAACAAAAATTTAATTATATTAATAAAACTTATTCTAAAATAATAGATAAATCTTTAATTGATATATTTAATCATTGTTTTTATCAAAACTACAATATATGTGTAGATATATTATTTTATAAGTTTAAAAATTTTAGTCATATAAATAAAATTTTATATAATATAAATAATTCGGATTAGTTCTGTCCAATTCGGGGTAATTCGGTTCGGTTCGGTTCGGTTTTAAGTTATCTAAACCCGAATTAATTCGGTTTCAGTTTCTGTTTGTAAGTTTCAAGTTCGGGGTTGCTATCGATCGGGAATTTTTGGCTCGGTGTGGATTGATTCGGATTGATTGGTCGGTTTTCGAATTTCTATTAACACCCCTTAGAATTCGTTAAATCAGAATTTTTTTTTTAATTCCTCAAGATATAAACGAAATTGAGTCTTGACCAAGATTAAATCGTGAAAAATTAAATAAAGAGAAATAATCGACCAGAATAGCATCCGAGGCAAGCCAGTGAAAAATAAAAGTACGTGGTAAAAAGGTAAAAGTGAAAAATGGGTGTAGTGGTGATGACGTATGGCCGTGCGTGTGCCAAGATAAAAATATAGGCAAACTAAGGGTGTGCTTGGTTCAAACTCGGGAAAGGGAAAGGGAAAGGTAATGATAATAGTGGGGAAAGGGAAAGGGAAAGCATTCCACTCAATTTATTGGATAATGGTCCATTACCCACTATTGAGTAATGAGCCATTCCATTATAGAGCACCAAGTATTATTTTTCATTACCTTTACCATTACCCACCCTAAAAAACATCCTACCAAGCACCCCCTAAGATTTTTCTTTTTTTAAAGTTAATGTTATCATAAATAAAACAAAAATATGGGGTCCGTTTCAAAACCAATTAGCAACGTAGACTTGTAATTATTCATGGTGGATTTAATGCTTCAACACACACTCTCAAGCGTAATCGGATTCAAGGCTCACATTGTGGACATTTTAACTCGAGCAGTGCGGAGGTAGAACATCCTGGCCATGGAGCTGGCACGTGTAGAGAGCTTTGCTCTGATACTATGTTGGAGTTTGTGTTTCCACCTCAAAATCAATTGACGATGAGATGAGTGGTCAAATATCTTTATATATTGAATGTAAGACTTGTAATTATTTCGATGTGGGATTAATGATAAAACAACTGTGATATGTATCGGAAGATATTAATGAGATGTTTAAGAACAAAATATGTATACTATTCATGCGTCATCACTTATACGGGTACCGTCCATGGTACAACCCATGTAGTGCATCCCCTCTCGAATGCACTACACATGACGTGCATCCGACATGGAATGCATTACATGGGGATGTACCATGGACCCAACATCACTTATACACATTCATCATTACTTTGAACCGAGACCACATGAATATAATATATATGCTCTTTGTCATCAATCTCTCGCTAATTCTCTCTCCCCACATATCATTAACCAAAAGACTTATCTCTCACAATCTTAAAAAAGCCATTCTTATAGATGCTTAATTAGTGCACCACCTCTTCCTTCAAAACTCTTCTTAAAGTTTTCTCTATTTGCTTTAAAACAACGCATTCTTTACTTCCCACACTTTGTTTTGGTTAAAGGGAAAAAAAAAACATAAAGTAAGCACTCATTCTTGTCCAAAAGCCATTTGTGTGTGTGTGGTAGGACCCCTTGACAATAACATGCATTCTCTCAATTGGTACTTTTATTTCCCTTCTATCTCAAGACACAAATTCATTTTTTTTTTTATACCGAGATTTCAGTTACACTGACTAAGTCTTCGGACAATGATCCGACACAAGCGATCTTCTACCAATTAAATCGCGAGATGTGTATCGACTCAGGGATCTTAAATATCATTCTGCGCATGTGACAGTCATGCAGTGATTGTCCCATACTAGACCCCCTCAAATCCAACCGCAGGATCCCACATGTTCATTTCTAATACCCACAAAATTTCTTTGCATGGATGAGATGAGGGCTTGCATGGTGGCCTTACTTTCCTTTCTATCCCCCAACAACTTCTATTACCCTTTTTTTCCTTCCATGAATTTCATGACTCACAAAGATATGCATATCTTAATCATATCAACATGTCATCAAAGTCAAACACACATATGCACTTTGTGGCACCCATTTTAAATGGCTCCACTTTCTTTGATATTTTTTTTTTGACGATCCAGTTTGAATCTTGGGGGTTGTAGGTCCGATCCCTCATTCCTACCTGCAGGTTAAATCGCGAGTTATCGCCAATGGCCGGTTTTGAGGATCTTGTTGAATAAACACACAAGGTTTAAATCGCGAAAGAGCGGATCTTTCACGAGATCGAACCCACGCTGCGCGCCACGCGGAAGATATCCTCTTTGCCTGAGAGCTATACAGGGGATCACTTTCTTTGATTTTTATTCTCTACTAGGAGTGGATATGTGGCTCTTAGACAAAATATACGATATTGAATAAAGCTGTGACATACCGTATTCATGAGACTCATCTACGTATTGACACGTCAGCCATCTAAGCTTCTTATAGTTTTTGCTATTTTACTCGACATTTTTCTTCTTAAAAATGTGGATTCTCCACTTAGCAAGGATGGCGCCCTTTATTGTAAAGGCACTAAGATCGAAAGAATCAAGATCTTCTATTTCTATTATGTTTGGCTCTTAGTCGGGTCGTGTCGAGATACAACTGAACAAGGTGGTGGCATATCGCGCACATGAGGCCGTGGAAACCCAGCAGACTTGTCCATGTATCGACACATCTTGTAATTTTCGTGGTTCTACTCTCGACATTTCCGTTCTTGAAAATAGTAGATTCTCCACTTAGCAAGGACGATGTTCTAGATTGTAGGCATCAAGAGATTGGAAGAATAAGGAATCTTCTATTTCATCCTCATGGATTTTCTTTCAATTCCAACAATAAACCCACATAAAATGTGAAAATTACAGATTTGGCAACTCAATTTGCAGATATTTGCCCTTAAAGCATGTTTTGAGAACCGATAATGATGATAAATGAACGGTGTAGCAAGGTTTATAAAGGTCTCCTACATTTTGGCCACTTTAGAACAACCTTTTTCCTCTTTAGATGAGCATAGATTCACATGCTTTTGGCAGTACATCACTGTCAGAGGTCAACTATAGCCACAAGTCAACTAATTATCAAGAATTCAAAGTGTGGGGTGAAAAAGTGATTTTTTTGTCACAAGAGATTGCCTATTCCCTATTT
This sequence comes from Orobanche coerulescens, assembly GCA_033398695.1. Taxonomy (NCBI): domain Eukaryota; kingdom Viridiplantae; phylum Streptophyta; class Magnoliopsida; order Lamiales; family Orobanchaceae; genus Orobanche; species Orobanche coerulescens. The sequence goes on along the minus strand of CM065815.1, from coordinate 3,481,980 downwards.
TTACACTGCATTAGTACAATACAGTGGAACATAAAATGAAACAAAATAAAAACAGAGAACAGGGAATGTGATCTCGATTCGCAAACGACATTTGATCAAATCCGTCTCCCGCATAAGATTTATTGCAATCTTCCATTCACTTGATTATCTGTGACAAACTCTTTGTAATGGTGGTTCCAATCTTAACTTGGTTATCGATCAAGTACCGTAGCATATATATCCTCCAAATATTAATTATCAGGATGATACATTGGTGCTTTTTAAATAACAATATTATTGATTATACAACATATTCTCTATTCAAAAGCGAAAAATTCAAATAAATATCTTATTGACCAACTATTGTGCTTAATAAAGTACAAATACAACTGCTAACGGGGTTTGGTAACCCCTTCCTTCACGACTCTGCAGTCGACCCATTTGCAGATAGATATCTAATAACCCAAACTCCCACTTGAAGCTCTATGCAAATCCATTCCCCCCCCCCCCCCCCCAACACACACACACACACCACATTGATCCATATTTTTTAAGGCAAATATGACATGCATGTGGGAATTACCACCTGGTAGATAGAGTTGCATACGGGTCCTGATCCTCAAGATTATACCAGTTCCAACATGCCGACCATGAATGTGTTCTGGAGTTAAGAGTAGTGAAAAAAGCGGCTAACGAAAGCTCGCCCGACTCCAACGATACGCATCATCAAACTCCATAAAGTGGCAGAAATGCTTTCACGAAAGAGTGAGCCAGTGCTCCCGTGAAAATGTAGCTATCAACCCTATCTAGTATACCACCTGCTTACAGATTTTTTTTATTATTATCATCATTATTAAAAACGAACCTCATAAGACAAACAATTTGACATATCCACGCTCAGAAAGGGAAGAAATACATTTACCGATCAAAATAAACGCGCGCGCGCGCACACACACACACAATATATATTGGGTGACGGGAAAATGCAAAGGGAGGGGGTCGAATACTAGATTTCGTACTCGGGTCTACTCGCGCGGTAACACGCCCCAACCACAGGGGCAACTTTTAATGATGTAGGGGTAACGAACTATAGATTAGCATATACGACCACAGTCTGATGGAATAAAGCGCCTAGCTAACCCAAGTTGCAATACATCAGTCAGCATGTAAAAAGTGAGAATAATAACCAAAAAAATGCAGGCCATTACCATGTCCAGGTATGAGCGAGCCTGAATCCTTCACACCCGCATCGCGCTTGATCATGGACTCCGTAAGGTCACCAAAAAGTGACCCAAAGAAGTTCAGTATCCCAAAAGCTATAGCACTGAGAATTATTTGACGCATCAATTGATGAACAGAAACTTCCAACGATGATAACTATTGATATTGAACACCAGACAGCAAAACAGATGCCCAGAAAAAAAAAAAAAAAAAAGAGAGAGAGAGAGAGAGAATCGAGATTCCTGGGGTGTGTAGTGTGTACTGTGTGAAAGATAAAAATAAAGCACGCACCTGGGAACAGATGTAGGCCAGCACATGATTTTGGCCAATAAGACAGAAATTGCTATACAACCACCTAACCCAGCAAAAGTTCCTTCCCATGTCTTTTTTGGGCTAACTGTAGTAAGGGGTATCCGACCAAATGCCTGCATGTTAATACTCTTAACACTGTATCCACATTACAGATATCTTTACACGGTTAATGCTTACAAAGCAAGAAAATAAAAATGAGCAAATAAGGCAAAGAGATGATGTTTGTTTAAGATTGGAAGCATAACGAGAAACTGAAGCAAATACCTCACCTAGTTTGTATTTGGACTGAGGGATTTGAATTACCAAAGGATTTCTAAAACCATGGATCTCAAATACCATCTCTTGGATTTGTTCTACTTATTTCACATTTCTTTTGGGTATAATGTTGATTTGTAAAGATTTGAACTCCACTACGAGATTCAAAATTTTCTCCAAACATTAGAGAAGTATAACGTATAAATCTTTAGTATATGGGTCTCGTGTGTGGAAATGTGCATTGTGCGTGTAGCGTGTGTGGGCGGGGTGGGGTGTGTGTGAAATGTGTAGGATGTGTGAGCGAGAGTGACTCTGTGCAACTGCATACATGTATAAAAAAGAAAAGGATGCGTCTCAGATGACTATGTTTTAGAAAGGATTTAAATCCACCAAAATGAATAGAAGTTGCGGAAGGATTTGGGATCGTTGATTTAAGGTTTTAGTAAAACATATTGAGTGGATTTGACGATGGATTTCAAATACTTCCACCCAATACCTCCTCAAATCCCCCAATCCAAACATAACATTATGGAGAATTATGCACTAATTGGATTAAAAACATTATTTTTCAACTCAGATTCTAGCAATTAGCAGTGGGTTAAGCTGAGAAAAGCTTTCAGTATGAGCTCCCCAACCCCCACTCCACCCACTTTGAATAACATCAATATGCAAACACAACACGGCTGTGTTTGCAAGAAGAAGAAACAATACCTTTCCACCAATAAAAGCAAATGTGTCTGCTGCAATGATACTGGTAAAAGAGATTAAAGTAGCCACAAGACCCACATTCCAAATAGTTTGCCCGCCGAAAAGAATAGGCCACGATGCCACTAATCCTACCAAACATAGAAAGAGTTTAAACCATTTAGGTTATAACCATAACCAAAAAACCTTGTGGACTTTTTTTTAAATAACAGAAACATATTAATAGAATCATACAGCACATGTATTTTTATGGCTTCATAAGCTGAGATTAAACAGATTACAGTAGTTATTTCCAAAATATGATCTGGATCAAATAGTTTATCACTGTCATGCTGAAATAGTAGGATAGCGCATTACTGCTGCACACCTATCTCTAATTTTCAACTTCTTGCATTGGCTGTTGTTTTTAAAGTTCTAGCATCTCCAAACAAAATGCATGCACTCTACACATAAACAAAAGTTTTAAGCCATAACAAAACAAAATTTGGTTGGAGAAATTATGCTAGGCGCTTTGAGGCAACATAGAGCATTAACATATGCCTTTTCAACTCTCATATAAATCTTCCTCATTTATTTTTTGCACCAAAAAGGTGCAACTAATTCTGAAATTCTAGATCCAAAACTCACTAAAAGCTTGAAGGAAGAAGGTATAAATTACAACCCAACCATAAGCCTTTGTGCGAGAAACATTATTAAAAACTAAAGACCTTAATGAAATGTATTACTTAGGCCCTGTTCTCTTCACCTGACTTTTTGTGTATTTGATTAAATGAAGTTACTGATTTTTACTGATTAGAACTGAACTTTACTGACTAAAACTGATCTTTACTGATCAAAACTTATTTACATTGATTAAAATTTATCTTTAACTTAATATTATCTCTTTAAGTTGAACAAAGTAGGGCCTTAGACTTCAATATTTTTTCCCTTCCCCAGAATCAACTGAAATGAAGTAATAACACTTAAAATCCAGGCTTAACTGCAGATGGTGATCATACAGAAGACTAATCTTCAGGAATTTATCACAAATATGATATTGTGCAGAAAACCTAAAGAGTTTGAATAGAGCTTTTATAATCAAGTTCAAAGATGAATTTAGCTAAATACTCCCTCCGTCCCATATATATAGGCCATGTTTGACTTTTTCGGTCAACCGTCTCCGACTTTGACTTCGAATTAATCTTAAACCACAAATGTAAAATGTTCGACTGAACTATATAATGAAAGTTTAGGTACTAAAGTTTCATTATATAATTTAATTGAAGATTTTACATTTGCGGTTTAAGATTAATTCGTAGTCAAAGTCGGAGACGGTTGACCAAAAAAGCCAAACGTGGCCTATATGGGACGGAGGGAGTATTCTGTTATTTCAGAATAGTTGTGTTGCTCGTTCTTTACTGCTCCAGTGTATTTAATAAACCAAGTTTTATCGTAGAACAAGAATATGACATTTTTTAAATACTTCCATCCGTACCCAATAATTGCCCGGAATAAATAAATAAATAACGTCCAAACTCATTCTCTCGATCTCTGACACTATAATTGGCAAGAACAACTAACATAATTTTTTGTGGAAAGAAACAGTACTGCACATTTGTAAGCCAGATGTATACATATCTATGTAATTATACATGTCTCAATTTATAATTGTGATGCATCTTTCGCCCATATCAAATTGCCCTTAATGGATTACCAAAATATATCTAGATACATGTGGCCATGCATCTGGCCGCACATATATACGTAAACAATGTGTTATTAATTAAAAAAACTTCCAAATCTGGAAATACTATCTACATGGAGATTTAGCCAACCAAATGGATCAAGCGTACAAGTTATGCACCAAAGCCAAAGCCACACACTGTGGATATGATGAAAACCCTAGTAATCTCTAATAAGAAACAAAATAAAAAAAATCTTACTGGTATTCAGTGCGGGGACTGCTAAGCCACACCGTAGCTTAACCCAGAAAGAAGGAAGGTAGCCGCAGTAGAACAGTCCAAACATGGTACTACTAAGTTGAGCGAAACGTGGATTTCCTCTCTGCAGTAGGAGGGCCACAGCAACCAAAAAGGATGTAGATGTCACCAGCACATCAATATTCCCATAGTATCTAAGAGAAAGACAAAGATATCATCAGTGGTATAATTTGAAACTAAAGCATGCAAGATGAATCAAGGCATAAAAAATACACAGAAAGCAAGTTCTTTCACTTTAACAGGCTAAAAACATTTTTATTGAAGAAGGTGCTAAGGGAAAAAAAAAAAAAAAGGAGATAAATTGAGAGAATGACGTTTGGGATGGTTTGGACATGTTACTCATTGACCTATGCACCAGCTAAAAGATGTGTGCAGAATCTGCCAATCGTGACAGAGGTAGTTAGAAAGGGAAGTGGTAAACCTAGGCTTGCTTGGAATCTTGTGGTCTAAAAGGACAAACACTTTACATCTTACGCAAGATGTTGCCCGTGATCGTGCAGAATGGAGAAACAAAATCCATATACTGGACCCAAATTAAGTTGGGATAATTGATTAAGGCTCACAGTCGGTTCGGAAAAACTAGCTATAAATGTTGGTCGTTGGTTGTTACAGTAGCTGTCAGCGGTTGAGTCGCTGTTAGAGGTAGCTGTCAAGGTAGTTGTTTGATATATATTGAAAAAGTCGAATAGTAATTTAAAGGTAAATTCGGTAACTTTTATCTACACAGATAGTTGTTAAAGGCGCTCCTCAGGCGACACGAGAGGCGCATAGAGAAAAACCCCTCGCCTCTCAAGACTACAGGCGAGCGATATGGTGAGGCGCGCGCCTCGGTGCGCCTTTTACCTGCGCCTCAGGTAGGGGTGTTCAAAACCGGATATCCGGACTTTCGGATATCCGAAAGTTCGAATAGTAGATTTAGATATCCGGTATTATATCCGAAATTTCGGATACGGATATCGGATATCCGAATATCCGGAAAAAATATGAATTTTATTCGGATATCCTTATATTCGAAAAAAAATATTCGGATTTGGATATCAGATATCCGAATATCCGAAAAAAACTTCGGATATGGATATCGAATATCCGAATATCCGAATACCTTCTATTATTTAAAATATAAAAAATAAAAAATTTAGGATTTTTCGGATATTTTGGATATCCTAATATCCGATTTTTCTGAAAAGTACTATCCGATATCCGAATCCGAAGTTCCGGATATCCGAACTTCGGATATCCGAATTTTCGGATATCCGGAACTTCGGATTTTCGGATATTTCGAATCGGATATCGGATATTTTTGAACACCCCTAGCCTCAGGGGCACCTCTGTATCGTTATATTTTTAATGTTATTTTGTTTTTAATACTTTTAAAGGTTTTTTTATTGTTTTGGCACTTTATTTTTGTTTACTTTTACGTTTTTTTAGCTATACTTTCTTTTCATTATGTGTTTATTATAATTTAATTTATTTTATTTATTATCTTTGTCGCGACACTATAATCTTCATGCCACCGACCCCAACATAGTTGGGATTAAGGTGCTGTTGATGATGATGATGATTATCTTTGTCGCGCCTCACTTGTTGGAAGCACACGTCGCCTCGCGCCTTGGGCCTCAGGCGATAGGAGCCCTTATCGCCTTGGTGCGCCTTTCGACGTTAACAAGTATGCACCTCCGCTACTCTTTAGGAGGCATTCACCCCAGATAAACTACCCACCTCACAGTACAGTACTCCAAAAGCTAGTTTTGTTAGCTTTTGTGAGGCACTACTTCAAAAACTAAAAACTACAATTCACAAATACTTCACCACACACTACTATTCCTATTTAACAGAGTTTTTGACTTAGTTAAAACACTAAAAGCTACTCTAAAGCTGCAGTCAAAAAATCCCTTAGTTGACATGAGTTGTGTTTTATAGTAAGAAAAGAGGAATTCAGTCCTTGAATTAAAAAAGTCAACCACAAATATACACTCCACATTTCATCTATTAAATTATCAAGAAATGTCTAAGTAAATTTTCCTGAGTCATGTATTACAATCATGTCCATGATAGCAACTTTTTCATTTTCTTCCTTAAGAAAGGCATGAATTGACATAACATTGAAGCTGTTTCACCATATCCCAAAGGTCACAGGTTCATGAAATGGAAATTGCATCCCCACTTATAAAGATGAATTTACATACATTTATATGTCCCCAGTTTGGCAGAACCTGAAATAGCGAAAGACAATAACAAACCAAGGAGGGGAAAGTGAAATAAAAAAAAAAAAAAAAAACATTAAGGCACTTACCTCTTGTTAAGCAAAGAAAAACACTTGGTTCCAAACAAACCAGGGAGGGGAGCACAAAGTCTCATATCCGTAAATAATCTTACAAATTTAATATCACTTTTCTCCATTACACATTTCTTGTTTTCCCAGAATATTTTCATTTCTTTCCAATCATGAAATACTAAGGCAAGGTTTGATTTTCTTCCCCAATATTAATTTTCGTTCTCTCTAAATAAAACTAAACACTTACAATCGCTTTTCATCCATAACACATTTAGTGTGTTTCCCCTAAATACTACCAAACATCCCAATCATTACTTTTTGCATGCACACATTCAAACACACACACATGCAATTTTTTTTTTTGGTTTCAGGTGTTGCAAATGATTTTAACATCAGGAACCATTCTTTTATCGGCAACTTATAGACTTTGCATTGACAAAGGCAGGATCAAATAAATGCCTTTCAACAAGAACAAAAAAGCTGACCAATGAAGGATATAGCGTCATCCTAATTTTACATTTTCATTAACGAATACAATAAACTAGTCATCTCATATGCTCACATAATCAGACCAATAGTCTGACAAGTTTCCTTCCCACTGCAGTTTGAAAACATAGATCCAAATACATGATTATTTTTACACGATTTGTCAGAAACTCTTACAGGGTGAGTAAAGGCATTAGACCACAGATAGCTGAACAAGCTCGTGATACATATCGAGGAGGAGGTGTCATTCCGGAGGCAATTCCACGACTTCTTACCAGCTCAAAATATTCCCTGGAACCAACAAATACTGCTGCAGCAAGGGCCACAGTGAAAACCCATCCTCCAGCCAACACCACTCCTCCAACTGAAACTCCAATACCCAGTCCAAAAATTATCCTATTCCTCAACTGATTTGTTTTCTGCCGGTGCTCTGAATCTATACTGCCCTTCGTAGATGATAGATTGCCTCTTTTAGCTTCCTACAACATATTCATGTCAGTGATCCATTCAAGTAATCCAAACAGCAATTAAAGCACCACACCATTAAAGAGTGGTAATATAAATCTGAATGCTTTATATGCTCAACAAGAAAATATTGTTCATATCTGACATACTAGTCAAATAAGATCCATCTGCCCTAATCCAGATATCGGAAGTAATCAATTTCCTGAGTTGCTGAAAAGTTCAATGTACTCACAGTGACAAGATCAGACCCGGGTATGATGAGAAACTCATACAGCTAGAAAAAGCAAGCACGATTCTTTAGTCTTGGAAAGCTATTCTTTGGCATGTTTTAGTGCTAGAACTAGATATAACATTAAGATACGTCTCGATCCTCATATGTAGGTATATGGTGTGTGTGTGTGTGTGAGAGAGAGAGAAAAGACTGCCAAATTGAAAAACGTAGCCAAAACTAGTTTATGACACGTAAGAACTCCTAACAAATTACCTCGTTAGTTCTCTCACTGTCGTCTATTCGCTCCGGCTCCTCGGCCCTAGCTACAGCCGACATCACCCGCCCCCGGTGCTTCAATAGAACACCCCCAGGAGCTCTAAATTGCCTCCGTGCCCCATTAGCACTCACCTCTAATTTGAACCTCAACTTGTGAAAATTTGGCTCAGCCCCTAATTCCGGACGGCGCAGGTTAGCGCGAGAGCGGCATGAGCAGAGTGACGTGAGAGACGGCGGAATTAAAGCAATTCTATCGAATTCTACTAGTTGCGGACCCATCAGATAGCGGAAAACTTTTGCTCCGTTACGAAGAGTTATGTGGGGTTGAAATTCATAGCCGCTGGTGATAATTGAAACGCTATCGGGAGCGGCGGCTCCGTACGGTGTGGTGAGTTGACGGCGGCTACTATGCCTCGGGATTCAAAGGATTGATTCCTAAAGTTAGTGAGATAGAATGGTTGGGTTCATTGTACCCATGTAGTGCATGCACTACAATATGCGCCGTTCATTCCCGCCACGTATAGTGTATCCGACAGGGGATACATTATATAGGGGTGTACTATGAACGGTATCGGATAGAATAGATGACGGTACTTCTTAAATTTTAAATATAATAAAAAAAATTTCTGCCCCAAATTTAAAAGATCACTCTCTTTATATTTAAATTGTCAGATTCAATTTTTACTCAAATATTTTTAAGTCATCTGTTCGAATAACACATTCGAGTCACATATTCAACTAGCACAAAATACGATCGAATCATCTATTCGAGTTACTGAATTACTCGTACAGGGGACTCGAATGTAAATCAAATCACTCGAATAGATGACTCAAATGTAATTCGAGTCACTCGAATGATATTCTGCACGAGGAACATCCTACCAAATCATACTTAATACTACATCTGTCCCATAATATAGACACCTGGAAGAATGACATGGGTTTTAATAAAGGTGAAATGATAGTAGTGTTGAGTGGAGTGAGAGTATTATTTATAGAAAGAAAGGGTAAAGTGTTTTTTTCAAAATTGAGTGTGTCTATTCTTTGAGGACGGACGAGAATGATAAAAAGTGTACATACTGTTGTTGCCCAAAATATTTATCCGAAGATTAATACTGCTGGAAGACGGACAACAAACAACAATTGCGGGAGCACTTCCGAGAGTAGATAAATAATACAAGATTTGCCGGGTTTGTTAGGCCCGGGCTTGAATGCTCTCGCGAGATATTATTAATACGAATATTCGTGGATACAAGTATTAATGAGAGAAATCTAAATACAATGAGTGTAAAAAGACTCTGTTAATCCGGCTCTTGAGCGAAGCTCGGTGTTCTTCGTCCCCGCCGATAATCTGCTGGATGAGATAGGCCGGGAGAAGTAAGACCGAAAGATAGCTGTTGCCAAGAGTTGGATGTTAGCCAAGTGTAAGTATTTTGCTTCTGTATGGTGTGAAATGCGGGAATGCCAGAGTGAGAATCCAAGTGCAGGTGCCCTCTTTATATAGGGGTTGAGGTGCCTTGTTTCCTAGTGGGCGATCGCCTTTCGGCCATTAATGTAATGGGGCGATCGTCCTAAAGGTCACATGGGCTGCCCGCCAAAAGTCCAGAGATCGGTGGCACTCACCGAGTGGCCCAATGAGGAGCGGCACGCGTGGAAATGCATCACAGGAGGTCCCACTTTGTTACTTTCGGCGGACTTTGTCGATAGGCAAGGTAGGTGACAGTGCGGTCACCGATCATGTCCGTCGGCTCCTTTCGCAGCACAGGCCTGTTGGTAGGTGAGGTAGGTGACGGAGTTTGTCGGCGCTTTTGCGGATGCACGTGGGTCTTGTCTGGTTGCTCGGCCTTGCCGATGGATGGCCATCGCCCGGATCGCCATGACGCGGTCGTCTCTAGCCGACACCGAGGATCGTTCTCGGCCGATCCATTGAAGGTCGGCAATGGTCGGTCACCAAGGGTCGGTCGGCAAAGGCCGAGAGATGATCGTCCATAAGTCGGTCGCGAAGTCGGTCGCCGAGTACCGAGAGGCGATCGTATTCGAGGTCGATCGCTCGGCACCGGACTTGTCTGGGACCTTGGTGGCGATTCATGCTTGTCTGCCGGGCTAAGGCTAGGTCGCCGGGTCGCTGGTCGGCGGTTCTTCCTCGGACGCTCGGCAGCGACTTGGTCGCCCGACCTCCTAGGCGATCGCCAGTCGGAAGGTGTTAATTCTTGACACAACAATTGCCCCCCAGCTTGCTCCTATGTTGAAGACATGGGGCGAGGTGGTTCTTGCTGGCGATCGTATAAGGATGAGGACGGGCGATCTTGCTGAGCTGACTTATGATTTAGGACTTGGGCTATCATGGTCGATTGGCTTAGCTATCTTTCGGTCTTGTACCTGCAAAAACAACATTGGCCGATCCCCCACGGAAACTTGGTGGTTTCGCTTGTTTGAGGAATCGTGCACAGTCGCGTAAATCGATGGACCGACTCCATGACCGTGTCTTGGTGCGCGAAGACAATGAGTGTCTCGTGACTCACTTTATTATGAGGGTCCTCTGTTAGGCTGCGCCTCGCCTCGTATTTTAAACGAAGGGCGTGCGGTCTCGGTCTAGAGGAGTCCTTGCGCGGGGCAGCGTCGGATGAATCAACTCCACGCCCGCGGCTTGTTAGCTCTGCTTCCACCTCGGCCAGCCATGGAGATGGCCGACCTCGACGGTGTACGTTGAGACGGGGTTGTGGCATGTGTCCACCGATTAATGTTGGAGAGCCCTCGACTACGCCGGCCTCGTATTTAAACGAAGGGCGGCGATCTTGGCCGAAAGGGACCTTGCAAGGCCGAAACAAATGTTCCATCGATTGCCAGACCATGGCTTTATGATGCGCGGTGGGCGATCTTATGCCTTAGTCCGTCATGTTATATCCGGATGTAGATGGCGATCGCGTCCTCCGGGTTGCGGATGATGTAGCGTGATGATCGGCGATCGGGCCGGAAGATCGCGATCGTCCGCTCGCCGATCGCTTTATTCGTAGGTCGATATTGGCGATCGGGCGAGATCGTCGTCCGGTGCCGATCGCGCCGCTCACAGGCTAAGAAGAAACCTTTGCTCGGCCGAAAATTCGTGGCTCTAGCCGGAAGGCTGCGTAGAGTCGAGGTTGGGTCTTCGTGAGATGCCCGAACATAGGCGAAAAACCCCGAAATCCTCCTAGGACCGCGTAGAGGCGCCTCATCGCTTATGGGCTCGCCATTTAGGATGATTACGTCTACCCTGGCCGATGTAGTCCGAGTCGGACTCTTCTTCTCCCTGCTTGATTTGCATCATGCGGAGGGGACCTTCGGGCCGGACGACCCTGGTGGCGAAGTACTCCGTGAAGACGTGCGCCAGCTCGTTAAAGGAGCCAATGGACCGAGGTGGCAATGAAGTGTACCACCGGTGGGCGAGGTCGTCCAGCGTCAGAGGGAACATTCGGCATCTGGTCGCGTCAGATGCCCCACACCCGGTCATGTAGATGTTGAACTTCCTCAGGTGCACTTGGGGGTCCGATCGCCCCTCGTACACGGGTGTTTGCGGGGGAGCGATCTTATGCTGCACGGGGGCGAGCTCGATGTCGATCGCGAGCGGCTCGCTTGGCCCGGCGATCGTCTTCTTGGCGCCTGCCCTGGATTCCAGGAGCGCCTTCATGTCGTTGAGTTGACGTTGCATCGCAGCCATTGCCGTGGCTTGGTCGCTTGCAGATCGGCTTTGGGAGCAGGAGCCGAGGCGATCGTGTACCGATCTCCGGGCTCCACTGCCTCCGGCCTCGGTAATTCGGCGAGGGGGAGCCAGACGGCTAGGCTGCCTTCTGGGAGTAGGGTAGGCCGAGCTCCTGGTGACGGACTCAAACTCCGTCGTCTCGTAGCTGGGGCCGGACTGCCCGTGAGCTGTGTCGGAGTCACCGCCTGGCGATCGAAGACGAGGTGCCCAGGCGAGCGCCTCTTCTGCGGCGGGAGCCTCTGGTGATCGCTCGGCCGGTGACGCCTTGAGCTTCGCTGACTTCCGGCGACGGCCGAGGGGGCGATAGCAGAGGCGCGTTGAGAGCACGCCGTCGCTCTGTAGACGGCCAGGGAGCCCTTCGATCTGTTCCTTGGTTCGAACCGATCGAGCGAGAGGTTGGGCCGCCGTCTGTGGACGGGATCGAGCGTAATCGATCACGCGGCGGCTACCCTCCACCATCGGGCCGTGGCCTTGACCGACGGAGCAGGGGTTTGGCCGGCCGTCCCGACTTTCTTCGACGCGAGGCTAAGACATGATTTCGAAGGATTTCTTTGAAGTGCGGTAAGTGTCACTTCAGTATCCGCCCGAGAACAGTGAGTGTTCTTCGGGACGGTAGGTATAAAAATCGAGGGTTGGATCCCCTTCCTCTAGCGCCAATTGTTGTTGCCCAAAATATTTATCCGAAGATTAATACTGCTGGAAGACGGACAACAAACAACAATCATGGAGCACTTCCGAGAGTAGATAAATAATACAAGATTTGCCGGGTTTGTTAGGCGGGCTTGAATGCTCTCGCGAGATGTTATTAATACGAATATTCGTGGATACAAGTATTAATGAGAGAAATCTAAATACAATGAGTGTAAAAGACTCGTTAATCCGGCTCTTGAGCGAAGCTCGGTGTTCTTCGTCCCCGCCGATAATCTGGATGAGATAGGCCGGGAGAAGTAAGACCGAAAGATAGCTGTTGCCAAGAGTTGGATGTTAGCCAAGTGTAAGTATTTTGCTTCGTATGGTGTGAAATGCGGGAATGCGAGTGAGAATCAGTGCAGGTGCCCTCTTTATATAGGGGTTGAGGTGCCTTGTTTCCTAGTGGGCGATCGCCTTTCGGCCATTAATGTAATGGGGCGATCGTCCTAAAGGTCACATGGGCCGCCTGCCAAAAGTCCAGAGATCCAAATGGCGGCACCGAGTGGCCCAATGAGGAGCCGCACGCGTCCGGAATCACACAGGAGGTCCCACTTTGTTACTTTCGGCGGACTTTGTCAGTAGGCAAGGTAGGTGACAGGCTGCGGTCACCAGTCATGTCCGTCAGCTCCTTTCGCAGGCCTGGGCCCTGTTGGTAGGTGAGGTAGGTGACAGGTTTGTCAGCGCCTTTTGCGGATCTGCACGTGGGTGCTGTCCTGGTTGCTCGGCCTTGGCCGACTGGATGGCCATCGGCCCAGATCGCCATGACGCGGTCGTCTCTAGCTGGACACCGAGGATCGTTCTCGGCCAGTCACTGAAGGTCGGCAATGGTCGGTCACCAAGGGTCGGTCGGCAAAGCGCTGAGAGATGATCGTCCATAAGTCGGTCGCCAGAAGTCGGTCGCCGAGTACCGAGAGGCGATCGTATCTGAGGTCGATCGCTCGGCACCGGGACTTGTCCTGGGACCTTCGGCTGGGCGATTCATGCTTGTCTGCCGGGCTAAGGCTAGGTCGCCGGGTCGCTGGTCGGCGGTTCTTCCTCGGACGCTCGGCAGCGACTTGGTCGCCCGACCTCCTAGGCGATCGCCAGTCGGAAGGTGTTAATTCTTGACACAACACATACTTATGGGACAAAATACATTTGAATCATCTATTCGAGTTACTTAATTGCTCAAATAGGCGACTCGAATGTAATTCGAGTTACTCGAATGTGTGACTCGAATGTGTTTTATGTTAATCGAGTAGGTGACTCGAATGTGTTACTCGAATAGGTAACTGAAATGTCTTCGAGTAATGGTCATAATTTGAGTGTCAAAAGAGTTGTCGTTAAATTTGGGTGTAAATACAATTTTATTACGTAGAAGGACACTGCATTATTTTCCCTTAAATTATAGATTGGTTGTTTACTGTTCGAGCCGACGAGTGTTTAAAAAAAACTCCCTCCCATTCATAATATAAGTCATTCTAACATTTTTGAATTTTTGCAAAATGTATGTCATTCTAGGTTTTTTTTCTCTCGTAATTCCACTATTACCCCTAATTAATTCGCTTTCTTCACTATTCATTAAATTCAATTCATCATTCATTAAGGGTAAATTTTGGCAAAATATTTTTTTTCTTAATTTGTGTGCACAAAGTTAGAAAGACTTATATTATGAATGGGAGGAAGTACTTCTCCAAGAAACTGTGTCGGGACATCCCGAATTTCAAAAATCTAGATGTTCTAAGGGTGAATGATACAATTTACGAGGTAAAATTGGAAGCGGTAAATTTTGAGTTTGCTACACCCCGAAATTGGTCCCAACATATGTTCCCAAACGACACGTGTCGTGTTTTTATTCGCGGGACTCATATTTATATACGAGAGGTCCAATTAAAATTCATCTGATTATGATGTTGGGAGAAATTAGGGACTTGTAAAATGGGTAGCACAGCATTTTCCGTAAATTTTTCGATTTTAGACTTAACTCTGCATGTAAATTTAAATTTTAATATCTGGTATACAGTAGGTATATGCACCTAATGAGCCATTTGGCACACTTTTGGTTTTATTTTCTTTTTTATGAAATATATGGTGGGATATATTCTTATTAATGTATAGAATTTTTCACTAAATTTTATCAAATAATTTCAACTCTTGCTAGAATGGAAAATATTGGCTCGATTACTATATAATAATCAATATTTTTCAATTACGTAGTTGATCCACTTTCTAATTGAATTTTTTGTGAAATCTTGCAATGATATTCTACACGAGGAACATCCTACCAAACCATACATAATTAAAAGAGTCGACAAAACTCTAAAAAAACACGTGCAATCTCCATATTATTGTTTTTTAAAAAGAATTTGGGGAAAAAAAAGGAAAAAGGAAAATTTTGGACATAGAGTTATTCCATCATATACTTTCATTCTGAGCGTAAGCTATGAAAAAAAAATATTACAAAAATATATTTTAAAAAATAAAATCAGGATTTGATTTTATATTTAATGGTAAAAATATTGAACGGGATTGGGTATATCAATTCCTTTAGTCGAATATATTAAAAGTTTATCACACAGACAAAAAATAGAAAATTTTATTATATAAAACAAATTCCTATATAAAAAAAGAAGTATATGATTCACAGTTTTCCGCTAATAAAATCAAGATCCTAAAAACTTCCGAAACACACAGTACCAACAAATATCTTGAAAAAGGAAGCCTAAAAAGAAAATTGTAAAAAATATATTCTTTAAGTTACATAATTGAAGGATATTAAGCAATTATATTACACAATGAATAACATTCCAGAGCAACTACAAAAACCATCAAAACCCATGTCAGTGACGATGTTTCTCCCAATGTACTAATTTTTTTCCGAACAGGCGGCCGAACATGTTCCGGAAATCATGTTTTCTTCAACAGATATCCCAATAGGATGCCTATCAAGCCAATAATGATAACATACGTAAAAGGGATGCCCCCATAGCTTCTGTTACCTCGACGCCTCAAGAGTTCCTGAATAATAATAACATAAATGAATGATTAATAAGCGATTTGGGCGCAGAAATTTAAACAACGTCAGGCACTGGGAGGTGTTTAAGCGTATAAGCTCTTCAAAACATCTTATAACATGTTCTAAGAAGCCCTCCCTCCCTCCCTCTTTTCTTCCTTCTTTTTCTTTTCTTTCCTTCTTTTTGTTTTTTCTTTTACAAAATTACTTTCAAAAAGTACTATTGTTGTAACAATACTCCCTCCTTCACACAATTGTTTGCATATTTTTTCACCCGTTTA
The DNA here is from genome assembly GCA_033398695.1 of Orobanche coerulescens. Taxonomy (NCBI): domain Eukaryota; kingdom Viridiplantae; phylum Streptophyta; class Magnoliopsida; order Lamiales; family Orobanchaceae; genus Orobanche; species Orobanche coerulescens. The sequence goes on along the minus strand of CM065815.1, from coordinate 3,466,117 downwards.
GCTTCTTCTTATGGTTCTCCCATATAGGTCTTTTTTATCCATAAACTTGCACATTTTTTAAAGTAAGATCGAACATCTTTTAAGCTCTAAGAAAACCGAATATGTAAAAAAGGACCTTTAATTGCTAAAACATGAATCCACATCGACACTAATGTTCATGTAGAAAAAAAATATATGTAGTTCCATATTATTCCCATTTGCCCAAATTGTTCACTAGAAAATGGAAGTGGAATGCAAAAAAAAAAGGTATCTAGTACCTGGATGCAACTGGGGGTGGTGGGCGGGTCATTTGGAAAGTGATCCGCAAAAAATTGAAAACCAACAATAAAAATCAGTAGAAAATTATTTACCAATTCTTGCTCAAGCCTGATATTTTGCTGAATAGCAGAATGCTTCTCCTCAGTAAGCCTAGAAATCAGAGCCTTAGCCTACACATGAAACAAAAACAATAAGCAACAATGAAACCATTACTTTTTCCAGTCTGCAAAAGAATTCAAGGATTTACCAAACTTCATGATATTTTCTCCGCATGAGATCCAACACTTTGTAAAGCGATAAATGAGTAAATCATACAAAAGATTTCAGTTACAGATAAGAGTTAAAAATGGCATCAAACTAGGCTAAAATCATAAAAGTATATATATATATATATATATATATATATATATGTGTGTGTGTGTGTGTGTGTGTGTGTATGTATATATATGTGTGTGTGTGTGTGTGTGTGTGTGAATTGGTTCTACTTTTTGTGTAAACTTATGTCTGTGATCTCTAAATAAAATGCAGAAAAGAAGTTAGTTTGTATCCCTCTGTCAAATACGTATGGCTAAACACATATACATAACCCTTAACCATACAGAGAGAATCCATATTCAATCACTAACAAAAAACAAAGAACATATAACACACCTTTTACATTCTCCAATCTGACTTGTATTATACAAGACAAATGCTGTACCCTAGGGCACTGATTGCTCTTAACTCCTTACTGTTTAGAAAACCGCCCTCAAATATTACATTGAAGCCAATCAATACCAAAAGCAAAGAAAACGACCAACCAACCCCAACATCAAACTAAGTGTTCAACTTATTATGGTTTCCCAGTCTCGGAAGGAAAAAACAGGCACTGTGCCAATGGAATATAAAATAGTAAAATCCCTATGACCCAAATAATGGCATATAAGGGAAAGTGCAAAAAATTAGAAATACGAGTTGGGATCAACTTATGCAGAGTCGAATGAAGATAGACTTTAGAACCATCCACATAACCCACACTAATAATTACTGATAAAAAAAAGGAGAAAGGACCTCTGATGTGCTCTCCTGCGCCTCAACAAATCCTTTGGGCATCTGCAGCAATAAAATAAAAACCAATGATTACCGACTTCTTAAAGAATGTGGTAAATACTATCACCACCCCACTTGAAGAGTCTTATATGAGTAGATAAATCTGACCCAGTAGAAGAGTCCACTTTCAAAATAAAACATTAATATCTAATTAGAATTTTTACTATAATATTTTTGTTATATAAATAGCAATAGTAGCTTATCGGACAAAAAAAACTGAAAAACAAGTGAGAAGTTTAGAAAGAGTTGTACATTCGTTAAAATGACTGAAAATCCATGAAGCACCGACACTCCTAAAAGGCCAAAGTATGCGTGTGGGACACTCGGTAACACGTATGGGATACGCGGGGATATGTTTTCTTCTTTTTTTGTTATTTCTTTCAGTGGGGGGCACGTCGGGGATACGAGGGGATATAGTTTTCTTCTTTTTTTGTTATTTTTTTAAATGGGGGTTACGTCGGGGGTATGCGGAATATTGTGAGATACGGATTTAAGAACAGTTGTAGAAAGATCTACAAGAAAACTAAGATCTTTATATATAATAGAAAATTTCTGGCTCTTTTTTATAAAACTAAAAAAAAGGAGTAAAAATGTTATTAATCAAAACTAAATCCTTTAAATTAGAATCACCAGTACCTCATATTTATTGTTCACGACATTTTCTTCTCTCTCCACTATTCGCTCTTTGTTTTTTTTCTTACAAAAAAATCCCCATCTATTCTTCTTCTGTTATTGACGGTCTCTCCATTTCTCCTTTTTTCAAGGTTTCGACCTTTTCCCATCTATTCTCACCATCTCTCTTTATTTTCTTTACTTTTTTACAGCTGCCCCTAAAAGCCCTAAAATCATGCGGATTCCTCTTCTTCATGTTGTTTGTAGATGAAGGCCCCGTTTGGTATTGCTTAATCTTAAGAATAATACAACAACAACATCTAAGTCTTAGTCCCAAAATGATTTGGGGTCGGCTAACATAAATCAAACTTTGAAACCGTCAATGATCGTTACATAAATAACATAAAAGGAGAAAAAGAGGGAAAAAAGTAGAGAAAAAAACAAATAAAAAAAGAGAATGAATGTTAAAAAAAAAATGAAAAAACTTGAAAAATAAATTAAAAGATAACATGGAATAAAAGAAAATAGGAATAAAAATACAAATAAAAAAAAATAAGATTCCATCCACCATCCGTATTCTTTCCCTCCACATTTGCCTCTCTATCACCATACTTTCTCCAATTCCAAGAAAACGCATATCATTTTCAATCATCTTTATCCAAGTTTTCTTGGGTCTTCCTCTACCTTTCACAACATTACTTGTTCCCCAACTTTCTAGCCTCCTCACTGGGGCATCAACAGGTCTTCTTCTCACATGACCAAACCATCGTAATCGATTCTCCATCATCTTGTCTTCTATAGCCGCAACTCTTACCTTCTCTCTAATCACCTCATTTCTGAGCCGATCCTTTTTTGTATGACCACACATCCATCGTAGCATACGCATCTCCGCCACATTCATCTTTTGAACGTGACACCATTTCTGACCCCCAACACTCGGTGTCATATAACAGCGCAGGCCTAATTGCCGTGCGGTAAAATTTACCCTTTAATCTATAAGGCATGTCAGGATCACATAAAACCCCTGTGGCACTCTTCCACTTCAACCACCTGGCCTTTATTCTGTGAGCCACATTGCCATCTACCTCTCCATCCTTTTGAATAATAGAAGATACCGAAAGAAAGTGGATTCATGAACAACTTTCTCATCAAATGTGATCATTCCCGCCTCTCTATCACTGTTTTCGCTAAACCTACACTCCATATATTCAGTCTTACTTCTGCTCAGCCTAAAGCCTCGAGCTTCCAAAGTATCCCTCCAAAGTTCCAATTTCTGTTGCACTCCAACCTTCGTTTCATCAATCAACACAATATCATCTGCGAACATCATACACCACGGAACGTCATTTTGAATTTCTCTTGTCAATTCGTCCATGACTATGGCAAAGAGAAAAGGACATGCACCCCAATCGTAATAGGGAATTCTTCTGTCCTCCCAACATTAGTACGTACACTTGTACTAGCTCCCTCATACATATCCTTTATAATGTCAATATATTTCCGCGATACACCCTTCTTTGCTAAGGCCCACCAAAGTACTTCTCTTGGTACTTTATCATATGCCTTCTCTAAATCAATAAAAACCATATGTAAATCTTTCTTTTTATCTCGATAATGTTCCATCAAGTGCCGGATAAGATAAATTGCTTCCATGATCGATCTTCCAGGCATAAATCCAAACTGATTTTCTGTTATCTTCACACATTTCCTGATCCTTTGTTCAATTGTGTAGATGAAGAAAAAATAGCTTTTTTAGAATTTACGAGTCATTGGTAGTAGAGTTTGGAAGGAGCATTAGGGTTACTTTTAGAAGATGCTGCCATAAAAAACACTGAAAATTAATATTTTACATCAAACACTTTAAAAAATAATGTTTACAAACAGGCAAACACAAATCTATTTAGATTCACAACCGATTATTTTCACAACAGTTTTCTTTTTAAGTCACAACAGTTGTTTACTATTTTTTATGAATCAATAAATCTTCAATATTATTTTTTATTTAAGTATATTTTCCTGATTCTGATAGGACGAAAATAGTGCGCTAAAATTATGGTTAATTATAAGGTTTTAATGAATTTTATGTTGGCACACTGAGTTATTTTCTACCTATTTATATTTTGGATGCAATTTACTTCACTTGACAATTTGTTGTTTAATTTACGTGTTTGGTGGAGTTTTTAAGCTTAAGGATAATTTGGGCCATCAAACGAAGCCAAGGTGATTTGGGCTTTAATGAAGAGACTACCGCGCGACACTGGGCGGCCCAGTGTTGGTTCGGTGACCCAGTGTCGGCCCTGTTCCGAAAATAATCTTACTTGGGGCCAAGAAACGACTCCAATCCGCTCCAATCAGTTCCATAAGGCATAAAATCGGTCCCCTAGGCTGGAGAAAGGAATTTTAATTGATTTGGAAGGAAAGACTCCAAAAGAATAAAAACTCAAGAAGGATAACAAGGAAGGAGATCTAATTAAAGAAGGAAACTAAGAGATAAGAGAGTTATAAAAGAAGGGACTGGAATTATTAAATCATCATTATCATCATTATCACGACTGAAGCAGAGGAAAAAGAGGAGGACCGAGCCGCCATTCTCACCAAAGCAAACCGAGCCGCCACCGACGCGCGAGGAAGAAGACTACACCGTTTGAATTTCTTTCTTCTTATGTCTTATTAATTTGATGTTTTCTAAAGCCAACATGTCCGGCAAATTTTCTATTCTAGTTCTTAGTAAAGTTTGAAACCGTATTTGAATTATTCATGTTTTAATCCCGTAGCGTACTCTCAACTCGAAATCTCTTGAATTACTTTTGTGTTATTAAATTCACTATTATGCCATATAATTTCTTGATTTGGTTTGGCCAACTAGATTAGGAGTTTTATGTCTTATGCTAGAAATTGAGTTGTAATCCGTAATTGTTGCAATTTTAATTTCACAAGTAGCAAACAATTGAATTTTCTCAATTGAGTAACACAAAATCGAGATCCCTTAAGTCGAGCTTATGAACTTAATATCTTGCCTATTTCATTATTTTGGTTTTTAATGCATCTAGCGAGCGAGATTTGAAGAGCTTATTTTGAATCCACCGCATAGATAGGTTCAATTAAAGAGCTTGTTTTAATTGAATAAACTTAAGAAATAATTGGGGTCAACATCTGTTGTTGGCTTCGGAATAGGAGTTCATGAGATTAGAGAAGAGATAAGCGCTGCTTTACAACTTGAATTAATTCGAAACGGTGGATAACGGAACTAAGAACTAGATTATTCCTTAATTGATATTTTCGATTTTTATTTCCTTTGCTTATTTTAATTTATTTTACGCAAATAGTTAAGATTAGAAACTGAAATCCCCCCCTCGTTTTTATTTTATTTTAATTGCTAAAAGTACTTAACCCTTAAAAAGCATAATTGATTTACCGTTCTCCGTGGGATCCACCCTTACTTGCTGATACTACTAGTTAGTAGAAGTAAGCCAAGGAAGAATAAAAATAACTAATTTTGACGCGTCACGACAGCGTGGTCAGATTCTTATTACAATATATCTATATATATAATTTTGTTGGTTATATCCCCTGTAATCATGTCTTATATTTTTCAAATATGTCATTTCTCATACCCGTGATTTACACATGCCGGTGCTTCATAGCTAAAAAGAAAAGGTTGTACTTTCACTAAAGTGGACTCTTCAAGTGGGACGGAGGGAGTAGTAAAAGAACAGCACATCCTCAAACACCCGAATACTCACAAAGATGAGATCAGAAATCCGATTCAGAGTTCCATTGTCCGAAACAGATGCTCTTGTGGAGGAACCTTCTTCGGAACCCTCTCGGACTGGTGATGGTGGTTGTGGGGGTTGAACATAGACAACTCTCAACTTGCATTCATCAACTTGGTTCCCCGACTCTTTGTTGAACTAAGGCACAGACAACGGAGTCAAATTATTTTTTACTAAATCCTGAAATAACAAATTAAACAGCAGAGTAATACTGAACAAATTATATACCATTTCAGCAGTAACATCCTTTGCAGTAGATTCATGGCTCACGACTAAGCTCTGGAGAAGAAATTTGTCCCTGCATTGCATTTCTGGTGGAGCCTCCTTTTGAGCTTGCATTGTAACTGAATGACATGAAACGACACTTGTGACACTCAGAAAAATTCCTATTGATCTTGTTCCAACATCCAACAGCATTAAATCTATAAATAACAAACCAAGCCGACAAAAAGAAAAAACCTTAGATATTTTTATACAATTAAGAGAGAAGACCTATAACATCACAAGTAGATTGAGGAGCCACGACTCCTGTGTTTGGCCTCACGCAATACCTCTTTGGATTTGTAGTTTTCACCTGACAATATAAAAACGAACGAAGGGAACTATCTCAAAAGCAAATATTCGTTTCCTTTTTTTTTTTTTTTTTGGCTACATTTCCGTATGAATAGAGAAGGAACAACCTCAATGAAGCAATACGTAAGTTATACCTTAAAGGCGACGCAACAATCGGATTTGTTGGTCAATTGCATGGAACATGATATCTGCTTCTTCAATTCGACTTACATAGAACAATGAAAAAAATAGGAAAATCAATATTAAGGAACATCAAATTAAGAACATAAAATCCTCTTTCTAAAAATATTAAGGACATCAATCTAAACATGGATCTAAATAGGAAAAAAAATAAAACTCCGATCCACCCTATAATCAGTTGACACCAGAATATCCCGTAAGGAAAAATCGAACAAAAAAATAGGACAACACACAACATAACATTCTAAAATACAAGACATACAAACAGAAAAAGAGGAAAATTACATGGAAATTGAAGTTCAGTTGGCTCGATTTGGAGGAGGTCGCCGTTACTCATTTTTAAGCGGATCGCCGATATATCCACCGGAGAATTCAGGATATGGAGAATTCCGGCGGTGGTTGCGACTTCGAGCACGAATTGGAAGCAGATAGCGAGAATGATTAAGAACGGAAGGAGAGAGATCTGGTTTTCGAACTTCTGAGTATTTACCCTTTTTCAGTTTAGAGAGAGAAACGGAAATAGATTAGACAAATTACAAATCAGGATAATATAAATATTGTAGTAATAAAATCATTAAAAATCAGTTCTACCAATTTTAGGTTTCACTAAGAAAAATTTACTTTCAATGAGTAAAAATCACTAACTTTGTATAATAATTCATATTAAATTCGTAAAACTGTTTTACCAGTAAAAATCAATATTAATCAGTAAAAAATAATTTAATTCAGTATAAGAGTTTAATTAATTAAAATCAGTTCTAAATAAAATTATTTTTTTCAGCAAAAATTAAGTGAAAGAAATATGATATTAATTGATATGATTAATTTATTGCTATGATAGCCATTTGATCATTAGTGATAATAAATATATTTGGTAAAATCAACAATTAGATATTAATTGTTCTACATAAAATGTAATTATTCAAAGGAAATGGACAAAAATCAATTCAACACGCTAGTTTCATTAACTTTTGCATTTCAATTTTCAACCTATAATATGGTTGAAAGATTCAATGGAGGCGTTCGCGTAGTGCGTTCATAACGGATACGTCGTGGCGTGTATGTGGGGTGTAGTTTGATGCACTAGGTGGAACACCTCATATACACGTCACGTGTCGTGCATCCAGCAGGAGATACACTATGTGGGGAAACTCCATGGACGAACCCTATAATATGACTTTTCAAACATATAAAAATCATCCATCAAGCATAGTATTGGGCTGTTTGATCAGATAAAAAGCAAAAATCAATCCAAAAGCTATCAGTAAACCAATTCCAGATACTCACGATATATATATATATATATATATATATATATATATAACATCAAATCAATACTCTCTTTCACAATTCATCTAAGAATCCGACACTAAATCATCTAGAAAAATTTTACGAGACACGATAGTCTACGTTGCTCGATGGTCAAAGCACTCATCACTTGATGGTCCAAATATTGATCAACAGTCAACGACGAGCACGCTGCCTTAAAGAAGTTTCTAAAATATCGAAATGGTCTGTCTCGTCGTGATGATTATGGATCTAACCTTGAATTTTCAGTTAAAAATTATTTGTAACCCGTAAAATACCGAGTGCTCCTTAGTCATGAACACTCGATAGTTCTTTTATATTTCTCAAAAGCTCATGTATGAATTATAATAATAATAATACTGTTTCAGGAGAAATTAAAAGACAGCAAATCAATTGTATTGATAACAATGAATAGAGGGGCCTTTATATAGGCATTACAATGAGAGTCCTTCCATACATATGATTCCTAGTTAAGGTAAGACGTCTGATGAGATCCTACTACCTCTAGAAGGGTGTAGAACCTTCCATCTTTGTATCCCCCTACAACCAGTATTAGGTAAGACACCAATAAGGGAAGGATATCCCGGAACACCCCCCCTGTGTCGAGCACTAATACTATCATGGTGCATAAGATGTTGCCTCGGTAAAAAACCTTTCCAAGTCAAACAAAACCCCGTGGGAAAAACAAAGACTTGGTGAGGAAAAAGAGCACAACGCACCAACTACAAATATCAGAATCATTTGAAGTATACTCCCCCTGAGGTATACATGACAGCTCATCCCGACGAGCTATAATTAGTTGAGCTCGGATAATCGACACATGCCGATGCTTCTCACATGTTTCTCAAATGTAGATTTTGGCAGAGACTTAGTGAACAAGTCTGCGATATTCTCATCGGAACTCACTTGTTTCACTTCGATATTCAGCAATTTCTGCTGTTGCTGATTATAAAAGAACTTCGGCGCGATATGCTTGGTAGATCGCCAAGATATCGTCGTATTCCCAATGGTGAACACATAAACAGTTTGGAAACGTCCTTTATGCGGGTCAGAGATATAACCGGCATCAGCAAATCCAACTAACGTATTGTTAGGATTCTCTGCATAGTGGGTAAGCTTGCTCGCATTAGCACTTCTAGTAGTCAAGCTGCCATGCTTAGCTGCAATATCAAAGGAAGATCGATGGTCGGTATGCATCGTCTTAACCTCAACAATTCCTTTCGGAATATCGCTGTCTCTTGCATAGGGAAAGAACAATCCAAGATCACTGGAGCCTTTCAAGTATCGAAAGATGTGTTTTACTCCATTCCAATGCCTTATCATGGGAGCGGAGCTAAATCTCGTCAACAGATTTACAGAGAATGCGATGTCTGGATGAGTACATTGAGCCAGATACAACAACGCACCGCTAAGGTACGGTGTTTCTGCTCCAAGGACCTCTTCATCCCCCCCTTTAGGACGAAACGGATCCTTGTTCATTTCCAGACTTCGATCAATCATGGGGGTAGCAAGAGGATGTGCCTTGTCCATACTAAATCGCCTGAGCATTTTCTGGATATAGGCAGATTGATGAATGAGTATACCATCATCTCTATGTTCTAGCTCTAAGCCCAAGCAGAATCGAGTCCTCCCCGGGTCTTTCATCTTGAATTCAGATTTAAGGTAGTGGGCTGTCTCATTGACCTCATCTATGGTACCGATAACATTCATGTCATCTACATAGAGGACTACAATCACGAATCCTGTATATGTTCTTTTCACAAAAATGCATGGGCAGATATCATTGTTCTCGTATCCCCTCCCAACCAAGTATTCACATAGGCGGTTGTACCACATCCTTCCGGATTATTTCAACCCATACAGTGAACGACGCAGTTTCACAGCGTAAGCGCTCCGTGGTTTAGAGCTACTTGATTTGGGTAACGAAATCCCTTCGGGGACTTTCATATAAATATCCGTATCTAGATCCCCATAAAGATACGATGTAACCACATCCATAAGCTGCATATTCAGTTTTTCGGACACTACCAAACTGACTAAGTAGCGGAAAGTGATGATGTCCATAATGGGAGAATATGTCTCCTCGTAGTCAATGCTGGGGCGCTGCAAGAAGCCTTGGGCGTATGACCTCATTCTTATCATTGCGTTTACGAACAAAGACCCACTTATATCCAACTAGTTTAACGCCCCCGGGTACTGGCTAGATACGGCCAAATACCTCACGTTTAGCCATTGAGTATAGTTCAGCTTGCATTGTATCTCTCCATTTCAGCCAATCAGCTCGTCGTTGGCATTCAGCAACCGAGCGCGGCTCAGCATCGTCGTCTTCAATAATTTCTTGAGCGACGGAGTAGACAAAAGCATCATCGACTAGCGTGGACGACCTGTCCAATAGTACGTATTCACTCGTACATTGCATCGAGATTTCTTTATTCTCTGACATCAACAAAGTTTCCGACGTGTCTGTCGATTGTTCCGTTGTTGATTCGAGGACATATCCGTAGTCAGCGATAATCTCGTGTGACGGAGTCACTGTGTCGATAATGAGAGGATTTTATGCCTTTGTTCCTCTTCTCTTTCGAGGTTCGGTATCTTTTCTACCTACTGGCCTCCCCCTCTTTCGAGCAGGGATAAGAGCAGCCGAAGCAGCCGTCCCACCACTAAGGTCGATGCCGGGGGCATCTTTCCTTTGGGCGGCTGAACCTTGCCCTATAACTGGGACTTCTAACCTTGCAGGAACATTCGTAGCGGGAATGGTATATCTTGTCACTTTCGCAGTATCAGTAAAGCTGTCGGGCATCGAATCCGCAACTTTCTGAAGATTGAGAATACGTTGCACTTCTAGCTCGGATTGAGCTGTGCGGGGATCTTGATGAGGCAATGAGGGAGCACACCAGACAATTTCCTGTTGTTCAACTGGAATCGTTCGATTCCTCTCTCCCCCTAACGACGGGAAGTTTGTCTCATCAAGGTGACAGCCTGCAAATATTGCAGTAAATAGATCTTCTGTCAAAGGTTCCAAATAGCGGATAATTTTAGGAGATTCATAGCCAACGTATATACCTAATCGTCTTTGCGGACCCATTTTAGTACGCTGTGGAGGCTTAATTGGCACATAGACTGCACAACCAAAAATGCATAAGTGTGAAATATCAAGCTCATATCCAGTTACCAACTGGTACGCACTAAACGGTTGATTGGCAGTGGGTCGAAAATGAATAAGTATAGCCGCATGCAAAATTGCATAAACCCAGACAGAAATTGGCAAGTTGGTGCGCAATACCAATGCTCGGGCGATAAGCTGTAACCGCTTAATCATAGCCTCAGCAAGGCCATTCTGCGAATGAATATGGGGTACGGGATGTTTGTAATATCCGGGGGTAATTTTTTTTTCGTTTCACTGTTGAGTTGTACGTATTCATTTGGAATTATACAAGTGTTGTTGTTTTGGACTAATACAATGTATATTGTATTGGGATATTTCGGGATCGAAATACTTATTCTTGCCGTCGGGTTGGTTTCATCGTTTGGATGTTGCTTGGTGAGTTTGGATTTTTGGCTAAGTATGCTAGCCTTAACGTACGCTACATGTGTAGCATTGCGTACGCTACGGGGTGAGTGTTACGTACGTTAGGCCTGTAAGGTTACGTATGTAATGCATGGTAGGTGGTAGGAACCTTCCTCGTAGTCGACTTGCGGCTGTTGGGTCCGGGTATCTTCCGATTCAGATCTCACTATTGCAGTCAATGGGGGCTTACGTACGCTATGTGAGGGGATTAACGTACGTTAGTTGTGGCTATATAACGTACGTTAGATATTTTGGATTACGTACATAATGCAGGTTCCAGTTCGAGTCAGTGAGTTCAGGCATGGCATAGCGTACGCTATGCAAGGCTGGTAGCGTATGTAAGTGGCTTAACGTACGTTATGCATTGAGGTTAACGGCCGTAATATGCTTGTCAGATTATATATTTTAGTTTCGTATTTCATTTCCTCACGAACCAAAACCCATTTTCTCTCCCTAGAACTGTCTATTTTGATTTGTTCTTGTCATTTAGCCTCTGCCAACTTGATTTGGAGCTTCACAACTTGGATTGGAGCTTAGGAACATGAAGATTGGAGTGAGTTCTCAATGGTTTGAGGTTGTTCTTCATTTTTAGAGGTATGTTTGGTTAATCTTGTCTTTAACTCGAGATTATGTTGATATTGTTATTGTGTAGTTCGTGTTATGATGATTTGTTGGGGGATAGTATGGTTCTTCATAGTTTTGATAAACTTTTGATGAAGAACATGTTGGTATAGCTTGAGTTTGATTGTGTTCTTGATGTTTAAGAATACTTGGAGGTTATAATCATGTCTAGGAAGAGATGTGTTAAGATTTTTAGATGATTAACATAGCTTTTGTAATACCCGAGATTTCTGTTATGTAATTGGAACTTGTGATATTGTAATGATTGTACTTTTGTATGAGTACTATTCTCCGTATTTCATAATCCGATGTCGTCGAGCATATAATTTCGTGTATGTGATTTCAAAGGTTGAAATTTCGTGCATGTAGCGCACGCTACAGGCTAAGGGTAGCGTACGCTAGCATGGTTTCATAGCGCACGCTACAGAGTGTAAATAGCGCACGCTATGCGTGGTCAGATTGATTGAGACATGCGGTAGGTGAGATCTGGCCGGGGGACCCCTGTCGGATCGTGTCGGATGTACCTGGACGGCTTTCGGGAAAAGCCGGGTCAACGCCTTAGCGCACGCTACAGGTATATGCGTAGCGCACGCTAAGTTCCGAGTACAGTTTAGACTGTGAGCCGTTAGCGCACGCTACGAACATGGTATAGCGCGCGCTAATAGCCATTTATTATAAATAGGACAACATCCTATTCGTGAATTCAGTTCCTTCTTCCCCCATAACCCGAACTCTTGCACTTGAAACATAACTCCACTCGTCCTAAACACTTCGTATCAACCACCTAGTTCGAGATTGAAGATCATATATCATTGGAGATTGGTGTTCAAGCCTTCGGTGTTGGATTGCTTTATTTTCATCCGTGCTCTTCACTACTTTGAGGTAGGTGATTCTTCACCAATGATTAGTGATGTTCCTAAGGAAGTTTGAATCATGTTTGGATAGCAAGTATTTCGTTTTCATCGGTCATCACATGTTAGAAGGATACTTTTGACGTATCGGTACTATATATCGAATGAACCTTTGAACCATCTTATTATAAGGACTCCTAAGCTTGTTTAAATCGATTTATGATCAAGTAATCGGATTATTACCCGATTTCGGTTTGCGATTCGCCATGCAAGATTAGCGCACGCTAACATGTGTGAGTTAACGTGCGCTATCGAGGTTCGGTTTTCGCACAAAACGTCGTAGCGTACGTTATGAGGCAATGTCGGGCGCCGATTCGTGGCTAGCGCCGCGCTAGTCTTATACGATAGCGTCGCTATGATCGGCTTAAGCGCCGCGTTACGTAGAGTACGTAGCGCGCTAAGCAATCGGTGACTTGTTTAGTTTGAGCTTTTCGGCCGTAGGCCGAATTGTTAGGCCATTGTTCGACTTGAGATGATTTGTATATCGTTCCTTTTGTTAAGGTTCGAGCTTGTTACGTTGATCGGAGGAGGCGGCCTTCGAGTGTGTCGAGAGCATTGAAGTATATCGTTCTTGCCATCTTCGAGGCAAGTATCGTGATATGTTAATATCGGTATTTTTGGAGTATGCATATGATTATGCATGTTGTTGAACATGATATTTACTTCGTTGATTTGTCATGATATTCGTTATATAGTGTTTACATGTTCATGTTGATGAACATAATGATTTGGCATAAGTGTATGCATGAGTTGTGTTTGTATACGTTGTACGATCTATGCTGAGGGCGCTGGATCGGATGTCCACCTCGTGTTGATCTGACGGGATCATCTTGGGATCTAAGTGAGGCGCCTGGATCATTGGACGGGTTATTTCCACCTCGTGTTGGTCCGAAGGATCATCTTGGGATCTATCTTTGAGGGCGCTGGATCATTGGAATACCCATGCTGTGTAATGGAATCTTGTAGATTCGCATTGTCGGATTCCGGTAGCGGAAGTCCGTGTGGTGTATCTTGTTATGTATTGTTGATGCATATTCGAATTGTTTAACATGATACTTGTACTAGCATCGTTTTGCTAACCCCTTCGGGGGTGGACATTTGTTTTGATGTTCAGGTAGCCGAGGAGCAGGGAAAGCGACCACGGGACCGGCGTGACGGCGAAGGGGTTGATGATGTTTATTGTTATTGGAGATTTGTTGTCTTGGTTTGGTTTCGTACTCGAGTACGCGTGTCCTTTTGATATTAATTCGATATGGTTGTATTAATTACCGTTGAACCGGTTATACGTTTTCATAAACTTGAATTTTCGCAGTGTTGATGTCTTGTATTTACTTTCCTTTTTAATTAGCCTTGTAAATCCTTACTTAAAGGGTTTACGGCGCTGTAATTATTCCGAATATCTCGGGGTGTTACAGAATATGGTATCGGAGCTAAGATTCATGGATATCTTGGCAGTCGGGTTTTAGTTGGAGTGCATTTACGTTATTTGATTTACGAGTCGTTTGTAACATCCTTTGTTCGTAGAAGTCGTCATGTGGACCGTGGCTGTAAGTCTCTTAATCTCTTATACTACCGTTTTACTTAATTACTGTTTTGTGAGTATTGACGGACTTTATTTCAAAAAAAAAAAAATTTGTTCTGGATATTGAGAAATTGCGTTTACAGTATGTTGAGAGGAGGACGTGGACGCGGACGCGGTCGTGGACGCGGACGTGGTAACTTGAGACATGAGGATTCCGCAACTACCCCAGAAATATCGGCTAGTCGAACCGATTCCCATTCTGGAGGGCAGCAAGGATCAGCGAATGATGACGCAAATCCTAACATGCCAGGAGTGCTTCAACAGGTGGTGACGCAGATAAACCAGTTCGCCCAGGTCGTTGATCGCATGCAGACAGCGATGGGACAGCAGCACCACGAGGATAACCGGGGAGACAGATGGCTTGCGGAAGTGGTTAAATTGCACCAGCCAAAATTTGACGGATCTGCTGAGGCACTTACTTGGGATCACTGGCTCAAAGAGTTGGAAAAGATATTCGCGGGTCTTAACTGTCCCGAGGACCGGAAGGTTCCTATTGCCCAGTATTTTCTGACTGGGGAGGCCTTTGATTGGTGGGAGGCTATTCGACCCGAGAATCATAATGCGGATTGGACGGAATTCAAACAAATGATGGAAGCACAGTATTGTCCTCGTCCAGTTAGAGAGGCGAAGATCCGAGAGTTTTTCTCACCACAGAGTTCGGAGGCATCTGTGACAGATGTAATTAAAACTTTCAATCATCGGTGACTTGTGTGCGACACTTGGTCGAACGAGGCGTAAAAGATTTTTCATTTTGATATGCGGATGAAGCCGAGATTCAGCAAGACATGTCGGATTCGAGTGTACTACGTTGCGAAGTATCAAGACAAAGCGCCGCTACGACATGAAAGAGGCGGCGGAGAAATCAGCGAGAGGCAAAGAGGCGAAGGTGACCGCACTGCGTAAAACAAGAGTGGTGGGGCCCGCAAGGGCCGTCTTCCTTTATTCGGCTAGAAACCTCCACTTCCTTCTAGAGGCGGAAAGAAGTCCCTGACGGCATCAGCCTCGGACGCATCAAAGAAATGCTACAATTGTGGTCGAGCAGGGCATATTCGACGTGATTGCCCCGCATCTTACGTGACTTGTTACGATTGTGGGCAAGAAGGGCACCATGCGGCCTTTTGTGGAGCCGCTACTAGATCTTTTGGTGCTCGCACTCAGCGCGATTCGAAGGAAACAAGTGTGAACCAGACGCAGCAGAGTGGATTTCAGCAGCAGAACGTTGGGAAGAGAGAGACATCCAGTACTGGGTCCGTTCCTCCGCACTGCATTTGAAATGAGGAGATCGGACGACTGAACAACTTTGTTGCATCGTGCGATTCAGATCCTTTTGCAACCAGTTAGTATCTTGTTCGATTCAAGAGCTACGCATTCTTTTATATCTTTGAACTGTGTTAAACGTTTGAACATCTCGTGCTTGTATAATTGTGAACCTTATGTTGTGGGATTACCGAGCGGAGAGAAAATTGTGGGAACACTTGAAGCTAGGGATTTCCCAGTATCTATAGAAGGAAGAGATTGGCCATCGAATCTTATTGTAGTTGACATCTACGGTGACGATTTAATTCTCGGAGATGATTGGCTCAACCATTATGGAGCTGTGCTGAATTACCGAGAGAGAGTCATTTCCATCATTGCTGATGACGGATCTGAACACTTATTCCGAGGATGGAGACCGGGAAGCTCGGGGAAATTGATCAAGGCAATGAAAGCTGTGAAATTACTGAAGCAGGGATGTCACGGACTTTGGTGCTATGCCATGAGGAAAGAGGAAGGAATAGAGCTCTCGTCTATTTAGATTGTGAATGAGTTCTCGGATGTATTTCTGACGAGCTACCGGGGTTACCTCCGCAAAGAGAAGTGGAATTCACCATCGAATTAGAGCACGGAGCAACCCCTATTTCCAGGGCACCATACCGCATGGCGCCAACCGAGATGTATGAACTCAAGAAGCAACTGGAGGAATTGTTACGAAGGGCTATATTCAACCGAGCGTTTCCCCTTGGGAGCGCCCGTTCTCTTTGTCGGAAGAAAGACGGATCCCTCCGACCGTGTATTGATTACAGGAGCTTAACAAGATGACGATCAAGAATAAGTATCCTATACCTCGGATCGGCGACTTGTTTGATCAGCTGCAAGGGGCGAGGTATTCTCGAAGATTGACTTGCGATCATGATACCACCAATTGAGAATCAAGGAGTCGGACATACCGAACCGCCGGATCCCAGACGGCATTATGAATTTGTAGTGATGCCATTCGGACTTACCAATGCTCTGCGGTATTCATGCAATTGATGAATCGGGTATTCTTGGAATACTTGGATAAATTTGTGGTCGTTTTCATTGACGACATTTTGATATATTCGAGGACGCAGAGGAGCATGCGATCATTTACGTGTGGTTTTGAGCATCTTGAGAAAGGAACTATATGCAAAATTTTCTAAATGCGAGTTACGCTTAAGGAAGTAACCTTCCTTGGGCATGTGATATCACCGATGGAGTTCGGTGGACCGAAGAAAGTCAAGCAATCTTGGGATGGGAAGCTCCTAAGAACGTGAAAGAAGTCAAAGCTTCTTAGGACTTGCTGGATATTATCGCCGCTTTGTAGAGGGATTTTCCAAAATTGCTCGTCCGCTCACCCAGCTGTTACAGAAAACTCAAAAGTTCGCGTGGAATGAGAAGTGCCAGGCTGGTTTTGACGAACTTAAGAAGAGACTGACGACAGCACCTATATTAGCGTTGCCAGAACGAACAGACGGATTTATGGTATACAGCGACGCTTCGAATCAGGGTTTGGGTAGTGTGATGATGCAAAAGTATAAAGTAAATGCATATGCTTCTCGGCAATTGAAACCGTCTGAAGTTAATTATCCGACTCATGATCCGGAGCTAGCAGTGTGGTCTTTGCCTTGAAAATTTGGCGACATTATACAGACGGCACTCATTGTCGATCTTTACAGATCATAAGAGCCTCAAATACATTTTCGAAGGAATTAAACATGAGGCGAGAGAAGGTGGTGGAATTGATCAAGGATTACGACTTGGAGATTCTCTATCATCCGGGAAAGAAAATGTAGTAGCCGATGCTTTGAGCCGTAAACTGTTTCTCTTCGAGTGTTGGAAGCTCTTACGCCCTGCACCAAAGATTCAACGAGAACCGATCCGCGAAGGATTGAAGTATGGGCACCGGGAATCCAAGGGCGACTTTATGTGATGGAACCGACTTCATCACTAGTCGAGAAGATCAAGTCCAAGCGGTTGGACGATTCTCCGATCCTTCGATTATGTGATGAAGTAAAGAAAGGAAAAGCCCTGGATTCGTGATACAAGATGATGGAGTTACGAGATTTGAGTCGACTTTGCGTTCCCGAAGATGATGATTTGAGACGGACTATTACGAAAGAAGCTCATAGCGCGCCCTATTCTATTCACCCGGGCGTGAGTAAGATGTATAAGGATCTTAAACAAAACTTGGTGGGGAATATGAAGAAGGACGTAGCAGTACGTTTGAAGTGTTTGACTTGTCGGCAAGTCAAGATTGAGCATCGGCGACTGTAGGGATGTTAAAGCCGCTTAGATCCCCGAATGGAAGTGGGAGGACATTTCGATGGATTTCATCACCAGTATGCCAAGGACTAGAGCAGGAATGAACATGATTTGGGTCGTAGTTGATCGACTAACCAAGTCGGCTCATTTCCTAGGAATCAAAGATACATGGGGACCCGAGAGATTGGCACGAGTATTTGTTGCGGAGATAGTCAGATTGCATGGGACGCCGAAGACCATTATTTCGGATCGAGATGGTCGTTTCGTGTCGCACTTCTGGAAGGCAGTCCACAAGGCTTTGGGGACTGAGCTCAACTTTAGCACAGCTTATCATCCCCAAACAGACACTCAGTCCGAAAGGACTATTCAAACTGTAGAAGACATGCTTAGAGCTTGTGCGTTGGATTGGTCAACTGATTGGGAAGTTCACTTGCCCTTGATCGAATTCACTTACAATAACAGTTGGCATGCTTCTATTAGAATGGCACCATTTGAAGCTTTGTACGGGAGGAGATGCCGATCACCCCTGTGTTGGGATGATTCTTCGGATTTGATCGGGACGGAACCGGAATTGATTATTCAGACTCAAGAGAAGATAGCTGTGATTCGAGAGAGACTGTTGACCGCCCAGAGTCGGCGAAGTCTTATGCAGATGTACGTCGTCGCCCTCTAGAGTTCGGCCATGGGGACCACGTACTATTGAAGGTGTCTCCTACACGAGGGATTTTCCGTTTTGGGAGAAGAGGTAAGCTTAGTCCGAGATATATCGGACCATTTGAGATCTAGAGAGAGTTGGGGATTTAGCGTACGAGTTGGCCTTACCGCCATCGCCGAGTCATGTTCACAATGTGTTTCACGTATCCCAATCGGAAGTATGTACGGACCCGATCACGTTATTGATTTCGACGAGATCGAGATAGCTAATGATGGCACCTTCGAAGAGAGACCAATCAAGATACTTGAGAGCCGGATCAAACAATTGAGGAATAAACCAATACATTTGGTTAAAGTACAATGGTCACGACATGGAGTCGAAGAGGCCACTTGGGAAACAGAGGACGGTATGAAGGCTAAATATCCGGAGTTGTTTTCATCCTAAGTTTCGGGACGAAACTTCTTTTTAGGGAGGAAGGATGTAATACCCGAGATTTCTGTTATGTAATTGGAACTTGTGATATTGTAATGATTGTACTTTTGTATGAGTACTATTCTCCGTATTTCATAATCCGATGTCGTCGAGCATATAATTTCGTGTATGTGATTTCAAAGGTTGAAATTTCGTGCATGTAGCGCGCCTTCTGAGGCTAAGGGTAGCGTACGCTAGCATGGTTTCATAGCGCACGCTACAGAGTGTAAATAGCGCGTGCTATGCGTGGTCAGATTGATTGAGACATGCGGTAGGTGAGATCTGGCCGGGGGACCCCTGTCGGATCGTGTCGGATGTACCTGGACGGCTTTCGGGAAAAGCCGGGTCAACGCCTTAGCGCACGCTACAGGTATATGCGTAGCGCACGCTAAGTGCCGAGTACAGTTTAGACTGTGAGCCGTTAGCGCACGCTACGAACATGGTATAGCGCGCGCTAATAGCCATTTATTATAAATAGACATGACATCCTATTCGTGAATTCAGTTCCTTCTTCCCCCATAACCCGAACTCTTGCACTTGAAACATAACTCCACTCGTCCTAAACACTTCGTATCAACCACCTAGTTCGAGATTGAAGATCATATATCATTGGAGATTGGTGTTCAAGCCTTCGGTGTTGGATTGCTTTATTTTCATCCGTGCTCTTCACTACTTTGAGGTAGGTGATTCTTCACCAATGATTAGTGATGTTCCTAAGGAAGTTTGAATCATGTTTGGATAGCAAGTATTTCGTTTTCATCGGTCATCACATGTTAGAAGGATACTTTTGACGTATCGGTACTATATATCGAATGAACCTTTGAACCATCTTATTATAAGGACTCCTAAGCTTGTTTAAATCGATTTATGATCAAGTAATCGGATTATTACCCAGTTTTCGGTTTGCAGTATTCTGCCATGCAAGATTAGCGCACGCTAACATGTGTGAGTTAATGTGCGCTATCGAGGTTCGGTTTTCGCACAAAACGTACGTAGCGTACGTTATGAGACAGCCGAGTCAGACTGCCAGTTCGTGGCTAGCGCACGCTAGTCTTATACGATAGCGTACGCTAACAGTCCAGCTTAGCGCACGTTACGTAGAGTACGTAGCGCGCGCTAAGCAATCCAGGCAGCTTGTTTAGTTTGAGCTTTTCGGCCGTAGGCCGAATTGTTAGGCCATTGTTCGAATTGAGATGATTTGTATATCGTTCCTTTTGTTAAGGTTCGAGCTTGTTACATTGATCGGAGGAGGCGGCCTTCGAGTGTGTCGAGAGCATTGAAGTATATCGTTCTTGCCATCTTCGAGGCAAGTATCGTGATATGTTAATATCGGTATTTTTGGAGTATGCATATGATTATGCATGTTGTTGAACATGATATTTACTTCGTTGATTTGTCATGATATTCGTTATATAGTGTTTACATGTTCATGTTGATGAACATAATGATTTGGCATAAGTGTATGCATGAGTTGTGTTTGTATACGTTGTACGATCTATGCTGAGGGCGCTGGATCGGATGTCCACCTCGTGTTGATCCGACGGGATCATCTTGGGATCTAGGCTGAGGGCGCTGGATCATTGGACGGGTTATTTCCACCTCGTGTTGGTCCGATGGGATCATCTTGGGATCTATGCTGAGGGCGCTGGATCATTGGAATACCCATGCTGTGTAATGGAATCTTGTAGATTCGCATTGTCGGATTCCGGTAGCGGAAGTCCGTGTGGTGTATCTTGTTATGTATTGTTGATGCATATTCGAATTGTTTAACATGATACTTGTACTAGCATCGTTTTGCTAACCCCTTCGGGGGTGGACATTTGTTTTGATGTTCAGGTAGCCGAGGAGCAGGGAAACAGCCACAGGACCGACGTGACGACGAAGGGGTTCAGTGATGTTTATTGTTATTGGAGATTTGTTGTCTTGGTTTGGTTTCTGTACTCGAGTACGCGTGTCCTTTTGATATTAATTCGATATGGTTGTATTAATTACCCGTTGAACCAGTTGTACGTTTTCATAAACTTGAATTTTCGCAGTGTTGATGTCTTGTATTTACTTTCCTTTTTAATTAGCCTTGTAAATCCTTACTTAAAGGGTTTACGGCGCTGTAATTATTCCGAATATCTCGGGGTGTTACAGCTTTGATATGATTATTGATGTTGGTGGTGTTCTTGAGGAATTATAACCATTTTTTGTAAGGAACTATGATGAATTATGTAGTGATTATCATAATTTTGAAATAGTTGAGTGAACCTTGTTGTTTAATCCGAATTCATGATGAATTGACGATGGATTATTGTTTAGACATCATGTTGGTTGAGATGATGATGTTCTTGGGGTCTTGATTATGATATTAGTGGTATTATCATTTTGGAAATGTTTGTTTTGATGTTGTTCTTAAGTGATTCTTGTTGAATTGTTTTCACAAGTGTTAAGAACATTTGATCATGTCGATTTTGAGGTGTTGGAGGATGTTGTAATTCATAGTTGAGAACTATGATATTCATTGGTAGAGTTTAACCGATTCGGGGTTGAATCGGGTTTGTCCTTAGTGTCGTTTTCTATTAATTTTGTGTTATTGAATGAACCGTTTTTCATTCAAGGTTGTTCGAGTGTTTGTGATCGTCGGAAGACGTCGTTCGTCGTTTTGTGCCAGGACGTTGATCGTGGAAGGACTTTATCGCCTTCGGTTTGAGGCAAGTTTTATACTTGTACTAGTCAATGAGATTAATGTTATCATGTATGTGTATGAATGTGTGTATCATTTCGAGACTTGGTCTCTTTATGATTTTGTTGATATCATGGGATTGTTCGATATGATACCCTTCGGCAAATTATGCCAAATATTATTGTTGTTCGTAAATGGCCGGTTCAAGGCATTGCGGTACTTGTTGGTAATATTGTTGTCGATAGCCGATTCGCGGTATCGACGTATCGATTGTTATTGTTGATTGATGTTCCATTGAGATATTGTTGTGAATCGTCGTTTTTGATATCACTGTTTTTCTATCGATGTTGTATTGGCCGATTGAAGGCATTGACGTATTCGATTATCATCTTCGTTATCAGTAACCGATTAAAGGTGCCGAGACATATCCGTTGTATAACTGTTATCGATTGACCGTTCTAAAGGTAATCGATGTATTTAATTCGGATTATCGAAGATAATTCCCATCCGTTGTATAATTGTTATTGATTGACCGTTCTAAAGGTAATCGATGTATTGAATTGGGATTCTCGAGGATAATTCCCATCAGTTGTATAATTGTTATCGGTCGACCATTCTAAAGGTAATCGATGTATTGAATTGGGACTGTCGAAAACATTTCCCATCCGTTGTATCGTTATCGATTGGCCATTCTAAGGCAATCGAGGTATTGAATTGAGATCTCCGAGGACGGTTCCCATCCGTGAGTTATTATTGTCGCGTGGGGCGACTCAAGGCAGCACACTATCATTCTTGTGTACTCAGTAATTTTGTGATCGTTGAGGGTTGAGGATTCCCGGATTGTTGTGTCGTGATTGTTGTTCATGTTAATCGGTCCTTAGGGATTGTGATCCGAGGATGATTGTTTTGAATATTATTGGTCGTGTCGATCTTTCATTATTCGTGTGTCATCGTTCACTTTGGTGAGTCGTATGATCCGTATTGGATATGTTATCCTTTGAGTTTCGTTGTCATGTTGCATCGTGACATATCTGGAATCATATCTGCGTGCCGATTGGTTATGTGTAGGATTTTTAGCCAGGCACACGATGGTCATGCGTGGATGTTTCCGCATTGGACCGTGCGCACGAGACGTAGTTCATGAGGCTAATTAGGTACATTGTCCCACGTATATTCTGGATTCCGTATACGGGGTGGACATGTGCACAGACACATTTCCGGATGGGGCGTACTGTGATGTCCCTCTTGAGCCTTATTGGTTTGGTCGTTCATAGTCCATGTTGTATTGGATATGTCCGACGATTTGCCACTGGTTGTTCATACGCCGAGGGGCATGTTCGACGGTCGGGTTTGTTTCTTTGAGACCTGTATTGTGATGATATACAACTTCAGGCTGTTCGGCTTTCAGGCCATTGTGATGATATACCTTTTAAAGTCATTGACGTATTCGATTATCATCTTCGTTATCGGTAACCGATTAAAGGTGCCGAGACATCTGTTGTATAATTGTTATCGATTGACCATTCTAAAGGTAATCAATGTATTGAATTGGGATTATCGAAGATAATTCCCATCCGTTGTATAATTATTATCGATTGACCGTTCTAAAGGTAATCGATGTATTGAATTGGGATTCTCGAGGAAAATTCCCATCCGTTGTATAATTGTTATCGGTCGACCATTCTAAAGGTAATCGATGTATTGAATTGGGACTGTCGAAAACATTTCCCATCCGTTGTATCGTTATCGATTGGCCATTCTAAGGCAATCGAGGTATTGAATTGGGATCTCCGAGGACGGTGCCCATCCGTGAGTTAGTATTGTCGTGTGGGGCGACTCAAGGCAGCATGCTATCATTCTTGTGAACTCAGTAATTTTGTAATCGTTGAGGGTTGAGGATTCCCGAATTGTTGTGTCGTGATTTTTGTTCGTGTTAATCGGTCCTTAGGGATTATGATCCGAGGATGGTTGTTTTGAATATTTTTGGTCGTGTCGATCTTTCATTATTCGTGTGTCATCGTTCACTTTGGTGAGTCGTATGATCCGTATTGGATATGTTATCCTTTGAGTTTCGTTGTCATGTTGCATCGTGACATATCTGGAATCATATATGCGTGTCGATTGGTTATGTGTGGGATTTTTAGCCAGACACACAATGGTCATGCGTGGATGTTTCTGCATTGGACCGTGCGCACGAGACGTAGTTCGTGAGGCTAATTAGGTACATTGTCCCACATATATTCTGGATTCCGTATATGCAGTGGACATGTGCACGGACACATTTCCGAATCGGGCGTACTGTGATGTCCCTCTTGAGCCTTATTGGTTTGGTCGTTTATAGTCCATGTTGTATTGGATATGTCCGACGATTTGCGACTGGTTGTTCATACGTCGAGGGGTATGTTCGACAGTCGGGTTTGTTTCATTGAGATCTGTATTGTGATGATATACACCTTCGGGCTATTTGGATTTCAGGCCATTGTGATGATATACAGCTTCGGGTTGTTCGGCTTTCAGGCCATTGTGATATATAGCTTCGGCTGAGGGCTTTCAGGCCATTGTGATGTATCGGTATTTCCGTTGGAGCCTTCGGGCATTGTGATTCGTATTTTATTTTAGCGTTGGTTTGGTTTACCTTCGGGTAATGTATGGTTGTGTTCTATATTAATGATTCGTCGTTGGGCACTTGTGTTCTACCCTGTTGAGCAGGTATTGATCGGATGCTGTGGGCATAGTATTTCATGAATGCTCGGTTTTTACCTTGGTTTGTGAGCATTTCGTATTGCCATTGTTGTACCGTTTTATTATGCTTTTGGATGCATATCATGTTGTGCATGTATTTGATATTCATTATCTGGATGACTGACCCCGTGGGGCGGAACATGTTTTCATGTTTTAGGTGATTGCGAGGAGAGAATTGAGACACAGAGGCATGACGATGGCGACGAGGCATTCGAACGATACTAGTCTGAGATGTTTTGGTGTTCATGTCGGTCAGACAGTTTGGAGTACTCCAGTTTTGTCAGTTATTGTCATTTTGTATTATCCGAGCAAGGCTCGTGGATATTGTTATATTATATTTTGGCCATGTAGGCCCACTGTTGTCGTTGAAATTCCATATCGGAATATTATGTTGGATGTCAGTGTAGGAATTGTGATTCCCCTTTTGGTCAGTTTGTTGTATTTTAGTCATGTCCGCCTGGTGGATCTCTTGATGTGGGGTCCACGGCACTGTAATGACCCAACGAGATTTGGGGGTGTTACAATGTTCAACTTCAATCCCAATCGACATGCAATAGTCGTCAAAGGATTTTTGACGTAAACTTACCAGCGTTGTCCAATCTTAATGACGAGATTGGAAAGTCGGGGTGGTTAGCCCGTAACTTGATGATTTGTGCTAGGAGTTTAGCAAATGCAGCATTTCTTGTGGATAGCAGAGCGACGTGTGACCATCGCGTCGATGCATCAACCAGAACCATAACGTATCTGAATGGTCCGCTGGTTGAATAGGTCCACAAATGTCCCCTTGAATTCTTTGTAAGGAGCGAATGTTTTGTGTTGAGTCTTTAGCAAAGGACGGAGAAGGTATCAACTTTGCTAGTGAACAGGCTTTGCAAAATGATCTATGGGCATTGGAAATTGCCACGAAAGCCTGAGGATTTACGAAAGATGCACCGTCAACCTTATCAGGGCGTGCGATTAATCTCGATGATACGGTATCAAGCTCACTCACATCAATACGGACATCGACTGGTGCTTCCAATCGTTTTCTAGACTTGAAAAATGGATGACCATGTGAGTTTTTCAAAATGCGAATCATCATGTCGCGTCCAGGGTGACCGAGTCGGTCATGCCATAGTTGCTATGCTTCGGAATCACAAAGTTCGTGACTCACAACGTAGGATTCAATAACCCTTATTGTAGTGTGGTATAAACCACTACTTAGACTCATAAGTTTCTCGAGAACGTGGAGTCTTCCGCATTCTGCCAGAGTAACACACAAAAATTCTGTCCCATTCTCACAATGTGTATCATGGTGATAACCGTTGGCACGGATGTCCCTAAAACTTAGCAAGGTTCGGTTTGCTCTGGGGGCATAGAGAGTATTTGTGACATTAATATGCGTACCATTAGGTAGAAAGAAATGATCAGGTCCCCTCACTTGAATTACTTGGGAGGAACCAATCATTGTTATCACTGAGGATATATATGGCACAATATCCTTAAATAATTGCCTATTCCGAAGAATAGTGTGAGTTGTTCCACTACCAGCAAGACACTCAATTTCGCCACGAGACATCTACAATAAGACATGAAACTCGATTAGTCTTGTGATGAAAGACATAGCGAAAACTCATTAACTTCGAGTTTGGGGAAATTCGACCAAGTTGGTTAGGATCAAAGTTAGCACAATCGCTGGAAATAATTTTCGCATAGCTTGACCTTTGTTCACTAAAACAGCAATAACTTCTTCGTTAAGAAGGCTATTGATGAACGGTCAGTTGTTATGGAAACTAGACTTTCATATCTTTCTGTTCATAGATCGTGCACTTTCTAGATCATTAAACTAAGATCTCAGTGCTCATTTTAAGTTGCTATTTTGGTATTTCCCTATTATTGAGTGATAGAGCAAGGTTGAAGCCTTTTTCAAAGGCATTATTGTTGATACAATATTATGACAATATGGCCATAGGAGCGTTTAAACACTTCAAAATGCATCGGGGTGTTCGATTTATATATCGACTAATGATCCATTCGGTAACTCCAACTTGGTAGACTTGCAGAGAAAGTAGGAATGTTGGTACAGCTAAAGCTGTTTAAAAACCACTGATTCCGTTTGAACTTTCAAAGCATAAACAAATACCAAAGTATTGATGAAATCCACCAATGTATCAAATTAACCAAGCGATTCATTACTGAGCAATTATTTTGTGATAAAACAAACATGCTTTTGAAGGGAAAAATAAAATTCGTTTTTGCACAATCACAACAATTAAAAGAATTTTATGTTGGATCCTCTGTGAATTTCCAACAATGTACTTACAATAAAAATTACAAATAAGGCAACCTAATACAATCTAAATAAATTAAAAGCTGAATTAAAAATTACAACTTTAGCAGAGGCGAGATAACTCTTTCCGTAAGATAATTTTGCCCCCGTATAAGAGCAGACGGATCAGGCAATATGTCCCCAAGATACAACTGCTATTTGTTTCTGAGTTAGGTGCTCTCCAAAACTCAGAACTCCGGCGAACGTTCAAGTACTGGAAACTGGACACGAAACAAGAGGGAAATATGCTTCAATATGATGTATGCTTGTATTTTTCTATGTTCTGATTGTATGAAAATGAAATGAAATGCATAAGACACCCTTTTATAGGGTCCAATTCCACTCCATCAGGTGGGGAGTCACAACAAATTAAAGTGCCATTAATTCTCTTTAATCCTCCAGCTCAGGAGTTACAACAAATTAAATCTCCATAATGTGGGGAGTTACAATAAATTAAAACTCCATAATTCTCATTTAATTTGGACGTTACATTATGGAGTGTGAAGAGTCATATTCCAGAAGCTAAGTTCTCAACCTGCTTCTTTTCAGACGAGACCAAATTCCAGATCAGATAGGTTCCGAATCAGACAGGTTCCAGATCAGACAGGTCCCAGATCAGACAGGTCCCAGATTAGACAGGTCAGATCAGACAGGTTCCAGATCAGACAAGTCCCAGATCAGACAGGTTCCAGATCAGACAGGTTAGAACAGGCAGGTCCCAGATCGATGAGTTAGATCGACAGTCCCCGATCGCATGTGAGTCGATCGGACATATCTCGATCAAACAGGCACGATCGAGATAGGTCCGATCGCAGTCCGATCGCATGAGTTAGATCGATAGGTCCCGGATCGGGCCAGTCGATCGACAGTCGATCGATGTGTCCCAGATCAGACAGGTCAGATCAGACAGGTCTCAGATCAGACAGGTCCCAGATCAGACAAGTCCGATCAGACAGGTCCCAGATCAGACAGGTCAGATCAGACAGGTCCGATCAGACAGGTTCCAGATCAGATGGGTTTTCAAACCTCGTTAACTCTTCACCTTTTCAATTAAATGGCCAACTTTAATCATTTATTTCTCACTCACCGGAAATCGGTTTTGAGAAAATAAAAATCCTACGTTCATCTTCTCGAAGCATAGATTCATAATTTATTATTTAATTCCCAAGAATTAAATATTTTATCATTATTAAATTGGTTTTAAATTGAGTTAAAACTCATTTTTCTAAAACCAATTTCCAACAATCCCCCACATGAGTGGAAATAAATGCATGCATGAATGCAAACTCACATACCCAGTTTCCGTAAAACACTGCTGCATGGGGAAGGGTAGTTTGTGGCTTTGAACCTTTCTTAGTAAAATATCGTCGGATATACCGGCGGCTTAGTGGACATTGTGCCTTGAACTAATCCTCCTTGGTGTATACCGAGTCAACGACACTTACACAACAATGTCTCAACACCTTCCGTTCTCATAGTTGTGTCCATTTTGGCCATGGACAACATCTTGGTTTTCTAAGTGTTTATTCGAGGCGGCCCGTCCTCACACTTAGATAGGTGGTCTCCTTTTATAAAGTACCCTGCAATACTTCTCCTTTCCAAGGACAAGGAACCATTAAAAGTCTAGAGACTTAACCTCACTACAATCACAGGACTTGGCACTTATTCTGCTCTATAGGGATGGATTTATTATAAGCGCTTTTTAATAGAACTTTCATAATTTTGTTTTCCCATTAAACCAAGTTTCTGGGATCTCCAATCTTCAAGGTTGGGTTACCACTATGATTGTTCTTTCAATATGTGGATTTTAACCTCATTCCCTCTAGCAGTTTATAAAATTGATCTCTATTCAGACCTTTTGTGAGTGGATCCGCCAAATTAACATTTGACCTCACATAGTCAATAGATATAACTCCATTTTTGATCAATTGTCGCATGGTATTATGTCTCCGACGAATGTGTCAAGACTTACCATTATACATAAGGCTCTGTGCTCTTTCAATTGCAGCTTGGCTATCGCAATGGATCATAACACTAGGCACAGGCTTTTTCCAGCATGGAATATCCTCAAGAAAGTTACGGAGCCATTCAGCTTCTTCTCCAGCTTTCTAGAGCTATAAATTCCGATTCCATGGTGGATCGGGCTATACAAGTCTGCTTGCTTGATTTCCAAGATATAGCTCCACCCCTAATAGTAAATACATACCCACTTGTAGAGTGAGAGTCTTTCGTGTCTGAAATCCAATTAGCATCGGTATATCCTTCCAAAACTGCAGGATAATTACTATAAAATAGCCCATAACATAGGGTGTACTTTAAGTATCTTAAAACCCTAGTCAGTGCATTCCAGTGCTCTTTACTCGGATTACTCGTGAACCTGCTCAACTTATTTACAGCAAATGCCAAGTCTGGTCGTGTACAATTTGTAATGTACATCAGGCTTCCGATTACTCTTGAATATTCGACTTGAGCCACTGGATCACCTCTGTTCTTACTTAAGTGAATACTAGTATCAACAGGTGTTTTAACAGGTGGGCTGTCAAAAGCGTTAAACTTCTTGAGCACTTTCTCAACATAATGAGATTGTGATAAGAAGATACCTTCTGACTTTCTGATAATTTTAATTCCAAGAATTAAATCAGATAAACCCAAATCCTTCATGTTGAAGTTTCTACTTAACATCCTTTTTGTATTCACAATTACTTCATTGCTACTACCCATGATCAACATATCGTCTACATATAGACAAACTATGACAAATGACTCCGATGTGCCTTTAATATACACACATTTGTCACATTCGTTGATCTTGAATCCATTTTCCAACATAATTGTGTCAAACTTCATATGCCATTGTTTAGGAGCTTGTTTTAGTCCATATAATGACTTCAACAGTTTACACACTTTCTTTTCCTGACCAGGTGCAATCAAACCTTCAGGTTGTTCCATATAAATTTTTTCTTCTAGTTCACCATTCAAGAATGCAGTTTTCACATCCATTTGATGAATTTCAAGATTGTGCAATGCAGCAATAGCAATAAGCACTCGAATGGAAGTTATTCTGGTTACTGGTGAATATGTATCGAAGAAATCATAACCTTCTTTCTGTTTAAACCCTTTGGCAACAAGCCGGGCCTTAAACTTGTCTATCGACCAGTCATCTTTGTATTTCCTCTTTAGGATCCATTTACATCCTAAAGGCTTACATCTTGGCAGAAGTTCAACCAGTTCCCAAGTAGAATTTTGCATGATGGAATCCATTTCACTATAAATAGCTTCCTTCCAAAAAGGGGCATCAGGACTAGCATAAGCTTCCTGTATAGTCTTTGGATCATCATCAACTGCAAAGGTCTCAAAGTCAGGACCAAATGACTTAGCCTTTCGAGCTCTCTTACTCTTTCTTGGCTCTTCATTTATAGGATTTGAACTACTTGCAGTTTCAAGAGTTCTTTTGTTTGAGTTTGTCACAATCCTTTCTTTACAAGGATAAACATTTTCAAAGAAAATGGCATTTCTTGATTCAATGACAGTTCCTTCATGCATATCAGGAATTTCAGATTTATGAATCAGAAATCGATATGCACTACTGTTGTATGCATAACCTATGAATATGCAATCAACTGTCTTTGGACCGATTCTTACTTGTTTTGGTTCAGGTACTTCAACCTTTGCCAAACACCCCCACACTTTAAGATATTTGAAAGAAGGCTTGCGCCCTTTCCATAACTCATACGGAGTTTTATCTTTCCCTTTGTGTGGCACTTTATTCAGAATGTGGTTAGCTGTAAGAATAACTTTCCCCCACATGTTCTGCGGCAACCCTGAGCTTATTAATAAAGCATTCATCATTTCTTTCAGGGTTCGATTTTTCCTTTCGGCAACTCCATTTGACTGAGGAGCATAAGGAGCAGTCGTTTGATGAATTATGCCTGAATCAGCGCATAATTGTTCAAACGGTGCTACATACTCACCTCCTCTGTCACTTCGGACTGCTTTTATTTTACAGTTAAGTTGATTTTCAACTTCATTTTTATACATCTTAAATGCCTCAATTGCTTCATCTTTGCTTCTCAAAAGAAACACATAGCAATATCTTGTGCAATCATCTATAAAAGTGACGAATTATTTTTTACCTCCTCTAGTTTGCACAAATTTTAAGTCACACACATCAGTGTGAATTAATTCTAGAGGAGTAGTATTCCTTTCCACTGAATAAAAAGCCAATTTAGCCATTTTTGCTTCAACACATACTTCGCATTTCTTATTAAGTTCAACATGGGTTTTGGGAATTAATTCTAGATTAATTAGTCTTTTAATTGATTTTAGACCAACATGTCCCAATCTAGAATGCCATAAATCTGAACACTCGAGCAAGTAAACAGAAGAAGGAGCATTATTATTATTATTTTTGTTCTTGCCTTCACGGCTTACAGGCATCACATTCATTTTGAATAATCCCCTGTCAAGATAACCTCAACCAAGGAACATTCCAAACTTGCTCATAATAAATTTTTCTGACTCAAAAACTAGTCTAAACCCATGACTAACTAGTAAAGAGCCTGAAACTAAATTTCTTCGGACGTCTGGGACATGCAGCACATCCTTAAGAAGGAGCTCCTTTCCAGAGGTCAGCTTTAAGACCACGTTCCCCACACCCGCAATCACGAAGCGAGTTTGCCATATGTAATTTCCTACCATCGAATAGAGGTAGGAAGAGAACATGTCTTTTGAGAACAAACATGACGAGTAGCCCCGGTATCAACGTACGTGCGCGGTGATTCTCCACCATATTGGTTTCAATCACCATGGCTGAGACCTCCTCGTCCAGCTCCTCAACCATAGCTGACAGCTCCAGATCTGGCATGTCAACATCGCCATGTTCAACCATATTGGCAAATCATTTGCCTTTGTTTCGCTGACCAGTTGAACTTATTGGCAAGCGACAGTCTTTTGCCTTATGGTTTGGTTTACCACAGTTGTGGCAATTTCCAGTGAATTTCTTTGCCTTAAACGATTTTTTCTCTTTATCCTGAACATGGTTCAGTTTCCTCTTTTTGCTAGAGGACCCATGTTCAAGCAAATTTACTTTGGTCTCCATAGGGCCTCTCTTGAACTTAGAATCAGATTTTCGGTTGTTTTCCTCAATTCTGACTCGAACAACCAAATCCTCTAAGCTCATTTCCTTTCGTTTGTGTTTCAGGTAATTTTTGAAGTCCTTCCAACTAGGAGGCAACTTCTCAATTACCGTTCCCACAACAAACGGTTCAGGAAGGATCATTCCTTCAGCATTGATTTCATGCACAATCAATTGAAATTGTTGGACTTGTTCGATAACGGTTTTGTAGTCCGTCATTTGAAAACCCAGGTAGCATCCGATCACAAATTTCTTGGCACCAGCATCATCGGTTTTATACCTTTTCTCCAAAGAATTCCAAAGCTCTTTGGAAGTCTTGATATGACTGTACACGTTGTACAGAGAATCCATCAGCCCATTCAATATTGTATTATGGCATATAAAGTCGCCGTTAAACCATTGATCGTAAGCAAAACGCTTCGTACGATCAATTTCCGTCTCACTGACCACAGGAGGATTATCCTTGAGGTAAACAGCAAGTCCCAGGGTAGTGAGATAAAATATCATCTTTTGCTGCCATCTTTTAAAATCAACACCCGAAAATTTCTCGGGTTTCAAGATGAATCGCAATGGTAGGTGCGGCTGACTTTAGCGGCCAGCAGCGGCAAAGATCGGCATCATCGGCCGCCATTGGAAATTACAGAGAATATAGAAGAAAAAAAATTGTCTTACGATTGTTGGATCCTCTCTGAATTTCCAACAATGTAATTACAATAAAAATTACAAATAATGCAACCTAATACAATCTAAATAAATTAAAAGCTAAATTGAAAATTACAACTTTAGCAGAGGCGAGATAACTCTTTCCGTAAGACAATTTTGCCCCCGTATAAGAGCAGACGGCTCAGGCAATATGTCCCCAAGATACAACTGCTATTTGTTTCTGAGTTAGGTGCTCTCCAAAACTCAGAACTCCGGCGAACGTTCAAGTGCTGGAATCTGGGCACGAAACAAGAGGAAAATATGCTTCAATATGAGGTATGCTTGTATTTTTCTATGTTCTGATTGTATGAAAATGAAATGAAATGCATAAGACACCCTTTTATAGGGTCCAATTCCACTCCATCAGGTGGGGAGTTACAACAAATTAAAGTGCCATTAATTCTCTTTAATCCTCCAGCTCAGGAGTTACAACAAATTAAATCTCCATAATGTGGGGAGTTACAACAAATCAAAACTCCATAATTCTCATTTAATTTGGACGTTACATTATGGAGTGTGAAGAGTCATATTCCAGAAGCTAAGTTCTCAACCTGCTTCTTTTCAGACGAGACCAAATTCCAGATCAGATAGGTTCCGGATCAGACAGGTTCCAGATCAGACAGGTCCCAGATCAGACAGGTCCCAGATCAGACATGTTCCAGATCAGACAAGTCCCAGATCAGACAGTCGAGCAGACAGTCCCAGATCGACAGTCGATCAAACAGTCCCAGATCGACAGTCGATCGACAGTCCTAGATCGACAGTCCCAGATCGACAGTCCGATCGCATGTGTCGAGATCGAGGAGTCGATCGACAGTCCCGAGATCGCATGAGTTCCAGATCGGACAGTCGATCGATGGCCGATCGACAGTCCCATATCGACAGTGTCCCAGATCGCACAGTCCGATCGCATGTGTCCCAGATCAAACAGGTCCGATCAGACAGGTTCTAGATCAGATGGGTTTTCAAACCTCGTTAACTCTTCACCTTTTCAATTAAATGGCCAACTTTAATCATTTATTTCTCACTCATCGGAAATCGGTTTTGAGAAAATAAAAATCCTACGTTCATCTTCTCGAAGCGTAGATTCACAATTTATTATTTAATTCCCAAGAATTAAATATTTTATCATTATTAAATTGGTTTTAAATTGAGTTAAAACTCATTTTTCCAAAACCAATTTCCAACATTTTATTCATCATGGCCAACTTTATTACATTCATAGAAATCCCAAAGTAGTTCTCGAAAGAAAACTATAAACAAGACAAAACATAACCAAAGCGTAAAACTAGTCAAACTACAATGATCTAGTCAAAGTCAGCAACATCCAAATGTTGGTCTTTGTCCACAATGGTGAGAGGAGGGATCTCAATATGGTTCACCTCCGTATTCTCATTATCTTCCTCCATATAATTTGACTCTTGAGTCAAGTACTGTTTATAGTGTTTGTAGTAAGCTTGGATGTTCTTTGGCGCCTTGAAATTGCGGTAAGTATGCTTCTTTGAGCCGCAAGTATAGCAATTCCAGCCTTCCTTTGGAGTGGTTCCAATCCCGACGGCAGGAGGCGGTCCACGTGATTGGGCTCCACTAGGACCTGTGGCCGAGCCACCTTGCCTCTTCCACACATTGGAACGACGACCTCGTCTTTTTCCTCGCTTGCTCGAGTCATGCACCCATGGTGCTTGCAAAAACTGAGTAGCGTTGCCTTTTCTATTTTGTCGTGGTGCCTTCCTGTGGGTAGCCTGATTCACTTCCGGAATCGGCTTTGTACCAGCTGGGCGCGCATTGCTGTTGAGAATAATCTCACGGTGCCTTTTTTTTTCCGCGAGGTGGGAGATAAGGTCACTAAAATTTTTAATTCTCCCTTCCTCATAGGCAACGTGCAGCTGATGAGCAATCACACTTGCTCCCACGGGAAACGTGTTAAGAGTCTTCTCGGTTAAGTCTTGATCAGACTTCTTGACACCATAGAAACCAAGATCAGCGTGAAGATCGAGGATGGCTTGGTTATAAGCCTCCACATTCGCATAATCCAAAAACCATATTTGCTCCCACTGAAGTTGCAATTCGGGGAAGCGCTGATCATGCATATTATTAAATCATTGTTCGAGTGTATCCCATAGTTCTTTGGGGGTCTGCAAATTCATGTAACACTTTTTTAACAACGGATGTATATATCTACGCAAGTACATCACTGCATTAGCCTTGGTTTCCTCGCTCAGTTCTTGAGTGGTAGGCTCGTTAGAGGGAAAGATGGTGGTGGTAAATCTCTTACCGACGAACGCCAAGCAAACGTCTGAGACCCACATATGGTACTCCTTACCAGCATGGTCAAGGATGTCGAACTCCGGATGAACATTGGAGCTGCCATCTACAAGATATAAACAAGCGAAAGTTAGTCTTGTTGGATTTTCAGTGATACTGTAAACGGTCACAATCGATGCTTTTAAAAGCGTGTAACA
This sequence comes from Orobanche coerulescens, assembly GCA_033398695.1. Classification (NCBI taxonomy): domain Eukaryota; kingdom Viridiplantae; phylum Streptophyta; class Magnoliopsida; order Lamiales; family Orobanchaceae; genus Orobanche; species Orobanche coerulescens. Next base: position 3,430,957 of record CM065815.1, on the reverse strand, counting down.
TAACTGTTACTCGATGTATTTCTCTTAATTGTTGTTTAGTAAAGTCGACAAAAATGGCGATATCAAATCGCACCGAGATACGTGGTGTGTGCAACAACCATAAGTATCGACTTTCAATAATTCCGTGACTCCCCCAGGACCGTCACACAGTTTTCTTCGACATGCAGAGATACCGACTTCTCTCGCGGTCTCATCCACCGCAAAGTAGTGCGGGAGATAAAGAACCCAATAACCCATGTCCCCAAAAGAAAAATTCCCCAAAAGAGAGAATTGAATAGGGACAAGTTCAGATAATTACCTCGATTATAAAATTAGGCACGTGATATGGATGAATTTGTGGTGTGCTTCGATCTACCGGTTGGTATTCGATGCGACGACGTGAAACCGGGGGCGCAATTTTGGCGGTTTCCGAAAATAAATTAAGTTGATGTTCGGGTTTTTGGTCCGAGATTCTGAACCGGGTCGGACTTGGCTGGGCTGGAGCTGACCGGTGGCAGTGGTCAGCGGCGATCGTCGTCCTCGATGGGCGGCGATGGTCCGGTGGTGGTCGGCTGGACTGGATCGACGGCGGTGGTCCGGCGACGGTCGGCTGCGGCGTACTGGCAAGTGGTGCTGGCGGCGGCAGCGGCGGTGCGTGGCAGCCGGTGGCTGGCGGTGGTGGTCTGGCCGATTTTTTTTTCTTTGAGCTACGTGCTGATAACGTGTTTCAAGAGAAAGTAAAAGACAACAAATCAATTGTATTGATAACAATGAATATAGGGGCCTTTATATAGGCATTACAATGAGAGTCCTTCCATACATAAGATTCCTAGTTAAGGTAAGATATCTGATGGGATCCTACTACATCTGGAAGGGTCTAGAACCTTCCATCTCTGTATCCCCCTACATCAAGTATTAGGTAAGACACCAATAAGGGAAGGATATCCCGGAACAAATACTAATTATATTAATATTCTCTCCTTCCCAATTTACGCGGGATGTTTCTATTTTTCCAATTATTGAGAATTGCAAATTTAGCACTTGATTTTCCAATTGTACACTTGATATATTACTCACTCATTCATAAATTTAGATATTATCGTATTTATACCTGAATTACACATATTTTAATAATACATGTTGAATCACTACTAAAAGTTGCAGCTCCACAACTTGAATATTGCATTCAGGTACGATATAAGTATAAGCTATGATATCTACTTTTGTTTTGCAATTTATATTTTTTTTAAAGTTGTTGACAAATGCTGTCAAATTTATTTAATTTTCAATACGGGTAATTTGAGTATGCAGATTAATTATACAAGAGAAACTTATTTTAAAAAATGGAAAAAAATAAAATATATCACTTAAACTAGAAAGAAAGGAATAATAATGATGTCTATGTGAAATTATAGTACTTTTGGTGTCACACTATTTTAGTGTAACACCAAATATATTAATTTTCTACTATTAAATGAATACATGATAAAAGTGAAAGGAAGAAAAATGTTAAGGGCATTAGCCCATAAAGAAGAGCTGTATTTAATATTTAAGCTTTTTATTATTTTTACTATTGTCAATATTAATATTTACAAATAATATTTATTTGGTAATGCTTGAATCTTTTTATTGAGATGAATAAATTAATCACGGTGATCATTTACATTTAGCTATTTATAACTTGATGAGTTTGCATGATTAAAAGTTATTAACGTACGTGTTTGAGACAGGAATGGATAGTAAATCATTTATATGAGTATGCAAACATTAAACATGTTCATTAGATTGCAAAATTTTTTAATTTATAATTGGATTTTATTTTGTTATCTTTTGTCATTTATACTATATATTCTTAATGTTTCTTTATATATTCGGATTTTTATTGAGATGGATAATTAATTGCCGTGACAACTATGTTTGATTATTTATATATTTCATAAGTTTAAATGAGTTCGTGTAATTAACTGGTATTACTATACGAGTTTGCGACAAGAATAGATAGTAACCATGAAAATAATTCCTTTGTCACTGCGTTTCATGTAGATGCATGGATCTTCCATACTTCTGATGAAGCCAAATGTTTTGACAGCTTCATCAAAGTGGATATTCCAGCTCCTAAAGGCTTGCTTCAGTCCATATATGGACCTTTGTAGCTTGCATACAGGTTGTGCCATGTGCACTTCCTTTTCTAAGTTTCCATTAAGAAAAGCTGTTTTCACATCCATTTGTCAAATCTGACTTAATCTTAGCTACTAGCGAAAATGTTTCATCATAATCGATACGATATCTTTGATTATACCCTTTTGCCACTAGCATAGCTTTATAAGTTTGTATCTTGCCATTGGCATCGGTTTTCCTCTTGAAAACCCATTTGCATCCAATGGGTCTAACGCCATCTAGCAATTTAACCAAGTCCCAAACTTGATTGTGATGCATCGAGTCTATTTCGGATTTCATGGCTTTCTGCCACCTCTTCGAGTCAACATCCAACATTGCATCAGTGTAGGTGTTAGGGTCATCTAGATCAGGTGAATCTACGACATCATCTTCATGATTCTATAAGAGATATTTAACCCGCTCTTCTGAGCGGACCTTTGTCTTTCTGACCTACGAACAATGACTGTTTGTTCGGCTATAACCCTCCCTCTTATCTTTCTTTGTGGCACTACTACTAATGTTTGTTCTCGTCCTTCATTCTGATCGTGTTGAGGTTCTTGAGTGCCAGGTTGCTCTACACTCAGAGCTTTCTCAGGAGTACTGTCCAAGACAGGCTCTTGAGGTGCCAGCAGATTGATCGTGTTACATTCTTGCTCTATAAATAGTGAAAAAAACGTTAACTAACAGAGTCCCATCGGGTTTGTTGTTGTCCAGAGTTTATTTGCTTCAGGAATCCTTTTTCTAGTCGACTTCTTCGACTTGTACAACTTCGAGATCTTCTTGTCTTTATCCAAACTCTTCGAGATCTTATTTGATGCTTCCTTTATCTTGTAGAACTCCCAAGCCACGTTTTCTTCAAGGTCCAGCTATAAATAAAGAGTCCATGCCCTTACTTATCTCTTAATTAACATGTTAGATAAGGTAAATCTTCCCAAGGAATCTTCCATGGTATATTGACTAATGCAATCTTATTTAACCTGTATATATCTGCACGATATCAACTAAAATTGTGGAACTAATTAGGGAAGTGAATAAAGGCAAAATCACTAAAAGAGAAATCAAACATATATCTTGTCGACTGCTGTTCTGCACTGTCAACTGGTGTGTTGCAAACACCAAACTGTCACACAAAAACTGTTTGATATTTAAGTGTGAATCTTGTGTGTGACCAAACACACCAAGAAACCTCACTCTAACACATGTCATAGTCTTCCCACAACCACTATCAAAATGCCATATTTGTTCTTGATCAGCCTGTAGTGCTGTGTTCTGCATAAAACAAGAAAACTAGGTTAGGTCAAGATGATGGTGCCTGCTGAGTTGAATAATCTTCCAGTTGCAATCCAAATCTTTGTGACTTTGATGGAAGTTTTCTTCTTTCTTGTTGAGGCATAAGAAGGGATCTTTCTAAAAGGTTTGTGTGTGGAATTCATTGAGATCAATATTCTAGTGTGGGGTTATCCTATGGGCTCTTATCTTGTTCAGAGTTTGCTCTTGCTTTTTAGCAAGTTCTCTTCTTCTGATATTCCTCATTTCTCTGGAGTTGGGTTGAACACGTTTGCTGACTTTTGACTGGTTAAATTTCTCCTTTTGAGTTCTTAGATACTGGTGTTGTTCTATCTTGTATTCACAGAATAACTGCCTTCTAGTATCTTTGTAACCAAGTCCTTTCTTTTGGGCAGGTGCTTGCTGAAATCTTCTTTCAGCATTCTTGCTGCATTTTGTCCTTTATGGAGCGTCTATGCATCTTTCAGCAAACTTCTTGTTTTGAGGCCTATTTCTCTGTTCAGTGCTCTTTGGGACATAATACTGAGATTGAACACATTTTTTAGTGTTATTTATTCTGGTATTACTTGCTAGGATACTGCTCTTAATCATTAGTTGTTTTCTTTTATCATTGGTTTCAGCAACCATAACTTTTTGACCAATTTTGTATGATTTCTGGCCTTCATCTGAAATACTTACAAAGACTTTCCTTGCATCAGTCTTGTTTTGAGAATCAGATTCACTTGATTCACCAGTGTGTCCAAGTCCCTCAGTTCCTGAGCTTTCTCCCATTCTCGCTTGCATCTTACTAAGAGTATGAATGGCTTTTGCATAAGATCTGAAGTTTACCTCATTCTTTATGACTTTATCATTTTCAGCAATGACTCTTTCTAGTTCAGCTTTGATCTTAGCACAACTTGTTTCGGACTGAGATAACTTAGATTCAAGTAATGCAATTTTGACATCCTTGTCATCATACATTATCTTGCATTTAGTTACCATGTATTCAGCAAGAAGTTCAAATTCATATGTTATGTGCTCATTCAGAGATTCTATTTCAGCATCCTTATCGTCAGATATCTTTTTGAACTGTGTGTCTAAGTCAACAATAATCACTTCGAGATCTATTGTAAGCTTTTCATTTAAGGATGTTATTTCAGCGTCCTTAAGCCCGCATGCTCTTTTGTAATACATTATTTCAGCTTTACAATCCCCAATACTCTTTTCTAATGCTTCAATGCCATGACTGAGGTCTTCCATATTTCTAATGTTGTTTTCATCATCACTATAATAAGTTATTAAGTTAATGAGAGAGTGTACCTAATCAATGACTAGGCATATTTCCATGTTGGAGTAGTCCGGGTACACTTCTCCAGTGATGGCACAATGTTCTTTCTGAACATCAAATTCAATGACCTCATGGGTTATGCCACAAGCATCACCTTCATCAAAATCCTCTTCTTCATAGGTTGAATACATATCCAGAGCATCCAATTGGATTTGGATTTTTTTCCTTTCTCCAGAAAGCAAGGCTCTTTGAGTCTTTTTTTTTATAATTTCTCCTTTCTTTTCTATCACCATATTTTCCTTTTAGTAGAGGAAAATCCTTCTTGAAGTGACAAGGTTTCTGACAGTTGAAACATAGATCATTCCCTACTGCAGGGGTTTAGAAGATGTACCTTTCTGAGTAGTCTTTGGTAACACTCATTTTTACACATTTTTTTATAAGGTTTTTTTTATAAACCTTATAAGGTTTTTATAAGGTTTAGAAGATGTACCTTTCTGAGTAGTCTATGGCTCGCTGAACTATCTAAGTTTAAACCGTCAACTCCTATTAGTCTGACAATTGAATCTTACCCGGCAACCCATACGGTTTATAGGGGTTTTATTTGTCACAACCAAAGGCATCTAATGCACTCTAGGAATTTATCAACTTTCCCCAAAAATATTACCCCGACATACTCGGAAGAATAATATTCCGGTTTAGATTTTAATTTTCCATGAGTTTGACGGAGGGTAGGAAACCTCGTAACCTTTATAACTTAGTGTGTTTGTAGTCGGGAGAATTTCGCGATTAATGTTACACTTTGCACATTAATTCATCTATACGTGCATTTGTTGGTTTGTCAATCATTCAAAATGAAAAATAGAAAACGATAGCACATTACCAACATATAGCTCATGGCCTAATTTCAAGCGAATGACCCAATAAATAAAAACACAGTCTTCGAATCTTCGTCTTCTCGGTCGGTTGTCTTCGGTCTTCGTCATACCCAAAATAATAATTACATCATTGAAAAATTGCATCCTATACAAATTTTTTTAGTAAATATAAATAGGCTTAAAACGGCCTTTACAACCCAATCGAATCGAACAAATCAAAAACTAAGTCCACGAGCTATATCACCATCACATAAGGATTCCATACAACATGTAATGGCAACGAAATTAAACAATTAATTTTAATATAAATTAATCTAATTAATCTATAAATTAATATATTCAATTTCTACTATATTAATCTAATTAATATAAAGTGGCATTAAAATTAAATAATCAATTAATATATTTATCCAATCAATATAAAATTAATCTATTCAATTTTAATGGTATTAATCCAATTAATACTAATAATCGTCATTTAAATTCTTTCGAAGTAATCCAGCCAAAATAATATTTTCGTTTAATTTATTTCCCTTAACAAAAAAATATTCCAAATATTAATTTAGTCAAATTAAAATCCAATATAAATTTTGGGAAATAATTACAACGAAATATAAACTTAAAACGGAGTCCCGGACAATCCTGTTTTAGGCCCAGCCCGCGGCCCGATTCAAAATCGGGCCAAAAACCCGAGGGCTGCCTGGCCGAGCCATGCTCGGCAGCCTGGCCGAGTCCTGATCGGCAGGCATCGGCTGCCTCTCGGTAGCTGCGATCGAGACATGACCGAGCATGGCCGAGCATGCTCCGCAGCCTGGGCACAGCCCAGGCAGTGCTGCCAGCACTAGTGCCGGCAGCCCCGTTTCTTCATTTTTCGGCTCGTTTCTAAAAACGTGATGCTACAACGAACAATTTAAAATCTATGATTATTCCAAACATGATTCTAAATCATAATCATCATCCATAAGCATTCAAAATGCACAAATAATCGTATATACGGAAACATTGACCTCGCTCGATACCCTTTGTTGGGATTAGAAAATAAAACGAAATACGCAGCGGAAAATAAAAATGAATCCCAAACAGGATCGATCAAGTAACGTATATATGAAAATATAAATACGAAGATAAAAATCATACCCTTGAAGCCTTTGAAATAAATCTTCGTAAAAATGGATGATCACGAACCCGAGCTCGAGCACGAAAAATCCTTCGTCCCAAACACCGAAAATACGATGCCTCTACTTCACACGCGTCGGAAGTTGCCCGGAAAAATCTACAACACTCTGTTCTATGAAGAACACGACTAGGAAGTGTTGTAGGAATTTATATCTTACTTTTTCTTAACTTTTATATCGCCTCCAAGATGAAAAATAGAAAAGAAAAAAAATTTCTCCTCCCTCACTTTGCAACTCACGGCTGAACTCTCTCCAAAAAGATGAATATGAGTTGTATCACTTTTTCATCTCATCATGTGTTTAGTTGTAATTTAGATATATATAACAACTCATAATTGAGATAGAAAAATCAACATGGAATCTCATCTTAATCAAACACACAACACACCATGTGAAAACAAGACCAAGCCATGTGAGGTAGGGAGAGGTGGGGCGGCCCAAGGAAGCTTCCTAGAAACGAGTCGAGCCACTCGGCTCGTGTACCGGACGTTCGTCAAACGACTCCGTTAAATACACTCCATTTAATCATCAATGTATTTATATTAATTAATTAATATAATTAATTAATTATATCAAATACAAATATATTTCTCTAAGAAATATAAATTATGAATTAAATTAATTACCCGGTAACTTATTTTAATTCATAAGACCGCTATCTGATTTATCCAATAAATCATAATCAGATATCCAATATCTAATATTAATAGAGAGATAATAAATTCATATTTATCCGTCAACTTTCCTGATGCGCGACTCCGTAGGTCCGTCTCAGCCGGCATTGGGAGGAACCAATGAGTGCGGGCGACTTAGCCACTTAGCGGGCCTTGTAAACCCCGACTGAGAACGAATGAAGGGATCATTCCAGAACCATTATGTCGTGAATACTATATACGTATAGACCCTTCATCAGATGTCCCGGTCAAGTCTTCGGGTCACGGTAAAGTCAAACCCTACTGTTGACTAAACTCTATACATGTGTTAATGCAAATCAAGACCAACTGATCAATAGTGTTGTTGTGTCGAGAATTATACTCTCCGACCGGCGATCGCCTCGGAGATCGGGCGACCTAGCCACTGCCGAGCAATGAGGCGAGCTGAGCCGGCAATCAGGCGGCCTAGCCTTAGCCCGGCAGCCAAGATAAATCGGCCAACCGAAGGTCCCAGGACAAGTCCCGGTGTCGAGCGATCGACATCAAAGACGATCGTCTCTCGGTACTTGGCGATCGACTCCTGGCGACCGACTAGCGGACGATCATCTCTCGGCGCCTGACGACCGACCCTTGGTGACCGACTGATGCCGACCCTCAGTGACTGGCCGATGCCGACCTTTGGTGACCAGCTAGAGACGACCGCCTCATGCCGCTCGAAGCCGATAGTCATCCAGTCGTCAAAGGCCGAGCCTCAGAGGCAGACCCACGTGCGGCCGAGACAAGATCGCATATCACGGATCGTTGACCACGGCTGTCAAGATCTTCCCACCGGTAAGCAGGCCCGCCGAAAGGTGTCAGTAGGACCGCATGTGACAGTGACTCCGGACGCGTGCTAGCTCCTCATTGGACCGCACAGCTGGCTGCCAGCAGCTACCTTGAACTTTAGGCCGACAGCCCGTATGACTTAAAGACGATCGCCCCATTATTATATTGGCCGGAAGATGATTGCCCCATTATTATATTGGCCGGAAGGCGATCGCCCGCCAGAGGACAAGGCTCCTCAGCCCCTATAAATAGAAGGCAGCCTGCACTTGTCCAAGGACCGAAATTCTGGAGAACACACCGAAATTCTTCAGCACTCCTGGCATTATCGCGATTTCAGCACACAATACAGAAGCAATACACAACACTTGGCTTTCTCCTACTCTTGGCAACAGCTATCTTTTGGTTCTTTCTTCTCTCGGCCTCTCTCATACAGAAGACGATCGGCAGGGACGAAGAACACCGAGCTTCGCTCAAGAGCTGGATTAACAGAGTCTTTTTACACTCATTTTATTTAGATTCTCACATTAATACTTGTATCCACGAATATTTGTATTAATAACATCTCGCGAGAGCATTCAAGCCCGGGCCTAACAAACCCGGCAAATCTTGTGTTTATTCATATTCTCTCGGAAGTGCTCCCGCAACTTTGTTTGTTGTCCATTAATTCCAGCTGTATTTAATCTTCGGATAAATATTTTGGGCAACAACAATTGGCGCTAGAAGAAGGGCATCTAACCCTCAAATTTTTATTCCTACCGTCTCGAAGAACACTCACTGTTCTCCGGGGCATATACCTGAAGAAACACTCATTGTTCTTCAGAGAAAGCCTTCAGAATCATGTCTTCCGCCTCCGCGTCGAAGAAAGCCGCTGGCCAGCCCGCCAGACGCCTCTTTCCGTCTCAGTCCGAGCCGCAGCCGATGGCGGAGGGTAGCCGCCGCATTTCGAGACGCTCAATCCCGCCCCTGGTCGGTGGCCCAAGCCTCTCGCTCGATCAGCTCCGAACCGCGGAACAGATCGACGAGGCCATGGCCGTCCTACAGGAGCGACGGAGTGCTCTCGACGCGCCTCCCGCTATCACCCCCTCGGCCATCCGCCGGAAGACCAAGCGGAAGTTCAAGGCGTTACTGGCCGAGCGATCGCCAGGAAGCTCTCATCCGCAAGGAGAGGCGCTCGCCAGCCGGGGCACCTCTGTTTTCGATCGCCTGGGCAGCGACCCGTCCTGGCGACCGGGGCAGTCCGGCCCGGCCCCAGCTACGAGACGACGGAGCTCGAGTCCGTCACCAGGAGCTCAGCCTACCCGACTCCCAGAAGGTATCCCAGCCGTCTAGCTCCCCCTCGCCAAATAGCCGAGGTCGGCAGCAGCGGAGTCCGGAGATTGGTACACGATCGCCTCGGCTCCCGCTCCCAAAGCCGATCCGCAAGCGACCGAGCCACGGCGATGGCCGCGATGCAACGTCAGCTCGACGACATGAAGGCGCTCCTGGAATCCAGGGCAGGCGCCAAGAAGACGATCGCCGAGCCGAGCGAGCCGCTCGCGGTCCAGATCGAGCTCGCCCCCGTGCAGCACAAGATCGCTCCCACGCAAACACCTTTGTACGAGGGGAGATCGGACCCCGAAATGCACCTGAGCAAGTTCAACATTTACATGACCGGTGTGGGGCATCTGACGCGACCAGGTGCCGAATGTTCCCTCTGACGCTGGACGACCTCGCCCACAGGTGGTACGCCTTATTACCACCTCGGTCCATTGGCTCCTTTAACCAGCTGGCGAACGTCTTCACAAAGTACTTCGCCACCAGGGCCGCTCGGCCAGGAGGTCCCCATCGCATGCTGCGAATCAAGCAAGGGGAAGAAGAGTCCGACTCGGACTACATCGACCGGGTAGACGAGATCATCCTCAACGGCGAGCCCGTAAGCGATGAGATCGCCCTCTACGTGGTCCTAGGAGGATTCCATGGTCTTTCGCCTATGTTCAGGCATCTTACGAAGGACCAACCCGTGACCTACGCGATCTTCCGAGCTAAGGCCGCAGACTTCCTGGCCAGGCAAAGGATTCTTCTCAACCTTTGAACAGCGCGATCGGTGCCCGAACGACGATCTCCCGCCCGATCGCCAGTATCAACTTATGAATAATGCGATCGGCAGCCGAGAGACGATCACCAGTCTTCCAGCCCGATCGCCGATCATCAAGCTACATCACCATCAACAGTTCACCATCTAACATGACGGACTAAGACATGAGATCGCCTCCACCGCACATCATAAAGCCATGGCCCTGGTAGTCGATGGAACCGGCTGCTTCGGCCATGCAAGGTCCCTTTGGGCCAAGATCGCCCGCCCTTCGTTTAAATACGAGGCCGGCGTAGTCTGAGGGGCCTCCAAAATTAATCAGTGGACACGATCGCACGCCCTCAAAGGATCATCATCTAACATGGTGAACTCGGACAATGCGACGTGCCACTACCCCCATCTCAACGTACACCGTCGAGGTTCGCCATCTACATGGCGGGCCGAGGTGGAAGCACAGCTAACAAGCCGCGGAAGTGGAGTTGATTAATCCGACGCTGCCCCGCGCAAGGACTCCTCTAGACCAAGACCGCACGCCCTTCATTTAAATACGAGGCGAGGCGCAGCCTAACAGAGGACCCTCACAATAAAATGAGTCATGAGACACTCAATGTCTTCGCGCACAAGACACGGTCATGGATTCGGTCCATCGAACTCCGCGACTGTGCACGATTCCTCAAACGACGACATCAAGTTTCTGAGGGGGATCGGCCAATGTTGTTTTTTGCAGGTACAAGACCGAAAGATAGCTAGCCAATCGACCAGATAGCCCAAGTCCGAATCCAAAGTCAGCTCAGCGGGTCGCCCGTCCTCATATTACACGATCGCCAGCAAGAACCACCTCGCCCCGTGTCTTCAACATCGGAGCAAGCTGGGGGGCAATTGTTGTGTCGAGAATTATACTCTCCGACCGGCGATCGCCTCGGAGATCGGGCGACCTAGCCACTGCCGAACAGCCGAGGTAGAACTGCCGACCAGTGATCAGGCGGCCTAGCCTTAGCCCGGCAGCCAAGATAAATCGGCCAACCGAAGGTCCCAGGACAAGTCCCGATGTCGAGCGATCGACATCAAAGACGATCGTCTCTCGGTACTTAGCGATCGACTCCTGGCGACCGACTAGCGGACGATCATCTCTCGGCGCCTGGCGACCGACCCTTGGTGACCGACCGATGCCGACCCTCAGTGACTGGCCGATGCCGACCTTTGGTGACCAGCTAGAGACGACCGCCTCATGCCGCTCGAAGCCGATAGTCATCCAGTCGGCAAAGGCCGAGCCTCAGGACAGACCCCACGTGCAGTGCCGAGACAAGATCCGCATATCATGGATCGTTGACCACAGCCTGTCAGCATCTTCCCAACAGCCGACTGTAACACCCCCAAGTTATTCAGGGTATATTACAGCGCCGTGAACCCCGCCGTGGGACCCACAAGGCTAAACATACGCGGAACTATGAAACTTGACCGAGAAGGTCTACATACAATGGAAAGAAAGACACTACAAATGGTATTCAAAACCATAACCAATGAAACCATATACATCACTACACAAATCAATACCTCGGCAACACAGGCCGGAACATCAAAGAAACTGAAATACAATACTCGAGTATTTAAAATCCATTCCAGTACAACAACACTGAATGGAGGAAACCAAAGAAGATAACCGGAGATAAGACACAGTATCACACTTGCCCATCATCTTCATGCCGACCCGATACCTGCCTGTCCGACCTCCTGGAACCTGAAATACATGAAACGTATTTCCCCCATAAAGGGGTTAGCCGTCGAATAGCTAGTGCAAGTATATCAATATGAAACACAATACTCCTCGACAATAAAGTAAATGTAACCGTCAATTCATCAATTCAAGACTAGTATTCCGGAATGACTAAAATCTCAAAACGTATGTGAATGCCGTAGAAACGGTTCGTTCATATCATACGCCGTTACATGTAGGAATGCCGTCAAAACGGTTCGTTCATTACATGCCAACAATATTTCATATGAATGCCGTAGAAACGGTTCGTTCATATCAACCGTGGAATCGCACCAGAGGCTACGAAACCCTCAGGGGACCCGTCGGTCCGCCCCAGAGTGGCTAGAAATAATCATACCATCAATATTTCATACTTTCAAAGTCGAGAACGTACAATCATATATGTATACTTGCCTTTGAGACATCGAGAAATCGAACGGAGGAAGGGTATGAGTTCGGTAGGTCCAAGAACGCGCTTCCGGCACCTAAACGATTCGCAAGGAATATGACAATTAATTATCTATACTCAAATCACACGAAGAGACTCCCGAAACTCGTCTACGATTCAAGAAAATACACGGGTGAACAACTAAAGGTTGGGAAATCGCCCAAACTCCCACAAGTCCGAAAACGGCACAACCCAACCCGTAAAATCGTAAGAAAAACACGCATACGGCATAGATATATCATAATCTCAAGGTTCTCAAGCTTCAAACCGGATAAATCGGACGAATCTACGAAAACCCCCAAAATCCAACACAAAATTCAAAGTGTTCTTGAATAATCTTTCAATAATCCGACGAATACTCAAACATGTCCATAATCACGCATATATCACTTCATACACCATGATTTTATCATCCAAAACGTCAATACCCACACAAAAACGAGAAGTCAAGATGTCGAAGAAATTACCTCTTGAATATCCAAGCTCTATGATCCGAGGAATACGCGTTAGATCGACTATTCGGGCTTCCCAACCGAATGAAAGCGGTAAAAATTCAACACACAAGTGATAGATGATGATAAGATTCTCCCCTCAAGTTCTCTCTCTCGCAGGTGGAAGAAGGGAATGGAGAAAATGGGCAGCAATCTCGCTTAAAAAGCCGAATTATGCAGTTGACCGCATTGTGTGCCGCGGCTCAGCCCAGGTGTGCCACGGCACAGACCTAAAAATTGCTCCCAGGTTTCGGCAGTGTTCCGCGGCTCAGCCAGTGTGCCGCGGCACCGGGTACAATGGTTTTGGCGAACTGAAAATGAGAGTAACTTAGCCATTTCGATCATAACTTCCTCGCGGACTCCGATTGACTCACCGTTTGAACCATTGGAAAGCTAACTCGATGCTTTATAATATTGCAAGATTCAGAATTTTGGAGTTTCCAAAATTAATGGTGATTTAACAAAGTCGAACTCATACGTGGAAAAGTCGCTAAAGAACACGGAATTCAACGAACGATACCGAAACGAACTCGGATGAAAAAAGTGTAGAATTAATCATTCTCGGGATGACAAAGCGGTCCCAAGAAAGTCGTCAAAGCGGACTTTCGCCAACAAAGAAAAATTACCGGAAATCGAATTTGCGGATATTACATTCTACCCTCCTAAAAGAAGTTTCGTCCGAAACTTAAAACAACTAGGAGAAGCAATATCCCACCAGAAAACTCAACGAGATACACAAGAAACGCAGAACTTACGCCTAACGCGAAACGTTACAAGTAACACAACAATACATTACCCGAAGGTAATCGAAGCCAACGTCAAGTAAATACGAATCACAATGTGCAAGGCTCCAATAAATACCAATCCATCGCAATGGCTTGAAAGCCCCTCAACCGGCCGTATATCACGATGGCACGAAATCCGAACACCCCAAAGTCAAATCATCACAATCTGATCTCAAAGAAACAAACTCGATCGTTTGACATACCCCTCGGTGTAAGAACAACTAGTCGCAAATCGTCGGACATATCCAATACAACATGGACTACGAATGACCAAACAATAAGGCTCAAGAGGGACATCACAATACGCCCGATCCAGAAATGTGTCCGTGCACATGTCCACCCCGTATACGGAATCCAGAATATACGTGTGACAATGTACCTAACTAGCCTCACGAACTACGTCTCGTGTGCACGGTCCAATGCGGAAACATCCACGCATGACCATTGTTTGCCCGGCTAAAAATCCTACACATAACCAATCGGCACGCAGATATGATTCCAGATATGCCACGATACAACATGACCGCGAAACTCAAAGGATAACATATCCAATACGAATCACGCGACTCACCAAGTGAACGATGACGCACGAATAATGAAAGATCGGCACGATCAACAATATCCAACATAACCATCCTGGGATCAAAATCCCTAAGGACCGATTAACACGAGCAATAATCACAACACAATAATTCGGAAAATCCTCAACCCTCAACGATCACAAAACTACCGAGTTCACAAGAATAATAGTGTGCTGCCTTGAGTCGGCCAACACGACAATAATAATTCAACGGATGGGAACTATCCTCGACAGTCCCAATTCAATACTTCGATTACCATAGAATGGCCAATCGATAACAACGATACAACGGATGAGAATATTTTTGACAACGGATGGGAATTATCTTTGATAAACCCAATTCAATATATCGATTACCTTTAGAGCGGACAATCGATAACAATTATACAACGGATGGGAATTATCTTGTTGACAACAGATGAGAATTATCTTTGATAATCCCAATTCAATATATCGATTACCTTTAGAGCGGACAATCGATAATAATTATACAACGGATGTCTCGGCACCTTTAATCGGTTACCGAGAACGAAGATGATAATCGAATACGTCAATGCCTTTAATCGGCCAAAACGACATCAATAGAAAAAAAACACTGATATCAATAACGACGATTCACAAAAATATCTTGATGGAACATCAATCAATAATAACAATCGATATGTCGATGCTGCGAACCGGCTATCGACAAAAATATCTCAAAGGAACATCAATCAACAATAACAATCGATATGTCGATACCGCGAACCGGCTATCGACAACAATATTACCAACAAGTATCGCAATGCCTTGGATCGGCCATTTACGAACAACAATAATATTTGGCATAATTTGCCGAAGGGTATCGTATCAAACAATCCCCTGATATCAACAAAATCATAAAGAGACCAAGTCTCGAAATGATACACACATTCATACACATACATGATAACATTAATCTCATTGACCAGTACAAGTATAAAACTTGCCTCGATATCAATACAACGAACTGTTACCAAATCAGTTGATTTCGTCTTACGAGTTCCTCAGTCCCGACCAAGGTAATCTACGAACTCTTCAACCTCAACCGCAACACAACAGTCATAATCCATGATCACACATCATGTCTTATTGTAAAACGAAGTATTAATAATCAACAGGTTCGATGACGACCAATATCAACACCACCAAACCACAAACTCAACCGTTTCACCATATCTCGACTAATCACAGTCTGAACAATCCAACTCAGACACTTACAAATACTGTCAACAATACGAGTCGAAATATGATGATCATATCAGCAACCAATTCGGACCAATAATAAGGGTCTAAATGTCCCAAACTCAATTCTTAAATACGAATTGACAAGGTTCCCTTCTCGTAAATCCATCGTTAAAATTTACTTATGACCGTCATCAATTCGAATCATCCGACTGGTTCAAAACAATAGATAATCATATTAAAAAGGTTATCAAACAATCCAATCATTCGACTTGAATATTTGCTCCATACGTATGGGCTTCCAAATTCAGAGATGAATAATAGTCTCATCAAACTTATAATCACATTCGTATTCCTATACGAATATTATTTCCAACACATAGTTTAGCTCTAGATATGAATATTCTATATTTATTTTCAAAACATCAACACTTCTTAAAAATTTTCATCACCTCGTATAATTCAAGAGTTCTTCAAGAACATGAAATATCCGAAATCACGTTCAGAACAACATATCCGAGGTATATATCTCCATGTTACCATTTTCTTCATCATGTCATTCATACAACCTCAAGAATCGCAACAAAACCCTTATCATCATATGAAGAAGATCTCAATAATCATATCAACATCCGAAATCTCTTATTATAATTCCAATAAATCTCGTATAACATTATCACATGATACTATAATTGTAACACCCCAGATCCTTCTGGGAATATTACACGCCACAAACCCTTCTCACAAGGATTTACCAGGTTAAGCACAATTTTCCGCGTCATTTCAAAAATGCCAAAAAGACCGATGACGGTAATATTTTTCAAATAAAATAAAAAAAAATCAATTTCCAAATACCGTCATAAAAATACCGTCAAAATGATCAAGGCCAAAACGCCAACAACTCAGTTTAGGGAATCGGTTTTACGAAATAAAATTCAGTTGGCAAAATACCAAAAGCCATTTCAAAATACTCACGCAGCGGATAAAAGTACAGTCCAATTTATACATTTACATTGAAATAAGATGAACATCAAAATACACGATTCCCAACATACTCCCTCCCGAGTAGTAATCCTTAAAAAAAAAAGACGAACCACGAAGAAGAATAATTGAACTCCATTTCAAGAATCATCAAAAACTTCAAGGACAATACTTAAATCCGAGCTCTCCAATCTTAATCTTGTTTAAGAGAATCATCTCTCAATGTTTAGGAACTTCAAGTACTTCCCAAGGCTCTCTCTATTGACTGAAAGAAGGAGAATGGACAAAATGCCTCTCAGCACTCGTCTATCCCCTCTATAAAACACATCACTAGCGCGTGCTAGACCTTATATTTAGCGTGCGCTATAGAACTAGCGTGCGCTATCCTTCCTTGATAGCGTGCGCTATCGGGAAGTCCAGAAGCTACTGCATTGCTTCGAAATTCATCTAACGTACGTAATGCTCATGCATTAACGTACGCAAATAGGCGTTGACTTGCTACAGTGAAATGCTCAGTAGCGTGCGCTATTCCTCGACCTTAACGCGCGCTAATCGTCGTTGACTTGCTACAGTATTGTGCCCCCACATGCCGAAAGCATCCGCGATTACTGGGATTCCTTTGACCGATATGGAATTAGCATGCGCTAATCATACGGTTTTAGCGTGCGCTAGCTCTACACGACAAACATCCGCTGACCTTATCTGGACACGCGTCGAACATGGCCGGGTCCACCCGCCGAAAGTTAAGATTCCATTATTGGCGATCTGATGTTAGCGTGCGCTAACCAACATGCGTTAGCGTGCGCTAACTGAATATAAAAGTCAATCTGGGCCTACCTGTCGGTCACCTTCCGGAACTAACCCAGCAAGTCGTTACGTACGTTAGGGGTCCTCCTTAGCGTACGTAACCGAACCTCCTAGCGTGCGCTAAGTATGCACCGTAGCGTACGCTAAGTATATATCTTAGCGCGCGCTAGGCATACCCTGTAGCGTGCGCTAACGTAGCTGTACTTAGCCATTTTTCCGCTATTCTCTACCAACAACTCGACATACCAAACGATCATACGGCACAATGAATACATACACGCATTCAATAACATTGTCATATGTTCACATCATCCTCAAGCACAATTATCCATCAACGACATCCAACAAATAAACGAAAAAAAAATATATCCGAAAAATCAGGGTATTACACTCTACCCCCCTTAAAAAATAAGTTTCGTCCTCGAAACTTGCAATCACTCGCACACACAACATTTCAACGGAAATTCAAATTCACCAAGAATTATCGAATAATCCGAACAACATACTTACAAGTCTGTGAAGTCGAAGATCTCCCGTGATATTAGCATGCGACTCCTAAACAAAGTCTCAACATAATACCGATACACACCAATATCGCAATTAGCAACTTAACAAAATCTCAAGGAAGAGTTCACGTCCGTGACCACGGCCACGATTCTTCCTACTTTCAGTCAACATTCTGAAAGGCACACACGTGCGTAAGTATAATCCGAATCGCACATTCTCGAAGTGACCAATTCCCAAGAATACCAAGCTATAAACGAAACGATTAAGAAAAAAAAATACAAGAAGAGTGAGAGGACTTACAAGTACCGGTCGAACTGTGATGATGGCAGAGTAGTGATACTGTGGGCAAATGACAACTCAATCGACCCAAAAGACCGACAACCTAGGTATCCATAAACCTAAGCTCTGATACCATATTCTGTAACACCCCCAAGTTATTCAGGGTATATTACAGCGCCGTGAACCCCGCCGTGGGACCCACAAGGCTAAACATACGCGGAACTATGAAACTTGACCGAGAAGGTCTACATACAATGGAAAGAAAGACACTACAAATGGTATTCAAAACCATAACCAATGAAACCATATACATCACTACACAAATCAATACCTCGGCAACACAGGCCGGAACATCAAAGAAACTGAAATACAATACTCGAGTATTTAAAATCCATTCCAGTACAACAACACTGAATGGAGGAAACTAAAGAAGATAACCGGAGACAAGACACAGTATCACACTTGCCCATCATCTTCATGCCGACCCGATACCTGCCTGTCCGACCTCCTGGAACCTGAAATACATGAAACGTATTTCCCCCATAAAGGGGTTAGCCCTCGAATAGCTAGTGCAAGTATATCAATATGAAACACAATACTCCTCGACAATAAAGTAAATGTAACCGTCAATTCATCAATTCAAGACTAGTATTCCGGAATGACTAAAATCTCAAAATGTATGTGAATGCCGTAGAAACGGTTCGTTCATATCATACGCCGTTACATGTAGGAATGCCGTCAAAACGGTTCGTTCATTACATGCCAACAATATTTCATATGAATGCCGTAGAAATGGTTCGTTCATATCAACCGTGGAATCGCACCAGAGGCTACGAAACCCTCAGGGGACCCGTCGGTCCGCCCCAAAGTGGCTAGAAATAATCATACCATCAATATTTCATACTTTCAAAGTCGACAACGTACAATCATAAATGTATACTTGCCTTTGAGACATTGAGAAATCGAACGGAGGAAGGGTATGAGTTCGGTAGGTCCAAGAACGCGCTTCCGGCACCTAAACGATTCGCAAGGAATATGACAATTAATTATCTATACTCAAATCACACGAAGAGACTCCCGAAACTCGTCT
This sequence comes from Orobanche coerulescens, assembly GCA_033398695.1. Lineage (NCBI taxonomy): Eukaryota > Viridiplantae > Streptophyta > Magnoliopsida > Lamiales > Orobanchaceae > Orobanche > Orobanche coerulescens. Next base: position 3,411,744 of record CM065815.1, on the reverse strand, counting down.
ACGATTCAAGAAAATACACGGGTGAACAACTAAAGGTTTGGAAATCGCCCAAACTCCCACAAGTCCGAAAACGGCACAACCCAACCCGTAAAATCGTAAGAAAAACACGCATACGGCATAGATATATCATAATCTCAAGGTTCTCAAGCTTCAAACCGGATAAATCGGACGAATCTACGAAAACCCCCAAAATCCAACACAAAATTCAAAGTTTTCTTGAATAATCTTTCAATAATCCGACGAATACTCAAACATGTCCATAATCACGCATATATCACTTCATACACCATGATTTTATCATCCAAAACGTCAATACCCACACAAAAACGAGAAGTCAAGATGTCGAAGAAATTACCTCTTGAATATCCAAGCTCTATGATCCGATACGCGTTAGATCGACTATTCGGGCTTCCCAACCGAATGAAAGCGGTAAAAATTCAACACACAAGTGATAGATGATGATAAGATTCTCCCCTCAAGTTCTCTCTCTCGCAGGTGGAAGAAGGGAATGGAGGAAATGGGCTGCAATCTCGCTTAAAAAGCCGAATTGTGCAGTTGACTGCATTGTGTGCCGCGGCTCAGCCCAGGTGTGCCGCGGCACAGACCTAAAAATTGCTCCCAGGTTTCGGCAGTGTGCTGCGGCTCAGCCCAGGTGTGCCGCGGCACCGGGTACAGTCGGTTTTGGCCGAATCTGGAAAATGAGAGTGACTTAGCCATTTCGATCATAACTTCCTCGTCTGGACTCCGATTGACTCACCGTTTGAACCATTGGAAAGCTAACTCGATGCTTTATAATATTGCAAAGATTAAGAATTTTTGGAGTTTCCAAAAATTAATGGTGATTTAACAAAGTCGAACTCATACGTGGAAAAGTCGCTAAAGAACACGGAATTCAACAGAACGATACCGAAACGAACTCGGATGACAAAAAGTGTAGAATTAATCATTCTCAGGATGACGAAACGGTCCCAAGAAAGTCGTCAAAACGGACTTTCGCCAACAAAGAAAAATTACCGGAAATCGAATATGCGGATATTACACTGACAGGCCCGCCGAAAGGTGTCAGTAGGACCGCATGTGACAGTGACTCCAGACGCGTGCTAGTTCCTCATTGGACCGCACAACTGGCTGCCAGCAGCTGCCTTGGACTTTAGGCCGACAGCCCGTATGATTTAAGGACGATCGCCCCATTATTATATTGGCCGGCAGACGATCGCCCCATTATTATATTGGTCGGAAGGCGATCGCCCGCCAGAGGACAAGGCTCCTCAACCCCTATAAATAGAAGGCAGCCTGCACTTGTCCAAGGACCGAAATTCCGGAGAACACACCGAAATTCTTCAGCACTCCTGGCATTATCTCGATTTCAGCACACAATACAGAAGCAATACACAGCACTTGGCTTTCTCCTACTCTTGGCAACAACTATCTTTTGGTTCTTTCTTCTCTCGGCCTCTCTCAAACAGAAGACGATCGGCAGGGACGAAGAACACCGACCTTTGCTCAAGAGCTGGATTAACAGAGTCTTTTTACACTCATTGTATTTAGATTCTCACATTAATACTTGTATCCACGAATATTTGTATTAATAACATCTCGCGAGATCATTCAAGCCCGGGCCTAACAAACCCGGCAAATCTTGTGTTTATTCATATTCTCTCGGAAGTGCTCCCACAACTTTGTTTGTTGTCCGTTCATTCCAGCAGTATTTAATCTTCGGATAAATATTTTGGGCAACAACAAGTGTATCTAATACTACTATATCAGAATGCTTTGGCCAAAGACTTATGATCTTATTTGCCATTAACCATATAGGACATTCGCCTGCTCACTAACAGGAGATAGAATCCTTTCTTGGCGTACACTAAAGACTGCTACCTGCCCGTATAGTCCGCACTTCGAGGTCGACTCAGCAATTAATCAAATGAGTCTAACTACTCTAATGACAAACTAAACGTCACAGGCACATCTTCTACTGAACCCTCAAGTCAAAGGTCCACGTATACTATCACAACCTTTCGATTCGTCATCGACTCTCCGAGAGTGAATACCGTGTGACTGAATCGAGTATGAGTCGTGTTCGAGTATACTGATCCCACCAATATACTTATAACTATGCTATCAAGACATGCACATGTCCTAGCATCAGTTATACAAGTCTTATTAAAACTTAATGCCCATTTAAGTTTATTGACTTGCGAACGATTTAAGTAAATAAACTTTAAACACTTCCAGTGCATTTTCTCTTATCCCATAACAAGAATGGAATGTTCGATTTATTTACATGGACTTCACTTCAATGTTTACCAAGTCAAGAATGCAATTGAAATACAATAAACAGTGAATGAATCGTATTGCCTTTTTTAATAATTATTCCATAATTACAAGTACAATGCCCCTACTCTCTCATCCCCTGAGTGGCATTCGAGGGCATATTCTTAACAATTCTACTTATAGGAAACGACGTAGGAATGCTCAGTTTTGTGAAAGCTTGGCTTTCTAAAGAGTTCTCAATGAAAGACTTGGGAGAAGCTACCTATATTCTGGGTATTCGTCTCTACCGGGATAGAGCGAAAAGAATGTTAGGTCTTTCCCAAGACCTCTATATAGAAAAGATCCTGAAGCGATTTAGGATGGAAGATTCTAAAAGAGGGTTCCTTCCTATGCAACATGGTGCAAAACTTTCCTTAGAGATGTGTCCTCAAAGTGAGGAAGACAGAAAGGAAATGAGTAAGGTGCCCTATGCTTCGGCAGTAGGTAGCCTCATGTATGCTATGATTTGCACTAGACCGGACATTGCCTATGCTGTGAGCATAGTAAGTCGGTTTACCAAATCCAAGGTGAACATATCGATCGTCAGAAAGTGTAATATCCGCAATTTCGGATTTCTGGTAATTTTCTTTTTTTGGAAGAGGTCCATTTCGACGACTCGCTTGGGACCGTCTCGTCATTCTGAGAATGATTAATTCTGTACTTTTTGTTATCCGAGTTCGTTTCGGTATTGTTTTGTTGAGTTCCGTATTTCTTAACGACTTTTCCGCACTCGAGTTCGATTCTCGTGAATCTCGTTCGAAATTACTGTTTCGAGTTTCCCGTAAGTCCGTTTAACTTTGTTAGACGTGTTGTGAACTTCAGTTTGGTTATTCGATCACGTATCGTGATTTTCGGACGTTTTGGGCTATTTTCGTAATTTTCCAAAGTTTGGGGTAATTACCTTCCGTTGTCGAATTTCGAGCCTTCGGGTGGTCGGAATCATGTGTTCTATTAGTGCTCGAGTTCGTCTTTGCGAGTACTTCGTAACCGTATCTTTGATTCGTATTCAGGTTCGGGTTTCGGGGTCGTTCGGGTTGTCGGAGTTGGCCCCGGCCGAGTCATGGCCGGGCAGTCTGGGCCCCGGGCCGGCACTGGCCGAGTTACGGCCGTTAGTGCTCGGCAGTTACGTACGTAAGGCCAGTTACGTACGTAAGGCCCTGGCCGGTTACGTACGTAACGTGCCGGCAGATTTGGGGCAGTGACTCGGTTACGTACGTAAGCCTTGGCTGGTTACGTACGTAACCCTGCCGGCAGGCAGCCTATTTAAGGCCCGGCAGTCGGGTTTTTCACCCATTTTCTCATTCTTTTCCTTCTCTTCCGCGGCTGGAGGTGTGGGAATCATGGAGAGATGTTGTTGGACAATCAATCCATGAAGTCTTGGAGTTCATATCATCAATCATCCATCCTATAACATCCTTTGATCGAGCGAATCAAGGTTAGATTTCTAGAAATCTAGTTTTGGGGAAATTGGGTATTTTGGTTGATTTCGTCCGTTTAATCCGTTTTAACTTAGGATTATGATGGATTGATGATTATTTAGATGTATTATATCATTTCCCTTGTTATTCCATGGTTGGATCATATCAATTCGTTGTTTTGGTCGAGTTCTTGATCGACGCCTTGAAGGTGTCTGGTAGAATGTCATAGAGGGGTTTTCGAGCGTTCTACGATTATTCTTCCTCGTTCGTTCGTTAATTTATTGATGGTATGATGTTAGGGTCAGATTTCTCGCAAAGAATTCGAGTAGGAACCCTTCCGTTCGTTGTCTTCTTCGGGGTTCGAGCTTCCCGGTCGAATCGTGTTCTTCGGAGTATTCGGTAGCGGTTTTTAAGGCAAGTATTTTACTATACGAATTGTGTCTTGTGAATAGGTACGTCGTGTTATGGTTGTGATGAATTTGGTTTACTTTCGTGAATATGCTTCGTAAGAATTAATTATTATGAATGATTGATGGTAGCAATAATACCCTCACTTATCTAACGTCGTGAAATTGTGTTGGTCGTGTTGATCATCTAAGTTTGTGACGGGTATGGTTGGTCATTGTTGAGTTGTTGTGATGATTATGATAATTGTGTTGTTTTGGTTTACATACTTGATTATACATTTCGGTGTAATGTGGAATGGCTTGATATTTGATGATTATGAGTTGCGTCGTATCGATGTGTGTGTGTTCCAGGTAGGGTCTGACGAGGCCTCTGGAGTTCGGTACATGATGTGTACGAACAAGGTGTGTGATCCAGGTAGGGTCTGACGAGGCCTCTGGAGTTCGGTACATGATGTGTACGAACAAGGTGTGTGATCCGGTAGTGGTCCGACGAGACCTGGAGTTCGGTACATGATGTGTACGAACGATGTTTGTGGCCGGGTAGGGTCCGTTGAGGCCTCCGGAGTTCGGTACATGATGTGTACGAACAGTGTGTGTGGTCCGGGTAAGGTCCGTCGAGGCCTCCGGAGTTCGGTACATGATGTGTACGAACAATGATCGTGTAGCAGTGATTGTTTGGGTAACATTTTAAATATAGATCTCGGACTCATAATGATATATTATCTAGTGTGCTTTGAAACGAGAATCGGCCTAAGGCCCTAATGTTTACGAAAAGGTTTTGTAAATTGGGACTCGAGGTCCAAAAGAATTTCTGCTTTAAAAATCCCCGAGATGATGTGTTCCTTTTAAAATATCTCTTACTTGAGTTCGAAATTCTAAAACTTCTCGGGAACATTTTGATAATTGTTTTCCGTATTAAATTCGTAGTTGCTATTTACTTGTTGCATTTCGTATCGTTATATACTTGCACTAGTAAAACAGTGGAGTTTTACTAACCTTCGAGTAATCGGGGGGTGGATGTCTGTTCTGCGTCCAGGTACATGCAGGTTCAGGGGAGCAGTCACAGGATTGGCACAAGGGGATGACGAGCTGCGATACTAATCATGAGTCGAGAGTTGGTAGAGTTTGGTTGTATTGTTAGAGTTGATTCAGTCTTCCGTATCTTGTGTTTCGACCTGTGTGGGTAATGTTGTTAGTCGGCCTCATTGATAGAGTTGTGTGACCTCATCGGTCTGTGTGTTTATGTGTAAGTGACCTTAACAGTCTGTATTATTATATTGTTTGACCCTGGCCGGGCAAGCATTTGGTTGTTTATGGATGTTTAGCCTGGTAGATCCTTGTGGAAAGGGTCTACGGCGTGTAATATTCCCATACGATTTTAGGGGTGTTACATAAAGAACATTCTTAAGTACCTAAGGAGGACTAAAGACTTGGTTCTTACATACGGCGGTGGAGAAATTAGAGTGATGGGTATACAGACTCAGATTTTTCGGGGGACATGGATGCTCAGTTGTCCACATCAGGGTATATCTTCACTCTGAATGGTGGGGCAGTTTCTTGGAGAAGTTCCAAGCAAAGTTCGACTGCTATCTCTACATGTCAAGCCGAATATCAGGCAGCCACGGAAGCTGCTAAAGAAGCTTTTTGGATTAAGAAATTCACTGAGGAACTTCAAGTGGTTCCTAATGCGGAGAAGCCCGTGATGCTGTTTTGTGACAACGACGGAGCTGTTGCACAGGCTAAGGAGCCTAGGGCTCACCACAATACCAAACATATTGCGAGAAAATATCATTTTGTGAGAGAAATGGTTCAGGAAGGAAATGTTATATTGCAGAGAGTAGACACAGCAAATAACGTTGCTGATCCGCTTACCAAGCCACTATCTCAGAAGGTCTTAGAGAGACATCTGGAGAGTATGGGTATTAGATACCATAGTTTGTGGCATTGAGTGCAAGTGGGAGATTGTTAGGGATATGCCCTCGAATGCCACTCAGAGGATGAGAGAGTGAGAGCATATGTATTGTAATTATGAATATTTAACAAGGAATAATTGTTTCTATATTATTGTATATCACTGGCATTGTGATTTGGTATATAGAATAATAGTCCTTGCATTTGAGAGCAAACATTCTACTCCTTATGGAGATAAGGAGATAGGCACTGGAAGTGTTTAGAGCTCGAATGCTTAACTCGCTCGCAAGTCGATAAAACTTAACTGGGCAATAAGTTTAGACAAGACTTGTATAACATGTACTTTGACATGTAGAGTGCCGGTATTCACTAAGGTTTAGTGGGAGCACACATTATAGGTATGCTAGTGAGATTAATATACTCGAACACGACTCACCTCGATTCGGTCACATGGATATCACTCAGGGATTGTCAATGACTGGATCGGAAAGTTGTGATAGGTATACGTGGACCTTTGACTTGAGGTTTTAGTAGGAGATGTGCTTGTGACATTTAGTTAGTCATTAGAGTAGTTCGATCCAATCGCCGGTGGATGGGGTCAACCTCGAAATGCAACTTAGTGGGCAAGTAGCAGTCTCTACTGAATACCAAGATAGAATTCTTTCTCCTATAAGTGAGCAGGTAAATGTCCTATGCGGTTAATGGCAAATGAGATTATAAGTCTTTGGCCAAAGTATTTAGAGCTAGTTGTATTTGATACACGAGAGCTCGATGATCTCAGTTTGCATTAACAGAAAGCATAGAGTCAAGTTCTGAGGGTTTGACTTACCGTGACCCTAATACTTGACCGGACATATGATTGAAGGGTTTATACGTATACGGTATTCACGACATAATGGTTTTGGAATGATCCGATCATTCGTTCTTAGTTGGGTTACTGACGGGCACTAGACTGGCTAAGTGTTACCCGTACTCCTTGGTTCCTCCCATTGCCGACTAAGACGGACCTACGGAGTCGTGCACAAGGATATTGGATGGATAAATATGTATTTATTATCTCTTCATTAATATTGAATATTAGATATCTAATTTGATTTATTTGATAAATCATGCGGTCTAGTGAATTGAAATTAATTATCGGGTAATTAATTTAATTCATAAATAATTATTTCTTGGAAATATATTATTATAATTTTGTATTTGATAAAATTAATTAATTAGATTAATTAATTAAGTATAAATACATTTGGGATAAAACGAAGTGGATTTAACGGACTAGGCACGCGAACGTCCGGTACACGAACCGAGTGGCTTGGCTCGTTTTTTCACCAAATTCAAGTGGGCCGCCCCATGATTGCTCCTCACCTTCCATGTTGCTTTTTTTCCATGTGTGGTGTGTTTAGTTTTATATAAAGATGAGGACAAAATGGATGAGATTCCATATCTCATCATTTTGATCTCTTTTACTATATAAAATGGTGTAGTCTTTTTTTTTTTTTAAAAAGACTTAAGGGAAAACACACACACACATAAAAAGGGACCATCCATGAGAAAGATGAGAAAAAGGAGGAGGAAAATTTATTTTTCTTGTTCATCTTTGAGAGAAAGAAAAGGAAGAAGAGAAGAGAAGAAAAATATTGTATCAATTCCTAGCCGTGTTCTTTGAGAACGAATTGATATTTTATTTTTTCGATCAATATCCGATGCGTGATAACATAGAAACATTCGGCATTTTTGGTGTTGGATCATTCAAACAAGCTACAACGAATTGGATTCGTGTTCGTGTCGGTAATCGGGAAAAGGCTTGCTCGGGTTTTTCCTTCAAAGATTATATTATCAAAGGACTACGAGGGTAAGTATTCTTTGTTTATCATCCTCGTTATTTATATTCATTTATATGATGCTTGATCGGTCTATTTTTGGGGTTTGGTTTTTCCGGTTGGACCGGTTTATTTTCCGCTGTGTAATTCGATTTTATCACCGAATCCCAACATATCTGGGGTCCGCCCTCAAGCTTTCTGTTTTTAGCTATATCTGGGTTGTCCTCAGGCAAATCTATATCTGGGCTTAGGATTTGAACAATTGTCGGGCCTTCTTGAATCTCAAGTAGATCCATCATCGCACAGTCACTAAACTTAGACATGATTTCCTCTTCCAATTCGGGTAGCTTAAGGACGAGCTTGACTTCTTCTTTTCTTTCCCCGTGAATTCTTCTAGGGCCGAACTGAGGCTCGGGGTGTTTAATCAGTGAACTCCAAGTAGCCTCAGTGTGAGGGTCTTCAAGATAGGGTTTGATCGAGGTCATATAGTGAACCTCTCGAGTAGGAACCGAGTTGCCTTCATGAGAGTTAGTAACAGATAATAAGGTAATAGGTGTAGAACGCGCATGAACATTATTTCGTGAGGTGATGCTAGTGTCACTCTTTCTCAATATTTCACTCGTTTGTTCTCTCAACTTCCTAGCACATGCACGTGTGATAGGACCAGTGGGGTCCATGACGGCTTCAACCGTTCCTAACTCTATTGGTAGCACAACCGTGGTTGTTTCAAACAACCTGAAGGGTTTGTAGTACCTGGATAAGAGAAAAAGGTATGCAAACCGGTTAAGTCTCTATATGGATTGAAACAAGCTCCACTAGAGTGGCACTTGAAATTTGATAATGTAATGTTATCAAATGGTTTTAAAATAAATGAGTGTGATAAATGTGTTTATGTTAAGAACACTAATAACGACTATGTTATTGTGTGTCTTTATATAGATGACATGTTAATCATGGGTAACAATATATAAGTGATTAACGACACAAATAATATGTTAAAAAGAAATTTTGACATGAAAGACATGGGGATAGCCGATGTGATTCTTGGAATGAAAATTTTGAGAACATCTGATGGAATCATCTTGACACAATCTCACTATGCCGAGAAAGTTCTCAAGAAGTTTAATGCTTTTGATAGCTTGCCGGCTAAGACCCCAATAGATTTAAATGATCACTTGAGCAAAAATAGAGGGGAGCCCATTACACAAGAAGAATATGCACGAGTCATTGGGTGTTTAATGTATCTTACAAATTGCACTCAACCCGATTTAGCTTGTGCGGTGAACAAATTGAGTCGTTACACGAGCAATCCAAGCAAAGAGCATTGGAAAGCTCTCGTTAGAGTTTTGAGGTACTTAAAGTATACTCAAAACCTTGGGCTACACTACTCGATATACCCCCGGTACTTGAAGGGTATTTTGACGAGTTGGATATTCGATACGAAAAGTTCATTTTCTACAAGTGGTTACGTGTTTACCATTGGGGGTGGAACTGTCTCGCGGAAGTCCGCGAAACAAACGTGTATAGACCGATCCACCATGGAATCGGAATTCATAGCTTTGGACAAAGCTGGTGAAGAATCTGAGTGGCTCAGAAACTTTCTAGAAGATATTCCATATTGGTCGAAGCCAGTGCCTGCAGTGATGATACACTGCGATAGCCAAGCTGCTATTGGTAGGGCAAGAAGTAACGTGTATAATGAAAAGTCTCGACATATTCGTTGATGCCATAATACCGTGAGACATTTGATCAAAAGTGGGGTTATTTCTATTGACTATGTGAGGTCATTAGATAATCTGGCGGATCCGCTAACTAAAGGGTTAAACCGTGATCAAATGAATAAATTGCTAGATGGGAAGGGTTTAAATTCCACAAATTGAGAATTATCATAGTGGTAACCCAACCAAGATGACTGGAGATCCTAAGAACTTGGTTCAATGGGAGAACTAAGCTATGAGAGTTCGTGTGAAACACTCATTTAAGTTTATTCCCTATAGAGAAATTGAGTGTTGAAAGCTTGCCTAGTGGTGTGGTTAAGTCTATGACTTTTAATGATTCCTAAAGACCTCGAAGAGGTTGAGTATGGCAAGATACTCGGTAAAGAATCACCTATATAAGTGAGAAGTGGGGGCCGCTTCATGAAATACACTTATGAATCCAAAGGGGTGTCCAAGACCCGCAAAGGACACAAAACGTGAGAACGGATGAGGATGAGGTATTCAAGTGTTGGCACCATTGTCTCGGTGCATGCCGTGGGGGAATAGTTCAAAGCATCACGCTACTAATCCGCGTGCGTACCCGATGGTGTTGACTATGGAAGGCTCAAAGCCACGAACAACGTATCCTTATACTTTAATGCCTCTTGAGAACTGAGCTAAGTGTGTGCATACATTTGCATTCGGCTTTCTCACTCATGTGGGGGATTGTTGGAAATTGGTTTTAAATACCAATCTGGAAATTATTATTTTAAATATTTGTTATTTAAATGAAATAATTATTGGATATTAATCTACGTCTCGAGTAGATGATCGTGGTATACTTGAAGTCTCAAAACCGATTTCCGGTGAGTGAGATATTGTATGTCAAAGTTTGGATGTTGTGTAGGGAAATAATACTTGGGAAGTATTATTGTCCCACATCGGAAAATGAGAGAGGTTTTCTCATGTATAAGAGTATCAATGCTCATGGAGCTATTAACTTGTGGGCTTGCTAGTGGGCTTGGTGAAAGCCATGACCTCGCGCGCACACACACACACACACGCGCGCGCCGCCGCCGCCCACCTCACCTCGCCCTCGGCCGCGATCCGCGGAACGCGTTCTGTGTGCCATGGGCCGTGGACTTGGATCTTGGCAATTGGTGCTTTGGGTGGTGTTTGGGAGGTGCTTGGGGCCAACTATATTCTTTTGGACAAAATACTTTTGGGCTTCATTATTTTTTGAAACTGAAGTATGTCTTGGCCCAAACCGAAATGGTTGCGAAACTGAATGCAGATCAGATTTGAAATATGAAACAACAGCATTAAAGCTACGCCCAACATGAATGCAGATCAGATTTGAAATGTGAAACAGCAACATTAAAGCTGAAACGTCCAACATGAATGCCATTGAATTCTGTAACACCAGAGTTCAAATTTATGTAACATCCATTGGCAGATTAATGAGTATAAATCTACATTAATCCCTCCATGGTTGAGGCAGCCTATAAATAGGCATATGCATTTGAGCATTTTCACAGACTTTTTTCGGCCATCTCAGAGCATAATGATACTTATCTGCATACATATATTAGAATAGCTCTAGTTCTCAAACCTCGTCTAGTTCGTCGGAGCTCTCCGGTTTGCGGTGTTGCTATTATAGAGACGTAAAGTCGTTGACCTTTGGGGACGAGCCGCCAATCCGTGAATACTACCGGGGCATTTCTGGTCTTTCAGGCAGAAGGCATCTTCGGGCGACTTCTATAACAATCTGGTTTCGTTTCTAGTTTTGTTGTTTCGGTTTTTTTCTTGTATTTCTAATTTGGTTCTTGTTAGTTCAGATTCCATTTCCATTTCATTGCATTTTTTTTAATTCTGTCTCGAGTTGTAATTTCTGTTTTTTGAGTTGTAATTTTAGTTTCTAGTTGTAATTTGGTTTCCGATCGGCAAGTTATCCCGAACACGAAAATTTTTCCAGCATGAATGTCTGAGAGTGAGAGTCAGAATCGATCGGAGATCGGAGAATATGATGGCACCTTATTGGCAGAAGGTTTCTCAGATGAGTTTAGCAACAATTCTTCATCCGAGTCTCAGCTTGGCTTCCTGGTCAGAACTCGCCCGAAGACCGTGTTTAAGATCTGAGGATGAGATCTCTCAAATGCAGTCAATGGACATCCCATGGCCGGCAAAGATGAAGGACCTACCATGGGACTCTAAAGAGAGGTATTTGTTTTACAAACATTATCTTCGATCACTCAGAGGTAAATACCATGTCTCGGCCTTCCCTTTACCTTCATATCCTTCTTATCCATCTTATCCTTCTCGCTCTTTGAGTCCCATGTTGAGTCGGGAGCAGTCTCTCTCAATGACAAGCTCCGGCCAACATATGGTACTTAAAGATGGTCAGTGAGAACCAATTCTAACCCCCAAAACACTCACCACTGTAGTGTCAAGCCAAAAAAGACCAAGAACCATTTCGTTGGAGAATGAGGAAGAAGAGGAAGATGCCGACGCACTTATTAGATGGTCGAAGAAGACATTAAGGGTGGAAGATGTAGCTGGTAGTAGTCGGGCCAGGTATGAGACTACTACCATTATAGATAGTGAAGAGGAAAGTACCTCGGAGGATGAAAACGAGGATGCCCTAGTAAAAATCGAGGGCTAAGAAGAAGAAGCCTCAGTCCCTCGGAAGAGGAAGAGAAAGGGTGCTTCTGATGTACCTAAATTCAGCAAGTCGGGGCAACTAAGGAGGCGAAGGGCCATTTTGGTGATATTTCTGCCCGAGAGAACTGCCCTTTCACCGTATACTCCAAATACCGAGCCCAACGAGGACTAACTGATACCTACTTGTCCGAGTAAGGTCACTACCTCGAAAGTGGTCGAGCTTCGACGGATGTTTGGGATCCCCGAGTCTGTCAAAATATTAATCCCCGAGCCCGGACAAACCTTGTATAACCCGCTGGAGGGGTATTTAACCTTGCACGAGGCTGCCCTTGAGGCCAGATGGAAGGTGCCATTATGTGAGATGAATTCAAGTTAATCTTTAATGCCCTCAAGATGTGTCCGAGCCAATTTACTTTGAATATGCTTGGCATACTGATGTGCTTCAGAGTCATGGGCCATCGGCTCGATGTGCCGATTACCAAGAATAATTTGCTTGTGGTCTTCTGAGTGGCCACAAGTAAAAACAATCCATACTTTTATACTTGATGGCTCGGTCGTGGTATAACTTCATCCGAGGCACCATCTCTTTTTTCGGTATCCATTGGTGGAATCGGTATGTATATATTAAGAAGAAAGATGGAGATTGGGGGTGCCGACCAAATTCTATAAAGACAATCCGAGCAACCCTATCATTCGGAAGAAGAATGTCCCCTAGTGGGCCAAATAATTCAAAAACTTGGACAAAAAGTAGAACTATTTCTTCTTCAGTTTTGTAACTCAGCCAATGCCTTGGTTGGCAAAACTTACAACAACTCCAATTAAATGTCTCGACATAAACAACCTTGGTAAGTATGGCCGACTGGTTTAGTCGGCGTTTTTTTCTTCCATCTTGTATGTATAATGTGTTCCTTTTCCTTATTTTTTGCAAGTGTAAGTTACTCGGAGTATTAACTTTTTTTATCTTTGTCGGCAGATTACTGGATGGAGTTCTCAATGGACAAACTATACAACATTGCCGAGGGAAACAAAGCAGCGACCAAGGCAAAGATTGTTGGAATAATTCGGTACTTGTACGTGCATTACAAATCAAATTCTGAACTGGACTATAACAAAGAACAGAAAGAAATATTACACTTGAAACTAAAGTACAATTTTAATAAAAGGACTAAAGATCGTCCGAAGCTAGAGCTTCTGCCCGCAAGACGAGAATACACCCCGATAGTGCTCACGGTAAAGCGGCTCGTCCCCAAAGGTTAAAATGATCTGAATGTCTCGACAGTAGCAGCACCGCAAACTGAACGAGCACCTGCGAACTGGACTGGAACAAAGACTGAACTGAATATGTTATGTTATTCTCTGATGAGAATACATTGTTTTCCTGTATCTGCAATGACCAAATGAGCTGATATATATATAGCACTCTCCTTGATCAGGTGAAGAGATTCGTCGCCATTAATTCTGCCATGATGGCTGGCGGTTTCAGATGCCCAAAGGGCTCGGTTGGATGAAGAGTCATGCACAACTCAAGAGTCTTGGTATGAAGGCAACTCAAGAGTCTTGATCCATACCAAAAGGCTAGTGGGCTTACGGATGGATTTGGTCCAAAAAGATAAGCCCAAACACTAGCCCAAAGCACCAATTGTCAAGATCCAAGGCCTGGGCCTGAGCTCGTGCCCGACCCGACCCGACGGACGGTCGGTCGGTCGGGCGGGCGACGGTAGCGGCGGCGCGCACGTGTGTGTGTGTGCGCGAGGACACACTTACACACCAACCCACTTTTATTAAGCCCATATAGACAAAGACTTTAAATACAAGCCAAAACATCCATCCACAATCAATATGGGACAACTAACATTATATATATCTTGTTAGTTCCTACTCCAACATCCAACTTTAATATATAATATCTCACTCACCGGAAATCGGTTTAGAAATATTAAATATATCGCGTTCATCTACTCACGACGTAGATTAACATTCAATAAATATTTTAATTAAATAATAAATTTTTAATTAACAATATTTATTCTTAATAAATGGTTAATTACTAAACCATTTCCAACAATCCCCCACATGAGTGAGAATGCCAATGCAAAATGAATGCAAATGCATAGTTCAGTCCTCAAGAGACAATATTACATTTGGCTTGGTGGCTTGTGACCTTGAACCTATCCATGGTCAACATTATAGAGTATACTGGCAGCATGGTGGTCATGAAAATACTTGAACTAGTCCTCCATGGTGTATACCGAGACAATAATGTAGACACAATATCATCTCAATTCCGCCCGTTCTAACATTTTGTGTCCTTTTCGGCCTTGGACACCCCTTTGGATTCATAAGTGTATCAACTGAAGCGGCCCTCACTTCACACTTATATAGGTGATTCTTATTCTCAAGTATCCTACTATACTTGACCTCTCCGAGGTAATCAAGAATCATTAAAAATCATAAGACTTAACCTCACCACATGTAGGTAAACAATCACTCACTGTTCTCAGAGAATAGGTATGTCTGAGTGTTTTAACACATGGATTATTATAACTTCGTTATCCCATTCAACCAAGCTCTTGGGATCCTCCAATCTACAAGGTTGGATTTCCGCTATAATCATCCTTAAGATGTGGATTTAACAGCCATTCCCTCTAACAATTTATACATTTGATCTCGATTAATACTCTTCGTCAGCGGATCCACCAGATTATCTATTGACCTTACACAGTCAATTAAGATAATCCCACTCAAGATCAAATGACTCATGGCATTATGTCGTCGATGAATATGTCGAGACTTACCGTTATAAAACATATTTTGTGCCCGTCCAATAGCAACTTGGCTATCACAGTGTATCAACACATACGGCACAGATCTCGTCCAACATGGAATATCCTCGAGGAAAATTTTAAGCCATTCAGCTTCTTCACCAGCTTTATCCAAAGCTATGAATTCAGATTCCATGGTAGACCTAGCAATACAAGTTTGTTTCTTGGACTTCCAAGATACAACACTACCTCCAATAGTGAACACATATCCACTCGTAGAAAATGAGTCTTTCGATTCAGATATCCAATTAGCATCACAATACCCTTCAAGTACAGCAGGCTCTCTTGAATAATGAATCGCAAAGTTCTGAGTATATTTTAAATAACTCAGTACTCGTTCTAGAGCCCTCCAATGTTCTTTACTTGGATTAGCTGTGTAGCTACTCAACTTGTGAACCGAGCATGCTATATCAGGCTGGGTACAATTTGACAGATACATCAAACTCCTAATGATCTTAGCATATTAATCTTGACCCACAGGTTCATCCTTATGATTAGTCAGATGAACATTCGGTTCCCAAGGAGTCTTAGCAATGGGTTTATCAAAAGCGTTGAATTTCCTTAACACTTTCTCAACATAATGAGATTGCGTCAAAGCAATTCCGTTAGGCGTTTTCAGAATCTTAATTCCAAGAATAGTATCACCCAAACTCATATCTTTCATGCTAAAATTCTTACTTAGCATTCGTTTCGTTTCACCAATCACACGAGAGTTTCTACCCATTATCAAAATGTCATCTACATATAGACAAACAATAACGTAATTGTCACCCGTTTTCTTAACATAGACAAATTTGTCACTCTCGTTGATATTGAAACCATTTGACAACATCACTTCATCAAATTTCAAATTCCACCGCAGAGGCACTTGTTTCAAACCATATAAAGACCGTTGTAGTTTGCATACCATGTGCTCTTTCCCAGGTACTACAAACCCTTCCGGTTGTTTCATATAGATTTCATCATCGAGCTCCCCATACAAAAATGCAGTCTTAACATCCATTTGATGAATCTCGAGATTGCGTAAAGCAGCAATAGCGAGTAGCACCCTAATAGAAGTAAGTCTTGTCACGGGCGAGTAGGTATCAAAGAAATCATAACCAGCTTTTTGTCTAAATCCTTGAACTACAAGTCGGGCCTTATATTTGTCAATAGTACCATCAGACTTGTACTTCTTCTTTAAGATCCATTTGCATCCTAAAGCCTTACAACCCTATGGTAGTTCAACTAACACCCAAGTATGATTCAACATAATAGACTTAATCTCAATGTTTATTGCCTCTTTCCAGAAAGCCGCATCTGGACCGGATAAAGCCTCTTTTATAGATATCGGTTCACCGTCTAACATTAAAATGACGTAGTCTGGTCCATATATCTTTACTTTCCGTACTCTAGTACCTCGTCTAGGTTCTACATTGACTGATGTCGGCCTAGGTTGCTTTCTGTTTGGTCGTTCAGATAACACCGGATTCGAGCTTGAGGCTTCATTTTCATCTATGGTTTCATAACACATAGGCTCATCTACAAGTTTAGAACTTGTAGCTTCATCATCAACTCCTTTGCTAGAGTTAGGATCAACCTTATTCTTATAAGGATAGATATTTTCAAAGAATACAGCATTTCTTGATTCAATCGTTGTATTTACATGAATGTCGGTATCTCTGATTTGTGTACAACAAACCTGTAAGCGCTGTTATTAAGTGCATAACCAATAAAGATACAATCGATCGTCTTAAGACCAATTTTAACTTGTTTAGGTAGAGGCACCTCAACTTTCGCCAAACACCCCCACACTTTGAGATATTTGTATGATGGTTTTCTTCCTTTCACAGCTCATAAGGAGTAACATCCTTACCTTTGCATGGAAATTTGTTCAACATATAGTTGGCTGTCAAGACATCTCCCCCCTACATGTTCTGGGGCAACCCTGAACTAATTAATAAGGCATTCATCATATCTTTAAGTGTTCGATTCATACGTTCAGCAATGCCATTAGATTGTGGTGCATATGGAGCCGTGGTTTGATGAATTATACTACTTTTGTTGCATAATTCCTCAAATGGAGCTACATATTCACCTCCTCTATCACTTCGAACCATCTTAATTCGACAGCCTAATTGATTCTCTGCTTCATTCTTGAAGTTCTTAAAGGCTTCAATAGCCCCATCTTTACTTTTCAAAAGATAAAGATAACATTATCTTGTGCAGTCATCGATAAAAGTGATAAAGTACTTCTTACTACCTCTAGTTTGCACAAATCTTAAATCACACACGTCTGTGTGAATTAATTCAAGGGGTTTTGTATTCCGTTTTACCAAATGAAACAGTAGCTTCATCATTTTTGCCTCAACACAAATTTCACATTTGTTTTGATTTTTGATTTCATTTAATTTTAGCAAATCCAAGTTTACTAATCTTTTTATAGTATTTAGATTCACATGACCTAATCTACAATGCCATAAATTTGAGCACTCAAGTAAATAAGCAGAAGTAGTAGCGTTATTATTAGCAACTGCCTTTAGAGGCTTACAAGTACGAACGCTAAGTTTGAACATGTCCTCGGCAATATGACCTTTCCTGAGAGTCTTTCCAAACTTGCGTGTTATCATAAAATCACTACGGAGGTCTACATCAAATTTAGCTCTAACTAATTTGACACCAGACACCAAGTTCTTGCGGATTGCCGGAGCATGCAGCACATCCTTTAGAGTTATCTCCACACTAGAGGTGAATTGAAGCACAATAGTCCCAATTCCAAGAACTGGAGAGGTACGATCACTTGCCTCTGTGATGAAGCGGTCTTGAATCTCCTTGTAATAGGAAAGAAAATCAAACACAATTGGAGAACTGAATTCCTTCGTTCTCTGGTTTCTGCTTTGCTCCTAGGTCTTTCTCCTCTTCTCCTTCGATACCCTTATTTTCTGACCTTCAATGCCTTTTTATAACTTTTCTTCCGCCTCCAAAATGCGTCCGAAAATTAGGTCGAAAATGGACTTCAGAACAGCCGAAATCGCGGGCTGCAGTCACAAATCCCGCGCTGGGGGCCGCGGCCCGGCTTAAGTGTGCCTCGGCCCCAGTTGTTCAGCGCGCTGTGCCTGGGTGCCTTTTTCTTTACGGGATGCGGCTCATCATCTTCGTGCCGCGTCCCTCGGTACAGTGTGTACCGCGCCTTGCTAGTGTCCAGCGTGTGCCGCGGCTCAGTCTCTGTGTGCCGCGGCCCCTGACCAAAAAAATGTCGTTTTGGCCCGTTTTCTTTGTTTAAGCTTCAGAACTCCAATTTCCTTCAAAACATATAAATATAATGCATTAAAAGCTCATTTATGCAGATTTAGACTTAAAATGGATATAGAATAATGATAATTAAGCGCATAAAAATACATTTAACAGATATGCAAGCTCTCCAACTCTCTCTAAGATTTCGAATGGTCCAATATATCTCGGACTAAGTTTACCCTTCCGTCCGAAGCGGTAAACTCCCCGTGTCGATGACTCCTTAAGCAAAACATGGTCTCCCACCTTAAACTCCAACGGCCGGCGACGCGTATCGGCATAAGACTCTGTCGACTCTGGGCTGTCAACATCCTATCGCGAATCAGAGCAATCTTCTCTCTCGTCTCAACTACCATATCGGGCTCGGTGCCAATTAGCTCGGATGCATCATCCCAACACAACGGCGATCTGCACTTCCTCCCATACAATGCCTCAAATAGTGCCATTTTGATCGAGACGTGCCAACTATTGTTGTACGTGAACTCGATCAATGGCAAGTGCGACTCTCAATCATCCTTCCAGCCACAGGCTCTCAACATATCCTCTAGCGTCTGTATCATCCGCTCTGACTACCCGTCTGTCTGAGGGTGGTAGGATGTACTGAGTCTCAACTCAGTCCCCAAGGCTCGATGAACGGGCTGCCAAAATATAACACCCCCAATCCGCTCAGGGATATTACACGCCGTAGAACCTTTCCTCAAGGATCTACCAGGCTGGTAACAACAAACGAACAACTCGAAAATGCCTTTAAGTCTAAAATAACTCAGTAGACCGATTTGGTCTTTCAATAAATACATACAACTCTAACACTTTACATGCCCACGCAGGGGTCGAGTACAAAATGCTCCCGTACAACGGGGAAAAATACTGCAGCGGAAATAAAATACAACTAAACCAATACGACATCAACAGGTCCTCGTGTGATTAGTATCGTTCATCTTTCATCATCCTTCATGCCGACCCTGTGCTCTGCTCCAAAACCTGAATGCAATACAGACATCCACCCCCCGAATACTCGGGGGTTAGCAAAACTCCACTGTTTTGCTAGTGCAAGTATAAAATACGAAAACGAGCCATACATATCATACTCCACGGAACATGTTAATCATAAACATACTTCCCGAGGTAAATCACTTAATCAAAACAGTTAAATCGAAAGATAGGGGTAAACCCGATATACATCTTGTGAAAATATTTTACGATCTCGGGAGTTTTGAAAATATTTGGGATTTTAAGAATTCTCAAACCTTTCAAAACATTTAGGGACACAGCCCAAAAGTCATTTTCCCAAAACATAAATTCGATAACAACAAATGGGGTCCACGACCCGATCATACCATAACAACCTGTTTCCACAGATTATTCGCGTCCCGTGCTAGCAAGCCACGGACCTCAGATGCTCCCGTAGAACAAACCTGAGTGAATAACCCACAGGGAAACTATATCAAATCACATGTCACCGTAACCGCAGTCACGTGACTACAAGCACATATACGTACATAATCAAACCACAACCATAAGTTATCCCGTCATCGCGCTAACAAGCCACGAACCTCGGAGTCCCCGCAAGACATACCCGATGATAACCCCACAAGTTATCTCGGCATCGGGCTAACAAGCCACGAACCTCGGAGTCCCCGCAAGACATACCCGGATTGGATAACCCTACGGTCACGCCCGACCCATACTAGCAAGTATGGATCCCGGAGATTCAACAATCCTACCCGGAGGCACATCACATACATCAAGCACACAACAATAATCACTTATCAAGCCAAACAACATTAAGTATCACAACCTCCTTTCAAGGAGTAACAACTAATATCACACACATTACGTTCTTACCGAACAAGTACACAATAACAATACGTAACCCCCGACAAAGGATTACGGTCTATCAAACTCACTCGAAGTGATCATATTATCTTTAAACATACAAAACCAACACACATATTCCGAGAACACATATTCACGAAGTATACGAATTATCGTTGAAAGACAACATTTATCGAGGACATACCGATCCCTTTTTACGTTCATTAAACATTTGGATTTCGTATAAAAATCATTTATCAACAATTATGCCTATGAAACATGAAACGTATGGGCAAGATACTTGCCTCAAAATTGGTACGCAAGTATTCCGACGAACACGGCTCAACCGAAAAGCTTCGAAACGCCCGATGCTATCGAAAAGGAAGACGACAACGAACGGAAGGGTTCAACTCGGTTTCTTCGTAAGAAATTCGACCCTAACATCATATAATTAATAAATAAATGATCATACGATGAGGAATAATCGTAGAACGCCCGAAAACCCCTCTAAGACATTTTACCGGACACCTTCAAGGCGTCGATCAAGAACTCGACCAAAACAACGAATCGATACGATCCAACCATGGAATAACAAGGGAAAAGATATAAAACATCTAAATAATCATCAATCCATCACAATCCTAAGTTAAATCGGATTAATCGGACGAAAACAACCAAAATACCCAAATTCCCCAAAACTAGATTTGTAGAAAATCTGACCTGATTCGGTAGATCGGAGGATGTTATAGGATGGATGATTGATGATTTGAACTCCAAGACTTCATGGATTTATTGTCCAACAACATATCTCCATGATGAACTAATCTCCAGCCGCGGAAGGGAAGAAAATGAGTGAGAAATGGCTGAAGAAAAACGCTGCCAGGCCTTAAATAGGCTGACTGCCGGCCGGGTTACGTACGTAACCGGCCAAGGCTTACGTACGTAACCGAGTCACTGCCCCAAAACTGCCGGCCCGTTACGTACGTTACCGGCCAGGCCCTTACGTACGTAACCGGCCTTACGTACGTAACGGCCGAGCACTACCGCACGTTACTCGGCCAGGGCTGGCCTGGCCCCAGCATGCCCGGCCATGACTCGGCCGGGACCAACTCCGACGGCCCGAACGACCCCGAAACCCGAACCTGAGTACGAATCGAAGATACGGTTACGAAGTACTCGCAAAGACGAATCCGAGCACTAAGAGAACACACGATTTCGACCACCCGAAGGCTCGGAATTCGACAACGGAAAGTAATTACCCCAAACTTTGGGAAATTACGAAAATGGCCCAAAACGCCCGTAATACACGATACATGATCGAAACACCAAGACGAAGCTTGCAACATGAATAATAACATTAAATGAACTTACGAGAAAGTCGAAACAACAGTTTCGGACGAGATTCGCAAGAATCGAACTCAAGTGCGGAAAAACCACTAAAAAGCACGGAACTCAACAAAACGACATTGAAACGAGTTCGGATGACAAAAAGTGCAGATTTAATCATTCTCGGAATGACGAAACGGTCATGAGCGAGTCGTCAAAACGGACTTCCGCCGAAAAAAAAGAAATTACCGGAAATCGAAATTACGGGTATTACATTCTACCCTTCTTAAAAGAAGTTTCGTCCCGAAACTTAAAACAAGTAGGGAGAAGAAATATCCCGTCAGGAAAAACTCAACGAGATACACAAGAAGTGCGTAACTAACGCCCAACGGCGAAACGTTACAAACAACGGAAAGGAATATACGGCGTGAAAACACGCTCCACGACGACCAACACAACGTCGCCGTTAGGGATATAATAGAACCAACAAGTGACAAGCGTCATCGAATGGATAATACAATCAAGTCAATTATCCGAACAATCACAAAACACAACGAACGAAAATCAATACGATTGACCAACCCAACGGTACATCAATCAAAACGCGAGTCAATCGCTGAACAAATACGGAATTCCACCGCTCAAGGGTTGGAAGATCGAAAACGAGACTAATTTCCCGAACTTAAGGGAATTAGAAAGGAACCTGAACGCTCAACAATCACGAAACGAGAACAAAAACCGAACAAACAAACGATTGAAACAACAAAAATCGAACAATCATGTCCGAAATACGAAGGATAATAAAATTCAAACAACAACTCCAAGGTTCACATCTCAACTCGAGACAATATATGATCCGGTGAAAACAACAGGATGTGCATTCATATAAGATCCACAGGAAAGGGAATAGCAATAGAAAAGTCACAACGACAAATGAGTTATTCCGAAATAATACCACACTCGTCCGATCAACAAAAGCAAGGGGCAGGACAAGCTCAGAAATGTCAACGAACATAAACGAGTCGACAGAGTCGAAAACACAAGAGTTCCAAATCCGATCCACTTCGAATAAAAGAACTAATAAAACCAGATGATGTCACTTCCGAACAAGGTTCACAAGAATCGAACCGAACTCGAAAAAGTCACAGCGATAACCAGATCGACCCACAACAAGATCACAGTTCGTTCGAACGATGAAACCGGAATACAGAACAAGTTCAGAAAGTATCAACGAACACGAGCGAGCCGATAGAATTGAGAAAGAGAAAGTGCAGGAGCCAAAAATAATACGGGTATTATATTCGACCTCTTCTAAAAGAAGTGTCGTTCCCGAAACTCACAACACGAAATCAAGGTGACAACACAACAAGCAACCGACAGAAACATCCTTCAAAGGCCTCTCAAAGCCGATTCTGATGACTGTGCTAAGCGCGAACTCCGGAAGTCTCGGTAACCAATTCGCAAAACTGAACTCTGTGTCCCTCGAGTCCACACTTGAAATGTGTTACCGACGAGAAGGACAATTTACATGTGCATGCCCCCGGCACAATACGTTCGAAATGCCTCGGCTCGGCATATCGAAAATACAGATGCTAGATACAATGGAACATAACACCGCAAAACAACATACCAGAGATGCCAACTCAGCATAACATATCAACGTATACAAAAATCACAACAACAGCATCGTTCGACGATTACAACGGCCCGAACGATAGCCAGCACACAATCATAAACATCATGAAACAATCACACATGTACACAAACGTACAAACCCAAGCTTCGACAGCTCACACTCGTGCGACAACACGCAAATCACCACAAGGTGACAATTAGTAATTACCAGTCCACACCTCTCACAGAGGGCTAGTACAACAAATGCGTGGCAATGCCTCGACGTTCATGCCACCAATTCGATCATACTCAGGAGCAACCATCATAACGACAAAGCAAACATCATACATACATTCCCAAACGCAAACGGGAATTGATAGGTTTTTAAAAAAAATAAAAACCACCTTTTGAAAATAATTTAGAAAAACACCGGTTGATCTTGAGTATCACCTTTCAAAAAAAGTACAAACGTGAAACATCGTTATCGAGACTTTGGAAAACCATTTCGCATTTGAACAAAAATGAGGACACCTTCTCTTAGTGAAAAAAACTTTCAGAATATTCGACCCTCGGGTCTAAGTAAAAGTGTTTATAAAATATTGAAAATATCTCAAAACATTTTGGGTCCTCGAGGTAGAAGAATTTTGAAACATATTGTGGCACCTTGGATGTACCACGAGAAAATTCATTTTGAAAGCACGTCTCGAAATTTATTTTCTAAGATACTCAAGTTTTTCAAGGATAATTCAATGGGCTAGAATGCCAAAAAATTTCAGGTAATTACACGGAACATTATAGCGCTGTGGGTCCCGCGCTGGAATCCACCAGGATAAAAACCATTTACAAAAACGCCAAAAAGGCCGATGACGGTAATATTTCAAAAACTTACAAAATCCATTTACGGAATACTAAATACCGTCATAAGAATTTCGCCAAAATGATTAAGGCCATAATGCCAAAAACTCGGTTAAGGTAATCGGTTTTTGAAATAAAACTCAGTCGGTAAAATACCGAAAGCCATTACAAAAGAACTCACGCAGCGGATAAAATAAATACAGTCCAACATGCACAATCCAGCAACATTACTCCTCATATGAAAGAAATATGAGAGTCAAATAACCACATATCACGAAATCAAAATCCATAAGAGGATTACATCACTTAACAAATAATCATAAAAATAGCTCGTGTCACACGAGGCACAACACAAAGAAGGGAGACTTACATCCACAGGTCGCACGAAGATGATGATCGCCCACGATACTAATCACGACCAACAAACTCAGACGACGCGTCGCGACACAACTCAGTCAGATAAAATCCGACGAAACAAGACTCAAACAACACGACTTGACCCGACAGTCTAGGTTTCCACAACCTAAGCTCTGATACCATTTATGTAACACCCCCAATCCGCTCAGGGATATTACACGCCGTAGAACCTTTCCTCAAGGATCTACCAGGCTGGTAACAACAAACGAACAACTCGACAATGCCTTTAAGGCTAAAATAACTCAGTAGACCGATTTGGTCTTTCAATAAATACATACAACTCTAACACTTTACATGCCCACGCAGGGGTCGAGTACAAAATGCTCCCGTACAACGGGGAAAAATACTGCAGCGGAAATAAAATACAACTAAACCAATACGACATCAACAGGTCCTCGTGTGATTAGTATCGTTCATCTTTCATCATCCTTCATGCCGACCCTGTGCTCTGCTCCAAAACCTGAATGCAATACAGACATCCACCCCCCGAATACTCGGGGGTTAACAAAACTCCACTGTTTTGCTAGTGCAAGTATAAAATACGAAAACGAGCCATACATATCATACTCCACGGAGCATGTTAATCATAAACATACTTCCCGAGGTAAATCACTTAATCAAAACGGTTAAATCGAAAGATAGGGGTAAACCCGATATACATCTTGTGAAAATATTTTACGATCTCGGGAGTTTTGAAAACATTTGGGATTTTAAGAATTCTCAAACCTTTCAAAACATTTAGGGACACAGCCCAAAAGTCATTTTCCCAAAACATAAATTCGATAACAACAAATGGGGTCCACGACCTGATCATACCATAACAACCTGTTTCCACAGATTATTCGCGTCCCGTGCTAGCAAGCCACGGACCTCAGATGCTCCCGTAGAACAAACCCGAGTGAATAACCCACAGGGAAACTATATCAAATCACATGTCACCGTAACCGCAGTCACGTGACTACAAGCACATATACGTACATAATCAAACCACAACCATAAGTTATCCCGGCATCGCGCTAACAAGCCACGAACCCTGAGTCGAGTCCCGCAAGACATACCCGATGATAACCCCACAAGTTATCTCGGCATCGGGCTAACAAGCCACGAACCTCGGAGTCCCCGCAAGACATACCCGGATTGGATAACCCTACGGTCACGCCCGACCCATACTAGCAAGTATGGATCCCGGAGATTCAACAATCCTACCCGGAGGCACATCACATACATCAAGCACACAACAATAATCACTTATAAGCCAAACAACATTAAGTATCACAACCTCCTTTCAAGGAGTAACAACTAATATCACACACATTACATTCTTACCGAACAAGTACACAATAACAATACGTAACCCCCGGCAAAGGATTACGGTCTATCAAACTCACTCGAAGTGATCATATTATCTTTAAACATACAAAACCAACACACATATTCCGAGAACACATATTCACGAAGTATACGAATTATCGTTGAAAGACAACATTTATCGAGGACATACCGATCCCTTTTTACGTTCATTAAACATTTGGATTTCGTATAAAAATCATTTATCAACAATTATGCCTATGAAACATGAAACGTATGGGCAAGATACTTGCCTCAAAATCGGTACGCAAGTATTCCGACGAACACGGCTCAACCGGAAAGCTTCGAAACGCCCGATGCAATCGAAAAGGAAGACGACAACGAACGAAAGGGTTCAACTCGGTTTCTTCGTAAGAAATTCGACCCTAACATCATATAATTAATAAATAAATGATCATACGATGAGGAATAATCGTAGAACGCCCGAAAACCCCTCTAAGACATTTTACCGGACACCTTCAAGGCGTCGATCAAGAACTCGACCAAAACAACGAATCGATACGATCCAACCATGGAATAACAAGGGAAAAGATATAAAACATCTAAATAATCATCAATACATCACAATCCTAAGTTAAATCGGATTAATCGGACGAAAACAACCAAAATACCCAAATTCCCCAAAACTAGATTTCTAGGAAATCTGACCTGATTCGGTAGATCGGAGGATGTTATAGGATGGATGATTGATGATTTGAACTCCAAGACTTCATGGATTTATTGTCCAACAACATATCTCCATGATGAACTAATCTCCAGCTGCGGAAGGGAAGAAAATGAGTGAGAAATGGCTGAAGAAAAACGCTGCCAGGCCTTAAATAGGCTGACTGTCGGCCGGGTTACGTACGTAACCGGCCAAGGCTTACGTACGTAACCGAGTCACTGCCCCAAAACTGCCGGCCCGTTACGTACGTTACCGGCCAGGCCCTTACGTACGTAACCGGCCTTACATACGTAACGGCCGAGCACTACCGCACGTTACTCGGCCAGGGCTGGCATGGCCCCAGCATGCCCGACCATGACTCGGCCGGGACCAACTCCGACGGCCCGAACGACCCCGAAACCCGAACCTGAGTACGAATCGAAGATACGGTTACGAAGTACTCGCAAAGACGAATCCGAGCACTAAGAGAACACACGATTTCGACCACCCGAAGGCTCGGAATTCGACAACGGAAAGTAATTACCCCAAACTTTGGGAAATTACGAAAATGGCCCAAAACGCCCGTAATACACGATACATGATCGAAACACCAAGACGAAGCTTGCAACATGAATAATAACATTAAATGAACTTACGAGAAAGTCGAAACAACAGTTTCGGACGAGATTCGCAAGAATCGAACTCAAGTGCGGAAAAACTGCTAAAAAGCACGGAACTCAACAAAACGACACTGAAACGAGTTCGGATGACAAAAAGTGCAGATTTAATCATTCTCGGAATGACGAAACGGTCATGAGCGAGTCGTCAAAACGGACTTCCACCGAAAAAAAAGAAATTACCGGAAATCGAAATTACGGGTATTACATTCTACCCTTCTTAAAAGAAGTTTCGTCCCGAAACTTAAAACAAGTAGGGAGAAGAAATATCCCGTCAGGAAAAACTCAACGAGATACACAAGAAGTGCGTAACTAACGCCCAACGGCGAAACGTTACAAACAACGCAAAGGAATATACGGCGTGAAAACACGCTCCACGACGACCAACACAACGTCGCCGTTAGGGATATAATAGAACCAACAAGTGACAAGCGTCATCAAATGGATAATACAATCAAGTCAATTATCCGAACAATCACAAAACACAACGAACGAAAATCAATACGATTGACCAACCCAACGGTACATCAATCAAAACGCGAGCCAATCGCTGAACAAATACGGAATTCCACCGCTCAAGGGTTGGAAGATCGAAAACGAGACTAATTTCCCGAACTTAAGGGAATTAGAAAGGAACCTGAACGCTCAACAATCACGAAACGAGAACAAAAACCGAACAAACAAACGATCGAAACAGCAAAAATCGAACAATCATGTCCGAAATACGAAGGATAATAAAATTCAAACAACAACTGCAAGGTTCACATCTCGACTCGAGACAATATATGATCCGGTGAAAACAACAGGATGTGCATTCATATAAGATCCACATGAAAGGGAATAGCAATAGAAAAGTCACAACGACAAATGAGTTATTCCGAAATAATACCACACTCGTCCGATCAACAAAAGCAAGGGGCAGGACAAGCTCAGAAATGTCAACGAACATAAACGAGTCGACAGAGTCGAAAACACAAGAGTTCCAAATCCGATCCACTTCGAATAAAAGAACTAATAAAACCAGATGATGTCACTTCCGAACAAGGTTCACAAGAATCGAACCGAACTCGAAAAAGTCACAGCGATAACCAGATCGACCCACAACAAGATCACAGTTCGTTCGAACGATGAAACCGGAATACAGAACAAGTTCAGAAAGTATCAACGAACACGAGCGAGCCGATAGAATTGAGAAAGAGAAAATGCAGGAGCCAAAAATAATACGGGTATTATATTCGACCTCTTCTAAAAGAAGTGTCGTTCCCGAAACTCACAACACGAAATCAAGGTGACAACACAACAAGCAACCGACAGAAACATCCTTCAAAGGCCTCTCAAAGCCGATTCTGATGACTGTGCTAAGCGCGAACTCCGGAAGTCTCGGTAACCAATTCGCAAAACTGAACTCTGTGTCCCTCGAGTCCACACTTGAAATGTGTTACCGACGAGAAGGACAATTTACATGTGCATGCCCCCGGCACAATACGTTCGAAATGCCTCGGCTCGGAATATCGAAAATACAGATGCTAGATACAATGGAACATAACACCGCAAAACAACATACCAGAGATGCCAACTCAGCATAACATATCAACGTATACAAAAATCACAACAACAGCATCGTTCGACGATTACAACGGCCCGAACGATAGCCAGCACACAATCATAAACATCATGAAACAATCACACATGTACACAAACGTACAAACCCAAGCTTCGACAGCTCACACTCGTGCGACAACACGCAAATCACCACGAGGTGACAATTAGTAATTACCAGTCCACACCTCTCACAGAGGGCTAGTACAACAAATGCGTGGCAATGCCTCGACGTTCATGCCACCAATTCGATCATACTCAGGAGCAACCATCATAACGACAAAGCAAACATCATACATACATTCCCAAACGCAAACGGGAATTGATAGGTTTTTAAAAAAAATGAAAACCACCTTTTGAAAATAATTTAGAAAAACACCGGTTGATATTGAGTATCACCTTTCAAAAAAAGTACAAACGTGAAACATCGTTATCGAGACTTTGGAAAACCATTTCGCATTTGAACAAAAATGAGGACACCTTCTCTTAGTGAAAAAAACTTTCAGAATATTCGACCCTCGGGTCTAAGTAAAAGTGTTTATAAAATATTAAAAATATCTCAAAACATTTTGGGTCCTCGAGGTAGAAGAATTTTGAAACATATTGTGGCACCTTGGATGTACCACGAGAAAATTCATTTTGAAAGCACGTCTCGAAATTTATTTTCTAAGATACTCAAGTTTTTCAAGGATAATTCAATGGGCTAGAATGCCAAAAAATTTCAGGTAATTACACGGAACATTATAGCGCTGTGGGTCCCGCGCCGGAATCCACCAGGATAAAAACCATTTACAAAAACGCCAAAAAGGCCGATGACGGTAATATTTCAAAAACTTACAAAATCCATTTACAGAATACTAAATACCGTCATAAGAATTTCGCCAAAATGATCAAGGCCATAATGCCAAAAACTCGGTTAAGGTAATCGGTTTTTGAAATAAAACTCAGTCGGTAAAATACCGAAAGCCATTACAAAAGAACTCACGCAGCGGATAAAATAAATACAGTCCAACATGCACAATCCAGCAACATTACTCCTCATATGAACGAAATATGAGAGTCAAATAACCACATATCACGAAATCAAAATCCATAAGAGGATTCCGTCACTTAACAAATAATCATAAAAATAGCTCGTGTCACACGAGGCACAACACAAAGAAGGGAGACTTACATCCACAGGTCGCACGAAGATGATGATCGCCCACGATACTAATCACGACCAACAAACTCAGACGACGCGTCGCGACACAACTCAGTCAGATAAAATCCGACGAAACAAGACTCAAACAACACGACTTGACCCGACAGTCTAGGTTTCCACAACCTAAGCTCTGATACCATTTATGTAACACCCCCAATCCGCTCAGGGATATTACACGCCGTAGAACCTTTCCTCAAGGATCTACCAGGCTGGTAACAACAAACGAACAACTCGACAATGCCTTTAAGGCTAAAATAACTCAGTAGACCGATTTGGTCTTTCAATAAATACATACAACTCTAACACTTTACATGCCCACGCAGGGGTCGAGTACAAAATGCTCCCGTACAACGGGGAAAAATACTGCAGCGGAAATAAAATACAACTAAACCAATACGACATCAACAGGTCCTCGTGTGATTAGTATCGTTCATCTTTCATCATCCTTCATGCCGACCCTGTGCTCTGCTCCAAAACCTGAATGCAATACAGACATCCACCCCCCGAATACTCGGGGGTTAGCAAAACTCCACTGTTTTGCTAGTGCAAGTATAAAATACGAAAACGAGCCATACATATCATACTCCACGGAACATGTTAATCATAAACATACTTCCCGAGGTAAATAACTTAATCAAAACGGTTAAATCGAAAGATAGGGGTAAACCCGATATACATCTTGTGAAAATATTTTACGATCTCGGGAGTTTTGAAAACATTTGGGATTTTAAGAATTCTCAAACCTTTCAAAACATTTAGGGACACAGCCCAAAAGTCATTTTCCCAAAACATAAATTCGATAACAACAAATGGGGTCCACGACCCGATCATACCATAACAACCTGTTTCCATAGATTATTCGCGTCCCGTGCTAGCAAGCCACGGACCTCAGATGCTCCCGTAGAACAAACCCGAGTGAATAACCCACAGGGAAACTATATCAAATCACATGTCACCGTAACCGCAGTCACGTGACTACAAGCACATATACGTACATAATCAAACCACAACCATAAGTTATCCCGGCATCGCGCTAACAAGCCACGAACCTCGGAGTCCCCGCAAGACATACCCGATGATAACCCCACAAGTTATCTCGGCATCGGGCTAACAAGCCACGAACCTCGGAGTCCCCGCAAGACATACCCGGATTAGATAACCCTACGGTCACGCCCTGTAATATCCGCATTTTTCTTTCCCTTGTATTTTCTTTTTCGGTGTATTTCTCGGTCGTAGTGACCCTCGTGTACCTTACAGTGTATCTTTCCCGTCATCTATTGATCTGATTCTCGTTATTGTTGTTCGGAACCGCTGTTTCGGGGTTGCCGTGGATCCATTCTATGTTTTGATGCATAGTGAGATGTTCCGTTTGATGTTTTGTCCATATTATGGTGTTTTGGACCGTTTATATTCTGTACCTAGCGCACGCTAATTTTTGTGCATAGCGCACGCTAGAAGTCCCTTTGTAGCGCACGCTACGTTTACTTAAATGGCGCGCTAGCGAGTTAGCCACAGGGTGGCGATTCTGTTCGACCCTGCGGACTATCGGATTAGCGCACGCTACCTTGTCTAGCGCATGCTAATGTCGGGAGACTAGCGCTCGTTATGTTGTTCGGTAGCGCGCTAGCGCTGGTGTATCGATCTTGGGCGATTTACTTGAACCGGTCGAGTGCCGATTAGCGCACGCTACGCTTGTATGGTAGCGCACGCTAACGGATCAGTGAGTCTGGGCGGTTGCCACCGACTCGGCGATGCCGAGTGTAGCGCACGCTATTGGTCGATAGCGCGCGCTACCGATAGGTTATTAGCGCACGCTACATTTGGAGTAGCGCACGCTAACGGCCAGAAGTCTGGCTACTGGACTGGACGCTAACTGTTTGGCCTGTATTTTTTATCCCGTTAGCGCACGCTAACCTTGAGGATTAGCGCGTGCTAACACTCCCTGGCTATATAAACCAGGGAGTTGACCGAGATAATCATAATTTCTCATTTCTTCCTCTCTCCGCGGCGAAGGCGATTCTGGGGCGATTTTCTTGGCGATTTCTTCCTCCAATCATCTCATCCAACATCTTTCTTGAGTTCTTGGAGTAATACAACAACTTCAACACGAATCTTTCATCCCAATCCACGGTAAATCTCTTAGAACCCTACTTTTCGATAATTTGGGGGTTTTGGGATTTTCTTCCGATCCGTTCCGTTTTGTTGGTGGATTCATGATGAATATGATTAATCTTGTTGGTATAATTAGTTTTCCTACGGATTCATGGTATATTTTCATGGTTTTGCGAAATCGAGAGGGTTTGGTTGTGGTCCGCCCTCGTTGTTATTTTTGTCGAATATACATGAATCGTAGGCGGGTTTTCGGGTGTATTCCATTCCGTAATCGTTTGGGAGTGGTTGTGATTGTTTTATTCAAATCGTTAGGTTCATTCGTCGGTTCCTCGCGGTCGTGCTTGATTCTTCCGTTCCGTTCGTGTCACCGTCTATTAATCGAGGCAAGTATCCTTATGAACTTACGATCTTGACATAGTAGTTTTGTATGAGAATTGTGTGTGTGTGTATACTCACTACGGGTTAGATCCGACGGGGTCTCGATAGGGATCCACGAAGCTGTGGAACCGCGAGTTGCTTTTAACCACTACGGGTTAGATCCGACGGGGTCTCGGTAGGGATCCACGAAGCTGTGGGTCCGCGGTTAATTGTGGTGCATTTTACAAATGTGGTTTGATTATTGGCATTTCCGGAAATGAGTGTTTTGGAACTATGCTTTTCTTGATTGCATGCATTTACTATATGTGTAAGATGTAAGTTGTTCATATGGTTACTTGTACTAGCGTAATTGCTAACCCCTCTGGGGACCCGTTTTGGGGGAAATTCGTTTTATGAATTTCAGGTCAGGTTCATCGAGATGAGCGGGTGCTGGACCAGTACACGGATGATGGCCGTGCGTGATGATTGTGCACGAGTGACGTCCTAGTGTCTTTTATCTTTTCATCTTTTGTGGATTTTGAACTAATAGTAGTACTCGAGTACTTAAGAGTTCTTGTTCGTCCGGATTGTATTGTTGTCTATTATGTTTGTGTTGGATGATGGTGTTATGTTTGACCGGTTGAACCGGGTGGATTATTCTGTTTTGCGTCTTTATGATGAGGTGTTATTTTTGTCGTTTCTGTGAGTCGTTGAGTATGATGTTGTTCAGCCTGGTGGGTCCCATATAGGGATTCACGGCGCTGTAATATACCTCGAATATCTTGGGGGTGTTACAGAAAATGGTATCAGAGCACTAGGTTTATGGATACCTAGGCTTGTCGGTTTATTGGGTCTTGTTGTATTTTGTTTTGCACATCATCATCACGCTGCCATGATTCCGGTACTACCAGTGCCCGTAAGTTTTCTTTCCTCTGTTCCTTATACTCTTGTATCGTACCTCTAGTTCTCGATTTGCGATCGTTCTT
This sequence comes from Orobanche coerulescens, assembly GCA_033398695.1. Taxonomy (NCBI): domain Eukaryota; kingdom Viridiplantae; phylum Streptophyta; class Magnoliopsida; order Lamiales; family Orobanchaceae; genus Orobanche; species Orobanche coerulescens. The sequence goes on along the minus strand of CM065815.1, from coordinate 3,378,452 downwards.
TTCTTGTACTTACCATAGTATGGCTTTTGCTACTTATTTAACTCCAGTATGGATGCTGGAAGAGGTCGTGGTCGTGGTCGCGGTCGTGGTCGTGGACGCGGCCGGGGACGTGGGGCAGCCGGTGGGGCGGCCACGTCACGCTTCTTGAGCCGGCGATCTGGCGACCGTCGATCATGCTTCTTCTCAGAGCACGCCGACCTTGGTATTGCGGCCGCAGGCAAAGAAATGGTGAATCAAATGGCGGCGATAGCTCAGGCGGTTCAGAACCCGGATCCGGCCCATGCTAACCGGGGTGGAGCGGATCGTTGGCTTCAGGATGTCATCAAGATGCATCCTCCTCAGTTTTCGGGAGCTTAAGACCCGATCGGCTGGGAGGGGTGGATCAAGGAGATATCTAAAGTCTTCACTGCTACCAACTGTCCCGAGGACCGTAAGGTCCCTATTGCCCAGTACTTTCTCACTGGGGACGCTACAGATTGGTGGGAGGCCGTTGGGCCCAAGGACCATGTTGCTTCGTGGACCGAATTCCAAGAACTGATGGAGACCGAATATTGCCCGTGGCCAGTCAGACAGGCTCGGGTACATGCTTTCTATGATGCTCAACCACGGGATATCCCCATATCTCAAGCTATTGCCGATTTTAACAAGGAATTGGGTTATGTGAAGACCCAAGTTGTCGAGGAAAGCGACAAAATTTTCCATTTTTCCAGGCGGATGAAGTTGTCGATTCGGGACTATATGTCGGGGCTCGTCTGTACTACCTTGAAAGATTACTGCAGCAGGGGCCCTTGCTTACGATATGTCTGTGACGGCGAGTGAGGCGGCCCGCGAGAGTAAGAAGCGTAAGTCCACGGAATTTTTCGGCCACAAAGGTGGGGGTCGCAGAAATTTACCGCTAACTTTTCCGTGGTGGTGGCCCACTCGATCTACTGGGTTTCCCGTAGGCCGCAGTGCCCCTTCTCGAGAGGTGAAGTGCTTTAATTGTGGCAGCAGGGCCACATCGCCGTATTTGTCCGAACCCTTTGGCCGACGTGTAATCGTGTGGCCACCGGTCACAAGGCGGCTTTCTGTCCGAGAGGGAGAAAATCCTTGGTGCCCGGGCTTCCATTCCAGCGCCTAGGGAACCAAGTGTGAATCAAGGATCGTTTGCTCCTCAATCTCCGCCGAGTGCTAGTCGGGAGAGGTCGGGTCAGCCCTCTAAGGGGGAGCTTCAGTGTCGGCTCAGCCCACCCGCGTGTCTATGAGATGCGGAGAGCCGATGACCCAGCGGCTACCGTGGCGACAGGTACCGTTTATATTCTTTCTCATCCTGTCAGTGTGCTTTTCGATTCCGGTGCTACGCATTCGGTCATATCTTTGGATTGTGTGCGCCGTTTGAGTCTCGACTGTTTGATGCCTTGTGAACCCTTCATCGTTAAGCTTCCTAGCGGTGATAGGATCGTTGGTGATCAGGTGGTTCGAGACTGTTCTGTGCTTATTTGTGAGAGGACTTGGCCCTCTAATCTGATTGTTGTGGGTATCGAGGGTGAGGATTTGATTCTTGGGGATGATTGGCTCGAGCGGCATGGTGCGATCATGAACTACCGCACGAGAATCATCACTATGTTAGCCGAGGACGGCACCGAGCACTCTTTCGCGGGGCGAAAGAGGGGAAACCAGAAGTTCGTCATTAACGCCTTGAAGGCGATGAGACTCCTGCGTAAGGGGTGTACTGGCTATTGGTGCTACGCCTTGCAGGCGGAGAGTGGTGGAGTCGAGATTTCGTCGATTCCAATCGTTAGCGAGTTTCCTGATGTATTTCCTGACGAGTTACCGGGATTGCCACCGGATCGTGAGGTCGAGTTTGCTATAGAGTTAGAGCCGGGCGCGGCTCCTATTTCGAAGGCGCCCTATCGCATGGCACCTTCAGAGATGTCCGAGTTGAAGAAGCAGTTGAGTGAGCTTCTTGAGTCGGGGTATGTTCGACCGAGCGCCTCGCCTTGGGGCGCACCGGTCCTGTTCGTGCGAAAGAAGGATGGTTCACTATGTTTGTGTATCGACTATCGCGAACTAAACAAGGTGACCATCAAGATCAAGTATCCTTTGCCGAGAATTGATGACTTGTTCGACCAGTTGCAGGGAGCTACGGTATTCTCGAAGATTGATTTGAAATCGGGGTACTATCAGCTCCGGGTGAGAGAATCCGATGTGCCGAAAACAGCTTTTCGGACGAGATACGGACATTATGAGTTCGTAGTTATGCCTTTCGGGTTAACTAATGCGCCGGCGGTGTTCATGCAGTTGATGAACAAAGTCTTTATCGAGTATTTGGATAAGTGTGTCGTCGTCTTTATTGACGATATTCTTATTTATTCGCCCATCATTTGCGGGTAGTATTAGACATTTTGAGGACCGAGCAACTCTATGCAAAGTTCTCGAAATGTGAGTTCTGGCTGAAGGAAGTGATGTTTTTAGGTCACGTGATTTCAGCCGAGGGGGTTCGTGTGGATCCGCAGAAGATTGAGGCAGTGTTGGATTGGGCACCGCCCAAGAATGTGAAGGAGCTCCGTAGTTTCTTGGGTTTGGCTGGCTACTATCGTAGGTTCGTCGAGGGTTTCTCAAAACTAGCTCGGCCACTTACGCAGTTGCTCCAGAAATCCGAGAAGTTCGTCTGGAATGACGAGAGGCAGTCGAGTTTGGAGGAACTGAAGAAGCGTTTGACTTCAGCCCCGGTTTTGGCGTTGTCATGTGGCAACGAGGGTTTTGCCGTTTATAGCGATGCTTCGGGTCAGGGTCTTGGGTGCGTATTGATGCAGCACGGCAAGACCATTGCCTATGCGTCGAGACAGTTGAGGCCGTATGAGCTGAACTACCCTACTCATGATTTGGAGTTAGCGGCAGTTGTTTTTGCACTCAAGATTTGGCGTCACTATCTTTTCGGCTCTGCATGTCAGATTTTTACCGATCATAAAAGTCTGAAATACATATTTACCCAGCGGGAGTTGAATATGAGGCATAGGAGGTGGTTAGAGCTGATTAAGGATTATGACCTCGAAATCCTTTATCACCCGGGCAAGGCGAACGTCGTGGCCGACGCCTTGAGTCGGAAACCGGTCGCGTTGCGAACACTTGAGATTCTTACGTCTCAGTCTGAGCTTCGGCGGGCTTTGATCGAGTTAGATGTTGAAGTTTTGTTGCCTGGAGCCGTCAGGCAACTTCGTGCTTTAGAGATTTCGTCGTCTTTGATCGATGAAATTAAGTCAAGATTAGAGGATCCGATGATTACTCAAATCCGAGAGAACGTTCTTAAAGGAAAGTCTCCTGGGTTTGTGATTCACGAGGATGGTGTTTTGAGATTCCAGAGTCGGCTTTGTGTGCCGAACGACTCAGAGTTGAGGCAGAGTATTTTACGGGAGGCCCATGCTACACCTTATTCCGTTCATCCTGGTTCGAGTAAGATGTACAAGGACCTGAGAAGGAATTTCTGGTGGAATGATATGAAGGAAGAGGTCGCGCAGTTTGTAGCGAGGTGTTTGACTTGCCAGCAAGTCAAAATCGAGCATCAGCGACCGGCTGGGCTTTTGCAGTCACTTCCCATTCCGGAATGGAAATGGGAAGATATATCGATGGATTTCGTTACGAGCTTGCTGACATCGAGGTCGGGCATGAATATGGTATGGGTGATTGTTGATCGTCTGACCAAGTCAGCACATTTTCTGGGCATCAAGGACACTTGGGGCCCGGAGAAGTTAGCTCGTGTGTTTATCGCGCAGATTGTGAGGCTTCACGATACGCCGAAGTCTATTATTTCGGATCGTGATGGCCGTTTTGTATCGCACTTCTGGCAGGCAGTACATAAGGCGTTGGGTACCCATTTGCGTTTGAGTACCTCTTTTTATCCCCAGTCAGATGGACAGTCGGAACGCACTATCCAGACGTTCGAGGATTTGTTGCGTGCTTGTGCTCTTGATTGGAGTAGTGACTGGGAGGAGCATTTGCCATTGATCGAATTCACGTACAACAATAGTTGGCACGCGTCGATTCGGATGGCACCGTATGAGGCACTTTATGGGCGGCGATGTCGATCACCGATTTGTTGGAATGAGGCGTCCGATTTGGTCGGGACCGAGCCGGATGTCGTTTTAGAGACGAGGCGGAAGATAGAATTAATTCGGGAACGGATGTTGACTGCCCAGAGTCGACAGAAGTCGTATGCCGACGTCCGTCGTCGACCTTTGGAATTCGAGGTGGGAGACCACGTTTTGCTAAAGGTGTCGCCGACGAAGGGAGTTTTTCGTTTCGGGAAGAAAGGGAAGTTGAGTCCGAGATTTATTGGACCCTTTGAGATTCTCGAGCGAGTCGGTGGGTTGGCATACCGTTTGGCGTTACCTCCGGCTTTGAGTCATGTTCATAGCGTTTTTCATGTTTCCCAGCTGAGGAAATATGTCCCGGATCCTAGTCACGTCATCGATTATGGTGAGATTGATGTCGCCGAGGATATTACTTTTGAGGAGCGTCCTTTGAAGATTTTGGAGCATCGTGAGAAACGACTGAGGCATAAGACCATCCCTTTGGTCAAGGTGCAGTGGTCGAGACACGGTGTCGAGGAGGCAACTTGGGAAACCGAGGATAGCATGCGTGCTAGGTACCCTGAGTTGTTTGTTTCTTAAGTTTCGGGACGAAACTTATTTTTAGAGGGGTAGAATGTAATATCCGCATTTTTCTTTCCCTTGTATTTTCTTTTTCGGTGTATTTATCGGTCGTAGTGACCCTCGTGTACCTTACAGTGTATCTTTCCCGTCATCTATTGATCTGATTCTCGTTATTGTTGTTCGGAACCGCTGTTTCGGGGTTGCCGTGGATCCATTCTATGTTTTGATGCATAGTGAGATGTTCCGTTTGATGTTTCGTCCATATTATGGTGTTTTGGACCGTTTATATTCTGTACCTAGCGCACGCTAATTTTTGTGCATAGCGCACGCTAGAAGTCCCTTTGTAGCGCACGCTACGTTTACTTCGTAGCGCGCGCTAGCGAGCCGCCCCGACCGCGCTTGCTCTGACCCTCTGGACTATCGGATTAGCGCACGCTACCTTGTCTAGCGCACGCTAATGTCGGGAGACTAGCGCACGTTAAGTTGTTCGGTAGCGCGCGCTAGCGCGGGTGTCCAAGATCGATGCTTTACTTCGAACCCACAAAAGCGATTAGCGCACGCTACGCTTGTATGGTAGCGCACGCTAACGGATCGTGTGAGTCTCGGACAGCTTTGCCACCGACTCGATCCGATGCCTGTAGCGACGCTATTGGTCGATAGCAGCGCTACCGATAGTTATTAGCGCACGCTACATTTGGAGTAGCGCACGCTAACGGCCGTAAGTCCGCTACCGGATGGACACTAACCGCTTTGCTTTGTATTTTTATCCCGTTAGCGCACGCTAACCTTGAGGATTAGCGCGCGCTAACACTCCCTGGCTATATAAACCAGGGAGTTGACCGAGATAATCATAATTTCTCATTTCTTCCTCTCTCCGCGGCGAAGGCGATTCCGGGGCGATTTTCTTGGCGATTTCTTCCTCCAATCATCTCATCCAACATCTTTCTTGAGTTCTTGGAGTAATACAACAACTTCAACACGAATCTTTCATCACAATCCACGGTAAATCTCTTAGAACCCTACTTTTGGATAATTTGGGGGTTTTGGGATTTTCTTCCGATCCGTTCCGTTTTGTTGGTGGATTCATGATGAATATGATTAATCTTGTTGGTATAATTAGTTTTCCTACGGATTCATGGTATATTTTCATGGTTTTGCGAAATCGAGAGGGTTTGGTTGTGGTCCGCCCTCGTTGTTATTTTTGTACGAATATACATGAATCGTAGGCGGGTTTTCGGGTGTATTCCATTCCGTAATCGTTTGGGAGTGGTTGTGATTGTGTTATTCAAATCGTTAAGTTCATTCGTCGGTTCCTCGCGGTCGTGCTTGATTCTTCCGTTCCGTTCGTGTCACCATCTATTAATCGAGGCAAGTATCCTTATGAACTTACGATCTTGACATAGTAGTTTTGTATGAGAATTGTGTGTGTGTGTATACTCACTACGGGTTAGATCCGACGGGGTCTCGGTAGGGCTCCACGAAGCTGTGGAACCGCGAGTTGATTTTAACCACTACGGGTTAGATCCGACGGGGTCTCGGTAGGGATCCACGAAGCTGTGGGTCCGCGGTTAATTGTGGTGCATTTTACAAATGTGGTTTGATTATTGGCATTTCCGGAAATGAGTGTTTTGGAACTATGCTTTTATTGATTGCATGCATTTACTATATGTGTAAGATGTAAGTTGTTCATATGGTTACTTGTACTAGCGTAATTGCTAACCCCTCTGGGGACCCGTTTTGGGGGAAATTCGTTTTATGAATTTCAGGTCAGGTTCATCGAGACGAGCGGGTGCTGGACCAGTACACGGATGATGGCCGTGCGTGATGATTGTGCACGAGTGACGTCCTAGTGTCTTTTATCTTTTCATCTTTTGTGGATTTTGAACAAATAGTAGTACTCGAGTACTTAAGAGTTCTTGTTCGTCCGGATTGTATTGTTGTCTATTATGATTGTGTTGAATGATGGTGTTATGTTTGACCGGTTGAACCGGGTGGATTATTCTGTTTTGCGTCTTTATGATGAGGTGTTATTTTTGTCTTTTCTGTGAGTCGTTGAGTATGATGTTGTTCAGCCTGGTGGGTCCCATATAGGGATTCACGGCGCTGTAATATACCTCGAATATCTTGGGGGTGTTACACGCCCGACCCATACTAGCAAGTATGGATCCCGGAGATTCAACAATCCTACCCGGAGGCACATCACATACATCAAGCACACAACAATAATTACTTATCAAGCCAAACAACATTAAGTATCACAACCTCCTTTCAAGGAGTAACAACTAATATCACACACATTACGTTCTTACCGAACAAGTACACAATAACAATACGTAACCCCCGGCAAAGGATTACGGTCTATCAAACTCACTCGAAGTGATCATATTATCTTTAAACATACAAAACCAACACACATATTCCGAGAACACATATTCACGAAGTATACGAATTATCGTTGAAAGACAACATTTATCGAGGACATACCGATCCCTTTTTACGTTCATTAAACATTTGGATTTCGTATAAAAATCATTTATCAACAATTATGCCTATGAAACATGAAACGTATGGGCAAGATACTTGCCTCAAAATCGGTACGCAAGTATTCCGACGAACACAGCTCAACCGGAAAGCTTCGAAACGCCCGATGCTATCGAAAAGGAAGACGACAACGAACGGAAGGGTTCAACTCGGTTTCTTCGTAAGAAATTCGACCCTAACATCATATAATTAATAAATAAATGATCATACGATGAGGAATAATCGTAGAACGCCCGAAAACCCCTCTAAGACATTTTACCGGACACCTTCAAGGCGTCGATCAAGAACTCGACCAAAACAACGAATCGATACGATCCAACCATGGAATAACAAGGGAAAAGATATAAAACATCTAAATAATCATCAATCCATCACAATCCTAAGTTAAATCCGATTAATCGGACGAAAACAACCAAAATACCCAAATTCCCCAAAACTAGATTTCTAGGAAATCAATTCGATCAGGTAGATCGGAGGATGTTATAGGATGGATGATTGATGATTTGAACCCCAATACTTCATGGATTTATTGTCCAACAACATATCTCCATGATGAACTAATCTCCAGCCGCGGAAGGGAAGAAAATGAGTGAGAAATGGTCAAGAAAACGCCGCTGTGCCTTAAATAGGTTGATGCCGGCGGGTTACGACGTAATCGGCCAAGGCTTACGACGTAACCGAGTCACTGTCCCAGCGCCGGCCCGTTAAATGCGTTACCGGCCAGGCCCTTACGCACGTAACCGGCCTTACGTGCGTAACGGCCGAGCACTACCGCACGTTACTCGGCGGTGGCTCGCCCGGCATGCCCGGCCATGACTCGGCCGGGACCAACTCCGACGGCCCGAACGACCCCGAAACCCGAACCTGAGTACGAATCAAAGATACGGTTACGAAGTACTCGCAAAGACGAATCCGAGCACTAAGAGAACACACGATTTCGACCACCCGAAGGCTCGGAATTCGACAACGGAAAGTAATTACCCCAAACTTTGGGAAATTACGAAAATGGCCCAAAACGCCCGAAATACACGATACATGATCGAAACACCAAGACGAAGCTTGCAACATGAATAATAACATTAAATGAACTTACGAGAAAGTCGAAACAACAGTTTCGGACGAGATTCGCAAGAATCGAACTCAAGTGCGGAAAAACCGCTAAAAAGCACGAAACTTAACAAAACGACACTGAAACGAGTTCGGATGACAAAAAGTGCAGATTTAATCATTCTCGGAATGACGAAACGGTCATGAGCGAGTCGTCAAAACGGACTTCCGCCAAAAAAAAAGAAATTACCGGAAATCGAAATTACGGGTATTATACAAAAATGCGATATAAATCGGCCATCTCGATCCGAAACAATACTCTTAGGAGTCCCATGTAACTTCACGATCTCCGCAATGAATACCCGTGCTAGTCTCTCCGGCCCCCAAGTATCCTTAATACCCAGAAAACGAGCTGATTTGGTTAGTCGATCAACAATAACCCAAATCATGTTCATTCCAGTCCGAGTCCTAGGCATACTTGTAATGAAATCCATGGAAATGTCCTCCCACTTCCACTCAGGGATAGGAAGGGGTCGCAATAATCTAGCGGGTCGCTGATGCTCAATCTTAACCTGCTGACAGGTTAAACACCTCGACACAAACTCATTCACGTCTGTCTTCAAATTGCTCCACCAGTAGTTACCCCTTACATCCTTGTATATTTTGCTCGTACCAGGATGTATGGAGTAAGGTGTAGTATGAGCCTCACTCAAGATCTTCTGTCTCAACTCAATGTCATACGGTACACATAATCTACCGCGAAATGTCAAAACTCCATCATCCTGAATCACAAACCCAGGGGCTTTCCCCTTCCTCACATCCTCCCTCAACTGGACTAAAAACGGATCATCATACTATTTCGCCTTGATATCATCAGTCAAGGATGAAGTGATTTCCTACGCACATAACTGACCCTGAACTCTCTGAACCCAAACCGCGATACCCTGAGAAATCAAATCCCGCTGGATCCTGCTCTGTGGTGTAAGTACCTCTAACATCTGTAGCGCCATCGGATTTCGACTCAACGCATCAGCCACTACGTTAGCCTTACCCGGATGATAAAGTATCTCGAGGTCATAATCTTTAATTAGCTCCAACCACCTACAATGTCTTATGTTCAACTCTTTCTAACTGAAGATTTACTTCAGACTCTTGTGATCCGTGTAAATCTTACATGACGACCCATAGAGATAATGCCTCCAAATTTTTAAACCAAAGACGACCGCAGCTAACTCTAAATCATATATAGGGTAATTTGCTTCGTAAGGTTTCAACTGTCGGGACGCATAAGCAATAACCCTATCTCTCTGCATCAAAACACATCCGAGCCCGAGGCCTGAAGCATCACTATATACCACGAAATCCTCGTTTCCCTGAGGCAATGCTAAAACGGGCGCGGTCGTCAGTCATCTCTTCAACTCGTCAAAACTATTCTGTCTATCTGTGGTCCACTCGAACTTCTGAGTCTTCTGGAGTAACTGAGTGAGTGGTCTAGCGATCTTAGAAAATCCCTCAACAAATCTACGGTAATAGCCTGCAAGTCCCAGAAAACTCCTCACCTCCTTCACATTCTTAGGCGATTCCCACGCCGTCACTGCCTCTATCTTCTGCGGATCTACCTGAACTCCCTCTGCTGAAATCACATGCCCGAGGAATATCACTTCCTTGAGCCAAAACTCACACTTAGAGAACTTCGTATATAACTGCTCAGCTCTCAAAATGTCCAACACAATCCGGAGATGTAAGACGTGCTCCTCCTGGCTCCAGGAATAGATGAGAATGTCGTCGATAAAGACGACTATGAATTCGTCCAGATACTCAATGAAAACTTTGTTCATCAACTGCATGAACACTGCTGGAGCAATGGTTAGCCCGAAAGGCATAACCACAAACTCGTAATGGCCATATCTCGTCCGAAAAGCAGCATTCGGTATATCACTGTCCCGAATCCTCAACTGGTAGTAGCCCGATCGTAAATCAATCTTCGAAAAGACTGTCGCTCCTTGAAGCTGATCAAACAAATTGTCGATCATGGGCAAAGGGTACTTGTTTTTGATGGTCAAACTTTTTTAATTCTCGGTAGTCGATGCATAAACAAAGCGATCCATCCTTCTTCTTAACAAAAAGTACAGGCGCACCCCAAGGCGATGCGCTCGGTCAAATATACCCTTTATATAATAGCTCCCCCAACTGCTTCTTCAGCTCTAACATCTCTGACGGTGCCATACGGTGTGGTGCTCGAGAAACAGGGGCCGTATTCGGCTCTAGATCAATAGGAAACTCAACCTCCCACTATGGTGGTAATCCCGGCAAGTCATCTGGGAATACGTCGGGATACTCGCTAATGACTGGAATCAACGAAATGTCAACTCCACCATCTTCTGCCTTCAGAGCATAACACCAAAATCCGACACAACCATGGTTCAGAAGTTTCATCGCCTTCAAGGCACTTATCACACTTCCCGATCTACCCGGCTTACAACCGACGAGAGTATGCTCGGTGCCGTCCTCGGCCACTATCGAGATGGTACGAATCCGATAGTTCATGATGGCACCGTGACGATCCAACCAATCGTCCGTGAGGATCAAATATTCACCCTTAAGGTATACAACAATGAGGTTCGAGGGCCAATCCCGGCTCCCGATCCTCACTGTGCAATCTCTAACTTCCCGGTTCCCAACCATACGATCCCCACTAGGCATACCAACTATGAATGGTTCGCACTCATACAAGCAGTCAATACCAATACGACACACACAATCCGAAGCAATAAAAGAGTGGGTAGCACTCGAATCAAAAAGAACCGATACTGGATGAGAAAGGATCTGAGTGGTACCTGATGCCACCGGAACGTCTGCCTCCTCCGTGCGTCTCATCTAATACAACCGAGGGTGGACTGAGCCCGAACTAGATGCAACTCGGCAGTCCGGCCGACCCCAACCCCTAACACGACCCGAACTCCGAGGAACATGAGTAACTAGAGTCTTCTGATCAATACTGTGCTCCTTATGAACGGCAGTGGTAACCGGAGCTCTGGAGGCTCTGGAATCCCTCTCGCAATGAACTGCTCGATGCCCGGTCTGTCCGCAAGTAAAGCAAGTAACCAACGGAAATGGACAATCCTTCATCACATGCTCGTATTGACTGCAATTAAAACAAACTCTGCCGCTAGGTGTAGGAAACTGGACTGAACGGTTACTCTGAGATCCTCCGGCCTGATGAAATGGCCTCTTCCCACACGTCAGAGTAGACTGCGACCTCGAAAACCCTCCACCTTTACCGGCTGAAAAACTGCTAGTAGTCTTCTGCTTCTTAGCCTCGGAACCCGACTCTAATTCCGGGGCAGCCATCTCGATCGCTAGGGCGCAATCCTGGTATTCCTTCAAGGTGGCACACATGAGAGGCGCCATACTCTGCCTGATATGCGGCTTCATGCTCATATTGAAGTAACGGGTTTTATCGGCCTCGGTCCTCACCTGATCTTTCACGAATCCCAACTGCTGGTTATAAGAGATGATGTCATGAGAAATCGGCACATCCTGAGGTGTAGCAGTGAAGAATTCCACAATTCTGCATTCCTTGACTGGCGGTGGACAATATTCTGCTTCCATAACAGCCTTAAACTCCTCCCAAGTGGCTAAGCGGTCTCTGGGTGCCACAGCCTCCCACCATTCCGCAGCTTCCTTATCCAGGAGGTACTGAGCAATATGTACCCTTCTGTCATCGGGACAAGCTATGGTATTGAAATTCCTGCTCAACTGAAAAAGACAATTCTCCCAACCGAGGGAGTCAGAAGAACCAGTGAAACGAGGGGGTGCATCTTAGTTACTTTCTGAAGCCATTTACTAGCTTCATCCTCTGGAGTCGGAGGCGGATTCTGGCATCCGCCCTGAGCTATCTGAGCGAGCTGGGCTACCAACTGCTGAAGTACGGCAGTAGCCCCGGCGTCGGCATTATTACCCGACAGTTGGTCCTGACTGACTGACAAGTTCTGCTGCCCGTCAGAACTCAGAGGTAGAGTACTCGACACTGAATGAGAGGCCGAATCTGCAGAAGACTGAGAAAGCGAAACTTCCTCATTATTAGCACCACGACCACGGCCTCGACCGCGTCCCCTAGCTGGTCTACCACGACCTCTCAACATACTGAAGAAAAGAATTGAAAAGAACAAGATAAGAAAGATTCACAGTTTACAAGGTTGGTACCACATTTTATAATTCCAAACAACACAAAGAAACGAATTACAAAAATATAAGAGTTCGAGGAGACTTACAGCCACGGGTCACACGAAAAGTGTAACACCCCCAAGTTATTCAGGGTATATTACAGCGCCGTGAGCCCCGCCATGGGGCCCACAAGGCTAAACATACGCGGAACTATAAAACTTGACCGAGAAGGTCTACATACAATGGAAAGAAAGACGATACAAATGGTATTCAAAACCATAACCAATGAAACCATATACATCACCGCACAAATCAATACCTCGGCAACACAGGCCGGAACATCAAGGAAACTGAAATACAATACTCGAGTATTAAAAATCCATTCCAGTACAACAACACTGAATGGAGGAATCCAAAAAGATAGCCGGAGACAAGATACAGTATCACACTTGCCCATCATCTTCATGCCGACCCGATACCCGCCTGTCCTCTCTCCTGGAACCTGAAATACATAAAAAGTATTTCCCCCATAAAGGGGTTAGCCGTCGAATAGCTAGTGCAAGTATATCAAGTATGAAACACAATACTCCTCGACAATAAAGTAAATATAACCGTCAATTCATCAATTCAAGACTAGTATTCCAGAATAACTAAATCTCATAGCGTCACCTCAAGACGTATATGAATGCCGTGGAAACGGTTCGTTCATATCATTCGTCAATGCATATATGAATGCCGTAGAAACGGTTCGTTCATACATGCCATCAATACATATATGAATGCCGTAGAAACGGTTCGTTCATATCGTGTCATCAATATATCTATGAATGCCATAAAAGCGGTTCGTTCATATCATCCGTCGATATTTCTTACTTTCAAAATCGAGAACGTACAATCATAAATATACACTTGCCTTGAATAGTCGAAGACGCAACGAACGGAATGGAAAGTCACCGATGAATGCTAGTAACCATCGAAACCGAACCTAACGATTCGAAGAATACAATCACAACCGATTCTAAACGAAAACGGAATTGGAATACACCCGGAAACCCGCCTACGATTCATGTATATTCGTATAAAAACGACAACGAGGGCGGACCACAACCAAACCCTCTCGATTTCGTAAAAATCACGAAATATACCATGAATCCATAGGGAAACTAAGAATACCAACAAGATTAATCATATTCATCATGAATTACTCAGCAAAACCGAATGAATCGGACAAAACCGCGAAAATCCCCAAATCTCCCCAAAAGTAGGGTTCTAAAGATCTAACCTTGATTCGCTGGATCGAAGGATGATAACGGATGAATGATCAGTGATATAAACTCAGAAACTTCATGGATTTGTTGTTCAACAACATGGTTTCGTCTCCTCCAAAACCTCACCGCGGACCGAAGAGAAATGAAATGAAAAATGGATGAAAAAGTCGGCTGATACATCATTTATATATCGGGCCGGAACTAGCGTGCGCTAGCCTTCCGGACTAGCGTGCGCTATCGGCCGATGCAGTCCGGCCTCTCGGCCATGGCCCGCATGACCCGGCACCACCGACCAAATCTGCCGACCATGACTTGTCCGCGACTCCCGCTAGCGTGCGCTACGGCCGGAAGCTTCTGCGCGCTAGCGGCTGTCCGGTAGCCTGCGGACTAACAAACTCATCCCGTGCGTCGCTGGCGGCGGCGGCGTGCGCTACCCTGCCGGTTAGCGTGCGCCACGGCCAAGCGATGGCGTGCGCTACTGCCGATCCTACTCGAGTCGAGAACCTCGTAACCCCTCGCCCGGGGACCGATGGCGTCGGCTGGCCGGCTTCGGCGTGCGCTACACTGCCGAGCTAGCGCGCGCAGCGTCCCGGCCGTAGCGTGCGCTACGCCGGTTCCTGCCGTGCCTGCTCGGTCAGTGCCCGCCATCGTCCGGCCAGAACTCGCAACCGTCCGGCCAGTGCCCGGCCACCAGGGCTCGACGACTCGATTTCCGAAAACGTACGGAACAAACACGACGAAAAGTTCGCGGACAACATCAACGACCCGAAATGAAAACGTAATGCAATAATTAATCATACGCGACCAAGAAAAGGGTCGAGACAACGAATACAGATACGAATACCCGTAACTTTGGGTAAATTACCAAATGGCCTAAAACGCCCGAAAATCACGATATGTAATCGAATAACCAAACCGAAGTTCACAACACGTATAACAAAGTTAAAAGAACTTACGGGCAACTCGAAACAGCAGTTTCGAACGAGATTCGCAAGAATCGAACTCAAGTGCGGAAAAGTCGCTAAAAAGCACGGAACTCAACGAAACGACAACGAAACGAACTCGGATGTCAAAAAGTGTAGAACTAATCCTCCTCAGAATGACGAAACGGTCATGAGCGAGTCATCAAAACGGACTTCCGCCGAAAAAAAAGAAATTACCGGAAATCGAAACTACGGGTATTACATTCTACCCTCCTTAAAAGAAGTTTCGTCCCGAAACTTAAAACAAGTAGGGAGAAGAATTATCCCGCCAGGAAAAACTCAATGAGATACACAAGAACCGAAAACTTACGCCCAAACGGCGAATTATCAATATAGAACACAACAATACATTACCCGAAGGTAAACCAAACCAATGCCGAAAAAGATACGAATTCACAATGCCCGAAGGCTCCAACGGAAAATACCGATACATCATAATGGCACGAAGCCGAATGCCCAAAGTCAGAATCATCACAATATGGATCTCAAAGAAACCAACCTGACTGTCGGACATACCCCTCGGCGTATGAACAACCAGTCGCAAATCGTCGGACATATCCAATACAACATGGACTACGAACGACCAAACAATAAAGCTCAAGAGGGACATCACAGTACGCCCGATCCGGAAATGTGTCCGTGCACATGTCCACCCCGTATCTGAGAATCCGAATATACGTGTGACAATGTACCTAATTAGCCTCAAGAACTACGTCTCGTGTGCACGGTCCAATGCGGAAACATCCACGCATGACCATCGAGTGCCTGGCTAAAAATCCTACACATAACCAATCGGCACGCAGACATGATTCCAGATATGCCATGATACAACATGACAACGAAACTCAAAGGATAAAACATCCAATACGGATCATACAACTCACCAAGTGAACGATGACACACGAATAATGAAAGATCGACACGACCAACGATATACAAAACAACCATCCTGGGATCAGAATTCCCTAAGGACCGATTAACACGGCAATAATCACAACACCACAATTCGGGAAATCCTCCACCCTCAACGATCACAAAATTATCGAGTTCACCAGAATAGTAGTGTGCTGCCCTGAGTTGGCCAACACAACAATAATAATTCACAGATGGGCACTATCCTCGGCGATCCCCATTCAATATCTCGATTGTCTTCGAACGACCAATCGATAACGACTCAACGGATGGGAACTATCTTCGACAGTCCCAATTCCATACTTCGGTTACCTTAGAACGGCAACTCGATAACAACGGCACAACGGATGTCTCGGCACATTTAAATCAGTTACCGATAATGAAGATGAAATTCGAATACATCAATGCCTTCAATCGGCCGTTTACGAACAACAATAACATTTGGCATAATTTGTCGACGGGTGTCGTATCAAACAATCCCCTGATATCAATACAATCATAAGGAGGCCAAGTCTCGAAATGATACACACATTCGTACACCTACACGATAACATTAGTCTCATTGATTAGTACGAGTATAAAACTTGCCTCGATATCAATACAACGAACTGTTACCAATTCAGTTGATTTCGTCTTACGAATTCCTCAGTCTCGACCAAGTTAATCTACGAACCCTTCAACCTTAACCGTAACACAACAGTCGTAATTCACGATCAACATCATATCTTATTGTAAAACGAAGGATTAATAATCAACAGGTTCGATGACGACTAATATCAATACCACCAAACCACAAACTCAATCGTTTCACCATATCTCGACTAATCACAGTCTGAACAATCCAACTCAGACACTTACACATCCTGTCCACAATACGAGTCGAAATATGATGATCATATCAGCAACAAATGAGGACCAATAATAAGGATCTAAATGTTCCAAACTCAATTCTTGAATACGAATTGATAAGGTTCCCTTCTCGTAAATCCATCGTTAAAATTTACTTATGACCGTCATCAATTCGAATCATCTGACTGGTTCAAAACAATAGATAATCCTATTAAAAAGGTTATCCAACAATCCAATCATTCGACTTGAATATTTGCTCCATACGTATGGGTTTCCAAATTCAGAGATGAATAATAGTCTCATCAACTCATAATCACATTCGTATTCCTATACCAATATTATTTCAAACACATGGTTTAGCTCTAGATATGAATATTCCATATTCATTTTCAAAACGTCAACACTTCTTAAAAAAAATCTTCATCACCTCGTATAATTCAAGAGTTCTTCAAGAACACGAAATATCCGAAATCCCGTTCAGAACAACATATCCGAGGTATATATCTCCATGTTACTATTTTTTTCATCATGCCATTCATACAACCTTAAGAATCGCAACAATACCGTTATCATCATATGAAGAAGATCTCAATAATCATATCAACATCCGAAATCTCTTATTACAATTCCAATAAATTTCGTATAACATTATCACATGATACCATAATTGTCACACCCCAGATCCTCCTGGGAATATTACACGCCGTAAACCCTTCTCACAAGGATTTACCAGGCTAAGCACAATTTTCCACGTCATTTCAAAAATGCTAAAAAGACCGATGACGGTAATGTTTTCCAAATACTAAAAAAAATCATTTTCCAAATACCGTCAAAACGATCAAGGCCAAAATGCCAAAAACTCAGTTTAGGGAATCGGTTTTACAAAATAAAAATTCAGTTGGTAAAATACCAAAAGCCATTTCAAAATACTCACGCAGCGGATAAAAGTACAGTCCAATTTATGCATTTTCATTGAAATAAAACGAACATCAAAATACATGATTCCCAACATACTCCCTCCCAAGTAGTAATCCTTAAAAAAAATGAACCACTATCAAAGGGATACGAGGACTACCCTGTATGGAACGAACCACGAAGAAGAATAATTCGAACTCCATTCCAAGAATCATCAAAAACTTCAAGAACAATACTTAAATCCGAGCTCTCCATCTTAATCTTGTTTAAGAGAATCATCTCTCAATGTTTAGGGACTTCAAATACTTCCCAAGGTTCTCTCTATTGACTGAAGGAAGGAGAATGGACAAAATGCCTCTCAGCACTCGTCTATCCTCTTTTTAAAACACATCAGTAGCGCGCGCTAGACCTTATATTTAGCGTGCGCTACAGGACTAGCGTGCGCTATCCTTCCTTGATAGCGTGCGCTATCGGGCAGTCCAGAAGCTACTACATTGCTTCGAAATTCATCTAACGTACGTAATACCCATGCATTAGCGTACGCAAATAGGCGTTGACTTGGTACAGTAAAATGCTCAGTAGCGTGCGCTATTCCTCGACCTTAACGCGCGCTAATCGTTGTTGACTTGCTACAGTATCGTGCCCCCACATGCCGAAAGCATCCGCGATTACCAGGATTCCTTTGACCGATATGAAATTAGCGTGCGCTAATCATTCGGTTTTAGCGTGCGCTAGCTCTACACGACAAACACTCATTGACCTTATCTGAACACGCGTCGAATATGGCCGGGTCCACCCGCCGAAAGCTAAGATTCCATTATTGGCGGTTTGATGTTAGCGTGCGCTAACCAACATGCGTTAGCGTGCGCTAACTGAATATAAAAGTCAGCCTGGGCCTACCTGTCGGTCACCTTCCGGAACTAACCCATCATGTCGTTACGTACGTTAGGGGTCCTCCTTAGCGTACGTAACCGAACCTCTTAGCGTGCGCTAGGTATGCACCGTAGCGTACGCTAAGTATATATCTTAGCGCGCGCTAGGCATACCCTGTAGCGTGCGCTAACGTAGCTGTACTTAGCCATTTCCACTATTCTCTACCAACATCTCGACATACCAAACGATCATACGACACAATGAATACATACACGCATTCAACAACATTACCATACGTTCACATCATCCTTGTAATACCCGAGATTTCTGTTATGTAATTGGAACTTGTGTTATTGTAATGATTGTACTTTTGTCTGAGTACTATTCTCCGTATTTCATAATCCGATGTTGTCGAGCGTATAATTCCATGTATGTGATTTGCAAATTGTAATTCTGCGCATGTAGCGCACGCTATCGGCTATGTTTAGCATGCGCTAACGTGGATTCATAGCGCACGCTACGGAGGGTCATTAGCGCACGCTATGCGTGGTCAAATTGATTGAGACGTGCGGTAGGTGAGATCTGGCCGGGGGACCCCTGTCGGATCGTGTCGGAATGAACCTGGACGGCTTTCGGGAAAAGCCGAGTCAACGCCTTAGCACACGCTACAGGTATATGCGTAGCGCACGCTAAGTGCTGAGTACAGTTAAGTCAGTGAGCCGTTAGCGCACGCTACGAGCAGGGTCTAGCGCGCGCTAATAGCCATTTCTTATAAATAGGACAACATCCTATTCGTGATTTCAGTTCTTTATTCTCCCATTACCCGAATTCTTACACTTAGAACATAACTTCCCTCACCCTAAACACTTCATATCAACACCCTAGCTCGTGATTGAAGATCGTACATCGTTGGAGATTGGTGTTCAAGCCTTCGGTGTGGAATTGCTTCGATTTCCTCTGTGTTCTTCACTACTTTGAGGTAGGTGATTCTTCACCGATGTTAGTAATGTTCTTAAGGACGTCTGATCATGTTTTGATAGCCAGTTATTTCGTTTATGATCGGTCATCACATGTTAGAAGGATACTTTTGACGTTTTGGCACTATATATCGTATGAACCCTTGAACCATCTTAGTAGTATGGACTCCTAAGCGTTTTCAAATCGATTTATGATCAGTAATCGGATATTACCTAGATTGTTACGTTTTACACGTGAGGAATCATATGTTTTGGACTTGGAATAATCGGAACTTGGAATATTTTCTTGAAGATCGAAGATGAATTATGATGTTGAGATGATTATCCGTATGTTTGTACCTCATGTTCATGGAACTCTCACAAACCTTATTAGCATGACTTGCTTGAGGATGACTTGTTGTATCACCATAGAATTCATGAGTTCATCACCTTTCAATCCAGTTTTCTGTTAGCAGTATTCTGCCATGCAAGATTAGCTCACGCTAACATATGTGAGTTAACGTGCGCTATCGGGGTTCAGTTAACGCACAATACGTACGTAGCGTACGTTATGTATCAGCCAAATCAAACTGTCAGTTCGTGGCTAGCGCACGCTAGTCTTACACGATAGCGTACGCTAACAGGCAGGCTTAGCGCACGTTACGTAGTATTCGTAGCGCACGCTAAGCAGTCCAGGCAGATTGTTTATTTTGAACTTTTGGGCCATAGAACGAATTGTTAGGCCATCGTTCGACTTGAGATGATTTGTATATCATTCCTTTTGTTAAGGTTCGAGCTTGTTACGTTGATCGAAGGAGGCGGCCTTCAAGTGTGTTTAGATCATCGAGGTGTTTCGTCCTTGCCATTTTCGAGGCAAGTATCATATGTCGAGTTTGATTTATATTGAAACTATGATCATGCTTGTGGTTTTGTTCATATTGTTGAATATGAGATGTATTTCTGGAAATTCTCGTGATATTCGTTGTTATTTGTTCGTATTGATGAACATATTGAAATGCATATGTGTATGCATAGTTGATTGATTTATGGTATAAATGATCCGAGGGGATCATAAGGATCTATGCTGAGGGCGCTGGATCGAATGTCCACCATGCGTTGGTCCGACGGGATCATCATGGGGATCTATGCTGAGGGCGCTGGATCGCTGGATGGGTTTTCCACCATGCGTTGGTCCGACGGGATCATCATGGGGATCTATACCAAGGGCGCTGGATCGCTGGATTACCCTGTATTGTGTTGATGGAATCGTGAGGATTCGCATCGTTGGATTCCGGTGGCGGAAGTCTGTTTTGCATGTTTTATGATGCATTGATGAGTTATTGTATTATGATACTTGTACTAGCATTGTTTTGCTAACCCCTTCGGGGGTGGACATTGTTTTGATGTTCAGGTAGCCGAGGAGCGGGGAGGCAACCACAGTACCGACAGGATGATGAAATGGCTCAGTGATGTGGTTGATGTTATTGTTATTGTGATTTGTCTTATTGGTTCGTTTGGTACTCGAGTACGTCTGTTTTAATAAGGTCATGTCGATATGGTTGTATAAGTTAACTCATTGATCAGTTGAATCAAATCTGTATTTGAACTTCAGTTGTTTGATTGAATTGTTTTTACACTTCTTTTAAAATTAGCCTTGTAAATCCTTATCTAAAGGGTTTACGGCGCTGTAATTATTCCGAATATCTCGGGGTGTTACAGAATATGGTATCGGAGCTAAGATTCATGGATATCTTGGCAGTCGGGTTAGTTGGGTCAGTTTATGTTATTTGATTATTGGTCGTTCGTAACATCACTGCTGAGCCAGCATCGTCGTGTGGACCGTGGTTGTAAGTTCCTAAATCTCAAATACTACCGTTTTATTTTATTCATGTTTTGTAAACATTGATGGATGTACTTTGAGAAAGTTTGTCCTGGATATTGAGTATTTATGTTTACAGTATGTTAAGAGGAGGTCGTGGACGCGGACGCGGTCGTGGACGCGGACGTGGAAATGCGAGGCAAGAAGAGTCGGTATCTACCCCAGAGATAACCGCTAGTCGAACGGATTCCTATTCCGGGGGACAGCAGGGATCGGCAAATAATAATGCAGATCCTAACGTGCCGGGAGTGCTTCACAGTGGTTGCCAGATAAACCGGTTTGCTCAAGTTGTGGATTGCATGCAGACGGCGATGGGACAGCAGCATAACGTGGATAATCGGGGAGATAAATGGCTTACCGAGGTGGTTAAATTGCACCCTCCGAAATTTGACGGTTCTGCTGAGACGCTTTCTTGGGATCACTAGCTGAAGGAATTAGAGAAGATTTTTGCAGGGATTAACTGTCCCAACGATAGGAAGGTTCCGGTCGCCCAGTATCTTCTGACAAGGGAGGCTTTCGACTGGTGGGAGGCCATTCGACCGGAAGAACACAATGTTGACTGGACGGAATTCAAATTGATGATGGAGGCGCAGTATTGTCCTCGTCCAGTTAGAGAAGCCCGAGTTCGGGAGTTTTTCTCACCACAGAATTCAGAAGCATCTGTGACGGACGTGATTAAGACTTTTAATCACCAGCTGACTTATGTGCGCCACTTGGTCAGGACCGAGGCGGAGAAGATTTTCCATTTTGACATGCGAATGAAGCCGGAAATTCAGCAGTATATGTCCGGATTTGAATGTACCACCTTGCGACAGTATCAAGACAAGGTGTTGGCCTATGATATGAAGGAGGCAGCAGTAGAGAAATCGACGGAAGCAAAGAAACGGAAGGTGTCTGGCAACTTCACGGAGGATAAGAGTAGCGGGCCTCGCAGGGGTCAGTCCTCTTTTCACTCATCCAGGAGACCTCCGCATCCTTCTCGAGGTGGAAAGAAGTTCCGGGCAGCACCAACTGTTTCAGACGCAGGGAAGAAGTGTTATAACTGTGGCAAAGCGGGACATGTTCGACGTGATTGCTTCGCGCCTGCTGTGACCTGTTTCGAGTGTGGACAGGAAGGACATCGCGCAACATTTTGTGGGAATGCGACCCGATCTTTTGGTACTCGCACTCCAGCTCCAGTTCCGAAGGAGACGAGTGTGAACCAGACGCATCAGAGTGGATTTCAGCAGCAGAACGTTGGGAAGAGAGAGACATCCAGTGCTGGGTCCGTTCCTCCGCGCCTGTACGAAATGAGGAAATCTGATGATCAGAACACTGCTGTTGCATCAGGTACAATTCAGATCCTTTTGCAACCAGTTAGTGTTTTATTCGATTCTGGAGCTACACATTTTTTTGTATCATTGAACTGTGTAAATCGTTTGAAAATCTCGTGCTTAATTGATTGTGAACCATATGTTGTGGGTTTGCCGAGTGGAGAGAGAATCATGGGAACCCTAGAGGCTAGAGATTTTCCAGTAACTATAGGAGGGAGAGATTGTCTGTCAAACCTTATTGTGGTTGACATCTACGGTGACGATTTAATTCTCGGAGACGATTGGCTCAACCGTTATGGAGCTATTCTGAATTACCGAGAGAGAGTCATTTCTATCATTGCTGATGACGGAACTGAACACTTATTCCGAGGATGGAGACCAGGAAGCTCGGGAAAATTGATCAAAGCAATGAAAGCCGTGAAATTACTGAAACAGGGATGTCACGGACTTTGGTGCTATGCCATGAGGAAAGAGGAAGGAGTAGAGCTCTCGTTGTGAATGAATTCTCCGACGTATTTCCTGACGAACTACCTGGATTACCTCCGCAGAGAGGAGTGGAATTCACTATCGAATTAGAGCCTGGAGCAGCTCCTATTTCCAGAGCACCATACCGCATGGCGCCAACCGAGATGTATGAACTCAAGAAACAACTGGAGGAATTGTTACAGAAGGGTTATATTCAACCGAGCGTTTCTCCTTGGGGAGCGCCCGTTCTCTTTGTCCAGAAGAAAGACGGATCCCTCCGACTGTGTATTGATTATAGGGAGCTCAACAAGATGACAATCAAGAATAAGTATCCTATACCTCGAATCGACGACTTGTTTGATCAACTTCAAGGGGCAAGGGTATTCTCGAAGATTGACTTGCGATCGGGATACCACCAGTTGAGAATTAAGGAATCGGATATACCAAAATCTGCTTTCAGATCCCGGTACGGGCATTATGAATTTGTAGTAATGCCATTTGGACTTACCAATGCTCCTGCGGTATTCATGCAATTGATGAATCGGGTATTCTTGGAATACTTGGATAAATTTGTGGTCGTCTTCATTGATGACATCTTGATATATTCGAGGGACGCAGAGGAACATGCTGAACATTTACGTGTGGTTTTGAACACTTTGAGGAAGGAACAATTGTATGCAAAACTTTCAAAATGCGAGTTCTGGCTTAAGGAAGTAACCTTCCTTGGGCATGTGATATCAGCTGACGGAGTTCAGGTGGACCCGAAGAAAGTCGAAGCAATCTTGGAATGGGAAGCTCCTAAAAACGTGAAAGAAGTCCGAAGCTTCTTAGGACTTGCTGGATATTATCGCCGCTTTGTAGAGGGATTTTCCAAAATTGCTCGTCCGCTCACTCATTTATTCTGAAAACTCAAAAGTTCATGTGGAATGAGAAGTGCAGTGGTTTTGAACTTAAGAGGAGACCGACGACACCTATATTAGCGCCGCGAGAGGCCCAGTGGATTCATGGTATACAACGACGCTTCAAATCAGGGTGTGGGTTGTGTGTTGATGCAGAAGGATAAAGTGATTGCTTATGCTTCTCGGCAATTGAAACCATACGAGATTAATTACCCGACTCATGATCTGGAGCTAGAAGCTGTGGTCTTTGCCTTGAAAATTTGGCGACATTATTTGTACGGCACTCATTGTCAGATCTTTACCGATCATAAGAGCCTCAAGTACATTTTAAGTCAGAAAGAATTAAACATGAGGCAGAGAAGGTGGCTGGAATTGATTAAGGATTACGACTTGGAGATTCTCTATCATCCGGGGAAAGCAAACGTAGTAGCCGATGCCTTGAGCCGAAAACCTGTTTCTCTTCGAGTGTTGGAAGCACTTACGTCCCAAACCAGTATTCAACGGCCCGATCCGCGAGGGGATTGAAGTATGGGCACCAGGAATCCAAGGGCAACTTTATGTGATGGAGCTGACTTCATCACTAGTCGAGGAGATCAAGTCTAAGCAGTTGGACGATTCTCTGATCCTTCGATTATGTGACGAAGTAAAGAAAGGGAAAGCCCCAGGATTCGTGTTACAAGACGATGGAGTTCTGAGATTTCAGATTCGACTTTGCGTTCTCGATGATGATGATCTGAGACGGACTATTCTGAAGGAAGCTCATAGCGCGCCCTATTCTATTCACCCAGGCAGTAGTAAGATGTATAAGGATTTAAAACAAAACTTCTGGTGGGGGAATATGAAGAAGGACGTAGCGGAGTACGTTTCGAAGTGTTTGACTTGTCAGCAGGTTAAGATTGAACATCAGCGACCTGCCGGGATGTTAAAGCCGCTTCCGATTCCTGAATGGAAGTGGGAGGACATCTCGATGGATTTCATCACTAGTATGCCAAGGACTAGAACGGGAATGAACATGATTTGGGTTGTAGTTGATCGACTAACCAAGTCGGCTCATTTCCTAGGGATTAAAGATACATGGGGGCCCGAGAGATTGGCACGAGTATTTATTGCGGAGATAGTCAGATTGCATGGGGCCAGGGACCATTATTTCGGATCGAGATGGTCGCCGTGTCACATTTACGAAAGCGGTTCACGGGGCTGCAGTGAGCTCAACTTTAGTCTGACTTATCATCCCCAACGGACGGTCATCGAAAGGACTATTCAAACTGTAGAAGACATGCTTAGAGCCTGTGCTTTGGATTGGTCAACTGATTGGGAAGTTCATTTGCCATTAGTTGAATTCACCTACAATAATAGTTGGCATGCTTCAATTAAGATGGCACCATTTGAAGCTTTGTACGGGAGAAGATGCCGATCACCCCTATGTTGGGATGATTCTTCGGATTTGATCGGGACGGAACCGGAATTGATTATTCAGACTCAGGAGAAGGTAGCTTTGATTCGAGAGAGACTGTTGACTGCCCAGAGTCGACAGAAGTCTTATGCAGATGTACGTCGTCGCCCTCTAGAGTTCGACGCTGGAGACCATGTACTATTGAAGGTGTCTCCTACACGAGGAATTTTCCGTTTTGGGAGGAGAGGCAAGCTTAGTCCGAGATATATCGGACCATTCGAGATCCTCGAGAGGGTTGGAGATTTAGCATACAGGTTGGCCTTACCGCCATCGCTGAGTCACGTTCACAATGTGTTTCACGTATCCCAATTGCGGAAGTATGTACCGGACCCCAGTCACGTCATTGATTTCGACGAGATCGAGATAGCTAATGATGGCACCTTCGAAGAGAGACCAATCAAGATACTTGAGAGTCGGATTAAACAATTGAGGAATAAACCAATACACTTGGTTAAAGTACAATGGTCACGACATGGAGTCGAAGAGGCCACTTGGGAAACGGAGGACAGTATGAAGACTAGATATCCGGAGTTGTTTTCATCTTAAGTTTCGGGACGAAACTTCTTTTTAGGGAGGAAGGATGTAATACCCGAGATTTCTGTTATGTAATTGGAACTTGTGTTATTGTAATGATTGTACTTTTGTCTGAGTACTATTCTCCGTATTTCATAATCCGATGTTGTCGAGCGTATAATTCCATGTATGTGATTTGCAAATTGTAATTCTGCGCATGTAGCGCACGCTATCGGCTATGTTTAGCGTGCGCTAACGTGGATTCATAGCGCACGCTACGGAGGGTCATTAGCGCACGCTATGCGTGGTCAAATTGATTGAGACGTGCGGTAGGTGAGATCTGGCCGGGGGACCCCTGTCGGATCGTGTCGGAATGAACCTGGATGGCTTTCGGGAAAAGCCGAGTCAACGCCTTAGCGCACGCTACAGGTATATGCGTAGCGCACGCTAAGTGCTGAGTACAGTTAAGTCAGTGAGCCGTTAGCGCACGCTACGAGCAGGGTCTAGCGCGCGCTAATAGCCATTTCTTATAAATAGGACAACATCCTATTCGTGATTTCAGTTCTTTCTTCTCCCATTACCCGAATTCTTACACTTATAACATAACTTCCCTCACCCTAAACACTTCATATCAACACCCTAGCTCGTGATTGAAGATCGTACATCGTTGGAGATTGGTGTTCAAGCCTTCAGTGTGGAATTGCTTCGATTTCCTCCGTGTTCTTCACTACTTTGAGGTAGGTGATTCTTCACCGATGTTAGTAATGTTCTTAAGGACGTCTGATCATGTTTTGATAGCCAGTTATTTCGTTTATGATCGGTCATCACATGTTAGAAGGATACTTTTGACATTTTGGCACTATATATCGTATGAACTCTTGAACCATCTTAGTAGTATGGAGTCCTAAGCGTTTTCAAATCGATTTATGATCAGTAATCGGATATTACCTAGATTGTTACGTTTTACACGTGAGGAATCATATGTTTTGGACTTGGAATAATCGGAACTTGGAATATTTTCTTGAAGATCGAAGATGAATTATGATGTTGAGATGATTATCCGTATGTTTGTACCTCATGTTCATGGAACTCTCACAAACCTTATTAGCATGACTTGCTTGAGGATGACTTGTTGTATCACCATAGAATTCATGAGTTCATCACCTTTCAATCCAGTTTTCTGTTGGCAGTATTCTGCCATGCAAGATTAGCGCACGCTAACATATGTGAGTTAACGTGCGCTATCGGGGTTCAGTTAACGCACAATACGTACGTAGCGTACGTTATGTATCAGCCGAATCAAACTGTCAGTTCGTGGCTAGCGCACGCTAGTCTTACACGATAGCGTACGCTAACAGGCAGGCTTAGCGCACGTTACGTAGTATTCGTAGCGCACGCTAAGCAGTCCAGGCAGATTGTTTATTTTGAACTTTTGGGCCATAGAACGAATTGTTAGGCCATCGTTCGACTTGAGATGATTTGTATATCATTCCTTTTGTTAAGGTTCGAGCTTGTTACGTTGATCGAAGGAGGCGGCCTTCGAGTGTGTTGAGATCATCGAGGTGTTTCGTCCTTGCCATTTTCGAGGCAAGTATCATATGTCGAGTTCGATTTATATTGATCATGCTTGTGGTTTTGTTCATATTGTTGAATATGAGATGTATTTCTGGAAATTCTCGTGATATTCTTTGTTATTTGTTCGTATTGATGAACATATTGAAATGTATATGTGTATGCATAGTTGATTGATTTATGGTATAAATGATCCGAGGGGATCATGAGGATCTATGCTGAGGGCGCTGGATCGAATGTCCACCATGCATTGGTCCGACGGGATCATCATGGGGATCTATGCTGAGGGCGCTAGTGTAACACCCCGAGATATTCGGAATATGTTACAGCGCCGTAGACCCCTACATGGGACCTAACAGGCTACAATAGAAAAACTCTACTCGACTAACCATCTTGGTTAGCGAGGATACACAATTAAATAATATGACATATAAAGATACGCCCGGAGCAACCGGCAAAATAAGTATCAACCAACAACGAGACAGTTTAAAAACAATACAATACGGAGTTTGAAACAAAGAGCCTAAGTACTCGCGAGTACAATCTATAAGTTTAAAACTGTGGGAACAACCATATCGAAATGGACAAAGGAAATAAGTAGACCCAAATTGCACATGTCAACGACCACAGCCAACATCCTAAATCGTCACGGTGCTCGCTCGTCCGGGTAATCATAACCTGAAATCCATAACAAGAATTTCCCCGACAACGGGTCCCCGAAGGGGTTAGCAATTACGCTAGTACAAGTATTCAAGGCAAACCAATCGCTTACACATTTCATAGTACATGCACCAAAATCAATTCGAAAACCAAAACAAGACATGTCTTTTCCCGGAAACAAACAGTCAAATAATTAGCCTTGGGAACAGAGTAATATCATAGATTCCCGCACGAGGCCTCTAAGGACCCTCCCGCACTGGCTACATTACAAAAATAAAACACGCACATGCATCGCCTTGGGAGCAGTAATATCATAGATTCCCGCACGAGGCCTCTAAGGACCCTCCCTTGGCTAGCTAAACAAACTCGTGAAATCCGGGCGGCGGCATAGATTTCCCTCCTTGACCCGTCAGTCAACACGAGGTGAGTTACACACAAGTAATATACATCACCATTTCATGTTAAGCTTAAAGGTTTCCAAAAATACTTGCCTCGAATTATTGACGACGTGGAGAACGGAAAGGAAAGTCACCGACAACCGCTAGGAACCAACGAAACCGAACCTAACGATTCGAAGAACACAATCACAACCGTTTCTAAATGAATACGGAATTGGAATACACCCGAAAACCCGCCTACGATTCATGTATATTCGTATAAAAACAACGAGGGCGGACCACAACCAAACCCTCTCGATTCCGTAAAAATCACGAAATATACCATGAATCCGTAGGGAAACTAAGAATACCAACCAGAATAATCATATTCATCATGAATCCATCAACGAAACGGAAAGAATCGGACAAAACCCCAAAATCCCCAATTATCCAAAAAGGTAGGGTTTCAAGAGATATTACCTTGAGTGATTCAAGTGTCAAGATCCGTAGAACACGCGTTAGATTGATTATCCGAGCCTCACAACCGAAAAGAAATGATGAAAATCGACCCCCGGATGAAAAACCCTCTCTCCCTCTATGACTCTCTCTCGCGATCTTTGTGTAAATGGGGAAGAAAAATGAGTGATCGCTCAAGACAAAGACATTTATAGGGTAACGCAGAACCTATCGGCCGGCCTATCGGTAAATGACCAAATAGCCATACGGAATCTGCGGTAGGGTCTATCGACCCCCTTATCGGCCGAAAGTCTACCGGAAGTTCGAAGGTGAAGAAATTTACATATCGGCCGGCTATCGGCCGATAGGCCCAACCGATACCCATACGAGAATGCCGGCGGAGAGTCTATCGGCCCCCTATCGGTAGAAAGGCTCCCGGGAGTGCTCGGCCAAAAGCGAAACGACCATAACTCTCTCGTCAGGACTCGATTGACTCACCGTTTGAACCATTGGAAAGATAACTCGATGATCTATAATATTGCAAAGATTTATAATTTTTGGAGTCACCAAAAATTAATGGTGATCTAACAAAGTCGAACTCATGTGAGGAAAGTTGAAACAACGAACAATAACGAGAATACAATTCAACAATTGACAGGAAGGACTTACTTGAAAGATACATGAGGGTCACTATGACCGAGAAATATACCAAAAATGAAAATACAAGGGAAGGAAAAATAGGATATTACATTCTACCCCTCTAAAAATAAGTTTCGTCCGAAACTTAAGAAACAAACAACTCGGGGTACCTAGCACGCATGCTATCCTCGGTTTCCCAGTTTGCCTCCTCGACACCGTGTCTCGACCATTGCACCTTGACCAAAGGTATGGTCTTATGCCTCAATTGTTTCTCACGATGTTCCAAAATTTTCAAAGGCGCTCTTGAAAGTAACATCTTCACAATATCAATGTCGCCATAATCGATGACGTGACTAGGATCGGAACATATTTCCTCAATGGGAAACATGAAAAATGCTATGAACATGACTCAAGGCTGGAGGTAACGCCAAGCGGTACGCTAATTCACCGACTCGCTCGAGAATCTCAAAGGGTCCAATAAATCTCGGGCTCAGCTTTCCTTTCTTCCCAAAACGAAAAACTCCCTTCGTCGGCGACACCTTTAGCAAAACGTGGTCTCCCACCTCGAATTCCAAAGGTCGACGACGGACGTCGCATATGACTTCATCGACTCGGGCGATCAACATCCGTTCTCGAATTAATTCTATCTTCCGTCTCGTCTCTAAACGACATCCGGTTCGGTCCCGACCAAATCGGACGCCTCATTCCAACAAATCGGCGATCGACATCGCCGCGCCCATATAGTGCCTCATACGGTGCCATCCGAATCGACGCGTGCCAACTATTGTTGTACGTGAATTCGATCAATGGCAAGTGCTCCTCCCGATCGCTACTCGATCGAGGGCACAAGCACGCAACATGTCCTCGAATGTTTGGATAGTGCGCTCCATTATCCGTGGATGGGGATGAAAAGAGGTACTCAAATGCAAACGGGTACCTAACGCCTTATGCACTTTGCCAAAGTGCGATACAAAGCGGCCATCACGATCCGAAACAATAGACTTGAGTACCGTGAAGTCTCACAATCTGCGCGATAAACACACGAGCCAATTTCTCCGGGCCCCAAGTGTCCTTGATGCCCAGAAAATGTGCCGACTTGGTCAGACGGTCAACAACCACCCATACCATATTCATGCCCGACCTCGATCTCGGCAAACTCGTAACAAAATCCATCAATATATCTTCCCATTTCCATTACGGAATGGGAAGTAGCTACAATAATCCGGTAGGTCGATGTTCGATTTTGACTCTTTGGCAAGTCAAGCATCTCGCCACAAACCGTGCGACCTCCTCCTTCATATCATTCCACGGAAGTTCCTCCTCGTGTCCTTGTACATCTTACTCGAACCAGGATGAACGGAATAGGGTGTGGAATGGGCCTCATGCAAAATACTCTGTCGCAAC
Source organism: Orobanche coerulescens (assembly GCA_033398695.1). NCBI lineage: Eukaryota > Viridiplantae > Streptophyta > Magnoliopsida > Lamiales > Orobanchaceae > Orobanche > Orobanche coerulescens. Next base: position 3,347,680 of record CM065815.1, on the reverse strand, counting down.
TCTGGATCGTTCGGCACACAAAGCCGACTCTGGAATCTCAAAACGCCATCCTCGTGAATCACAAACCCGGAGACTTTCCCTTAAGAACGTTCTCTCGGATTTGAGCAATCATCGGATCCTCTAATTGCTTGACTTAATTTCATCGATCAAAGACGATGAAATCTCTAGAAACACAAAGTTGCCCGACGGCTCCGTGCAACAAAACTTCAACATCTAACTCGATCGAGCCCGCGGAGCTCGGAGAGGCGTAAGGACCTCAAGCGTTCGCAACGCAATCGGTTTCGACTCAAGGCGTCGGCCACGACGTTCGCTTTGCTGGATGATAAAGGATTTCAAGGTCATAATCCTTAATCGGCTCTAACCACCTCCTCTGCCTCATATTCAACTCCCATTGAGTAAATATGTATTTGAGACTTTATGATCGGTAAAAATCGACATGTAGAGCCGAAAAGATAGTGACGCCAAATCTTGAGTGCAAAGACTACCGCCGCTAATTCCAAATCGTGAGTAGGGTAGTTAAGTTCATACGGCCTTAAGCTGTCTCGGCGCATAGGCAATGGTCTTGCCGTCTTTGCATCAATACACACCCAGACCACGACCGAAGCATCGCTATAAGCGGCGAATCCTCGTTGCCACATGGCAACGCCAAGACCGAGGCTGAAGTCAAACGCTTCTTGACTCCTCGAAACTCGGCCTCTCATCGGTCCAGACGAACTTCTCGGATTTATGGAGCAAGCGAGTAAGTGGCCGAGCTAGTTTTGAGAAACCCTCGGCGAACCTACGGTAGTAGCCACCAAACCCAAGAAACTACGGACCTCCTTCACATTTGTGGGCGATGCCCAATCCAATCTGCCTCAATTTTCTGCGGATCCACACGAACCCCTTGGTGAAATCACGTGACCCAAAAACATCACTTCCTTCGGCCAGAACTCACATTTTGAGAACTTCGCATAGAGTTGCTCGGTCCTCAAAATGTCTAACACTATCCGCAAATGATGGGCATGCTCTTCCTCATTCCTCGAATAGATAAGAATATCGTCAATGAAGACGACGACACACTTATCCAAATACTCGATAAAGACTTTGTTCATCAACTGCATGAACACCGCCGGCGCATTAGTTAACCCGAAAGGCATAACTACGAATTCATAATGTCCGTATCTCGTCAGAAAAATTTGTTTTGCACGTCGGACTCTCTCACCCGGTGATAGTACCCCGATTTCAAATCAATCTTCGAGAATACCGCACTCCCCGCAATGGTCAAACAAGTCATCGATTCTCGGCAAAGGATACTTGTTCTTGATGGTCACCTTGTTTAGTTCGCGATAGTCGATACACAAACGTAGTGAACCATCCTTCTTCCGCACAAACAGGACCGGTGCGCCCCAAGGCGAGGCACTTGGTCGAACATACCCCGACTCAAGAAGCTCACTCAACTGCTTCTTCAACTCGGACATCTCTGAAGGTGCCATGCGATAGGGCGCCTTGAAATAGAGCGCGCCGGCTCTAACTCTATAGCAAACTCAACCTCACGATCCGGTGGAAATCACGGTAATTCGTCAGTAAATACATCAGTGAACTCATTAACGACTGGAATCGACGAAAGCTCGACTCCACCATCCTCCACCTTTAAGGCGTAACACCAATATCCAGTACATCCCTTTCGCGGGAGACTCATCGCCTTCAAGGCATTAATGACCAATTGGTTTCCCCTCTTTCGCCCGCGAAAGAGTGCTCGATGCCATCCTCGGCTAACATTGTGATGATTCTCGTGCGGTAGTTCATGATTGCGCCATGCCGCTCGAGCCAATCATCCCGAGAATCAAATCCTCACCCTTGATATTAACGACAATAAGATTAGAGAGCCAAGCTCTCTCACAAATAAACACAGCGGTCTCGGACCTCTCGATCACCGACAATTCTATCACCGCTAGGAAGTTTAACGATGAAAGGCTCGCAAGGTGACAAGCAGTCGAGACTTAAACGGCGTACACACTCTAGAGAAATGAATGAATGCGTAGCACCCGAATCGAAAAGCACAGACGGGATGGAAATGAATGTGAGCGGTACTGTCGCCACGATGTTTCTTGGATCATCGGCCCTCCTCATCTCATAGATACGTGGCTGAGCGAGCCGACCTTTGGAAGCTCCACCCCTAGCGGTCGGCCCGACCCTTACCTCGGCCGGCACTCGGTGGAGGCGGCGGAGCAAATGAGCCACTGGTTCACACTCGGCTCTAGCAGTGCGATTGGGAAGAGCAGGCGCCACGAAGCCGCTTGATCTGCTCACAAAAGGGGCCTTGTGGCCCGGTGTCCACAAGTGTGACAAGTAAACTTGACGAGAACTTGCCGGTTCCTATGGCCTGCACACCAGTTAAAACATGTGGGTTCACGAGCGGAGGTTCGGCGGCACCAGAAACTCCCAGAGAAAGCAGCCGAACCGCCGTTGAAATATTTGCGGCTTGAGATTCTGCTTGGCCTCCACTCTTAGGACCGAGAAAAATTTAGGCCGACTTACGCTTCTTGCTCTCACGAGCCAAATCGCTAGCCGTCACCGACATATCATAAGCAAGGGCTCGACTCGATAATCCTTCAAGGTAGTACGACGAGCCGGACATATAGTCCCGAATGGGCGGCTTCATCCTCTGGAAAAATGGAAAATTTTGTCGCTCTCTGCGACAACTTGGGTCTTCACATAACTTGACTCTTTGTTGAAATCGGCAATAGCTTGGGATACGGGAATATCCCGAGGTTGAGCATCGTAGAAAGCATGCACTCGAGCACATCGGCCGGCCCACGGACAATACTCGGTCTCCATCAATTCTTGGAATTCGGCCCATGAAGCAACGTGATCTTTGGGACCAACGGCCTCCCACCAATCTGTAGCATCTCCCGTGAGAAAGTATTGAGCAATAGGGACCCTACGGTCCTCGGGGCAATTAGTAGCGGTGAAGACTTTGGATATCTCCTTGATCCACCCTTCCCGGCCCGATCGGGTCGAAGCTCCCGAACCGAGGAGGATGCATCTTGATGACATCCTGAAGCCGGCGATCCGCTCCGCCCGATTAGCATGGGCACGATCGGGGTTGAACCACCAGTGCTATAGCCGCCATCTGGTTAACCATTTCTTGCATGACAGCAATACCAAGATCGGCGCGCTCTGAGAAGAAGCATGGCTGTGACGGTCGCCGGTGCTGCCGGCTCACGAAGAGTGCGGCGTGGGCGCCGCCAGTGCCCCACGTCCTCGGCGCGTCCACGGCCACGACCACGACCACGACCACGGTTTCCTCGGCATCCATCTGGTGTTAAAGATAACAGGAGCATATCGAGGATGAGTAAGGAAAACTACGATGATAAGCAAAAGGGAGAATAACCACGGTTCAAGAAACGAAATACGGTATGTGAAAGCAAACAATCGGGTAAGGAAACTTACGAGCCTTGGAAATCTTGAGATGCCGCGCGGTGTGACAATGTGCAAAACAAAACACGACTAGACCCAAGTAACCGCAAGCCTAGGTATCCATAAACACAGCGCTCGATACCATTTTACGTAACACCCGAGATATTCGGAATATGTTCTGGCGCCGTAGACCCTACATGGGACCTACCGAGGCTACAATAGAAAAACTCTACTCGACTAACCATCTTGGTTAGCGAGGATACACAATTAAATAATATGACATATAAAGATACGCCGGAGCAACCGGCAAAATAAGTATCAACCAACAACGAGACAGTTTAAAAACAATACAATACGGAGTTTGAAACAAAGAGCCTAAGTACTCATGAGTACAATCTATAAGTTTAAAGCGTGGGAACAACCATATCGAAATGGACAAAGGAAATAAGTAGACCCAAATTGCACATGTCAACGACCTGGCCAACATCCTCGATGTCTGGTGCTCGCTCGTCAGGGTAATCATAACACGAAATCCATAACAAGAATTTCCCGACAACGGGTCCCAGAAGGGTTAGCAATTACGCTAGTACAAGTATTCAAGGCAAACCAATCGCTTACACATTTCATAGTACATGCACCAAAATCAATTCGAAAACCAAAACAAGACATGTCTTTTCCGGAAACAAACGATCGAATAATTAGCCTTGGGAACGAGTAATATCATAGATTCCCTTGAGGCCTCTAAGGACCCTCCATATGGCTACATTACAAAAATAAAACACGCACATGCATCGCCTTGGGAACGAGTAATATCATAGATTCCCTTACGAGGCCTCTAAGGACCCTCCCGCCTGGCTAGCTAAACAAACTCGTGAAATCCGGGCGGCGGCATAGATTTCCCTCCTTGACCCCGTCAGTCAACACGAGGTGAGTTACACACAAGTAATATACATCACCATTTCATGTTAAGCTTAAAGGTTTCCAAAAATACTTGCCTCGAATTATTGGACGTGGAGAACGGAAAGGAAAGTCACCGACAACCGCTAGGAACCAACGAAACCGAACCTAACGATTCGAAGAACACAATCACAACCGTTTCTAAATGAATACGGAATTGGAATACACCGAAAACCCGCCTACGATTCATGTATATTCGTATAAAAACAACAACGAGGGCGGACCACAACCAAACCCTCTCGATTAGTAAAAATCACGAAATATACCATGAATCCGTAGGAAACTAAGAATACCAACGAATAATCATATTCATCATGAATCCATCAACGAAACGGAAAGAATCGGACAAAACCCCAAAATCCCCAATTATCCAAAAAGGTAGGGTTTCAAGAGATATTACCTTGAGTGATTCAAGTGTCAAGATCCGTAGAACACGCGTTAGATTGATTATCCGAGCCTCACAACCGAAAGAAATGATGAAAATCGACCCCGGATGAAAAACCCTCTCTCCCTCTATGACTCTCTCTCGCGATCTTTGTGTAAATGGGGAAGAAAAATGAGCTGATCGCTCAAGACGGACATTTATAGGTAACGTGTGAGAACTATCGGCCGCCTATCGGCCGAAATAGGCCACCGATAGCCATACGGAATCTGGCGGTAGGGTCTATCGACCCCCTTATCGGCCGAAAGTCTGGAAGTTCGAAGGTGAAGAAATTTACATATCGGCCGGCCTATCGGCCGATAGGCCCAACCGATACCCATACGGAATGCCGGCGGAGAGTCTATCGGCCCCCTATCGGCCGAAAGGCTCCCGGGAGTGCTCGGCCAAAAGCGAAACGACCATAACTCTCTCGTCCGGACTCCGATTGACTCACCGTTTGAACCATTGGAAAGATAACTCGATGATCTATAATATTGCAAAGATTTATAATTTTTGGAGTCACCAAAAATTAATGGTGATCTAACAAAGTCGAACTCATGTGAGGAAAGTTGAAACAACGAACAATAACGAGAATACAATTCAACAATTGACAGGAAGGACTTACTGAAAGATACATGAGGGTCACTATGACCGAGAAATATACCAAAAATGAAAATACAAGGGAAGGAAAAATACCGGATATTACATTCTACCCCTCTAAAAATAAGTTTCGTCCCGAAACTTAAGAAACAAACAACTCGGGGTACCTAGCACGCATGCTATCCTCGGTTTCCCAGGTTGCCTCCTCGACACCGTGTCTCGACCATTGCACCTTGACCAAAGGTATGGTCTTATGCCTCAATTGTTTCTCACGATGTTCCAAAATTTTCAAAGGGCGCTCTTCGAAAGTAACATCTTCAGCAATATCAATGTCGCCATAATCGATGACGTGACTAGGATCCGGAACATATTTCCTCAACTGGGAAACATGAAAAATGCTATGAACATGACTCAAGGCTGGAGGTAACGCCAAACGGTACGCTAATTCACCGACTCGCTCGAGAATCTCAAAGTTTTTATAAAAGCAAAACACGAAATAAACATTATAGTAATGAAATAAAAATACATAAATCGTGAATAGATGCGCGTCAAGAGATCAAAAAGAAACTCCTTAAGCTGCCATCATTTAGCACGATTATTACACACGACAAAAAGTAAAAATACAAGGGGTCCGACATGGGTTATCAAAGGGAGAGGAATGAATCTACTTTTCGTTTTCTCACGGTAAAATCTTCTACCCAGACAATTTTAGCTAGAGCTGGATCTGGTTGAGGAACAAATTCATTGAGTTTTTCGATTAGTTCTTACGGTGTTGTTGCAACGACTATGATTCGTTTTGCACGTTCGGAAATAAATCCCTTTTCACAGAGTAGTCGATGAAAGACGGTAAACCATCAAAGAAACCATTGACATTAAGCATTCCTATTGGTTTTGATGAACATTTAGTGGGCTCTGGTAACCACATGAAAAAGTTCCTCAAGTGTGCCAAAACCACGGGAAGGGCGATAAAGGCGCGAGAATTATTTATCATGTGAGTTATGCGATCTTGCATATTCGAGATCTAAACTCATCTCCAATAGTTGACCGGTGATTTTACTTTCGGCCGAGAGGTTTTGGGATTACTCCCAACACTCTTACTCCTTCCATATAGGCGACGGCGGCTCGCCCCATTAATCCTAGACTTCCTCCTCCGTAAACTACATGAATGCATTTTCTCCTAAGGTACGACCCAAGTTGTGGGCTGCTTGATGAAGCATGCCTCTTTTCCAGAACTAGATCCACCAAAAATGCAGACTGTGTAAAATTTTTTTGTTGAAGATGATGACTCCATTTTTGAAAAGAAAAAAAAAAATTTTAGAGAGAAACAGAGAAAAGTGCAAGTTTGAGGGATGAATGAAAGAAACCAGTAGAAAGTTTATTTATAGAAGAAAAAGAAGGTAAAAATTGTTTAACAAGTTTGTGATTGCGTTTGATTGTGCTTCAACTACTCAATAGAATAATGAAAGCTTTTATCGCGTATCACATTTTTTATTCAGAAAATCTCACCACACGACAAAAATAAAAGATACTTACGCGTATGTACAGTAGTTGTGATTGTGGCTCACATCTTCCTCTGATTTTACGTTCAGAAACGGCCTAAACGCCTTCTATGAGTCGGGGAGAAGCTTCCCATCCAATTTTCTTACAAATTGGCAAACAGGGTCTTTTAACGTCAGATTCCCAAGACGTTGTTCATATTCAGTTTGAATTTATTCCACAAACATTGAATTCGTAATACACAAGTCCACTAGGATGCGTGTCAAGAGAAATTTCGATATTATCTAAATTCTCCTTATTCGGACCATCATTAATGGCTGAATTTTATCTTCTCTGTTTGTAGATGGAATTCCTAAAGATCGACATTTTGCATTACAGTTCCATCTAGCACATTTATAGCAAACGGCTAGAATCTTTGCTCGTCGTTTCTTGGCATATGAACTTTTTCCAAGCCCTGGTAAAAATCTAGTTGGTGTTTCTGTGAATTCACCTTCTATTCTTACTTTGGCTTCGATAATGAATCTTATGTCAAAAGGTATGGTTTTATTAGTAAGCAACCTCATCCTTTCAAGCCTTGTCTTGTAAATTTTTAAAATTGCATTTTTGCTTAGAAAGGGAAATCTTTTTTCAATTTTAAACAATGTTTCATCCATGATAAAAAAAAAAATAAAAAATAAAATAAAAAGACAATGAAAAATAATTAAAAAAAATAAAAAATATATACAAATATCAGTTGTTGTGGGAAACTGAAAAATCCGACTTTAATAGTCACGGAGTACCGTTATCCGCCACTTGACCGGACAAACACAATTTAGTACTAAGTTACAACGTCGAGAAATTTGTACCTACAAAAATAGTTTATAATGTAAGATTTCAAATATAACTTATACTTCCCAAACAGCAGCGCCAAAAACTTGACACGCTTTTTGTGTAACTATCGCAAGTGCGATATCGTATCAAGTAGTAAAGTGGACTTTTTGAGTCCGGTTTATCGATCCCACAAGGAAGTTATGTTATAATTTGAATTATACACTATTAGTCTATTTTTATAGATACTTAAGATTAGTGAAACACACAATTAAAAAGTTTGGTTTAATAATTTCAAAGAAATTGCAATAATAGTTCTAATATTATAAGGAAATAAAAAGATAGCAATATTAATAGATTGATTATCGATAAAATGAAATAGTTGGGATTACAAACTTAGTTCGTCATTAGTTATAAAAGATGTATTGGAGATCATAAGATGAATTTACTTATTATGTTGTGTAGATTCGATTTTCCTTAAAAAGACGGTTTCTCTTTCGAACTATAAAACGCCCTTACATATTGAATCAATCCACTATATTTCTATGTTGATTGGCTTCAATACATAGCATTAGGATTTGTGAAAATAACTCAATGAATCATCTAAGGACTAGGGGTATATTTCTATCCCCTAGAACAACTTAGAGTGAAGATCATTTGATCTAATCAAACATATTTTCTTTGAAACATATGAAGATCATAAATATCTTCATTAATTGGCCAAATAAATAAAGATTGTTAAAACAATGAAAATCACACACAATAATAAGTAATTCATAATATATCTTTATACAAACATAAATAACATGACTAACCTTGTTTATAATCCCAACTTAAGAAACTTAGCCCATAAAGGGTTTATTACACATATTACAAGCTTTGGTGGTCATTCTTAGTTGAATCAAGAGAAAGAATTGATCCTAACTCCCTTAGTAGATAAAGGAGATAGAAACAATAAACTCTCCGAACAACATATGTTGTACCACACTAACTAAGATCACTCAAGAACACAAGTGTGTTCTTCACACAAAAAGAAAAGTTTACAAGAAAATGGAAAATTATATGATGAATGGTGAATGATGAAGGATCTAAGGGGTCTATTTATACACCTAAAGTCATCTAATAGCTCCAAAACTACAGCATTATTACATTATATCGGATCAATGCCACCATCCCTCAATAATACACAAAAGTATAAAAAATTAGACAAATCATAGCAATCTGTCAAGAGTTACGGCCGTAACATTCGGGAGTTATGGCCGTAATCGAGGTGACTTACGGCCGTAACTTCACGAATGTTACGGCCGTAACGTCTTCGTAAATTTGCTCATTTGAAGTTTTGATAGTTACGTTTTCAGCCCGAGAATTCCCTCGGACTTTGCGTTTTTGCCCCGGATCTTCTTCGGATGATAACTTTTGATATATAACTACGATTTTGAATCGGAAGAAATGCCGAATTCGTCTCGGAAAGCCCTACAACATGAATATATCAAAATTCAATAAATAGAATATTTATTAAACATGTTGTTTCTTGAGTAATTCGATTATTTAATCCGATCATCATCCGATAAAAATAAAATTATTAAAACTAATAAATTAAAAGCAAAAACGAGTAGACTAGCTCAATTATGGGTGAATTTTATCGATACAAACCATGGATAAGTGTACAAAATTGACACTTATCACACCCCCAAACTTGAATTCTTGCTAGTCCCGAGCAAGACTCTTTATTATTCACACTCCAAAAATAAAAAAATAAAAAAAAAAAAAATAATAAGAAAATTAATACACACATAAATTAAAATATAAAAAGAAAAGGAGATCAAAATGCCATTAATAAACAACAACTTGACTTTATACGGTAGATAGAAATGAATCAAGATTCAAAATAAATCTACTAATATTTTTGAAGTTAAAACACGGTTTTTATTTTGTATTCCAAAATATAAGGTTTTCCCCCCCAAAAGGTTGATTATTTCTTTCCCACTCGTGATACACACGACTCCCTTTAATGGTTGCTCTCGATCACTCGTTTATTTTTCGACTCAATATGAAGAAGAATTTCATTGGCGTCATCAAATATTGTGATTTTTACAAAATTGAGTGTATTGAAATTCATTGCTAATTAATTCAAATCTGCTCATAAACTACATCCCTTTTAGTGATAGCTTTCACACCGTTATTTGCTAACGTGTAGCTCTTTTCACTAACACAATTTCTATCTCATTTTTTTTTTTGTAAAAAGGTGATAGCTTTCACACCGTTATTTGCTAACGTGTAGCTCTTTTCACCAATTTTTCTGAGACGGCAGCTACGCACCAACAATGGTTAGTCCTTTATTTTTCGCAAAATTTAAGACTTCCAAAATTAGGCGGTATTCTTTGCTCAACACTTCTCCTTTTCGTCATTTATTTTTTTAGGTGATAGCTTTCACCGTTATTTGCTAACGTGTAGCTCTTTTCACCAATGACTCCCTTTTTTTTTTTTTTTAGGGAATAGAATTTTTGCGAGAAAATCATTTTTAGTTAAGCATGAAAAATCAAAACTCCACAAATTAAGTAAATTTCGTTTTATTTTTCATCAACCAATTGATTCTTCTTTTCTCAAGGTAACGAATGACTCGATTTTATATGATAATTACAAGGCTTGGAAAGAGAGATTAAGGCTCAAAAAAATTTTGGAATATACAATTTTTTACGGTTAAAACGATTTTAGAAGTTTGTATAAAGCTAATTTATTGGTGTTATGGCGATTTAAAAATCTCAAAAATCAAAATACTATAAATATATATATAAATATATATATATAAAAAAATAAATTAAGGAAATTAGGCAATTCATTCTAAACACACCAAAATTATTAATCAAACACAAATACTAATTCAAAGCACCCCCATAGTTGAAAATAAAAGTGTCCTCAGTTTAAAAATAAAATAAAAATCAATGCGAGAAAGCGAGAATACTCCTGTTAAGAAAGTTGATGTCCGAGCCTAACGCCTTTTAGAATCTGCAAGAGAATAAATATACGAGGCACACACAAAAGAAAATAAAATATACTCGTAAGTATAACATAATTTTTTAGATGCGCATCAAGAAAGTCCGAAGAGTCGCCTTACGCTGCCATCAAAGTTTTTATAAAAGCAAAACACGAAATAAACATTATAGTAATGAAATAAAAATACATAAATCGTGAATAGATGCGCGTCAAGAGATCAAAAGAAACTCCTTAAGTGCCATCATTTAGCACGATTATTACACACGACAAAAAGTAAAAATACAAGGGGTCCGACATGGGTTATCAAAGGGAGAGGAATGAATCTACTTTTCGTTTTCTCACGGTAAAATCTTCTACCTGACAATTTTAGCTAGAGTGGATCTGGTTGAGGAACAAATTCATTGAGTTTTTCGATTAGTTCTTACGGTGTTGTTGCAACGACTATGATTCGTTTTGCACGTTCGGAAATAAATCCCTTTTCAAAGAGTAGTCGATGAAAGACGGTAAACCATCAAAGAAACCATTGACATTAAGCATTCCTATTGGTTTTGATGAACATTTAGCCGGCTCTGGTAACCACATGAAAAAGTTCGTCAAGTGTGCCAAAACCACCGGAAGGGCGATAAAGGCGCGAGAATTATTTATCATGTGAGTTATGCGATCTTGCATATTCACAGATCTAAACTCATCTCCAATAGTTGACCGGTGATTTTACTTTCGGCGGAGGTTTTGGGATTACTCCCAACACTCTTACTCCTTCCATATAGGCGAAGACTCGCCCCATTAATCCTAGACTTCCTCCTCCGTAAACTACATGAATGCATTTTTCTCCTAAGGTACGACCCAAGTTGTGGGCCGCGGTGAAGCATGCCTCTTTTCCAGAACTAGATCCACCAAAAATGCGGTGTGTAAAATTTTTGTTGAAGATGATGACTCCATTTTTGAAAAGAAAAAAAAAATTTTAGGGAGAAAAACTGAAAAGGTCAAGTTTGAGGTATGAAAGAAAGAAACCCTGAGAAAGTTTATTTATAGAAGAAAAAGAAGGTAAAAATAGTTTAAGAAGATTGTGATTTCGTTTGAGTGTGCTTCAACTACTCAATAGAATAATGAAAGCTTTTATCGCGTATCACATTTTTATTGAAAATCTCACCACACGACAAAAATAAAAGATACTTACGCGTATGTACAGTAGTTGTGATTGTGGCTCACATCTTCCTCTGATTTTACGTTCAGAAACGGCCTAAACGCCTTCTATGAGTCGGGGAGAAGCTTCCCATCCAATTTTCTTACAAATTGGCAAGCGAGTCTTTTAACGTCGATTCCCAAGGCGTTGTTCATATTACGGTTTGAATTTATTCCACAAACATTGAATTCCGTAATACACAAGTCCACTAGGATGCGTGTCAAGAGAAATTTCGATATTATCTAAATTCTCCTTATTCAGACCATCATTAATGAACTGAATTTTATCTTCTCTGTTTGTAGATGGAATTCCTAAAGATCGACATTTTGCATTACAGTTCCATCTAGCACATTTATAGCAAACGGCTAGAATCTTTGCTCGTCGTTTCTTGGCATATGAACTTTTTCCAAGCCCTGGTAAAAATCTAGTTGGTGTTTCTGTGAATTCACCTTCTATTCTTACTTTGGCTTCGATAATGAATCTTATGTCAAAAGGTATGCTTTTATTAGTAAGCAACCTCATCCTTTCAAGCCTTGTCTTGTAAATTTTTAAAATTGCATTTTTGCTTAGAAAGGGAAATCTTTTTTCAATTTTAAACAATGTTTCATCCATGATAAAAAAAAAAAAAAAAAAAAAGACAATGAAAATAATTAAAAAAAAAAAAAATATATACAAATATCAGTTGTTGTGGGAAACTGAAAAATCCGACTTTAATAGTCACGGAGTACCGTTATCCGCCACTTGACCGGACAAACACAATTTAGTACTAAGTTACAACGTCGAGAAATTTGTACCTACAAAAATAGTTGATAATGTAAGATTTCTAATATAACTTATACTTCCCCGGCAACGGCGCCATAAACTTGTCTCGCTTTTTGTGTAACTTTCGCAAGTGCACGATATCGTATCAAGTAGTAAAGTGGACTTTTTGAGTCCGGTTTATCGATCCCAAAAGGACGTAATGTTATAAATTGAAAAATACACTAATATACTATATATAAAGATACTAAAGATTAGTGAAAAACACAATTAAAAGTTTGGTTTAATAATTTCAAAGAAATTGCAATAATATTTCTAATATTATAAGGAAATAAAAAGATAGCTATATTAATAGATTGATTATCTATAAAATGAAATAGTTGGGATTAAAAACTTAGTTCGTCATTAGTTATAAAAGATGTATTGTAGATCATAAGATGAATTTACTTATTATGTTGTGTAGATTCGATTTTCCTTAAAAGACGGTTTCTCTTTCGAACTATAAACGCCCCTTACATATTGAATCAATCCACTATATTTCTATGTTGATTGGCTTCAATACATAGCATTAGGATTTGTGAAAATAACTCAATGAATCATCTAAGGACTAGGGGTATATTTCTATCCCTAGAACAACTTAGAGTGAAGATCATTTGATCTAATCAAACATATTTTCTTTGAAACATATGAAGATCATAAATATCTTCATTAATTGGCCAAATAAATAAAGATTGTTAAAACAATGAAAATCACACACAATAATAAGTAATTCATAATATATCTTTATACAAACATAAATAACATGACTAACCTTGTTTATAATCCCAACTTAAGAAACTTAGCCCATAAAGGGTTTATTACACATATTACAAGCTTTGGTGGTCATTCTTAGTTGAATCAAGAGAAAGAATTGATCCTAACTCCCTTAGTAGATAAAGGAGATAGAAACAATAAACTCTCTGAACAACATATGTTGTACCACACTAACTAAGATCACTCAAGAACACAAGTGTGTTCTTCACACAAAAAGAAAAGTTTACAAGAAAATGGAAAATTATATGATGAATGGTGAATGATGAAGGATCTAAGGGGTCTATTTATACACCTAAAGTCATCTAATAGCTCCAAAACTACAGCATTATTACATTATATCGGATCAATGCCACCATCCCTCAATAATACACAAAAGTATAAAAAATTAGACAAATCATAGCAATCTGTCAAGAGTTACTAGTAACATTCGGGAGTTATGGCCGTAATCGAGGTGACTTACGGCCGTAACTTCACGAATGTTACGGCCGTACGTGGCTTCGTAAATTTGCTCATTTGAAGTTTTGATAGTTACGTTTTCAGCCCGAGAATTCCCTCGGACTTTGCGTTTTTGCCCGGATCTTCTTCGGATGATAACTTTTGATATATAACTCGATTTTGAATCGGAAAGATGCCGAATTCGTCTCGGAAAGCCCTACAACATGAATATATCAAAATTCAATAAATAGAATATTTATTAAACATGTTGTTTCTTGAGTAATTCAGTTATTTAATCCGATCATCATCCGATAAAAATAAAATTATTAAAACTAATAAATTAAAAGCAAAAAACGAGTAGACTAGCTCAATTATGGGTGAATTTTATCGATACAAACCATGGATAAGTGTACAAAAATGACACTTATCAGATACTAGCATGCGACTCCTAAACAAAGTCTCAACATAATACCGATACACATCAATATCGTAATTAGGAATTTAACACAATCTCAAGAAAAAGTTCACGTCTGTGACCACGGCCACGATACTTCCTACTTTCAGCCAACATTCTGAAGGGCACACACGTGCGTAAGTATAATCCAAATCGCACAATCTCGAAGTGACCAATTCCCAAGAATACCAAGCTATAAACGAAACGATTAAGAAAAATACAAGAAGAGTAAGAGGACTTACAAGTACCGGTCGCACTGTGATGATGGCAGAGTAGTGATACTGTGGGCAAAAGACGACTCAATCGACCCAAAAGACCGACAGCCTAGGTATCCATAAACCTAATCTCCGATACCATATTCTGTAACACCCCCAAGTTATTCAGGGTATATTACAGCGCCGTGAGCCCCGCCATGGGACCCACAAGGATAAACATACGCGGAACTATAAAACTTGACCGAGAAGGTCTACATACAATGGAAAGAAAGACGATACAAATGGTATTCAAAACCATAACCAATGAAACCATATACATCACCGCACAAATCAATACCTCGGCAACACAGGCCGGAACATCAAGGAAACTGAAATACAATACTCGAGTATTAAAAATCCATTCCAGTACAACAACACTGAATGGAGGAATCCAAAAAGATAGCCGGAGACAAGACACAGTATCACACTTGCCCATCAACTTCATGCCGACCCGATACCCGCCTGTCCTCTCTCCTGGAACCTGAAATACATAAAAAGTATTTCCCCCATAAAGGGGTTAGCCGTCGAATAGCTAGTGCAAGTATATCAAGTATGAAACACAATACTCCTCGACAATAAAGTAAATATAACCGTCAATTCATCAATTCAAGACTAGTATTCCAGAATAACTAAATCTCATAGCGTCACCTCAAGACGTATATGAATGCCGTGGAAACGGTTCGTTCATATCATTCGTCAATGCATATATGAATGCCGTAGAAACAGTTCGTTCATATCATGCCATCAATACATATATGAATGCCGTAGAAACGGTTCGTTCATATCGTGTCATCAATATATCTATGAATGCCGTAAAAGCAGTTCGTTCATATCATCCGTCAATATTTCTTACTTTCAAAATCGAGAACGTACAATCATAAATATACACTTGCCTTGAATAGTCGACGACGCAACGAACGGAATGGAAAGTCACCGATGAATGCTAGTAACCATCGAAACCGAACCTAACGATTCGAAGAATACAATCACAACCGATTCTAAACAAATACGGAATTGGAATACACCCGGAAACCCGCCTACGATTCATGTATATTCGTATAAAAACGACAACGAGGGCGGACCACAACCAAACCCTCTCGATTTCGTAAAAATCACGAAATATACCATGAATCCGTAGGGAAACTAAGAATACCAACAAGATTAATCATATTCATCATGAATTACTCAGCAAAACCGAATGAATCGGATAAAACCGCGAAAATCCCCAAATCTCCCCAAAAGTAGGGTTCTAAAGATCTAACCTTGATTCGCTGGATCGAAGGATGATAACGGATGAATGATCAGTGATATAAACTCAGAAACTTCATGGATTTGTTGTTCAACAACATGGTTTCGTCTCCTCCAAAACCCCAGCCGCGGACCGAAGAGAAATGAAATGAAAAATGGATGAAAAAGTCGCTGGTCTGTCATTTATATACTGGGCCGGAACTAGCGTGCGCTAGCCTTCCCGGACTAGCGTGCGCTATCGGACAGTACCGGTCCAGCACTCTCGGCCATGGCCCGCATGACCCGGCACCACCGACCAAATCTGCCGACCATGACTTGTCCACCCGACTCCCGCTAGCGTGCGCTACGACCGGAAGCACGCGGCGCTTAGCCGACTGTCGAGAGCCTGCGGACTAACAAACTCATCCGTAACGACGCTAGCCGGCCGACGCAGGCGCTACCTGCCGGTTAGCGTGTGCCACGACCAGCGATGGCGTGCGCTACTGCCGATCCTACACGAGTCCGAACCTCGAACCCTCTCGCCCAGACCGATGGCGTCTGGCCGGGTGACTCGACAGCGTGCGCTACACTGCCGAGCTAGCGCGCGCTGCGTCCCGGCCGTAGCGTGCGCTACGCCGGTTCCTGCCGTGCCTGCTCGGTCAGTGCCCGCCATCGTCCGGCCAGAACTCGCAACCGTCCGGCCAGTGCCCGGCCACCAGGGCTCAACGACTCGATTTCCGAAAACGTACGGAACGAACACGACGAAAAGTTCGCGGACAGCATCAACGACCCGAAATGAAAACGTAATGCAATAATTAATCATACGCGACCAAGAAAAGGGTCGAGACAACGAATACAGATACGAATACCCGTAACTTTGGATAAATTACCAAATGGCCCAAAACGCCCGAAAATCACGATATGTAATCGAATAACCAAACCGAAGTTCACAACACGTATAACAAAGTTAAACGAACTTACGGGCAACTCGAAACAGCAGTTTCGAACGAGTCGCAAGAATCGAACTCAAGTGCGGAAAAATCGCTAAAAAGCACGGAACTCAACGAAACGACAACGAAACGAACTCGGATGTCAAAAAGTGTAGAACTAATCCTCCTCAGAATGACGAAACGGTCATGAGCGAGTCATCAAAACGGACTTCCGCCGAAAAAAAAGAAATTACCGGAAATCGAAACTACGGGTATTACAAAAAGACGGTAGCACGATAATATTAGGCTCAACGACTGACTCTAACGACACAACTGACAGACTCAAAATTAACTGCAGCCTAGGCATTCAAAACCTAAGGCTCTGATACCATAAATGTAACACCCCAATTATCAAAAGGGACGTTACACGCCGTAGAACCTTAAAAAGGTCTACCAGGCTGACACATAACTCATACTACACCAATGAATACCCATAGGACACAATAATAGTGATAAGATAGGGCCGTGGCCTCGACCAAAACATTTTAATCAAGCATCGTAAAGTATAAATCCACACGAATACATTGCCCACGCAAGGGACTTTAACCAATTTATAAAACACTCAGTCTAACTCCAATATCAAGGTAAATGCAATAGTAAGACATAAAACACGACTCGAGCCTCATCATCATGCTGGACCATCATTTGCATGCATATCCCGTGCCAGCTCCTCGGCTCGACCAGTATCTGAAATGCATAAGACGCATTCGCCCATTTAAAGGGTTAACATTTGAATAGCTAGTGCAAGTACACAATTACACTACATTATATACATACACGATTCGACACAAGCAATCCATTTGAGAAAACATTTGCAATCAATATTCCAGAATATCACATGTATACCAAAAACAGTATATCCTCAAGTTTTCCACATCACAACTATCCACGCTTGGTAACTCGCGGCCGTACCCATTAGTATCGACCCCCAGAGGGCCCGTCGGACCGTCCCCGGGTGAGAAACCACTTCCGAAGCCGTACCCATTAGTATCGGCCCCCAGAGGTCCCGTCGAACCGTCCCCGGGTGGAAGAACATCAACACACGCACCCAGGTCCACTTCTGTGGCCGTACCCATTAGTATCGCCCCCGAGATGTAATATCCGGATTTAATACGGTGTATTTCATCTGTATTCAAACCCTGTATTATTCGGATTGGTGATTTTGATTATTGGAGTATGATATTTCGTGCATTGATATCATTGTACATAAGTATAGAAACATGCAAAATTGCTCATGCAACCTCGTGATAGCGCACGCTAAGAATGTATCTTAACGCGCGCTATCGGGCCATTATTAGCGCACGCTATGAAGATAGGAGTTGCGTGCGCTAAGAACTCAATTATTGAGCGGGACGGCTAGCACATGCGCCAGCCGGGACATGGGTCCGGATAAGATTCCCGCAGACGCACCCGCTGACCTCCCAACTTAGCCTTCAGCGAGAGATGATTCGTGAAGGAATTGAGGTATGGTTACAAAGAGTCCAAGGACAACTGTGCGTGATGGAGATAACTTCATCTTTAACCGAAGAAATCAAATCTAGACAGGCAGATGATCCTCTGATGATTCGGTTACATGATGAAGTGATCAAAGGAAAGGCCCCCGGATTCAAAATTCATGACGATGGAGTTTTGAGATTTCAGAACCGACTCTACGTTCCCGATGTTGATGTTCTGAAACAGACGATTATGAAGGAAGCTCATAGTTCGCCCTATTCTATCCACCCGGGCACCAGTAAAATGTATAAGGATTTGAAGCAGAATTTCTGGTGGGGCAACATGAAGAAAGACGTAGCGGACTATGTTTTGAAATGCTTGACTTGTCGTGGTTAAGATCGAGCATCAACGGCTCTTTGGAATGTTGAAGCCGCTCCCGATTCTGAATGGAAGTGGGAGGACATATCGATGGACTTTATCACTAATATGCCGAAAACCGTGACGGAATGAACATGATTTGGGTGATAGTTGATCGTTTAACCAAATCGGCTCATTTTCTAGGCATTAAGGATACGTGGGGACCAGAGAGGTTGGCACGAGTATTTATTTCGGAGATAGTTCGATTGCATGGTACGCCGAAGACCATTGTTTCTGATCGAGACGGCCGTTTTGTGTCTTACTTTTGGAAAGCGATTCATAAGGCCTTGGGGACCGAATTGAACTTGATCTGACTTATCACCCGCATCGGTGCATAACTGAGAGAACTATACAAATGGTGGAAGACATGCTAAGGGCATGTGCCTTAGATTGGTCAAACGATTGGGAAGTTCATCTACCGTTGATTGAATTTACCTACAACAATAGTTGGCATGCTTCCATTAAGATGGCACCGTTTGAGGCATTATACGGAAGGAGATGCAGATCGCCCTATCTTTGGGACGATTCATCGGACTTGATCGAGTAACGCAGAGTTGATCGAGCAGACTCGAGAAAAGATAGCCTTAGTTCGTGAAAGGCTGTTGACTGCCCAGAGTCGCCAGAAATCCTATGCGGACGTACGCCGCCGCCCATTGGAGTTCAGTACTGGAGATCACGTACTTTTGAAGGTTTCTCCTACTCGGGGAATCTTTCGTTTCGGAAGGAAAGGAAAGCTGAGTCCGAGATATATCGGACCATTTGAGATCCTCGAGAGAGTTGGGGAGTTGGCATACAGATTATCATTGCCGCCGTCATTGTGCCATGTTCATAATGTAACATCCCAATTCACAAATGGGACGTTACACGCCGTAGAACCCTCGTGAGGTCTACCAGGCTAACTCACGACACATGAACCACAATGATAACCCAAAAGATGCATCAAAAAAATAAATAAGGCCGTGGCCTCGGCCAAAACATTTTAACGGAGTACATGAGACATAAGTTAAATACCAATTCGTTGCCCACGCAGGGGACTTAAACCATGTTTAAGAATAAACAATCTATCTCCAGTACTCAACACATGAAATGACAAAATAGAAAAATGCAGACTCGAGCCACATCATCATGCCAACCCATCCTTCGCATGCGCATCCCGTGCCAGCTCCTCAGCTCGACCAGTACCTGAAATGCATAAGACGCATTTCCCCCATTTAAGGGGTTAGCATTCGAATAGCTAGTGCAAGTACATAATTACACAACGTTATATACATACACGATTCAACGCAAATAAATCGTTAGAAAAATCATTTTTGAAAGTCAAATTCCGGAATATCACATTAACACCAAAACAATATATTAACAAGTTTTCCACATCACAATTATCCACGCTTGGTGACTCGCGACCGTACCCATTAGTATCGGTCCCCAGAGGTCCCGTCGGACCGTCCCCAGGTGAGAAACCACTTCCGCGGCCGTACCCATTAGTATCGGCCCCCAGAGGTCCCGTCGAACCGTCCCCAGGTGGAAGAACATCAACACACGCACCCCAGTCCATTTCCATGGCCGTACCCATTAGTATCGGCCCCCAGAGGCCACACGCACCCCAGTCCATTTCCATGGCCGTACCCATTATACTTTCCAACCGGTGTTGGGATGAAAATCTGACGAACCCTTGCCTTGGAAGTCGCCCCGTCGCGAAGAAGAGAAGAGGAATGAGAAAATGACGGGAAAAAATGACTCCTGCCAGTTTATAAACCGACTGGTGTTACGGCCGTAACACCTCATTCATACGGCCGTAACTAGTGAATATTACGGCCGTAATTACATGCATTTACGGCCGTAACAAGTTCTACGGATAGGTGCAGGCAAACCGACGAAGCGCACTTACGGCCGTATGATCTAAGAGATACGGCCGTAACATTTCTTACGGCCGTAATCGGTACATTATACGCCCGTAAGTTGCTACTGGAGTCTCATGCAGGGAAAAAACGAAGCTGGCTTACGGCCGTATGGTGAAGGACTTACGGCCGTATCTCTCGAACATTACGACCGTAACATGAGGGTTTACGGCCGTAACCTGCTACAGACATCGGTTGTGAGAAAATAAAGCTCAACGACAACCGGATAGAATAGATCCTTAACGAGTATACAAAGATTTCCTACTGATGGGATGATTGCCATATTCAACACGTGGCTCCAACAGTCCGGAGGTCAGGATAAACGAATAACAACCACAATGCCCAAAATAAATCAGAATTATAAAAATGACCCCAAACATCCGGAATTCACGATACGACGTCGGATTAACAAACCGAAAGTTCCAACACGACTAACTCAACCATACAAACTTATACGAGTCGAGAAACAACGGAAACGAACAAGTTTTACGAGAATCGAACGCACATGCGGCAAGGTATAATTCAAAGTGAAATTATGCAAAAACATCCTCGAAACTCGACCAGACGGAAAAACTCCAAGAACAAAATAGATTCAGAATTCCAAAACAGTGCTAAGCGAGTTGTCCGAAACGAACATACACCAAAAATAGAAATTACCGAAAATAGAAAACACGGATATTACATTATCTCCCCCTAAAAATAAGTTTCGTCCCGAAACTTACAACGCGAACAACTCGGGGTATCTCGACTGCATACTCTCCTCCGTCTCCCATGTGGCTTCCTCGGACCCATGTCTCGACCATTGAACTTTAACCAGAGGGATGGTTTTATGACGAAGTTGCTTCACCCGACGATCTAAAATCTGAATCGGCCTCTCCTCGATGGTAAGGTCGGGTCCCAATTCGATCTCACCAAAATCGATAATATGGCTAGGGTCCGATACGTACCTCCTAAGCTGGGAAACATGAAATACGTTATGAACGTGGCTCAGGGACGGCGGTAAGCTGGCCGATAGGCAAGCTCTCCCACTCTCTCTAAAATCTCAAACGGCCCAATAAACCTCGGACTAAGTTTACCCTTCCTAAAGCGGTAAACTCCCGTGTCGGCGACACCTTAAGCAAAACATGATCTCCCACCTCAAACTCCAACGGCCGGCGACGCGTGTCGGCATAAGACTTCTGCCGACTCTGGGCCGTTAACAATCTATCACGAATCAGAGTAATCTTCTCTCTCGTCTCAACTACCATATCGGGCTCGGTACCAATCAGCTCGGACGCATCGTCCCAACACAACGGCGATCTGCACCTCCTCCCATACAACGCCTCAAATGGCGCCATTTTGATCGAGGCGTGCCAACTATTGTTGTACGTGAACTCGATCAACGGCAAGTGCGACTCCCAATCATCCTTCCATTCTAGGGCACTGGCTATGATCATATCCTCTATCGTCTTGATCGTCCGCTCATTGCCCGTCAGTCTGAGGGTGATAAGATGTACTGAGTCTCAACTCAGTACCCAAAGCTCGATGAACAGCCTGCCAAAAATGTGATACGAACCGGCCATCACGATCCGAAACAATACTCTTAGGAGTCCCATGCAATCTCACGACCTCTGCAATAAATACTCGCGCCAGTCTCTCCGGGCCCCAAGTGTCCTTAATACCCAGAAAGTGAGCTGATTTGGTCAATCGATCGACAATAACCCAAATCATGTTCATTCCATTCCGAGTCCTAGGCATATTAGTAATGAAATCCATAGAAATATCCTCCCATTTCCACTCCGGGATAGGAAGTGGTCGCAAAAACCCTGCGGGTCGCTGATGCTCGATCTTAACCTGCTGACAGGTCAAACACTTCGACACAAACTCGCTAACGTCTGTCCTCAAATTACTCCACCAGTAGTTGCTCCTCACATCCTTGTACATTTTATTCGTACCAGGATGTATGGAGTAAGGTGTGGTATGAGCTTCACTCAAGATCTTGTCTCGGCTCAATATCATTCGGTACACATAGTGCGCGAAATCTCGTAACTCCATCATCTGAACCACAAATCCAGGGGCTTTCCCCGCCTCACATCCTCCTCAATCTGGACCAAACACGGATCATCATCTTGTTTCGCCTTGATATCATCGATCGGGACGAAGTGATCTCTAATGCACGAATCGCCCTGAATCCTCCGAACCCAAACCTCAATATTCGACAAATAAGATCCCGCTGGATACTACTCTGTGGTGTAAGTACCTCTAACATCCGTAACGTTATCGGCTTACGGCTCAACGCATCGGCCACTACGTTAGCCTTACCGGATGGTAAAGTATCTCGAGGTCGTAATCTTTAATTAGCTCCAACCACCTACGCTGTCTCATATTTAACTCTTTACGATCGAAGATATACTTCAAACTCTTGTGATCTGTAAAAATCTTACACGACGACCCATAGAGATAATGTCTCGGATCTTCAAGGCGAAAACGACCATGACTAACTCCAAATCGTGTGTGGGGTAATTCACCTCATAAGGTTTCAATGGCGGGACGCATACGCAATCACTCTGTCTCTCTGCATCAAAACACATCCTAGACCAAGGCCCGAAGCATCACCGTACACTACGAAATCCTCGTTCCCCGAGGCAACGCTAACACGGGTGCGGTAGTCAAACGTCTCTTTAACTCGTCAAAACTGTCCCGCCTGTCTGCAGTCCACTCGAACTTCCGAGTTTTCTGGAGCAACCGAGTGAGTGGTCTAGCGATCTTAGAAAATCCTTCCACGAATCTACGGTAATAGCCGGCAAGACCAGAAAACTCCTCACCTCCTTCACATTCTTAGGTGGCTCCCAAGCCATCACCGCTCTATCTTCTCGCGGATCTACCCGAACTCCCTCTGCTGAAATCACATGCCCGAGGAACGTCACTTCCTCAAGCCAAAACTCACACTTAGAGAACTTCGCGCATAACCGCTCAGCCCTCAAAGTGTCTAAAACAATCCGGAGATGTAAGGCGTGCTCCTCCCGACTCCGTGAATAGATAAGGATATCGTCGATAAAAGCGACTACGAATTTGTCCGGATACTCAATAAAAACTTTGTTCATCAATCGCATGAACAACTGCTGGGCATTAGTTAGCCCGAAAGGCATAACCACAAACTCGTAATGGCCATATCTCGTCCGAAAGGCGCTTTCGGAATATCGACGTCCCGAATCCTCAATCGGTAGTAGCCCGATCGCAAATCAATCTTGAAAAGACTGTCGCCCCTAAAGCCGATCAAACAAATCGTCAATCACGGGCAAAGGGTATTTATTTTTGATGGTTAGCTTGTTTAATTCTCGATAGTCGATGCATAAACGAAGCGATCCATCCTTCTTCTTAACAAAAGTACAGGCGCACCCCAAGGCGATGCGCTCGGTCGAATATACCCCTTATCTAACAACTCTCCCAATCGATTCTTCAACTCTAGCATCTCTGACGGTGCCATACGGTGCGGTGCTCGAGAAATAGGGGCCGCATTCGGCTCAAGGTCAATAGGAAACTCCACCTCTCATTGTGGTGGTAATCCCGACAAGTCATCCGGAAATACATCGAATACTCGCTAACGATTTGGAATCGACGGTATGTCAACCCCACCATCTTCCGCTGCAGAGCGAAACACCGAGCCAACACAACCTTGGTTCAAAAGTTTCATCGCCTTCAAGGCGCTAATCACACTCCCGATCTACTTCTTACGGACGAGAGTATGCTCGGTGCCGTCCTCGGCAACTATCGTGATGGTACGAGTCCGATAGTTCATGATAGCACCATGACGATCCAACCAATCGTCCCGAGGATCAAATCCTCACCCTTAAGGTCTATAACAATGAGATTCGAGGGCCAATCCGGCTCCCGATTCTCACCGGGCAATCCCTAACTTCCCGGTCCCCAACCATACGATCCCCGGGCGTACCCACTACAAACGGCTCACACTCAAACAAGCGGTCAAACCAATACGACTCACACAATCCGAAGCTATAAAGGAATGGGTCGCACCCGAATCAAAAGCACTCAAACCTGGATGAGAAAGGATCTGAGTGGTACCGACGCCACCGGAATGTCCGCTCCTCCGTGCGCCTCATCCGATATAATCGGGGATGGATTGAGCCCGAACTCGGCCTGCTGCGGCGATCCGGTGACTCCGATCTCTACCACGACTCGAACCGTGCGGAACATGAGTAGGCGGTGAACCGTGATCCTACGATCGGCGGTGGTAGTTGTAAATCTAGCGGCCCCGGTGGCCCTCTCACAATGAGCCGCTCGATGCGATGCCTGTCGCAAGTGAAGCAAGTAACTAACGGAAGTGGGCAATCCTTCACAACGTGCTCGGCCGATCGCAATTAAAGCAGACTCTCCCGCTAGGTGCAACAGATCAATTTGACGGTTACCACGAGATCCACCGGCTGATGAAACGGCCTCCTCCCGGTGTGTAGGAGCGAACGAGACCTCGAGCCGACCACCTTTTCCGGCCGAGAACCCACCGGTAGTCTTACGCTTCTTAGCTTCCGAAACCGACTCGATTCCGGGATGGCCATCTCGATCGCGAGCGCGATCTTGGTATTCCTTCAAAGTGGCACACATGAGCGGCGCCATACTCTGTCTAATATGCGGCTTCATGCGCATATTGAAGTAACGGATTTTATCGGCCTCCGTTCTCACTTGGTCCCTCACGAAACCCAACTGCTGATTGTAAGAAATGATGGCACGAGAAATAGGCACATCCCGAGGTGTAGCGGTGAAGAACTCCACAATTCTGCGCTCCTTGGTGGCGGCGGACAATATTCCGCCTCCATAGCAGCCACGAATTCATCCCAAGTGGCCCGACGGTCTCGGGTGCAACGGCCTCCCACCATTCCGCAGCTTCCTTATCCGGGAGGTACTGGGCAATATGTACCCTCTGTCTTCAGGACAAGCTACGGCATCAAAGGTCCTGGACAACTGAAAGAGCCAATTCTCCCAACCGAGGGAGTCAGAAGATCCGGAGAAACGAGGTGGGTGCATCTTAGTCACCGTCTGAAGCCACTTACTAGCCTCCTCCTCCGGTGTCGGGGGCGGATTCTGGCGTCCACCCTGAGCTATCTGAGTAAGTTGGGCTACCAATCGCTGTAGACGGTAGCCCCGGCGTCGGCATTATTACCCGACGGCACTGAGTGAGAGGCTGAGTCCGCAGAGGACTGGGAAAGTGAGCCCTCCTCATTATCGGCACCACGACCACGGCCTCGGCCGCGTCCCCTAGCCGGTCTACCACGACCTCTCAACATACTGAAGGAAAATAAGAAAAGAACAAGATCAGCACAATTCACAAAGTTGGTAACACAAGTCACGATTCGAGCAGTAAGAAAACGAATTACAGAGATATAAGAGTTCGAGGAGACTTACGACCACGGTCGCACGAAAGGACGGTAGCACGATGATATTAGGCTCAACAACTGACTCTAATGATGCAACTGACAGACCCAAATTTCACCGACAGCCTAGGTATTCAAAACCTAGGCTCTGATACCATAATTGTAACATCCCAATTCACAAATGGGACGTTACACGCCGTAGAACCCTCGTGAGGTCTACCAGGCTAACTCACGACACATGAACCACAATGATAACCCAAAAGATGCATCAAAAAAATAAATAAGGCCGTGGCCTCGGCCAAAACATTTTAACGGAGTACATGAGACATAAGTTAAATACCAATTCGTTGCCCACGCAGGGGACTTAAACCATGTTTAAGAATAAACAATCTATCTCCAGTACTCAACACATGAAATGACAAAATAGAAAAATGCAGACTCGAGCCACATCATCATGCCAACCCATCCTTCGCATGCGCATCCCGTACACTCCCACTCGACCAAGACGAAATGCATAAGACGCATTTCCCCCATTTAAGGGGTTAGCATTCGAATAGCTAGTGCAAGTACATAATTACACAACGTTATATACATACACGATTCAACGCAAATAAATCGTTAGAAAAATCATTTTTGAAAGTCAAATTCGGAATATCACATTAACACCAAAACAATATATTAACAAGTTTTCCACATCACAATTATCCACGCTTGGTGACTCGCGACCGTACCCATTAGTATCGGTCCCCGAGGTCCGTCGGACCGTCCCAGTGAGAAACCACTTCGCGGCCGTACCCATTAGTATCGGCCCCCGAGGTCCGTCGAACCGTCCCAGTGGAAGAACATCAACACACGCACCCCAGTCCATTTCCATGGCCGTACCCATTAGTATCGGCCCCCAGAGGCCACACGCCATCCCCAGGTGGAAGAGAAACAATCACATTCGTTCAATAACACCATTTACATCATTCGCATCAAAATCCTATGCACGTAACGGAATGTAATACATGTACTTGCCTTGGATGACACGACGCGAAGAAAACGGCGAAAGGAAAGGTTCCAACCCGAACAATCTTCCCAAACTCGTCCCTAACACAAAATGATATACAACCAATCTCAACAATACGAATACGAAGAAATTCGTCCTAGTTCTACCCGTTGGGACAATTCATCGAACATCAAAAGGGCATAGGGAGTTGAAATTGGTCAACGGTGTAATAGCGGGATTTCATCCCATCCAATAACAAGGGAACCAAGAATCACGAGTATACTATCGAAATCTAACAACAACATCGGTTAAATCGGATTAAAAGACAAGATCACCACCAAACCCTCTCCAAATTCATACTAGGGTTCTAGGGGATAATACCTTGATTCGAAGCCGAGCAATAGATGATTTGGTGTTGTGGTGATGATATGATGCTAAGTTATACTTTCCAACCGGTGTTGGGATGAAAATCTGACGAACCCTTGCCTTGGAAGTCGCCCCGTCGCGAAGAAGAGAAGAGGAATGAGAAAATGACGGGAAAAAATGACTCCTGCCAGTTTATAAACCGACTGGTGTTACGGCCGTAACACCTCATTCATACGGCCGTAACTAGTGAATATTACGGCCGTAATTACATGCATTTACGGCCGTAACAAGTTCTACGGATAGGTCTGGGCAAAACCGACGAAGCGCACTTACGGCCGTATGATCTAAGAGATACGGCCGTAACATTTCTTACGGTCGTAATCGGTACATTATACGCCCGTAAGTTGCTACTGGAGTCTCATGCAGGGAAAAAACGAAGCTGGCTTACGGCCGTATGGTGAAGGACTTACGGCCGTATCTCTCGAACATTACGGCCGTAACATGAGGGTTTACGGCCGTAACCTGCTACAGACATCGGTTGTGAGAAAATAAAGCTCAACGACAACCGGATAGAATAGATCCTTAACGAGTATACAAAGATTTCCTACTGATGGGATGATTGCCATATTCAACACGTGGCTCCGACAGTCCGGAGGTCAGGATAAACGAATAACAACCACAATGCCCAAAATAAATCAGAATTATAAAAATGACCCCAAACATCCGGAATTCACGATACGACGTCGGATTAACAAACCGAAAGTTCCAACACGACTAACTCAACCATACAAACTTATACGAGTCGAGAAACAACGGAAACGAACAAGTTTTACGAGAATCGAACGCACATGCGGCAAGGTATAATTCAAAGTGAAATTATGCAAAAACATCCTCGAAACTCGACCAGACGGAAAAACTCCAAGAACAAAATAGATTCAGAATTCCAAAACAGTGCTAAGCGAGTTGTCCGAAACGAACATACACCAAAAATAGAAATTACCGAAAATAGAAAACACGGATATTACACATAACGTGTTCCACATCTCCCAGTTACAGAGGTATATACCAGATCCCAGTCATATCATTGATTTCAGCGAGATCGAAGTCGCGCAGGATGGGACGTTTGAAGAAAGACCGATCAAGATACTCGAGAGTCGAGTTAAGCAACTGAGGAACAAACCAATCGTTTTGGTCAAAGTTCAGTGGTCACGTCACGGAATGGAAGAAGCCACCTGGGAAACGGAAGCTGATATGAAGTCTAGATATCCCGAGTTATTTTCGTCTTGAGTTTCGGGACGAAACTCCTTTTTAGTAGGAGAGTATGTAATATCCGGATTTACTACGGTGTATTTCATCTGTATTCAAACCCTGTATTATTCGGGTTGGTAATTTTGATTATTGGAGTATGATATTTCGTGCATTGATATCATTGTACATAAGTATAGAAACATGCAAAATTGCTCATGCAACCTCGTGATAGCGCACGCTAAGAATGTATCTTAACGCGCGTTATCGGGCCATTATTAGCGCACGCTATGAAGATAGGAGTTGCGTGCGCTAAGAACTCAATTATTGAGCGGGACGGCTAGCACATGCGCCAGCCGGGACATGGGTCCGGATAAGATTCCCTTGAGACGCACCAGGACAATTAGAAGTCAACCATTATTAGCGCACGCTAAGGAATGCTTAGTAGCGTGCGCTAACTTGTTAATAATGCAGAATATTATAAATGGGACAACAACCGTTTTGGCTTTCATTTCTTTCGCCCATTCTTCATCCTTGAGAGTTCAGAGAGCTGTAATAATACTCCTACACACTTAGAACACATCTTGTTGGTGTTTTTATATTGGTTATCACTTGGGAATATTCATTGAAGTGGAATAGCACCTTGGAGTGGCATACAACCAACCGGAGTTGGATTCTACCTTACGGTTCAGTGATTTTCATCATATTAAGGTATGTTCAATCTATCTCAAGACTTAGAGTTGGATTCTAACGATTTGGATGATCATGTTAACAAGATATGGATTTTCATAGATGAATTATCCAAGTATATCATGTTTGGAATAGTGAGATGAATAAGCCTTAAATACCTTGATTATAATCATTATGATTCGAATCTTATTACACTGAATATGTGAAGAGAAGCTTCTATCATTGGTAAACCGAATCTAATAGATGATTTCATAGTAATCTTAGACTAGACGTTAACATCCTTATTGTTAGATAAATCTAAAGGTTTGATCATGGAAGGATTTATGTAGTATAGATAGAACATTTAACAACTTCAGCATGATAATATGGATTGATATAGAGGTGTTGATATCAACCGATAAGCTTTTCGAATTGTCGTATGAAGATTTGAAGTCGGAATGGAATATGGTTTTAAATTGGTATGCATATCCTTGAATCCGAAGTTGTCTTTATCCGTAAAATCATTCATAAGGGTATGAACATGGTATTCATGGAAGTAACATGAATTATCACGCAAGATTTCATTGTTTCGATCATGGCAAGAACAGATTCTTGCTCGTGAAGAATCGCCATGCATAGATAGCGCACGCTATGCTATGAAGTTTAACGTGCGCTATCGAGCACGAGTTAGCGTACGCTACGTTTGGTACGTAATGTACGCTAGACCATCATACGAGTCAGTTGGCTGGTCAGTGAAGTACTGACCATGCATAGTTAGCGTACGCTAGTCTTTGTTGTTTGCGTGCGCTATCGGGAAGACTTAACGCACGCTACACAGAGTACTTAGCGTGCGCTAAGCAGTTCGGGCAGATTGCATTTTATGAACTTTTGGCCGTGAATCGAATTGTTAAACATTCATACGACGTGAGATAAATCCTATATCATTTCTTTTGTTAAGGTTTGGTCTCGTTACGTGATTGATTGAGGAGGACGATCTTCGAGTGTTCATTTTCGTGAAAGTGTTGTTATTGTCTTCAAATC
Source organism: Orobanche coerulescens (assembly GCA_033398695.1). Lineage (NCBI taxonomy): Eukaryota > Viridiplantae > Streptophyta > Magnoliopsida > Lamiales > Orobanchaceae > Orobanche > Orobanche coerulescens. The sequence continues at coordinate 3,317,467 of CM065815.1, read as the reverse complement.
GAGGCAAGTACTTTATTTGTTTTATATATTGTTGTTATACATATTGTCGTGCATATATGTCGTTGTTGTATGTCCACCTCGTGTTGGTCCGACGGGATCATCGGGGGATCTATGCTAGCGTGCGCTGGATCATCGGACGGGTTTTTCCACCACGGGTTGGTCTGACGGGATCATCGTGGATTCTAGGCAGTGAACGCTGGATCGACGGAATTACCATGTGTATGTTATGATATCATGTTGTGATTATCAGTTGTGTATGTTATGTTTGAATTTCTCGTAGGAGAAGACTCGTTGGTACATTGTCGTTTACGTTATTATTCTTCGTGAGATATGAATAATATGTTGTGGTACTTGTACTAGCATCGTTGTGCTAACCCCTTCGGGGGTGAACATTTTGTTTGTGTTCAGGATCCAGGAGAGCGGGGAAACAACCACTGGAACTGTATGACGACGAGGGTGCAGAGTGATGTCCCGACCGGGTTTATTTATCTGTTGTTTACTTGTTATTTCAATAAGTACTCGAGTACGAAGTCATTTGTGATGATTTGAATTTGGTGATGTATTATTGAGTTCTGTTGAACAATTGTACTATTTCTGTATTGGGTCAGAACTGTTGTACCGTAATTTCGTTATTTCCATTCGTTAGTACCTTTTAATGCCTGTTCAATTCTGCAGCCTTGTAAATCCTTATGTAAAGGATTTACGGCACTGTAATATTCCTGAATATATCGGGGGTGTTACACCAGAGGCCACATATGCCATCCCCGGGTGGAATAACGACAAACACAACCATTCAGTAGCACAATTAACATCATTCACATCAAAATCGTGCACACATAACGAAATGTAATACATGTACTTGCCTTGGATAACTCGACATGAAGGAAAACGGTGAAAGGAAAAGTTTCGGCCCGAATAATTTTCACAAATCTTATCCTAACACAATAACGATACACAACCAATCTCAATATAGCAGAAACGTAAGAATTCATCGTAATTCTACCCGTTCGGACAATTCGTCGGTCACTACGAAGTCTTAAATGATTCTAATCTAGTATCGGTGAAAACCTTGAAGTTTTAATCCGTTAAACTATATAGGTAGCAAGGAATTACGACTACGCAATCGAAATCTAACAACTCATCGAAGCTAAATCGGTTTCAAAGAGCAAAATCATATCAAAATCCCGAAATCCCCAAAAGCTAGGTTCTAAAGAATTATACCTCGATTTGAAGATGAACAATGGATGATTTGATGTTAGAGTGATAATATGATGTCCCAAAATTGCTTCTCAACTGAGGTTGGACGAAATCGGACGAACCTTAGGCTAGAAAAGTGTTCCCGTCGCGAAGGAGGTGAAAGAAATGAAAGAATGAGAAGGAAACCCGCCGCCCAGTTTATTATACTGGGCAGCATTACGGCCGTAATACGTGACCCGTTACGGCCGTAATGGCATTCCAGACCCAACTGGACTGATTTCGCAATATCGTTACAGCCGTTACGAAGGGGACATTACGGCCGTAATATGAATAGGTTTACGGCCGTAATGCATGGGTACTTACGGCCGTAACTCAGGCCTGAAAGTTGGCCAGCCTGCAAATCTAAGAAAGAAAAATAATGGCTCACAACCACCGGAAGAAAATACAAGGATAGGGTCACTGGATACCCAAAAATTCTCTGCTCACGAGTCAAAGATTACAATTATCGCATAACTCCGGCCACCCGAAGGTCAGTATAGAACGAGTATTAACAACGACGCCCAAAATAATAAGGATTTACAAAAAATGACCCAAACGTCCGAAATACATGATACAACGTCGGATTTACAATCCGAAACTCACAATATGAGTAAATCGACCAAACGAACTCATGGAAACAGAGAAATAATAAAATCGAACGAGTTTAACGAAAATCGAACGTACATGCGACAAAATATAACTCAAAATGAAATTACGTAAAAACATATCCGAAACTCGTCCAAATGGAAAAACTCAAAGAACAAAATAGATTCAGAATCCTAAAACAGTGACAAGCGAGTCGTCCGAAACGAACATACACCGAAAATAGAAATTACCAAAAACAGAAAGTACGGATATTACAGTGTTGGTGATGTGGCTTATATTTTGGCATTGTCGTTGGAATTATCAGGAGTGCACAATGTCTTTCACGTCTCCATGTTGAGAAAATACGTACATGATCCTGGTCATGTATGAAATTTCAAAGAGTTGCATGTAGCCAAGAATCTGACTTATGAGGAGGTACCTATAGCTGTTTTGGAGCGTAAGGTACATCGGTTACGAAACAGAGAGGTTAAACTGGTGAAAGTTCAATGGAGCCGTCATGGACCGAATGAAGCGACTTGGGAACGCGAAGAGGAGATTCGTTCTAAGTATCCGACGTTTGCCATTGAAGGTACATGATTTAATTTTCGAGGACGAAAATTTATTTAAGAGGGGTAGGTTGTAACGCCCCTGTTTTCACACATGTATTTATTTTATAATTTATAGAAAGCGCATGAAAATTTTTAAATATCCAACAAATTATTTACGAATTTCATTTCATTTATTTAAATAAGGTCAAATTTTCCTTATTTGCATATCATGATTTTAATTTATACTCCAGACTCAAGTCCAAGCTCTCGTATTATTATATTCGAATAATATCTATTTTTTTATAAATTTTCTAGAATCTCTTAATGACCCAATTAATAAATATATTTTATTTTAATTCTAATTTAATAAGTTGGCACAAGTCTTTTTTTTCCTAATCCAATTAAAATTCTACCCTAAACCTAATTTTTGAATACAGTATAAATACTATATTTTTTACCTCTCACAAGACAAATTTATTACAGTTAGTATCCGCGGAATATTAATATTATTATGATTAGTATCATTATTAATATTATTATTATTATCATTATTCTAAATTTTATTATTAAATTATTTATACATTTAATTAAGGCAAAACTTATAATATTTAAAATATTATAATTATTTGTATATTAGGTGGCCCAATTATTTAAATATCTACTTTTCAGCCCAATTATCATCTTAGTTGTCCAAGACCATTTGTCTCTTCCATGAAACGTTGCTGCAGTTTCATTTCCATTCATTTCTTCTTAAACCTTTCAAATCAAAACAATAAATTCTCAGCATTTGTGACATAATTAATACACAATTATGAGTACTCTTAAAATTCTTCCCAGTACAATATAAACTAGGAATCAGAAAAGGTAAACACAATAAGAATCAGTTCAATATAAACACAATTAAAACAAAATTCTGCATCTTCTCGTTCTCCTTCCCAGCAGCCTCACATACGGTTCTAGAAACCTTTTCTTCCGAGCAGGTAAAATCAAAAATTCTCATATTGTCTACTTTTACTTTTTTTTTTACATCATCATTTAAATCAATTAAATCTTGCATCAAAGCTCTGCAATTTGACAAGGTAATCTACGAACCATTACCTTGAATTTCTACTTTTATTACTTCATGCCTGTATAAATTTTATGAGTTCCGATCCCAAATTCAGAATCCACAACACAGGACCTTTCAAAATCAATCACAAACACCAAATCAGGTATCAACCTTCGGGCCCGAATTAAGCCTAGAACTTCAACGAGACAAAAACCACGGCTCAAACCATCGTGAATCTGGAGCCTAACATGAAACCAGTCGGGTTGAGCCCGAAACCTTGCCTAGGCAGCCGCGACTGTATGCGGGCTGTCCGAACTTGGTGCGCCACCCTCGACCACCTCCTCTAGCACCACCGGACCGCTCTATATCCCCACGAAAACCCAATCAAAATACCCAGGTCCGCAATTGAACCACCGAGTCCTCAAATCCGAACCCACCTTCCGGAACAACGGCTTACCAGCCTGATTCCGCCGCGACCCTGTTGGTTTGCTGCATTCTCCGTCGTTGCGACCTGGCCTAGTCACTGCTCGGGCAACCATTCTCATTTTACTTCTCCATTCGGTCCATTTCATGTAATATCCGCAATTTTTGATTTTCGGTAAATTTCTTTTTTCGGTCGGAGTCCGTTTTGACGACTCTCTCATGACCGTTTCGTCATTTCGAGAATGATTAATTCTGCACTTTTTGTCATCCGAGTTCGTTTCGGTATCGTTTTGTCGAGTTCCGAGCTTTTTAGCGACTTTTCCGCACTTGAGTTCGATTCTTGCGAATCTCGTCCGAAACTGTTGTTTCGAGTTTCTCGTAAGTTCATTTAATGTTATTATTCATGTTGCGAGCTTTGGTTTGGTGTTTCGATCGCGTATCGTGATTTTCGGACGTTTTGGGCCATTTTCGTAATTTTCCAAAGTTTTGGGTAATTACTTCCGTTGTTGAATTCCGAGCCTTCGGGTGGTCGGAATTGTGTGTTCTCTTAGCTCTTAGATTCGTCTTTGCGAGTACGTCGTAACCGTATCATCGATTCGTATTCAGGTTCGGGTTTCGGGGTCGTTCGGGCCGTCGGAGTTGGCCCCGGCCGAGTCATGGCCGGGCAATCGGGGCCCAAGCCGGTACAGGCCGAGTCACGGCCGGTAGTGCTCGGCAGCTTCTGGCCGAGTCATGGCCGGCAGTGCTCGGCAGCTTCCGGCCGAGCAGGCCGCACAGTGGGCCACGGCACATGCTGGCAGGGCCGCGGCACACTCTGTGGCATTTTTCGGCCAAACCGACTGTACCGGGTTCCGCGGCACACGCCGGCCGAGCCGCGGCACACTGCCGACCACTGGGAGCCATTTTTGGGCCTGTGCCGCAGCACACTCCCGCTGGGCCGCGGCACACTGTGCAGCCTATTTATGGCCCTGCACACGGGTTTTTGGCCATTTTTCTCCTTCTTCTCCTTCTCTTCCGCGGCTGAGGGTGATCTTACCATGGAGCCATGTTGTTTAACAACAAATCCATGAAGTTCTTGAGTTCATATCATCAATCAATCATCCGTTATCATCCTTTGATCCAGCGAATCAAGGTAATCTTTCTTAGAACCCTAATTTCGTGAATTTGGGGGTTTTTGCGTTTTTGTCCGATTCGTTCCGTATTATTGATTAATTCATGATGGATATGATTAATCTTGGTAGTATTATTGTGTTTAACATCATTTAATCCATTGTTCTTCGTCGAATCGAAGTATATTTCTTGATTTCCTTCAAATTGACTTTTTGGGGGATTTGTCCTTGATCTTGTTTTTCATCCGTTTTTGATGGATCGATTATGGTTAAATGATGTTGTTAAACATATTCTATGGATTGTATATCCATATTTCAACTTGGAATTCCATTTTCGGGTTTTGACGGAACGAATCGTGTTCTTGGCCGTTTTGGGGGAAACGCTTGAACTTTCGTCATTCGTTCTTTGAATTCAACGGCTTTGAGTCGTATTATGGAATTCATTTTCGTTGTTATTGTTTTCATTCATAGTTCATTGTTGCGGATTGTCGTTCGGTGGAGTCGGCGAGTTCGTAATCGGTTCGTGCCAACCTACTTCGGCCGATTCTCCGCGTTGTGGTTATTCGAGGCAAGTACCTTGCCCATACTTTTCTTATTTTATGGATATGATGATCGGTGATCGTCTTGGTGTGTTTATTTGGTTGTTTGAAATGAAGTTTCAAAAGATTTCGGTTTGGCCTCGTTAAAGGCTTTCTTTCAAAATGCGTGTGTGTTTTGTGAACGGCGTGTTTTGGGAATTGATTATGATTTGATTATTCTGAACGTTGAAGGATTTGACGATGATACTCCTATTGTTTAAAGTTATGGAATCGTGTATTCCGTATTTAATCTTGTTATTGTGTTTTGAAGAGTTTGATAATGGTGTCGATTTAATGGCCATCTCTAGTGAGTATTCTTAATGAACTTACATTCTTAGCATGTTAGTTTTGCATGAGTAATGTGTGTGTGTGTATGCTCACTACGGGTTAGATCTGACGGGGTCTCGGTAGGGGTCCACAGAGACGTGGATCGACGAGCTTGCTTTTAACCACTACGGGTTAGATCCGACGGGGTCTCGGGAGGGGTCCACAGAGACGTGGATCGATGGTTAATTGTGGTGCATTTTACAAATGTGACTTATTTATGGCATTTCCGGAAATGAGTGCTTTTGAACGGTTTTCATGATTGCATGCATTGACTAAGTGTGTAAGAGGTAAGTTGTTCGTTTGGCCTACTTGGCTAGGATGGCTCTAGAGTATTTTGTTGTTTGTGTTAAATCCTTTAATTGTGGATTTTGACGTTGGAAGACGAACCTTGTAGTTGTTCTTGTATACTGTGAGTTGATGAGATTTGGGGCTAAAATCCCAATGGTTTTGTAAAAGTCATTTTATGGATTTGGGGCTAAAATCCCAACGGTTTGGTAAATGTCATTTTTCAGAAAGTAAACCTTTGGGGCGGTGACCCCTTTTGTCTTTTGGATTTTTGAAAAGTAGGATTTGATAATCCTAAATTGTTTTCTATTAAAACTCTCGATGGCATTCTAAACCGTTTTATAAATTATTTCCATTGATTTATGATATTTCAATTTTGAAAGGTTTTCTCAAACTCTTGCCTCGGGAAGTACTTTTCGTTTCATTAGGATCTTTGAGGATTCCTGGTTATTGTTATTCGTGGAATGTGAATTGTATGGTTCGTATTTGCACTTTGTACTTGCACTAGCAAAACAGTGGAGTTTTGCTAATCCCCGAGTATTCGGGGAGTGGATGTCTATTTTTGCATTCAGGTTTTGGAGCATAACACAGGGGCGGCACGAAGAATGATGAAAGATGAACGATACTAATCACACGAGGATCCGTTGATGTCGTATTGGTCTAGTTGTATTTGTTAGGATTGTATACTGCAAAGCATACTTTATGCTTGTATTACCTAATTTCCCTATTACTACCTATGAGGATATTAATTATATTTAATCACATGTTTTGCATATTAATTCACGTTATGGTTATGCAAATGAAATGTCTAATTATTTTATATTGTAGATAATGTGGTGTGTTGGTGTCACACGGAAGATCACATTATCGGTGCCTTATAAAATAATATAATAGTTCACAGCCTATATAATTATTAGACAAATTATATAAAGGGTTGTAGTGTATGCTTGAGAATAGTTGGTCTTGACTATTAGCATACATTAGCGTATTTGCATACGTGGAACAGGATCGAGGTGAGATAGTGTCTTCTCAGATCGACCGTAAGAAGAACGTAAATCTCGGATAATTATTATTTCTTAATTCTAAGTATATAATATTTAATTGTGTATTTATAATAATTATTGCTTTGATTTACCATAGGTGAGAGTCAAAATGATCGACTCAATAAGCCTCGTATCTTGGGCAATAACATTGTTTATACGACAATTATTATTATTACTAGAAATCGTGTCCCGACTCGTGCGGGTTGATGATGTCCCCTTGAGGAGCTCGATAATGATTATTATATTAAACCTGCAGTGGATTTAATTACGATATAATAATAAGGTTCGAGTGGTACTACTCTTGGATAAGATATTAATTAATTAAAGCCGCGTAGCTTATAATTAATTAATGGACATTCGATATCTTAAACACGGGAAATAATATATTTAATAAGGAGCCCAATTTCGTAATTTGGGATTTTGGTAGGAAGTGCAATATCAACTTTTTAGTGGACTAAGTTGATATTAATTGATTCATCATATATTAGGAAGAGTCCTAATAAGGTAAGATGAATTAATTGGGAGTCCTTCCATAATCCTCCTTTAGATCCCTAGTAGTAGTCCAAGAGCCTATAAATAGGACATAATGGGGCTTGGCCGATTTTATGCTTCATATACACAAGAAATTTCGATTTTTCTTCTAAGTGTTTAATTGTGGATCTTGACTTGTGTCTTTGATTCCACAATTGAGATAACACTTTAATTCTTGCTACATATCGGAATTACTTGAAGAAAATAAAATCGAGAGTTGTGAGGCAAGGTGAATTCGGCCGATCCATAAGGTGTCCAAGCAAGTTCCGGTAGCTCGTTGCCCACACAACGTCCGGTTCAAGGCGGATCATACTCTAGAAGATCTGAAGGTAGAGATACAAGGCGATCAAGAAGGAAATAACCAACCGCTTCAAAAAGGTAATATCCTATGATCTTGGATCTAGATTAGGATATTTTAATTAATCAACATATTTAATTAATAAATAATAAATAATATTTAAATTGCTTGTTAATCTTAGTAATTAATTAATTAGCATGCCTAAATAGATCTAATGCTCGTAGATGCGTAAAACGCTATAATCATATTTTCCCAAACTTCGCTTCCGCTGCGTTTTACTTTTCCAACAATTGGTATCGGAGCCGGATTTTTAGGCTTTTGCTACTTTAATTAATTTTAGTGATTAATTGATAGTGTTGTTGCCCAAAATATTTATCCGAAGATTAATACTGCTGGAAGACGGACAACAAACAACAATTGCGGGAGCACTTCCGAGAGAAGATAAATAATACAAGATTTGCCGGGTTTGTTAGGCCCGAGCTTGAATGCTCTCGCGAGATGATATTAATACAAATATTCGTGGATACAAGTATTAATGAGAGAAATCTAAATACAATGAGTGTAAAAAGACTCTGTTAATTCGGCTCTTGAGCGAAGCTTGGTGTTCTTCGTCTCCGCCGATAATCTGCTGGATGAGATAGGCCGGGAGAAGAAGGACCGAATGATAGTTGTTGCCAAGAGTTGGAGATAGCCAAGTGTGGGTATTTTGCTTCTGTATTGCGTGAAATCCGAAGGAAGTTGAAGAAGTGTCCAAGTGCTGGGAGCCTTGTATTTATAGGGGCAGCCGGGTCCTTTCCTCTAGCGGGTGATCGCCTTCCGGCCATTATAATAATCTGCCGATCGTCTGTCGGCCAATATTATAATGAGGCGATCTCCTGGGCTGTCGGGCTAAAATCCAAGGAAGAGGCTGGCGCCAGCTGGGTGGTCCAATGAGGAGCCAGCACGCGTCCGGAGTCAGTCAACATGCGGCCCTACTGACAGCTTTCGGCAGAATCAATGGTCACATGCGGCCCTACTGACAGCTTTCGGCGGCTTGTCGGCTGGTGGAGAGATTCTGCCAGGCTGTGGTCAATGGCCAGAGATTCGCGGATCTTGTCTCGGCCCTTGCACGTGGTTCCAGTCTTAAGGTTCGGCCTTTGCCGACTGGATGGCCATCGGTGCTGATCGACATGAGGCGATCGTCTCTAGCTGGTCATCAGAGATCGCCATCGGCCAGTTGCTGAGGGTCGGCATTTGGTCGGTCACCAAGGGTCGGTCGGCAAGTGCCGAGAGATGATCGTCTCCAGTCGGTCGGTCGGCAGGTGCCGAGGGAGGATCGTCCGCTAGTCGGTCGCCAGGAGTCGGTCGCCAGGAGTCGGTCGCCGAGTGCCGAGAGGCGATCGTATCTGAGGTCGATCGCTCGGCACCGGGACTTGTCCTGGGACCTTCGGTTGGCCGATTTAGCTTGTCCGCTGGGCTAAGGCTTAGGTCGCCTGGTCGAGGTCTCAGCTTCGCCAGCCGCTGGCAGCGGCTCGGTCGCTCGCGGTGACTTGCCGCCCGACCTCCGAGGCGATCGCCGGTCGGAAAGTGTTAATTCTTGACACAGCATATAGCAATTTAAATATTCATATATTTTGATGTTGGAATATTTTGCTAGATGTGTTCTTGCAGGTGATATGATCCAATTATCATGGTTTATATGAATGGTGCATTTATTTATTTATTTTATTAATTATGCAATTGTTGGTTTGGCCCGTTTTTGAGGCATGTAATGGTTTTTCCCGTGAGAAAATCTGCGGGTAGTTCTAGGTGGTTTTATTTTTCGTGTAATCTTGATGTAATTTCGATGTATTTTATTTCGTATAAAATTGTAATCGAATTCGGAAAAGACGGGATCACGAAGATATAGAGCAGAACCGGGACTGCCGGGACTGCTGGGCGAGCCGCGGCCGACAGCAGCAGGGGCTGCCGAGCAGCGAGAGGCTGCCTGCCGAGCAGCCGATGGCAGCGGCTGCACTGTCCGGGTTATTTGGTTCGGGCAGGTCGCCCGATTTTGGTCCGGTCCGTTTTCGCCGCCGTTCGTTGCGTCCGCTGGGAAGTCGGGATTTAAAATTAAATTTTTTTATGTAATTAATTTTGCATAAATGTAAAATTTTAATTTTGAAAATCCACGGCCCGGCCGGGGAGAAGCGACGAGGTGCTTGATTCAGTGGGAGAGATCGAGCCGAAGATTTTCTCGGATTCAACTCAAGGAAGAAGACCATGATAATTGGATAAATTTAATTATCCATGCTTTATTTTTTGGCTTTTATTGTTTTGATGTATGGCATGTATGGATGTATGCGTGATATGTTTCCTTGCATGTTAGGACGAGAAAATTAAAAACCTTAAGGCTAAAATAACTAAGTGATTAAATTGATTTTTATTAAAATCAAATTGGCCTCCATAATTAATTTAAATTGTGAAGTAATTAGCATGCGCGTTGACATTAGAGTCTTCCTCCATATCGGATGTGCTAATTATAGGTTCAATGGTTTTAAATTTCAAAACGATAACATAAGGTAAATATTACTTTTTATGATAGGACCTCTCCATCTGTAGGACTATTATTTAAAAGATAATATTTTAAGGATGTTAAATTATGGTGTTCACTTAGGTGTATTAATTAATAAGCTCCACATCGGAGTCTATGTTAATTAATACATGGCCAAGAGGAACCAGCTATTAATTTTACTTGTCATAACGTAATTTGACTAGATAGTAAAATTAAAGACGTAAAACTCTACTTGAAAAATGTGTGTGTAAACGTCCACACGATCGTGGCTTGCATGTGCGGATTTTTTTTGAGGTGTTGGTTGCAAGCATATATATTGTGTTTTTGAGGTTTTTCGATATATTTTTGCTATGAATTATGTGATGGATGTTTTTAATTTTTATTCTCAGATGTCTTTCAATCCACTAGCTGTTATTCTCAAAGAAAATAAACTAGATGGCACTAACTTTGCCGATTGGAAAAGAAATCTTGACATTGTCACATTCTGAGGGGCATAAGTTTGTCTTAATCGAGAGAGCCCTCTAGAACCAGAACCGGATGCCACTCCCGAAGAGTTGGCGGAATTAGGAAATGGAAAAGTCGATGAGATGGCTCATTGTTACATTTTGGCTTCACGACAAATGTATTGCGGCATCGCATCGACGATGGGTTCGGCCGAAATGATGAAAAGTCTCACCGAGATGTTTGGTCATCGAGCCGGCGGCTAGACAAAATGCTATGAGGGTATTGATGACAACCCAAATGTCGAAGGGACTCGATGAAGGGATCATGTTCTAAAAATGATGTCTCATTTGAACGAATCGAGCATATTGGGGGCTACTATCGATGCGGAAACGCAGTCGATATTATCTTAGGCGACTTACCTAGAAGCTTTGAGCGGTTTCGCCTCAACTACAATATGAACCGTAGGACATATAGTTTGGCGGAACTTGACAGAGCTTGATCTGCTGAAGGTCTCTTCAAACAAGGTTATCATCGATTCTTGTGGCAACCGGTGCTACTTCTTCCAAACCCAAATGGGGAAAGAAGAAGAAGCGGGTTGGCTGAAGCAAGTGGCAGCCCTCAAGGTGAAAAGCAAGGCTCCTCACCCCGAGGCGAACAAAAGCCAAAGGGAAAGTGCTACAAGTGCGGTCGAAAAAGGACATTTTAAAGCGGATCGCCTTTGCTCTTAAGAAAGGTATGTCTCGTGCACTAGTAGTCAAAACATGTTTGGCGGCTTGTTCTTCCACTTCGTGGATAGTTGATTCAGGCTCCACCGATCATGTTTGCTTTGACTCGCATGGTTTTCAGGTAACCAAGCGGCTTAGTGCGGGCGAGATTACCATCAATCAGGCGATTATTCCGGGCTTATGGTCATTGCGGTGGGAGTCGTGCGATTGAAGATTAATGATAAATTATTAGTTACGAATAATGTATTATTAGTACCAGATTTTAGAATGAATTTAATTTGGTTTCTAAATTAAAATGCGATGGTTATTGATTTCTTTTGATGTTGTTGCCATTGTTAAGAAAAGAAGCGGTGAATATATTTGCAGAGGTACTTTTAATGATGGACTATATATTGTTAATACTGCACAAACTCCTATGCATAAATCACTTAACTTTTTGTCTAAACCTAAAAAGAGAAAAGAACCTTCAAGCATAAACCAAACATATATGTGGCATTTACGGTTAGGACATGTAAACCTTAGAAGGATTCAAAGATTGGTAGATGATGGCCCATTGGATGATCTCCAAGTTGAGTCATTTCCAATTTGTGAATCCTGTCTGGAAGGTAAGATGACCAAAAGGGTTTTTAAAACCAAGGGAAACCGTGCTCAGGATGTGTTAGAATTGGTTCATACGGATGTATGTGGTCCAATGAATATCCAGGCTAGGAGGTTTCGAATATTTCATCACGTTCATAGATGATTATTCGAGATATGGATACATCTTTTTGATGCGGCGTAAGTCTGAAGCTTTTGACAAGTTCGGAGACTTCAAGGTGAAACGGAGAAGCGTCATGGGAAGAGTATCAAGTCACTACGATCTGATCGTGGTGGCGAATACCTTAGTGGAGAGTTTTGGATTTCTTGGCGAATGAGGATTTCGTCCCGACTCACCATACGGAACTCCACAACAAAATGGAGTGGTGAAAGAAGGAATAGGACTCTTTTGGAAATGGTTAGATCAATGATGAGTTATTGATTTACCTATTTCGTTATGGGGATACGCCTTAGAAACAGTGGCGTACATTCTAAACACAGTGCCTTCGAAATCAGTTCAAAAACACCCACAGAATCGTGGAGTGGGCGTAAGCCCAGTCTAGGACATGTTCGGATTTGGGGTACTCCGGACATGTCTGAATAAGGAAGGCGATAAGTTGGCATCTCGCACCAATACGAGTGTTTGTGGGATACCCTAAGGGAACGAAGGGTGGCTTGTTCTATAGTCCCAGGATCAAAAAGTCATTGTTAGCACCAATGCCCGATTTACGGAAGAGGATTATATGATTAGTCACAAGCCCATGAGCGAAATAATTGGAAGAGCCGAGGCGAGATTCCGACTATACCAATCGTCAAGCGCCAACTAACACCGCACCACGTATCGATTCGAAACTTTTACACCAACTCGGGATTTGCCTCGTCGTAGTGGGAGGGTTGTTCGTCGGCCGAGCGATTCATAGGCGTGGGAAAGTCTTCGGACTCAATCCCAGACGAAGATAAATCGGTTCCCTGGACCTATAAGGAGGTAATCCAAGATAAAGATGCTGACTCCTGGCAAGAAGCAATGGAATCAGAAATGGGATCTATGGATTCCAATCAAGTGTGGGAGCTAGTAGAGCTACCTGATGGTGTACAAGCCATTGGGAGTAAATGGGTCTACAAGCGAAAGAAAGGACGTGACGGGAAGGTTGAAACCTTCAAAGCAAGGCTTGTTGCAAAAGGTTACACTCAGAAAGAGGGTATCGATTATGATGAAACCTTTTCGCCGGTAGCCATGCTTAAGTCAATCCGGATTCTTTTAGCTATAGCTGCACATTTGGATCTAGAGATTTGGCAGATGGATGTCAAGACTGCATTCTTGAATGGGAGTCTAGACAAGGAAATCTATATGCGCCAAGCAGAGGGATTCATTGCTAAAGGAGAAGAGCACTTGGTGTGCAAACTTAAGAAATCCATTTATGGACTTAAGCAATCATCTAGATCTTGGAACACTCGTTTTGACGAAGTAGTCCAGTCATATGGATTCGTCCAATGTCCGAGTGAGAGTTGTGTGTATAAGAAATGCGATGGAAACGTGTTGGTGTTTCTTGTACTGTATGTAGACGATATCCTTCTGATTGGAAACAACGTGAAGGAATTGTCGGACGTCTGGTATGGCTATACGAGCGATTCGATATGAAGGATCTAGGAGAAGCGGGACACATCCTTGGAATCGGGATCTTTCGTGATCGGAAGAAGAGGATGTTGTGCTTATCCTGCATCCTATATCAATCTGATCTTGAAGATTTAGCATGGAGAATTCCAAGAAAGGTTTTCTACCTTACAGACATGGAATTCAACTATCTAAGAACATGTGTTCTAAGACACAAAAGGAGATAGATGACATGAAGATGGTCCCTTATGCATCCGCTGTGGGAAGTCTCATGTATGCTATGCTTTGCACTAGACCAGATATCTGTCATGCCGTGGGCATGGATGCTAGATATCAGTCGAACCCAGGACCAGGACACTGGATTGCTGTCAAGCACATACTCAAGTACCTGAGAAGGACTAGGGAGTACATGCTTGTATATCAATCAGACGACCTATTTCCGGTGGGTTACACTGACTCAGATTTTTCATCGGACAAAGAAAAGTCCAAGTCTACTTCGGGTTATGTGTTTAGCCTGGGAGGTGGAGCCATTAGTTGGAGGAGTGTGAAGCAGAAATGCATCTCGGACTCTACCATGGAAGCCGAGTACGTGGCAGCCTCTGAGGCAGCCAAGGAGGCAGTGTGGCTCAAGTACTTCCTGCAGGACTTAGATGTGATTCCCGATTTGCCAGAGGGAATTACACTCTATTGCGATAATACTGGTGCAGTCGCAAATTCGAGGGAACCACGAGCCCATCAGGCAAGTAAACATATCAACCGCAAGTACCACATCATACGACACTTCGTAAAGGAAGGAGACGTAGTTGTAGCCAGGGTTGCATTGGAAGATAATCTTGCTGACCCTTTCACGAAAGGCCTACCTTCAAAAGTTTTTGAAAGGCATGTGGAAGGAATGGGATTACGGTGTATGGCAGCATTGCTTTGAGTATAAGTGGGAGAAATGAGAGACTATGTAATAGAGTAGTATACTTAAAAGCATGCTTTGAGTATAAGTGGGAGATTGTTAGGATTGTATACTGCAAAGCATACTTTATGCTTGTATTACCTAATTTCCCTATTACTACCTATGAGGATATTAATTATATTTAATCACATGTTTTGTATATTAATTCACGTTATGGTTATGCAAATGAAATGTCTAATTATTTTATATTGTAGATAATGTGGTGTGTTGGTGTCACACGGAAGATCACATTATCGGTGCCTTATAAAATAATATAATAGTTCACAGCCTATATAATTATTAGACAAATTATATAAAGGGTTGTAGTGTATGCTTGAGAATAGTTGGTCTTGACTATTAGCATACATTAGCGTATTTGCATACGTTGAACAGGATCGAGGTGAGATAGTGTCTTCTGTACTGACTGTAAGAAGAACGTAAATCTCGGATAATTATTATTTCTTAATTCTAAGTATATAATATTTAATTGTGTATTTATAATAATTATTGCTTGGCTAAATGACCAAAATGGGACCTCAAGTTTGCTCATTTTAGCACTTGAGGACCTACTTTTTAAAAGGTATCAAACTAGGACTTGTTCTTTATTCCGTTAGACCACGTTAGGATCTCCGTCAAATTCTCTCCGTTAAATACTAACGGAATACTTACTTGGCAGTTAAATGACACGTGGCATGTGTTTATTGGCTGGTCAACATGCCATGTGTCACCGATCATCATCTCCGGCGAGGTTGATTTTTCCGGTCGTCTTCTCCGGCGAATTTTCCGGCCAGCTTCATTTTTTCCGATCAACTTCATTTTTCCGGCGTACATAGGGAGTACATCATTCAAACCCGAGTAATCTATATCAATCAAAAAGCAGAACAAACTAAAAAATTACTCATCAGGACTCACATACAGTCAAACCCGTCTTTAATGATTCAAGCAACTAAAGCACAAGATATGAACAGTAACCAACTAGCAGAGGCGTGCTGATTAATGCATGCAATGGTCACAAGAATTTGACTAAACAAACTACTATCAAAAGGAACCGATTCGTCGTCAGAAAGAAGAAGGAATTCAGACCTAAGTTGCTTGCAGTGAGCATTCTTGATGGAGGCAGTTGTAGTTAACCACCAGCATCAATGTTGACGCCATTCTCCAGAGGAGGGACCCAGTTTCCGTGAACCCACTCACGGTGGAGGCGAAGCTGAGACTCGGAAAAATCAATCTGCTCCCGCGACGACCGGAAGAACACGGAGTAACGATCTCCGCCGTCGAGAACGGCGATGATGACGCCCTCCCACCATCCGTCGTTGTGGAAGGCGTCCACGTCCACGGAGTAACTTCATTTTTCCGTGAGAGTTTGTGAGAGTTGCTGTTTTTGGAACTTTTTTCGGTGTGGTTACTTTTGAAATATGTCTTGATTACTATCAGGGAATTACGCCGGAAAAAATGAAGTTGATCGGAAAAAATGAAGCTGGCCGGAAAATTCGCCGGAGAAGACGACCGGAAAAATCAACCTCACCGGAGATGATGATCGGTGACACGTGGCATGTTGACCAGCCAATAAACACATGCCACGTGTCATTTAACTGCCAAGTAAATATTCCGTTAGTATTTAACGGAGAGAATTTGACGGAGGTCCTAACGTGGTCTAACGGAATAAAGAACAAGTCCTAGTTTGATACCTTTTAAAAAGTAGGTCCTCAAGTGCTAAAATGAGCAAACTTGAGGTCCCATTTTGGTCATTTAGCCAAAATTTAAATGTTATTTTAGGAGACGAGGATGTGGAGCCTAGGATTTAAACTACATTCGCGTCTCAATTTTCAAGGATCATCATCTTATTTCGAGGTGGGGATTTTACGCTTGTTTTATTTAATGCATGATGTTACTTGTATATATGCGTGTTTCTTGCCAAATATTTATATGCTCAAGTTTGCATATTATTTACGTTGTAGCCTCCAATGAGTAGTAGGCATGATGTGCTGAAAGTTTGCAAGTTAATTACATTGTAGACTCCAATGAGTAGTAGGCAGTATGCACAAAGTTTGCATATTAATGGCCCTCGGGCAATCACCAGATTCAAGCATGTCATATCTACTTGGCAATATGTATGTATTTAAATTGAACAAAGCGTTCCCTCCTCACTGAGCGAGTTGAAAGCTCCCATTATTTAAACCTTTCAGGTTGAGGAGTCTGGCGTGGCGGGCAAAGGCGTGGCATGATAATAATATTTATATGCTTCTTCATTTATTTCATTTAGTTAAAATTACAACATTGGATTCAATGTTATGGATGTTTTGAAATGTTGGGAATTTATTTTATATTTACTTGCAAAATGGATGACTTTATTTCAATTTCCGCTGCAATTATTCAACTATTTTTTTTGGGATATTTAATCTCCCTTGAAATTATTTTAAAATGATATTTTGAAAAGTGGTCGCTACATAAGTGGTATCGGAGCGGGTCTACGGTTCTGTAGACTCGTTAAAATAATTTCTTTTTCGACTAAATTTTCCTTTTTTTCGCAAGTAGTTAAAACTTTAATGGCATCTATGATTATTATCAACCACCGTCGCCGCTCCACGTCAACTCCAAGGTACACATTTCAAGTTATGTTTATGTTGTAATCGTAAAAAAATTTACGGTTATGAGATTCAACTCATTTTTGAATCATGTTGCAGTACCATATTTATATTTTAGAGATGATATGCTATTGAGATTCATAATAAATATTCGACATGCATGTGCTTTCTTATAAATTCATAAATACATGTAAATGCGTTAGTATAACACTGCTAGAACATCTATTAGGAGCAGGTAACCCTTAGACACGGCATATAGCTTTATTTCTATCCCTTATGAGGAGATTACTAAGAAGTCAATGGTTATAATGTACCTTAGGACCATGGCAAATCGTGGACGTAAACGTCTAGCTAACCGAAATGCTCATAATCTCGGTAATCAGAATGCCAATCTTGGTGCTGGAGCTGGTGGTGGTGGTAATGGAGGTCAAGATAATCGCAATGAGAACGTGCCAGCTCTTACCCAGGCACAAGTAGGGCTATTAGCAGTCCGAGTGAACCCGAAACCCGGTCATGACCCGGACCGAAATACCCGGGACCAAAACTCACCTGGAAACTAACGAGTTCGGATTCAAGTTCTAAACATTGAACCGAAATCGATAAGACCCGGACCGATAAAACCGAAAAGAAACCCGGTAATAAATTAAAAAAATAATTTATATGTATTTTATAATTTATATATTTATACATATATTATTAATATGTTTTGTGTATTTTAAACACAAATAGCATGCTGGACAAGTGGTTAAGACGCTGGACCTTTGAACAGAAGGTCTGGAGTTCGAATCTTGTAACCCCCATTTATATGATTTATTTTGCTGTTGCTCCTTCCTTTTCCTAGTAAAGATCCATCCCACATCGACTACTTGATAAAACCTCAGCCAACACATCTTCAATTTAAGCCTTCCCATCCCTCATCTTAAGCTTTTATATGAGGGATATGCATCCCACATCGCCAATGTAAGGAAACATCCCATTTCCTTTCCTCTATAAAATAATCTATCTTGTCTCAAAGAATTAGTTGGGGATTATATTTGGGTTTGGGTTTTAACCCGAAACCGAACCAACAAGAAACCAAAAACCGAGAAATTGAACCAATGGGTTTGGGTTCGGGTTCGGTTTTATTTTTTTGAAAATCGATTTTGTCGGTTTGGGTTCGGTTTTAGGTCCAAACCGACCCATGCTCACCCTTAGTTTTAGGTTTGAAAATTATGTTAAAGTAAATGATTTTTTTCCTTTCGGTTTCGGGTTACGATTTTTCGGTCCTGATTTTCGGTTTCGGACCGGTTTTCAACCCAGTATATTTCGTAGAGATGTTAAACGGGCTCGGGCCCGCCGGGCTGGCCTGTTTAACCCGCTAAAAAACCGGGTTAGGGCCGATATTTCCTAGCCCGTTTAAATCCGGGCTTTTTTGGCCCGGACCGTTTAGCCCGAAGCCCATTAGGGCTAACCCGAAACCCGCTAGGGCTAGCCCGAAACCCGATATATATATATATATATATATTGTTAATTTCAACTTACAGTAATACTATATTTATATAACATATATTAATATTATATATGTAATATATATTAATATTATATATAATGTATATTATTACTGTATTTGTTAATATAGTGTGTATATATATATATATATACATATATATATACATAAAAGTGTATTTTTTGTTATATTTATTATAGTATATTTGTTACTATATATATAAAATATATTGTTACTGTTTTTTTTGGTTTATGACTTATAAAAAATAAAAAATAGATTTTTTAAATAATTAGCCCGTTTAGCCCGAAACCCGTTAGGGTTAGGGTTAGGGCCGATATTTCCTAGCCTGCTTAAATCCGGGCTTTTTTGGCCCGGACCGTTTAGCCCGAAGCCCGCTAGGGCTAGTCCGGAACCGCTAGGGCTAGCCCGTTTAACATCTCTAATATTTTGGACCGGTTCCGGGTCTGAAATTTGAACCGGAACCCTTATCGGTCCGGACCGGATCTACCCGGTAACCTATCGGACCAGATCCGAATCTGGAGAAAACCGGTCCGAACCGGTCCGCTAACAGCCCTATGCACAAGTTGTGCAACATTTCCGATGTTTCACACCACCATCATTCAACGATCGAGAAGGGCCAGCATTTGTCGACGAATGGTTGATGTCGCTCGAGCGTACCCTTGAGCTTATTGGCTGCACCGATGTGCAAAGGATTCTTTGTGCCCAGTATCAAATGGTGGAGGATGCTGGACACTGGTGGATGAGCTATTGACGTTTGAGGCCGGCAGCCGAGCGTGCTGCATTAACTTGGGATCGATTCAAGGAACTAGTGATGGAACATTATTATGCACAACATTACCGAGAGAAGATGGAGAGAGATTTCTGGAATCTTGAACAAGGGACCTTGTCGGTCGAAGAATATGAGAGAAAATTTAACCAAATCAGCTTCTTTGTGGAGCATATGGTGGACACTGACCGCAAGCGAGCCCTCAAGTTTTGTAGTGGGTTGCGTCCGAGTATTCGTCATATTGTGTCTGGTCATGGTGTGTTGCCCTATACCGATATTGTATTCAGAGCTCAAGAGGTCGAACCTAGTCAGAACTTGAGTCCTTATCCAACGGTTAAGTAATCTTCTGGAAAAAGAGGTTGGAATGGTGATCAATCTAAGTCGGCGGCCTCAAATAAGCAGAAGAAGGTAGATGAGAAATCTGGACCGGGTGTGCCGATCACTAGGCCTGCATGCCCAAAGTGTGGTAATAATCATAGTGGGGAGTGTTTGTATGGAAAGGGTGTCTGCTATAATTGCGGGAATCCAGGTCACACAAGCCGACATTGTCCGCAATCGTAGGGCAAATGACAAGCACTTGGAGGTAAAGCTCGAGTTTACTCAATGAATCAGGTTGATAATAGTCCCGGCACAGTATGAGGTATGCTTATGATCTCTAATGTGCCTGCTTTCGCTTTGTTTGACACTGGTGCCACACACTCTTTTATGTCTGCAAAGTTTTGCTATTGGTCATATAAGCATTAAAATTCTTGAGTCTCTTGAGGTTAGCTTACCGTCAGGAAATACGATACTCACCAACAGAATGATTGACGAGAGTATCGAGATAGGAGGAAGAGAATTTGATGCTAGTCTGTATTTGATTAACTCGATGGATTTTGACGTGATCCTTGGTATGGACTGGCTTGATAGACATGATGCCGATATAAGCTGCCATGAGAAGAATGTGACATTGAGGTGTTCCGAAGGCGAGTCTATCACCTTTTATGGTACTAAGAGTAGGGCAGTACCAAGAGTAGTTATAGCCATGAAAGCACTAAGAAGTCTAAGAAAGGAGAAATGTCAGGGTTACTTGGTGAGTTTGGTCGACACTCGTACTCATGAGGTGTCCCCTACAGACATACCTATAGTATGGGAGTTTTTGGATATGTTTCCAGAAAGATCTGCTGGGAGTCCCACCCAACCGACAAGTGGAGTTTAGTATTGATTTGGTCCCTGGGGCGGCCCCAACATCCAAAGCCCCATATAAAATGGCTCCGAAGGAACTTCAAGAATTGAAAGTCCAAATTTAAGAGCTGTTGGAACTCAGATTTATTAATCCTAGTGTTTCACCATGGGGTGCACCAGTGCTATTTGTAAGGAAGAAGGATGGGTCACTTCGGATGTGTATAGATTACAAAGAGTTGAATCAACTCACGGTGAAGAACAAGTACCCATTACCGATAATCGATGATCTATTCGATCAGTTTAGAGGAGGTGGAACTTTTTCGAAGATCGATTTGTGGTCGGGGTACCACCAACTGAAGATTAGGGAGTGTGACATTCCCAAGACGACGTTCAGGACCCGTTATGGACATTTTGAATTTATAGTAATGCCATTTGGTCTGAGTAACGCACCTGCAGTATTTATGGATTTAATGAACAGGGTGTTCCAACCCTACTTGGATAAGTTCGTGATCGTCTTGATAGATGACATCTTGGTGTATTCTAATGACAAGGAACAGCACCAAGAGCATTTGAGGATTACATTGGAGACACTTCGCAAGGAGAAGTTGTATGCCAAGTTCAAGAAATGAAATTTTTGGTCAAACATAATTGGATTTCTTGGACATGGGGTGACTTCTAAAGGAATTGAGGTAGATCCCGACAAGGTTGTAGCGGTGAGTAGTTGGGGAGTACCCAATAATGCGAGCGAAGTTCGCAACTTTCTGGGCTTAGCTGGCTATTATAGAAGATTTATCGAAGGATTTTCGAAAATCGCCATCCTATGACCCAGTTAACAAGGAAAGGCGTGAGGTTTGAATGGAGAGAGAGGTGTGAGGAAAGTTTTCAAGAGTTGAAAATGAGACTAACATCGGCACCAGTATTAATGATTCCTGATCCGAAGGAAGACTTTGTTATTTATAGTGATGCCTCCAAGCAGGGTTTGGGTTGTGTTCTAATGAAACGTGGTAAAGTAGTAGCCTATGCATCGAGACAGCTTAAACCACATGAGTTGAACTATCCAATGCATGATCTGGAGTTGGCTGCTGTAGTACATCCGCTGAAGAATTGGCATCACTATCTCTACGGAGGGAAGCGCGAGATATACACAGACCATAAAAGTCCGAAGTATCTTTTCACACAGAAGGATCTTAATATGAGGCAAATGAGATGGTTAGAATTGGTGAACGACTATGATTGTACTATTCATTACCATCCAGGTAAGACTATATGGTAGCTGATGCCTTGAGTCGGAAGACTAGAGGCGAGTTAGCTTGCTTGATAGATCAAGAGAGTTTGATTAAGGAATTCTCCCAGTTGAGGATTGAGGTAGTTGAGTCTTCAAAACGTTCGAAAGTAATCTTATCATCTTTGGTCTTGTAACCAAACTTGAGGGATAAGATTAAGAAGGCTCAACCACCTGATAAGTTCTTCTGTAAGATGAAAGGTCGAGCACAAGATGGGAGAATTGAGAAATTTTTCGTTGCCGCAGATGACGTTTTGACTTACGATGGGAGGTTGTGTGTTCCTAAGGACCCATCCCTTAGGAGGCAAATCCTTGAAGAAGCTCATAATGCACCATACTCCACTCACCCGGGAGGTACAAAGATGTACCACGACCTGAAGAAGTTCTTTTGGTGGAGAGGAATGAAACGAGACATTGGTATATTTGTGGAGAGATGTATGATATGTCAGCAGGTGAAGGCAGAACACCAACAGCCAGGAGGTTTACTTCAACCGTTGAAAATCCAAGAATGGAAATAGCAGCATATCACAATGGATTTCGTGGTTGGTCTGCCGCGAACCGTGAGGAAGAACGATGCTATCTGGGTGATAGTAGATTGTTTGATGAAGTCATCTCATTTTCTACCTATGAGGATGACTTACAGTATGGAACAATATGCTAAGATTTATATTCGTGAGATTTTGAGGTTACATGGTGTTCCAGTGTCAATCGTCTCAAATAAAGATCCACGGTTTACGTCGAAATTTTGGAGGAGTCTTCAGATGCATTGGGCACTAAGTTGAATTTCAGTACTGCATATCATCCGCAGACCGATGGTCAATCTGAACGGACTATCAAAACACTCGAAGATTTGTTGAGGGCGTCTGTTCTTGATACTGGTGAGAATTGGGAAAATATTTTGCCGTTAGTCGAGTTTGCTTATAACAATAGTTACCAAGCGACTATACAAATGGGCCCGTACGAGGCTCTGTACGAAAGAAAATGTCGATCGCCTATTTATTGGAGGGAGGTCGGAGAAGGAAATATTTTTGGTCCAGAATTGATCGGACAGACTGTAGATAAGATAACCGAGATCAGCAAACTGAAAATATTCATGGAGAATGAGGTTGGGTCGAAAGAATGCCCTAGAACACTTCAGAAATGAGAGAGGGCTATTTATACTCATCTGGACGAGTTTTCTATATTTCAGCATTTTCCGGTCGTGTCAGATGACACGGTCGGGTCATGGGTCGTGTCACCTGTCCAGAAAGTTTTGCTTAACCACAATAGTTCGACACGGCCTGCGTCACTGCACCAGAGTCTGCTATTTCGACTATAACGCCTTCCTCCGGGCTCCGATTGACTCTCTGTTTAAACCATTAGAAAGCTAACTTACAATACTATAAAATTTTAAAATTTTTTGATTTTTCTGGAATTTATGGTGAATGTACAAAGTCGGACCTAAATGTAGAAAAGTCGAAATAGTATGCCGTTTAATCCAAAGAAACATCAAAACTCACTTGGATGACAAAAAGTGCTGAATAAAACATGTCCAAAATGTGTCAATGAACACAAGCGAGTTACTAGAATTGGAAAAAATATAAAAATGCAAAATACGGGTATTACATCTCCAACTAGCCATTACTGCCAGGCACAGTTTAGCGTGCGCTAGCCTCTTCCTTTAGCGTGCGCTATTACCCTGTTACGTACGTTAATATGAATGGTTACGTACGTTAACTGCTATTTCATTCAGTCCAGTAGCTTCTGATACTTTCAGTTAGCGTGCGCTAATATTCTCTTGTAGCGTGTGCTAATATCACTTCATTGCTTGCGTCATATATCCATTTGTATCATTTGACTCCACCTTCGAATCTTCCAACATTCATCTTGTTTGAATTCAGCTCTCTTTAGCTTGTGCTAAATATAGCGTGCGCTATGTCTATGTCAGTGCATACGTCATTCCGTGTTGAAAGTCTTCACAACAGTCACATTATGCGATAGCGTGCGTTAGCCTTCACCTATAGCGTGCTCTATCTTTATCCTGTAGCATGCGCTATATGTGCAGTCCAGCTTGCACTACTTTTTGCGTCTTCGACTTCTTCGTTGTTTTGTTTTGCTTCCTTGTTGTTTTTATTTGTTTAACAACTAATCATCAAAAACTCGATAATGAATATTTAGAATAAAATATTCCAACATGGGTTGCAAGAGGAGCATGCTTCCGACTGGGTCACGCGGAGATGTGTTCTCATATCTTCTCCGAGAGATTTTCTTCGTTCTCTTTTTTTTTGGAACTTTTGGAGCCAAAATGTAATTTTCATAAATTGTCCCACCTAGGAGTCATTCGGTGCAATATGATTGGATGAATTTGGGCCGATTAGGTAATGGGCTTTGAAGACGGAAAGTCGGCCCAGGCCCATTAAATCCAAGGCCCATAACCCTTTTCTTATATATAGGCAGTTGGATGGTTCAATGTGCCCTCTACATTTTCGAGCAATCACATAATTTTCTGATTTCGCCGAGCAAGTACTAGAGTTCCCGAGTAATTGTGCGAGACTTCCAAGCATGACTTCCCAGCTTTTTTCCGCTGACACATAACAAGTAAGCGTCTGAGCAATCTTCCCTTATGCTTTACTTTGTTTGCACCACGTACATGCTTTGTGTGTCGCTCGAAGTAACTTCTTCGACTATGTAGTTGTATGTAATGTTTTGCAAGTCTTTTCCACTCGAAAGACTTTTTAAGCAATATACATAAACAGACCTCTCAGACATCATCTAATCACTCGCCTTTCCCTTTTTCTGCCTTCGTAGGAATTGTTGGAAATTGGTTTTAAATACCAATCTGGAAATTATTAATTTAAATATTTATTATTTAAATGAAATAATTATTGGATGTTAATCTACGTCTCGAGTATATGAACATGGTATACTTGAAGTCTCAAAATTGATTTCCGGTAAGTGAGATATTGTATGTCAAAGTTTGGATGTTGTGCAGGGAAATAATACTTGGGAAGTATTATTGTCCCACATTGGAAAATGAGAGAGGTTTTCTCATGTATAGGAGTAGAAATGCTCATGGAGCTATTAACTTGTGGGCTTTCTAGTGGGCTTGGTGAGAGCCATGACCTCGCGCACACACACACGCGCACGCTGTCGCCCGCCCGCCTCGCCTCGCCTCGGCCTCGGCCGCGTGCCTTGGGCCTTGGGCTTGGATCTTGGCAATTGGTGCTTTGGAAGGTGCTTGGGAGGTGTTTGGGGCCAACTATATTCTTTTGGACAAAATACTTTTGGGCTTCATTATTTTTTGAAACTGAAGTATGCGAAACGGTTGCGAAACTGAATGCAGATCAGATTTGAAATCTGAAACAGCAGCATTAAAGCTACGTCCAACATGAATGCAGATCAGATTTGAAATCTGAAACAACAGTATTACAGCTGAAATGTCCAACATGAATGCCATTGAATTCTATAACATCAGAATTCAAATTCGTGTAACATCCATTGGCAGATTAATAAGTATAAATCTATATTAATCCCTCCATGGTTGGGGCAGCCTATAAATAGGTATAGGCATTTGAGCATTTTCACAGACTTTTTTCGGCCATCTCAGAGCAGAATAATACTTCTCTGCATACATATATTAGAATAGCTCAAGTTCTCAAACCTCGTCCAGTTTGTCGGAGCTCTCCGGTTTGCGGTGTTTGTACTGTAGAGACGTAAAGTCATTGATCTTTGGGGATGATCCGCCAATCCGTGAACACTACCAGGGCATTTCTCGTCTTGCGGGCAGAAGGCATCTTCGGGCGACTTCTACAACAATCTGGTTTCGTTTCTAGTTTTGTTTTTTCGTTTGTTTCTTGTATTTCTAATTTGGTTCTTGTTAGTTCAGATTCCATTTCCATTTCATTGCTTTTTTTTTTATTTTGTCTCGAGTTGTAATTTCTATTTTTCGAGTTGTAATTTTAGTTTCTAGTTGTAATTTGGTTTCCGACCGGCAAGTTATCCCGAACACGAAAATTTTTCCAACGATCGCAAGACGAGAAAAGATACTTGCTAAATCCTACAACTGGAGATGACGACCGCTGCTTCCACCGACTCAAACACCACCGCTGCATTTGCCTCCTCGGCCGCTGCCTCAACCATGGCGAACTCATTTGCTGCGACTATGTCAAATCTAATGAGCTCAACCACCTCATCAACAATTCCATGGGTGTTTTCGAAACCCTTTTGGACTACCGGTGGATTCATGTTGGGATCGACTGTTGGATCCTATGGGTTTAACACGAGTGGTTCCTTTTTGGAACAACCTCGGGGCCTAGGATGATGCTTACCGCCGAGAAGCCGCCAAAGTTTGGTGGAGCCGACTTTAAAAGGTGGCAACAAAAGATGTTGTTCTATTTGACAACATTGGGCTTTGCGAACTTCCTTAAGGAAGATGCGCCACCGGCACCAAGTGTTCAAGAGACTAGTTTCACAGTCCGAGCTGCCTATGACAACTGGCACAATGGATATTATCTTTGTAAAAACTTTATTCTGAATTCTTTAGAAGATAGTTTGTACAATGTATACTCTGTTGTAAACATATCAAAAGAGATGTGTGATGCACTTGAAAAGAACTACCGTAGTGATGATGTAGGTATAAAGAAGTTTGTAGTCACCAAGTATTTGGACTACAAGATGGTTGACTCAAGACCAATCATAGAACAAGTGCAAGAGTTCCAACTCATCATTCATGATGTCAATGCCGAGGGAATGGTCCTGCCGGATGCTTTTACTGTTGCAACTGTGATCAAGAAGTTGCTCCCCCAGTTGGAAAGACTTCAAGAGCTACCTCAAGCACAAACGAAAGGAGATGACTCTTGAAGACTTGATTGTGAAATTGCGCATCGAGTCTGACGTGCGCAAGAATGATCATAAACCAAAAAGCCTAATCGATGCTAAGGCCAATTTGTTGGAGCAAGGCGGTCCCTCCCTAAAACGAGCTCTCCCAAGTGCTCAAAATAAGAACAAAGGGAAGCAACCGGTCAAGAAGTTTGATGGTGATTGCTTCAACTGTGGCAAACATGGGCATACGGCGAAAGACTGTCGAAAGCCGAAAGCCAACAAGAAGAAGAAACATGTCGCCAACATCGCCGAGACTAACGGCGATTGGAAAGAGGATGACCTTGCTGTTGTGGCCACCGAGGAGGTCAACCACGTTGAGAACCAAGGTGGTTGGTACGTTGACACTGGTGCGACCGCCCACGTTGGTGCCGATAGGAGTCAGTTTAAGAACTATCAAGCTGTTGAGGGGAGGAAGCTCAACATGGGGAATCCAGCTTCATCTGAGATTATCGGAGTTGGAGAAGTAGACCTCAAACTTACGTCCGGACAGACACTCACCTTGAAGAATGTGCTTCATGTTCCGGATATGAGGAAGAACTTGATCTCGGGCTCTATACTAGTTAAAAAGGGGTTCAAACTAGTGTTTGAGTCAGATAGAATTATCATAAAAAAGTTTGATAGTTTTCTTGGTAAGGGTTACCTCACAGAGGGACTCTTTAAACTTAATGCTTTGGCTATGCGCCATGTAACCAAGTCTGCTAATGCTAATGAAAATGCTACTGCTTCCTCTTATTTGACTGAGTGTTCTGATTTATGGCATTGTAGATTAGGTCATGTGAATCTAAATGCTATAAAAAGATTAGTAAACTTAGATTTACTGAAATTAAATTAAGTCAATACTCAAAACAAATGTGAGATTTGTGTTGAAGAAAAAATGACAAAACTTCCGTTTCTTCGGTAAAACGGAACACAAAACCCCTTGAATTAATTCACACAGACGTGTGTGATTTAAAGTTTGTGCAAACTAGAGGTGGTAAGAAGTACTTTATCACTTTTATCAATGACTGCACAAGATATTGTTATCTTTATCTTTTGAGAAGTAGATATGAGGCTATTGAAGCTTTTAAGAACTTCAAGAATGAAGCCGAGAATCAATTAGGATGTCATATTAAGATAGTTCGAAGCGATAGAGGTGGCTAATATGTAGCCCCATTTGAGTAATCATGCAACGAGAGTGGTATAATTCATCAAACAACAACTCTATATGCACCACAATCTAATGGCGTTGCTGAACGTAAAAATCGAACACTTAAAGATATGATGAATGCCTTATTGATTAGTTCAGTGTTTCCCCAGAACATGTGTGGGGAAGATGTCTTGACAGCCAACTACATATTTGTGGAAAGGTAAAAAACCTTCATACAAATATCTCAAAGTGTGGGGTTGTTTGGATAAGGTTGAGGTACCTTTACCTAAACAAGTTAAAATCGGTCCTAAGATGGTCGATTGTATCTTTATTAGGTATGTACTGAACAATTGTGCCTATCGGTTTGTTATCCACAAGTCAGAAGTACCTGAAATGACTGTGGGAACAACAATTGAATCAAGGAATGTTGTATTCTTTGAACACATATATCCTTGTAAGGACAATGATAAAGTTGAGAACAATTCTAGCAATAGAGTTGAAGATGAAGGAACAAGTTCAAAACCTGTGGATGTAGATCCAAAGTCACGTAAGCGATCGAGATCTAATCTGGAAGATGTAGAACCGAGACGTGGTAGTAGGGTTAGGACACCAAAGAAATTTGGACCTGACTACATAGCATTCATGTTGGATAAAGAACCAATAACGATCAAAGTAGATTATGCCAGACCAGATGGGTTGCTCTGGAAAGAAGCTCTTCAGAGTGAAATTAACTCAATTTTACAAAACCAAACTTGGGTTTTGGTTGATTTACCTGAAGGTTGTAAGCCCTTAGGATGCAAATGGATCCTTAAAAGAAAGTACAAGGTTGATGGGTCAATTGATAAGTATAAAGCTCGTTTAGTAGTCAAAGGTTTCAAGCAGAAGGAAGGGTATGGTTTTTTCGATACCTATTGACCTATAACGAGAATTACATCTATTCGAGTGCTTCTCGCGATTGCTGCTTTGCACGATCTTGAGATTCATCAAATGGATGTTAAGACTACTTTTCTGAACGGTGATCTGGATGAAGAGATCTATATGGAACAATGATACCAAATGATACCCAACATTGATACCAATATAGGGACTGTTGTGAATCGTGGTTGTACGAAGCAGAAGCAGGTTTCCTTGAGTAAAAGAAACGAACAGCAAACAGCAAATAGAAATAACGGACAGCACTTCGGTATGCCAACAACAGCAATCTGACAGCGCTTCGATATGCTAACAGTAATTAATTTGGACAGCACTTCCATACAATAATAATTGGACAGTACTTCGATACAGCAAGAATTGGACAGCACTTCGGCACAGCGATATTCGTACAACACTTCGATATAGCTATATTCGGACAACACTTCGGTACAGCGATATTCAGACATCACTTCGATACAGCTATACTCGGACAGAACTTCGGGACAGCAACAGTGGACTGCACTTCGGGACAACAACAATGGACTGCGCTTTGGGACAACAACAATGGACTGCACTTCGGAACAGCAACAATGGGCTGCTCTTCGGTACAGCAACAAGGGCACAGAAATGACAAGGGCACTTCAAACTCTTAGAATTAATCACTATAATCCCCTTAGAATCCTGCTCTAAAGAAACGTTCGGAATTATTCTAAGAACTCAAGTTTCTGTGACTAAGACTTAACAATTTTATGGACTAAAATTGTAAGAATGTAGAAGTGAGAATTATAGGAATAAAACTCAAGGAAAATTCGAGCAATAGCTCTTGACTCAAGCGCAAGGCTGAAATATATTTTTGATTTCAAAGGTAATCTGTCTTTTCATTACCAAAAGGTCTCCTTTTATAGGAGTGTACAGAGTAAACTTATATTATCACTGACATATTAAACTAAGGAAATATAATCAAGAGTGTCCCTATTTCTAAGACAATGAAGGACGGTCACACATGTGACAAGATTAAAAGGAAATAAAATAACATCAACTATCCTAGAAAGTAAATAAAGAAGTCTTGAAAAGATCTTGGTCTTCATAACATCACGTTCATTTTGAAGCTCCCACATGCTAAAGTTCTTTTTCCAAGTTAGGGTGGGCTTTCTCAACCATCATGTGTAATAAATATAAGTCTTTGATTTCCAAGAAAAACAAAACATCACACCTTCCTTGAAGCTTCCTCACGCCTAAGTCTAATTTCCAAGCTAGGATAGATTTTCCTTAATCATCAAGTCGACCTCTGGTTGTTCATCCTTTTTATAGAGTAATTTCTTTTTCGGGTTTTTTTATGATTTAACTCTCATTTTCAGGAAACACGACAAAGACGCCCTCATGCCATTATTTAGGCAATATCTGGGGTCCGCCCTCAAGCAAAGCTAGATCTGGGTTTAGGATTTGAACAATTGTCGGGCCTTCTTGAATCTCAAGTAGATTCACCGTCGCACAGTCTCTAAACTTAGACATGATTTCCACTTCTAATTTGGGTAGCTTAAGGACGAGCTTGACTTCTTCTTTTCTTTCGCCGTGAATTCTTCTAGGGCCGAGCTGAGGCTCGGGGTCTTTAATCAGTGAACTCCAAGCAGCCTCAGTGTGAGGGTCTTCAAGATAGGATTTGATCGAGGTCATACAGTGAACCTCTCGAGTAGGAACTGAGTTGCCTTCATGAGAGTTAGTAACAAATAATAAGGTAATAGGTGTAGAACGTGCATGAACATTATTTCGTGAGGTGGTGCTAGTGTCACTCGTTCTCAATATTTCACTCGTTTGTTCTCTCAACTTCCTAACACGTACACGTGTGATAGGACCAGTGGGGTCCATGACGGCTTCAACTGTTCCTAACTCTCTTGGTAACATAACCATGGTTGTATCATACCCTCCCTCTTGAGGAGGATCTGTCCTCAGATCCGCGAGATCACCTGCTTCAAACAAAGACATGTCAGAAACATTAAAAGTAGCAGATACATTGTATTCTCCTGGTGAGTCTAGTTTGTAAGCATTATTATTTATTCTCTTCAATATCATGAAAGGACCATCTCCTCTTGGCAGCAATTTTGATCTCCTTTGTACAGGAAACCTTTCCTTCCTCATATGTAACCAAACTCAATCTCCAGGTTCGAAAACCACTTCATTTCTCCCTCGGTTGGCGCGCTCAACATATTGCTTAGTACGCCTTTCAATGTTAGCTCTTGCTTTCTCATGGAGTTGCTTAACTAGCTCGGCTTTCTTCTTCCCATTTGTACTAATCCTTTCAGTTACAGGCAAAGGCACAAGATCAAGTGGGGTCAAAGGATTAAATCCATAAACAATCTCAAAAGGAGAAAATTGAGAAGCAGAATGCACTGTTCGATTATAAGCAAACTCAACATGTGGCAAACATTCGTCCCAAGTTTTAATGTTTGTTTTGATTATAACCCTTAACAATGTAGAAAAAGTTCTATTTACTACTTCGGTTTGCCCATCGGTTTGTGGGTGACAAGTGGTAGAAAATAGAAGCTTTGTGCCTAATTTAGCCCATAAAGTCTTCCAAAAATAACTTAGGAACTTAGTGTCACGATCAGAAACTATAGTCCTAGGCATTCCATGTAAATGAACGATCTCTCTAAAGAAAAGATTAGCCACGTGAGATGCATCATCGGTTTTGTGACAAGCTATGAAATGTGCCATTTTTGAATATCTATCAACCACAACAAATATAGAATCCCTCCCATACCGATTTCTAGGCAATCCCATCACGAAATCCATCGATATATCAGTCCAAGGAGTATTAGGAATGGGGAGTGGGGTATACAAACCATGGGGCTGAACTCGACTTTTAGCCATTTTACAAGTGATACAGCGACCACAAATACGAATGACATCTCATTTCATACCCGGCCAGTACAAATGTTCTTGCAAAACAGACAAAGTTTTATCAATACTAAAATGATCCATCAACCCTCCCCCATGTGATTCAAGCAACAACAGTTCACGTATAAAGCTAGCGGGTATGCATAATTTATTTTCCCTAAACAGAAAACCATCGCACTTGTAGAACTTATCTACCCCAGACTTCTCACATGTAATGAAAATCTCGCCAAAATCAATGTCTTTTTCGTACAGATTTTTGATCAATTCAAAATCAAGTATTTTCGAATCTAAAGCAGTCACGAAGGTATACCTGCGAGATAGAGCATCAGCAACGACGTTCTATTTTCCCTATTTGTACTTGATCACGTATGGGATGTCTATATGAATTCCATCCATCGAGCATGCCTCCTATTCAACTTCTGTTGCCCCTTCAGATGTTTCAAGGACTCGTGATCAGTATGTATCACGAACTCTTTGGGCCATAAGTAATTTTGCCACGTTTCGAGTGCTTGAACCAAGGCATACAGTTCCTTGTCGTAAGTTGGATAGTTCAGCGAAGCTCCTCCCAACTTCTCACTGAAGTAGGCAATTGGCCTACCCTCTTACATCAAAATAGTGCCTATACCTATACCGGATGCATCACACTCAATCTCAAACGACTTAGCAAAATTCGGTAGGGCTAGTAGGGGAGCGTTCGTCAGTTTTTATTTTAAGGCCTTGAAGGCCGTCTCTTGTTCCTGTTCCCACTTGAATCCAACATTTTTCTTGATTACCTCGGTCAGAGGAGCGGCTATAGTACTAAAGTTGAGTACGAACCAGTGATAGAAGCTTGCCAAGCCATGGAAGCTTCGGACTTCGCTCACATTTTTGGGGCTGTTCCATTCTTTAATTGCCCTCACCTTCTCTTCATTGACCTGTATCGCCTGGGAACTAACAACAAAACCAAGGAAAGCTAATTTCTCGGTGCCAAAGTTGCACTTTTGAATGTTAGCAAACAAGTGTTCCTTTCTAAGCACAAGCAACACATCTTTCAAATGCTTTATATGTTCATTCAAACTTTTGCTATATATTAGGATATCATCAAAGTACACAATAACAAAATTTCCAATAAAAGCACGTAGAACATGATTCATTACCCTCATAAATGTGCTTGGTGCATTAGTGAGCCCAAATGGCATGACTAACCACTCATACAAACCATGTTTAGTTTTAAATGTCGTTTTCCACTCGTCTCCCTCTTTCATCCGAATCTGATGGTACCCGCTTTTTAAATTAATTTTTGAAAATATTATGGAACCATATAATTCATCTAACATGTCGTCAAGTCTAGAGATGGGATGTCGATATTTCACCGTAATGTTGTTTATTGCACGGTAGTCTACGCACATCCTCCACGAGCCATCTTTCTTTGGTACTAGCAACACCGGAACTGCACAAGGACTCATACTTTCCCTCACATGTCCCTTTGCTAGTAGCTCATCCACTTGCCTTTTCATTTCTTTAGTCTCTTCCAGGTTACTTCGGTATGCAGGACGGTTTGCTATTGAGGATCCTGGAACGAAGTCAATCTGGTGTTCTATGCCTCGAACTAGCGGCAATCCGGGTGGTTTCTCCTCAGGAAACACATCTTCAAACTCCTGCAATAAAGAGATAATCAATGGGTCAGTAGTATCAGGAATAGATGGCATATTAAGCAATACATCACGAAACAGTAATAGAACCACAGGCCGTCTCGCGAGCAAGGCCCGTTTAACCTCACTAGCCCTACAAAGGGCGACGATTTTTATCCCTGTAGGAACTGTCGTGGCTGTTTTCTTCTCATTCTATTTTTTTTTCGTTTTCTATCAGTGCTTGATCTAAGATCCTCTGATCTTCAAGGATTTGCTTAGGGGTCATAGGTGATAGGTTGAATTTCTTCTTCCCAAAGATGAAGGAATACTTGTTCGAAAACCCATCATGAGTAACTTTGCGGTCGTACTGCCAAGGTCTTCCTAACAGGATCTGGGTGGCATGCATAGGGGCGACATCGCAAACTACTTCATCCTCATATCTACCTATTTTAAAGGGCACGGTGCATCGACTCACTACTTTCAGTTCTCCAGCATTATTCATCCACATCAACTTATATGGTTTAGGGTGTTTTTCGGTTTTAAGTTCTAGTTTCTGCACCAAGGCTGTGCTAACGACATTGACACAACTACCCCCATCTATGATCATATTACAGAGGTTCTCCTTAATGTAGCACCTACACTGAAACAAGTTCTCCCTCTAGATATCCTCATCTTCCACTATCTTAGCTGACAAGGACATTCTAAGCACTACATTAATATTCCCTTTTAAGATCTCCTCGTTACATTCTTATATCTCTTCTCCACTATCCTCATTCTTAATCTCTTCTTCACCCTCACTTTCAGTCGCTATTTCCCCTGACTTAATGACTAGAACTCGCTTATTTGGACAGTTCGGGGCTATGTGACCTATACCTTGACACCTATAGCATCGGATCTCATGTGTCCTAGGTTGAGGTTTGGAATTTGGTTAAAGTTAGGACTTAGTTGGTGGATTAGTGGCTGACTGGACCCTATTGACCGAGGGTTTAGGGTCTTCCTTATGGTCAGTGGGCTGTTTCACTTTCCATGGGATACTAGGAGTGGTGTTTTTCCTAGTTTGATGCCTCCAAACTTGGGTTTCTATTTTCCTAGCCGTGTGTACCATCTCCTCTAAGTCATGCATAGTCATGAGCTCTAATTGGTCTCTAATCTCAACATTAAGTCCGGCTAAGAACCTAGTCATGGTGCTATCGTGGTGCTCCTGTATACGACACCTAATTAGTCCTGTTTCCATCTCCTTATAGTAATCGTCTACCGACTTGGTCCCTTGCCTTAAAGTTTGAAGACTATACCTAAGGTCCCTCATGTAATAGCTAGGAACAAACCTTTCCTTCATCACTCGCTTAAGCTCTTCCCATGTATCTATAGGTCTTTACCCACGTCGATGCCTAAGTTGAACTACATGATCCCACCATACAAGAGCATACCCAGTGAATTCTACAGTAGCTATCTTAACCTTCTTAAGATCAGAAAAGTTTTGACACTCAAATTATCCCTCGACCTTCCTAACCCATTCAAAGTAAGTTTCGGGATCATATTTACCTTAAAAAGGTGGTATGGAAAACTTAACACTACTTAAGTTATCGTCTACCCGTCTTTGTTGTTCCCTAGGTTCTCGGTCAATCCTAGACTGCCTATCATCCTCAAAGTACTCGTCATATTCATCTTCCGGATAGTATTCGGGTGGTGGAGGGGCTGCCCTAACTCTACCCCTTCCTCTACCTCTATACCGTGAATCCCTTCCTCCCATTGTGGGTTCTTTCTCTCGCACTTTCCTATTCCTAATAGTAGGTTCGGGAGTTTATGAAATTCTATGGAATTTCAGCTCTTCTCTCATCTCCAACATCATGTTTTCCATCCTTCGTATGTAGGATGTCAGGCCATCGAGTTAGAATTGCACATCACGGAAGCTTTGGATTTTATTAGTAACTGGGTCGTCGCTTAGGACCTGTTCCTCATCTACGGGATCCTTCCCAACTCGTCTAGGTGCTGGAGTTTCTCCATCCTTCGAGTTTCTTGATCCTATCATCATGGTACCAAGTGATTCGAAACAGGAAACAAGTATCGAATATCTTACCTAAATACAACAACTTAACTCCAATGTGCACCACAAATTATATATATATATATATATATAAATAAATAAAATAACATCAACTATCCTAGAAAGTAAATAAAGAAGTCTTGAAAAGATCTTGGTCTTCACAACATCACGTTCATTTTGAAGCTCCCACATGCTAAAGTTCTTTTTCCAAGTTAGGGTGGGCTTTCTCAACCATCACGTGTAATAAAGATAAGCCATTGATTTTCAAGACAATCAAAACATCACACCTTCCTTGAAGCTTCCTCACGCCTATGTCTAATTTCCAAGCTAGGATGCATTTTCCTTAATCATCAAGTCGACCTCTGGTTGTTCATCCTTTTTATAGAGTAATTTCCTTTTCGAGTTTTTTTTATGATTTAACTCTCATTTTCAGGAAACATGACAAAGACTCCCTCATGCCATTATTTAGGTAATATCTTGTTAGGGATATGCCCTCGAATGCCACTCAGAGGATGAGAGAGTGAGAGCATATGTATTGTAATTATGAATATTTAACAAGGCAATAATTGTTTCTATATTATTGTATATCACTGGCATTGTGATTTGGTATATAGAATAATAGTCCTTGCATTTGAGAGCAAACATTCTACTCCTTATGGAGATAAGGATATAGGCACTGGAAGTGTTTAGAGCTCGAATGCTTAACTCGTTCGCAAGTCGATAAAACTTAACTGGGCAATAAGTTTAGACAAGACTTGTATAACGTGTACTTTGACATGTAGAGTGCCGGTATTCACTAAGGGTTAGTGGGAGCACACGTTGTAGGTATGCTAGTGAGATTAGTATACTCGAACACGACTCACCTCGATTCGGTCATATGGATATCACTCAGGGATTGTCAATGACTGGATCGAAAGGTTGTGATAGGTATACGTGGACCTTTGACTTGAGGTTTTAGTAGGAGATGTGCTTGTGACATTTAGTTAGTCATTAGAGTAGTTCGATCCAATCGCCGGTGGGTGGGGTCAACCTCGAAATGCAACTTAGTGGGCAAGTAGCAGTCTCTACTGAATACCAAGATAGAATTCTTTCTCCTGTAAGTGAGCAGGTAAATGTCCTATGTGGTTAATGGCAAATGAGATTATAAGTCTTTGGCCAAAGCATTTAGAGCTAGTTGTATTTGATACACGAGAGCTCGATGATCTCAGTTTGCATTAACAGAAAGCATAGAGTCAAGTTACAGTAGGGTTTGACTTTACCGTGACCCTAATACTTGACCGGGACATATGATTGAAGGGTTTATACGTATACGGTATTCACGACATAATGGTTTTGGAATGATCCGATCATTCGTTCTTAGTTGGGTTACCGTACGAAGCACTAGACTGGCTAAGTGTTACCCGTACTCCTTGGTTCCTCCCATTGCCGACTAAGACGGACCTACAGAGTCGCGCACAAGGATATTGGATGGATAAATATGTATTTATTATCTCTTCATTAATATTGGATATTAGATATCTAATTTGATTTATTTGATAAATCATGCGGTCTAGTGAATTGAAATTAATTACCGGGTAATAAATTTAATTCATAAATAATTATTTCTTGGAAATATATTATTATAATTTTGTATTTGATAAAATTAATTAATTATATTAATTAATTAAGTATAAATACATTTGGGATAAAACGAAGTGTATTTAACGGACTAGGCACGCGAACGTCTGGTACACGAACCGAGTGGCTCGGTTCATTTTCTCACCAAATTCAAGTGGGCCGCCCCATGATTGCTCCTCACCTTCCATGTTGCTTCTTTTTCCATGTGTGGTGTGTTTAGTTTTATATAAAAATGAGGACAAAATGGATGAGATTCCATATCTCATCATTTTGATCTCTTTTACTATATAAAATGGTGTAGTCTTTTTTTTAAAAAAAGACTTAAGGGAAAACACACACACACACACATAAAAAGGGACCAGTAGTGAGAAAGAGGAGAAAAAGGAGGAGGAAAATTTATTTTTCTTGTTCATCTTTGAGAGAAAGAAAAGGAAGAATAGAAGAGAAGAAAAATACCGTATCAATTCCTAGCCGTGTTCTTTGAGAACGAATTGATATTTTATTCTTCCGATCAATATCTGACGTGTGATAACGTAGAGACATTCGGCATTTTCGGTGTTGGATCATTCAAACAAGCTACAACGAATTGGATTCGTGTTCGTATCGGTAATCGGGAAAAGGCTTGCTCGGGTTTTTCCTTCGAAAATTATATTATCAAAGGACTACGAGGGTAAGTATTCTTTGTTTATCATTCTCGTTATTTATATTCGTTTATATGATGCTTGATCGGTTTGTTTTTGGGGTTTGGTTTTTTCCGGTTGGACCGGTTTATTTTCCGCTGCGTAATTCGATTTTATCACCGAATCCCAACAGTGGTATCGGAGCAAGGTTTATGCAATCATATATTCGATATTTGCATTTGGAATGCTTGATTATTTTTTATGATTTAGAATCATAATCGTTTTAATTGTTGATGTTTAATTGTTCATCTAAAAATTATTTTTCATGATTTTATGTTACAATATAAATCTATTTTTCTTTTGAAAAATTGATTCAATTGTGTAATATAAAAATTAGAAAAATATTATTTTTGGATTCGGGACGAAAAAATGAACCGGAAAATTGGTAGGACACAGCGGAGCCGCTGAATTTGCTGTTTGGCCGAAATTTGGTCAAGTGGTGGCTGACCTGTCATTGCTGAGGCTTGGCCCGGCCTTGTGTTTTCCGACTCCGTTTTTATATTTCGTTCGGTAAATTAATTTTCCGCAAATTAAATTGGATTTAATTTAACTAAAATATAATTATGGTAATTTTATTTTAATGGAATTAATTTAATGAAATATTTATTTTGTCCAGAGCAAATTAAAATTAACGGTTAAGTGAATTAATTTGATTAATTCTAATTGTTGGATTAATTTTTGTTGATTAGATCAATTTTAGATTAATCATTATTGCTATTTATTTTAATGGAATTGTTGCATTAATTTTGAATGGGGATGTAGTTCATGGACCTAGTTTTGAATTGTTTGTTTTGTTCGATTGGGTTGTAAAGGCCGTTTTGAGCCTATTTATTTTACTAGAAAATTTGTATAGGATGCAATTTTTCAAATGTAAAATTTATATGTAATGACAAAGACCGGAGAAAGATCCACTCGAGTAGATGAAGATTCAAGACCGAAGACATGTAATTAGATTACGATGTTTTTGTTCTAGGAACGGTCCATGAACTGCATGTTGTTAGTTTTAGGTTGTGTGTGTTTTCATATTGTATGACAAACAAACAAACCGACAAACCGCGCTTATAAACGGATTAATGTGCAAAGTGTAACATATAATCGCGTTAATACTCCCACTTACAAACACTTAGTTATAAAGGTTACGAGGTTTCCTACCCTCCGTCAAACTCATGGAAAATTGAAATCTAAACCGGAATATTATTCTTCCGAGTATGTCGGGGTAATATTTTTGGGGTAAGTTGATAAATTCCTAGAGTGCATTAGATGCCTTTGATTGTGACAAATCAAACCCCTATAAACCGCATGGGTTGCCGGGTAAGATTCAATTGTCAGACTAATAGGAGTTGACGGTTTAAACTTAGATAGTTCAGCGAGCCATAGAAACCGAATGGGTTGAGGGCAAGTGAACTAGGGGTAAAAAAAAATCGAATCATCCATTAGATGGGTTGGTGTTAGACACCAATAGAAACCGTATGGGTTGCCCTCTATTAAACTTTGTAAAGAAATCGATCACCACTATTAAGTCACCTAAGACTTCCGGATTTAACATGGGAGTGTGTAAATACCGATAAAATAGTGGGAGCCGAGTTATGAATAAAGAAAGTCCTTAAATTCTTTACTCGGATCATGATTAAACAATCACTAACGAATCTTAAATTATTCTCTGCAGTTAACAAAACTCTCAATATGACAATGAACCCACTCGCTATACTACTTGAAAAGAACGTCCTGACTGGTCCGAACTATGTGGACTGGCTTCGGAACTCGAGGATTGTCCTAACTATGGAAATGCTGGGATACGTCTTGGAGGCGGACATCCCAGCGGCTCCTGCAAGAACCCGAGCCAATCAGGAAGATGTCGATGCCCATGAGAAATGGGTAAAAGACGACATAAGAGTGCGAGGGTACATGTTAGGCTCAATGACTAATGAGCTTCAACGAGCCCATGAAAAGATGACGTCTTCGAGAGCCATCTTATCGCACCTGACTGAGCTCTATGGAGAGCATAGCCGAACTGCTAGATATGAGATATCGAAACAATTATTCGGCGCCAGGATGAAGGAAGGAGAGAGGGTTGGGGACCATGTCCTCAAGATGATCTCGATGATTGAGAGATTGGAAGCTCTTGATTTTCAGATGCATGCATCTCTCCAAACTGACCTTATCCTGCAGTCACTTCCTGACTCATTTTCACAATTTGTCATGAACTTCAACTGCAATGAGATTGCATGTAACTTAGCTGAGTTAATGAACAAACTGACAACTGCCCAGTCTCAGCAGTTAGGTCCAATAGCCAAGATCGACAAGGGAAAGGACAAGGCCCCAATGGTTCAAAAGAGCAAGGGGGCCAAGAAAACGGATGTATGCCTCAACTGCGGTGAGCTAGGCCACTGGAAGAGGTATTGTCCATAGCTTGACCGTAAAGCGCCTTAAGGTACGGAACTACTGGTTTTAGAAACAAATTGTTCTGTAACTGTATATTCTACTTCTTGGATACTTGATTCCGGTGCGAGTTCTCATATTTGTACAATGAATCAGAATCTGGAACGAAGTAGGAAGCTGGATTCAGGGGAGGTGATGGTCACCGTCAGAAGTGGGCATAGTGTCGAGGCTTCTGATATCGGATCCCTTATGTTGGATTTAGAATCTGATTTTATTCTTAATTTAGATTATGTACTTGTTTTGCCCAAGGGGCACAAAAATATTGTATCAATTCCAGTCATGGACCGAAAGAGATTTCACTTCTTTATTGGAGATGGATCCTGTCGTATTTATTTTAGAAATAAATTGGTTGGTACTGCTACATTATTAAATGGTTTATACCATTTAAATCTAAAGAATAAAACAATTGTGAACACTATAACTAGGAAGCATGGTAGGGATGAAACGAACTAAGCACTTAAGTGGCATCTTAGACTTGGTCATATCGGTCAGGCCAAGGTTCATAAAATGGAGAAAGATGGGCTTACGGGTCCATTGGGATCAGATCCCTATCCAACTTGTGAATCTTGCCTTCAAGGCAAAATGACTAAGTTACCCTTCACAGGGACTTTTGAAAGAGCTGCTGAAAAACTTGGATTGGTCCATATCGATGTCTGTGGCCCTTTTGAAGTGGCACGGGACGGCTTTCAGTATTTCATTACATTCATTGATGACCATACCAGGTATGGATTCGTGTACTTAATGAAACATAAGTCTGAAGCTTTTGATAAATTCAAGGAATTTAAAGCCCCAGTTGAAAATCAAACAAGTAACCGTGTTAAGACTCTTCGGTCAGACTGGGGTGGTGAGTACATGAGTACCGAATTTGATGAGTTCTTAAAAGAACTAGGAATAGTGTCACAATTCACTCCTCCAGCTACTCCACAATTAAATGGTGTATCATAAGAAGGAACCGAACCTTGTTGGACATGGTTCGCTCCATGCTTAACTATACTAATCTTCCGATTTATCTGTGGGGTTACGCACTCCTTACTGCTGTGCATATCTTGAACAGATGTCCTTCCAAATCCGTTCCTAAGACTCCATATGAGATGTGGAGAGGTAGGAAACCAAGTCTTAATCACATTAGGATTTGGGGATGCCCTGCTTATGTCAAGAAGACTAAAGTAGAGAAATTGGAAACTAGGTCTGTGAAAGGTCGTTTCATAGGATATCCAGGGGATTCCATGGGATATCTATTCTACATGCACGAAGATCATATGATCATCATTGCTATACAAGCACACTTCTTGGAAGATCAGTTTATTCAGGAAGGAGGGGCAGGTAGAAATATTTCTTTGGAAGAAATAAAAGAAACACCAAATGAGACACCTATGCAAGATATTAGAACCCAACCTTCTGAAATACAAACACAACCTCGCAAGTCTAGTAGAATTTCTCAATTACCAGAGAGGTATGGCTATCTGCATCAAGACGAACTGGGTGTCCATGACATGACAAAAAGTAGTCAAGAGAATGATCCTTCGACATACGACCAAGCGATGGTAGATGTTGACTCCACCAAGTGGCAAGAAGCTATGGAAGCTGAGATAGACTCAATGCATACTAATCAGGTCTGGACTTTAGTAGATCGTCCTAAAGGCATAGTTCATATTGGAAACAAATGGATCTACAAAAGAAAGACTGATGGAGATGGCAAGGTTGATACCTATAAGGCCAGGCTTGTGGCAAAGGGTTATTCCCAAAGAGAAGGAATCGATTACTTCGAGACCTTCTCGCATGTAGCTATGATTAAGTCTATTCGCATGATGCTTGCCATAGCAGCCCACTTAGATTATGAAATATGGCAAATGGATGTGAAAACGGCATTCCTAAATGGATTCCTCGAGGAGGAGATTTACATGGAACAGTCTAAGGGATTCATATCTCAAACCAATATTCATAAAGTATGCAAACTTCAGCGTGCCATTTATGGACTGAAGCAAGCTTCACAAAGTAGGAATCTTCGTTTTAACGAGACAGTCAAAGAGTTTGATTTTGTCCAAAACGAAGAGGAGCCCTGTATTTACAAAAAGGTTAGTGGGAGCAGATTTGCGTTCTTAATACTATATGTAGATGATATTCTTGTTGGGATTCCGAAAATAAAACGAAATACGCAGCGGAAAATAAAATGAATCCCAAACAGGATCGATCAAGTAATGTATATACGAAAATATAAATACGAAGATAAAAATCATACCCTTGAAGCCTTTGAAATAA
The DNA here is from genome assembly GCA_033398695.1 of Orobanche coerulescens. Taxonomy (NCBI): domain Eukaryota; kingdom Viridiplantae; phylum Streptophyta; class Magnoliopsida; order Lamiales; family Orobanchaceae; genus Orobanche; species Orobanche coerulescens. The sequence continues at coordinate 3,274,877 of CM065815.1, read as the reverse complement.
ATCTTCGTAAAAATGGATGATCACGAACCCGAGCTCGAGCACGAAAAATCCTTTGTCCCAAACACCAAAAATACGACGCCTCTACTTCACACTCGTCGGAAGTTGCCCAAAAAAATCTACAACACTCCGTTCTATGAAGAACACGGCTAGGAAGTGTTGTAGGAATTTATATCTTACTTTTTCTTAACTTTTATATCACCTCCAAGATGAAAAATAGAAAAGAAAAAAAAATTCTCCTCCCTCACTTTGCAACTCATGGCTGAACTCTCTCCAAAAAGATGAATATGAGTTGTATCACTTTTTCATCTCATCATGTGTTTAGTTGTAATTTAGATATATATAACAACTCATAATCGAGATAGAAAAATCAACATGGAATCTCATCTCAATCAAACACACAACACACCATGTGAAAACAAGACCAAGCCATGTGAGGTGGGGAGAGGTGGGGCGGCCCAAGGAAGCTTCCTAGAAACGAGCCGAGCCACTCGGCTCGTGTACCGGACGTTCGTCAAACGACTCCGTTAAATACACTCCATTTAATCATCAATGTATTTATATTAATTAATTAATCTAATTAATTAATTATATCAAATACAAATATATTTCTCTAAGAAATATAATTTATGAATTAAATTAATTACCCGGTAACTTATTTTAATTCATAAGACCGCTATCTGATTTATCCAATAAATCATAATCAGATATCCAATATCTAATATTAATAGAGAGATAATAAATTCATATTTATCCGTCAACGTTCCTGATGCGCGACTCCGTAGGTCCGTCTCAGCCGGCATTGGGAGGAACCAATGAGTGCGGGCGGACTTAGCCCGGCTAGCGGGCCGCCTTTGTAAACCCGGCGAGAACGAATGAAGGGATCATTCCAGAACCATTATGTCGTGAATACTATATACGTATAGACCCTTCATCAGATGTCCCGGTCAAGTATTCGGGTCACGGTAAAGTCAAACCCTACTGTTGACTAAACTCTATACATGTGTTAATACAAATCAAGACCAACTGATCAATAATGTATCTAATACTACTATATCAGAATGCTTTGGCCAAAGACTTATGATCTTATTTGCCATTAACCGTATAGGATATTCGCCTGCTCACTAACAGGAGATAGAATTCTTTCTTGGCGTACAGTAAAGACTGCTACCTGCCCGTATAGTCCGCACTTCGAGGTCGACTCAGCAATTAAGCAAATGATGTTGTTGCCCGAAATATTATCCGAAGATAGATATTGCTGGAAAGGTCGAGCAACAGCAAATTGCGAGAGCACATCCGAGGGAATGGAAAAACACAAGATTTGTCGGGTTTGTTAGGCCCGGGCTTGAATGCTCTCGCGATATGTTATTAATACAAATATTCATGGATACAAGTATCAATGCAAGAATCTAATTACAATGAGTGTAAAAGATCCTATTTATCTAGCTCTTGAGCGAAGCTTTGGTGTTCTTGCTCTCTGTCGATCGTCTTCCGTGTAGGAGATGCTGAGAGAGAAGAAAGAACCGAGAGATAGCTGCTGCCAAGAATGAGAAAGCCAAGTTTTGAGTTGAACTTGTTCAGAATCCGAGAATCTGAGTTTAGAGAGGAAAAAATCAGATCCTTGTCCAAGTGCAGACAACCTTCTATTTATAGGAGCTGGGATGTCCTGTTTACTGGCGGGCGATCGCTTTTTATGCAATATAATAAAGGGCGATCGTCTTTATATCACATGGGCTGCCTGCCTAAAGCTTGCATTCTTCTTTGGCGGCCAGTGTCGATCAATGAGGAGCCGGCACGCGTCCTGAGTTGCTGTCACGGGCGGTCCCACGGTACACCTTTCGGCGGGCCTGTCGGTTGGTGGAAGGATGCTGACAGGTTGTGGTCAACGAACCATGTGCAGCAGCGCCTTTTCCGGATCCACATGTGGGACTCAGTCAGAGCTTCGGCCCTTGCCGACTGGACGATCGATGGCTTCGCGCATCGGCCCTTGCCGACTGGACGATCGATGGCTTCGCACATCGGCCCTTGCCGACTGGACAATCGATAGCTTCGCACGGCATGAGGAGGTCGCCACTTGGTCGGTCGCCAGGAGTCGATCGCCAAGTACCGAGAGACGATCGCCTTAGATGTCGATCGCTCGGTACCGGGACTTGTCCTGGGACCTTTGGTCGGCAGATCTGCCTTAGCTGCTGGGCTCTAACTCGGTCGCCCGGTTTCTGAGGCGATCGACTGTTGAGATGAATAATTCTCGACACAAAAAATGAGTCTAACTACTCTAATGACAAACTAAACGTCACAGGCACATCTTCTACTGAACCCTCAAGTCAAAGGTCCATATATACTATCATAACCTTTCGATTTTTCATCGACTCTCCGAGAGTGAATACCGTGTGACTGAATCGAGTATGAGTCGTGTTCGAGTATACTGGTCCCACCAATATACTTATAACTATGCTATCAAGACATGCACATGTCCTAGCATCACTTATACAAGTCTTATTAAAACTTAATGCCCATTTAAGGTTATTGACTTGCGAACGATTTATGTAAATAAACTTTAAACACTTCCAGTGCATTTTCTCTTATCCCATAACGAGAATGGAATGTTCGATTTATTTACATGGACTTCACTTCAATGTTTACCAAGTCAAGAATGCAATTGAAATACAATAAACAGTGAATGAATCGTATTGCCTTTTTTAATAATTATTCCATAATTACAAGTACAATGCCCCTACTCTCTCATCCCTTGAGTGGCATTCGAGGGCATATTCCTAACAATCTCCCACTTGCACTCAATACCACAAACTATGATATCTAATACCCATACTCTCCAGATGTCTCTCTAAGACCTTCTGAGATAGTGGCTTTGTAAGCGGATCAGCAACGTTATTTGCTGTGTCTACTCTCTGCAGTAAAACATTCCCATCCCGAACCATTTCTCTAACAAAATGATATTTTCTCACAATATGTTTGGTGTTGTGGTGAGCCCTAGGCTCCTTAGCCTGTGCAACAGCTCCGTCGTTGTCACAAAACAGTGTCATGGGCTTCTCTGCGTTAGGAACCACTTGAAGTTCCTCAGTGAACTTCTTTATCCAAAAAGCTTCTTTAGCAGCCTCCGTGGCTGCCTGATATTCGGCTTGACATGTAGAGATAGCAGTCGAACTTTGCTTGGCACTTCTCCAAGAAACTTCCCCACCATTCAGAGTAAAGATATACCCTGAACATCTGAGCATCCATGTCCCCCGAAAAATCTGAGTCTGTGTAACCCATCACTCTTAGTTCTCCACCGCCATATGTAAGAACCAAGTCTTTAGTCCTCCTTAGGTAATTAAGAATGTTCTTTACAGTTGTCCAATATTCCTGCCCTGGATTTGACTGAAATCGACTTACTAAGCTCACAGCATAGGCAACGTCCGGTCTAGTGCAAATCATAGCATACATGAGGCTACCTACTGCCGAAGCATAGGGCACCTTACTCATTTCCTTTCTGTCTTACTCACTTTGAGGACACATATCTAGGGAAAGTTTTGCACCATGTTGCATAGGAAGGAACCCTCTTTTAGAATCTTCCATCCTAAATTGCTTCAGGATCTTTTCTATATAGATGGCTTGGGAAAGACCTAACATTCTTTTCGCTCTATCCTGGTAGAGACGAATACCCAGAATATAGGTAGCTTCTCCTAAGTCTATCATTGAGAACTCTTTAGAAAGCCAAGCTTTCACAGAACTGAGCATTCCTACGTCGTTTCCTATAAGTAGAATGTCATCTACATATAGTATTAAGAACGCAATTTTGCTCCCACTAACCTTCTTGTAAATACAGGGATTCTCTTCGTTTTGGACAAAATCAAACTCTTTGACTGTCTCGTTAAAACGAAGATTCCAACTCCGTGAAGCTTGCTTTAGTCCATAAATGGCACGCTGAAGTTTGCATACTTTATGAATATTGGTTTGAGATATGAATCCCTTAGGCTGTTCCATGTAAATCTTCTCCTCGAGGAATCCATTTAGGAATGCCGTTTTCACATCCATTTGCCATATTTCATAATCTAAGTGGGCTGCTATGGCAAGCATCATGAGAATAGACTTAATCATAGCTACACGCGAGAAGGTCTCGAAGTAATCGATTCCTTCTCTTTGGGAATAACCCTTTGCCACAAGCCTGACCTTATAGGTATCAACCTTGCCATCTCCATCAGTCTTTCTCTTATAGATCCATTTGTTTCCAATAGGCACTATGCCTTTAGGACGATCTACTAAAGTCCAGACCTGATTAGCATGCATTGAGTCTATCTCAGCTTCCATAGCTTCTTGCCACTTGGTGGAGTCAACGTCTACCATCGCTTGGTCGTATGTAGAAGGATCATTCTCTTGACTACTTTCTATCATCTCATGGACACCCAGTTCCTCTTGATGCAGATAGCCATACCTCTCAAGTATTTGAGAAATTCTACTAGACTTACGAGGTTGTGTTTATATTTCAGAAGGTTGGGTTATAATATCTTGCATAGGTGTCTCATTTGGTGTTTCTTTTATTTCTTCCAAAGAAATATTTCTACCTGCCCCTCCTTCCTGAATAAACTGATCTTCCAGGAAGTATGCTTGTATAGCAACGATGATCCTATGATCTTCTTGCATGTAGAATAGATATCCCATGGAATCCCCTGGATATCCTTTGAAATGACCTTTCACGGACCTAGTTTCCAATTTCTCTACTTTAGTCTTCTTGACATAAGCAGGGCATCCCCAAATCCTAATGTGATTAAGACTTGGTTTCCTACCTCTCCACATCTCATGTGGAGTCTTAGGAACGGATTTGGAAGGACATCTGTTCAAGATATGCACAGCAGTAAGGAGCGCGTAACCTCACAAATAAATCGGTAGATCAGTATAGTTAAGCATGGAGCGAACCATGTCCAACAAGGTTCGGTTCCTTCTTTCTCATACAACATTTAATTGTGGAGTAGCTGGAGGAGTGAATTGTGGCACTATTCCTAGTTCTTTTAAGAACTCATCAAATTCGGTACTCATGTACTCACCACCCCGGTCTGACCGAAGAGTCTTAACACGGCTACCTGTTTGATTTTCAACTAGGGCTTTAAATTCCTTGAATTTATCAAAAGCTTCAGACTTATGTTTCATTAAGTACACGAATCCATACCTGGTATGGTCATTAGTAAATGTAATGAAATACTGAAATCCATCTCGTGCCACTTCAAAAGGGCCACAGACGTCGGTATGGATCAATCCAAGTTTTTCAGCAGCTCTTTCAAAAGTCCCTATGAAGGGTAACTTAGTCATTTTGCCTTGAAGTCAAGATTCACAACTTGGATAGTGATCTGATCCCAATGGACCCGTAAGCCCATCTTTCTCCATTTTATGAACCTTGGTCTGACCGATATGACCAAGTCTAAGATGCCACTTAAGTGCTTGGTTCGTTTCATCCCTACCATGCTTCCTAATTATAGTGTTCACAGTTGTTTTATTCTTTAGATTTAAATGGTATAAACCATTTAATAATGTAGCAGTACCAACCAATTTATTTCTAAAATAAATACGGGGACCCATCTCCAATAAAGAAGTGAAATCCCTTTCGGTCCATGACGGAATTGATCTGATATTTTTGTGCCCCTTGGGCAAAACAAGTACATCATCTAAAGTAAGAATAAAACCAGATTCTAAATCCAACATAAGGGATCCGATATCGAAGTCTCGACACTATGCCCACTTCGACGGTGACCATAACCTCCACGAATCCGACTTCCTACTGCGTTCCAGATCCCGATTCATTGTACAAATGTGAGAACTCGCTTTGGAATCAAGTATCCAAGAAGTAGAATATACGATTCTGAGAACAATTTGTTTCTAAAACCGGTAGTTACATGCACGAAGGCGCATTACGGTCAAGCTTTGTACAGTACCTCTTCCAGTGGCCTAGCTCACCGCAGTTGAGGCATACATCCATTTCTTGGCCCCCTTGCTCTTTTGAACCATTGGGGCCTTGCCCTTTCCCTTGTCGATCTTGGCTATTGGACCTAACTGCTTCTTGTTCTTTTTCTTCTTATTCTTGGACTTCCAAGTCCCAGAAGAAATCACAAGTGCAGCTTCCTTTCCCTTTGTCTTCATATGAGACTGGGCAGTCGTCAGTTTGTTCATTAGCCCAGCTAAGTTACATGCAATCTCATTGCAGTTGAAGTTCATGACAAATTGTGAAAAGGAGTCAGGAAGTGACTGCAGGATAAGGTCAGTTTGGAGAGAGGCATGCATCTGAAAATCAAGAGCTTCCAATCTCTCAGTCATCGAGATCATCTTGAGGATATGGTCCCCAACCCTCTCTCCTTCCTTCATCCTGGCGCCGAATAATTGCTTCGATATCTCATATCTAGCAGTTTGGCTATGCTCTCCATAGAGCTCAGCCAGGTGTGATAAGATGGCTCTCGAAGACGTCATCTTTTCATGGGCACGTTGAAGCTCATTGTTCATTGAGCCTAACATGTACCCTCGCACTCTTATGTCGTCTTTTACCCATTTCTCATGGGCATCGACATCTTCCTGATTGGCTCGGGTTCTTGCGAGGCGGCCGGGATGTCCGCCTCAAGACGTATCGGCATTTCCATAGTTAGGACAATCCTCAATTTCGGCCATCCATAGTTCGGACCAGTCAGGACGTTCTTTTCAAGTAGTATAGCGAGTGGGTTCATTGTCATATTGAGAGTTTTGTTAACTACAGAGAATAATTTAAGATTCGTTAGTGATTATTTAATTATGATCCGAGTAAAGAATTTAAGGGCTTTCTTTATTCATAACTCGGCTCCCACTATTTTATCGGCATTTACATACTCCCATGTTAAATCCGGAAGTCTTGGGTGACTTCATAGTGGTGATCGATTTCTTTACAAAGTTTAATAGAGGGCAACCCATACGGTTTGTATTCTATTATTCTTTATAAAGTGGTGTCTAATACCAACCCATCTAATGGATGATTCGATCTTCTTTTTGTTATGATTGTATACTGCAAAGCATACTTTATGCTTGTATTACCTAAATTCCATGTTACTACCTATGAGAATATTAATTACATTTAATCACATGATTTGCATATTAATTCACGTTATGGTTATGCAAATGAAATGTCTAATTATTTTATATTGTAGATAATGTGGTGTGTTGGTGTCACACGGAAGATCACATTATCGGTGCCTTATAAAATAATATAATAGTTCACAACCTATATAATTATTAGACAAATTATATAAAGGGTTGTAGTGTATGCTTGAGAATAGTTGGTCTTGCCTATTAGCATACATTAGCGTATTTGCATACGTTGAACTGGATCGAGGTGAGATAGTGTCTTCTGTACTGACTGTAAGAAGAACGTAAATCTCGTATAATTAATATTTCTTAATTCTAAGTATATAATATTTAATTGTGTATTTATAATAATTATTGCTTTGATTTATCATAGGTGAGAGTCAAAATGATCGACTCAATAAGCCTCGTATCTTGGGCAATAATATTGTTTATACGACAATTATTATTATTACTAGAAATCGTGTCCCGACTCGTGCGGCTTGATGATGTCCACTTGAGGAGCTCGATAATGATTATTATATTAAAACCCTGCAGGTGGATTTAATTCCGATATAATAATAAGGTTCGAGTGGTACTACTCTTGGATAAGATATTAATTAATTAAAGCTGTCAGTAGCTTATAATTAATTAATGGACATTCGATATCTTAAACACGGGAAATAATATATTTAATAAGGAGCCCAATTTCGTAATTTTGGATTTTGGTAGGAAGTGTAATATCAAACTTTTTAGTGGACTAAGTTGATATTAATTAATTCATCATATATTAGGAAGAGTCCTAATAAGGTAAGATGAATTAAATGGGAGTCCTTTCATAATTCTACTTAAGATCCCTAGTAGTAGTCCAAGAGCCTATAAATAGGACTTATGGGTTGATGGCCGATTTTATGCTTCAATATACACAAGAAATTTCGATTTTTCTTCTAAGTGTTTAATTGTGGATCTTGACTTGTGTCTTTGATTCCACAATTGAGAGAACACTTTAATTCTTGCTACACATCAAAATTACTTGAAGAAAAGAAAATCGAGAGTTGTGAGGCATAAGAATTCGGCCGATCCATAGGTGTCCAAACAAGATCCGGTAGCTCGTTGCCCACACAACGTCCGGTTCAAGGCGGATCATACTCTAGAAGGTCTAAAGGTAGAAATACAAGGCGATCAAGAAGGAAGTAACCAACACGCTTCAAAAGGTAATATCCTATGATCTTGGATCTAGATTAGGATATTTTAATTAATCAACATATTTAATTAATAAATAATATTTAAATTGCTTATTAATCTTAGTAATTAATTAATTAGCATGCCTAAATAGATCTAATGGTCGTAGATGCGTAAAACGCTATTATCAACTTTATCCAACTTCGCTTCCGCTGCGTTTTACTTTCCAACAATTGATATCGGAGCCGGATTTTTAGGCTTTTGCTATTTTAATTAATTTTAGTGATTAATTGATAGCAATTTAAATATTCATATATTTTGATGTTGGAATATTTTGCTAGATGTGTTCTTGCAGGTGATATGATCCAATTATCATGGTTTATATGAATGGTGTATTTATTTATTTATTTTTATTAATTATGCAATTGTTGGTTTGGCCCGTTTTTGAGGCATGTAATGGTTTTTCCCGTGAGAAAATCCGCGGGTAGTTCTAGGTGGTTTTATTTTTTCGTGTAAATCTTGATGTAATTTCGATGTATTTTATTTTGTATAAAATTGTAATCGAATTCGGAAAAGACGGGATCGCGAAGAAATAGAGCAGAACCGGATCACTGGCGGCCATGGCCCAAGACGGCGCTGCAAGACACGGCCGCTCGCAGTACTGAGCGGCCGCTGCCGATGCGGCACTGGTCCGGGCCGGTTCGCTAGTTCGGCCGGCCGCCGATTTTGGTCCGTTTTGCCGTTCGTTGCGTCATTGTGAAGTCGGGATTTAAAATTAATTTTTTTTTATGTAATTAATTTTGCATAAAAGTGAAATTTTAATTTCCACGGCCCGGCCGGGGAGGAGCGACGAGATGCTTGATTCAGTGGGAGAGATTGAGTCGAGGATTTTCTCGGATTCAACTCAAGGAAAAAGACCATGATAATTGGATAAATTTAATTATCTATGCTTTATTTTGGTTTTTATTGTTTTGATGTATGGCATGTATGGATGTATGCGTGATATGTTTCCTTGCATGTTAGGACGAGAAAATTAAAAACCTTAAGGCTAAAATAACTAAGTGATTAAATTGATTTATTTATTTTTAAAATAATATCAAATTGGCCTCCATAATTAATTTAAATTGTGAAGTAATTAGCATGCGCGTTGACATTAGAGTCTTCCTCCATATCGGATGTGCTAATTATAGGTTCACTAGTTTTAAATTTCAAAATGATAACATAAGGTAAATATTACTTTTTATGATAGGACCTCTCCATCTGTATGACTATTATTTAAAAGATAATATTTTAAGGATGTTAAATTATGGTGTTCACTTAGGTGTATTAATTAATAAGCTCCCCATCGGAGTCTATGTTAATTAATACATGGCCAAGAGGAACCAACTATTAATTTTACTTGTCATAACGTAATTTGACTAGATAGTAAAATTAAAGACGTAAAACTCTACTTGAAAAATGTGTGTGTAAACGTCCACACGATCGTGGCTTGCATGTGCGGATTTTTCGAGGTGTTGGTTGCTAGCATATATATTGTGTTTTTGAGGTTTTTCGATATATTTTGCTATGCATTATGTGATGGATGTTTTAAATTTTTATTCTCAGATGTCTTTCAATCCACTAGCTGTTATTCTCAAAGAAAATAAACTAAATGGCACTAACTTTGCCGATTGGAAAAGAAATCTTGACATTGTCACATTGAGGGCATAAATTTGTCTTAATTGAGGAGAGCCCTCTAGAACCAGAACCGGATGCCACTCCCGAAGAGTTGGCTGAATTCCGAAAGTGGAAAAAGTCTGATGAGATGGCTCGCTGTTACATTTTGGCTTCACTGACAAATGTATTGCAGCATCAGCATCAGACGATGGGCTCGGCCGCAGAAATGATGAAAAGTCTCACCGAGATGTTTGGTCATCAGAACCGGGCGTCTAGACAAAATGCAATGAGGGTATTGATGACAACACAAATGTCTAAAGGGACCCCAGTAAGGGATCATGTTCTGAAAATGATGTCTCATTTGAACGAACTGAGCATACTGAGGGCTACTATCGATGCGGAAACGCAGGTCGATATTATCTTAGGCAGCTTACCTAGAAGCTTTGAGCAGTTCCGCCTTAACTACAATATGAACCGTAGGACATATAGTTTGGCGGAACTTAACAGAAACTTGATCGTTAAGGTCTCTTCAAACAAGGTTATCATCAGATTCTTGCGGCAACCGGTGCTACTTCTTCCAAACCTAAATGGGGAAAGAAGAAGAAGCAGGTTGGCCAGAAGCAAGTGGCAACCCTCAAAGTGAAAAGCAAGGCTCCTCACCCCGAGGCGAACAAAAAGCCAAAGGGAAAGTGCTACAAGTGCGGTCAGAAAGGACATTTTAAAGCGGATCGCCCGCTCTTAAGAAAGGTATGTCTCGTGCACTAGTAGTCAAAACATGTTTGGCGACTTGTTCTTCCACTTCGTGGATAGTTGATTCAGCTCCACCGATCATGTTTGCTTTGACTCGCATGGTTTTCGTGTAACCAAGCGGCTTAGTGCGGGCGAGATTACCATCAATCTGGGCGATTATTCCGTGCTTATGGTCATTGCAGTGGGAGTCGTGCAGTTGAAGATTAATGATAAATTATTAGTTCTCAATAATGTATTATTAGTACCAGATTTTAGAATGAATATAATTTCGGTTTCTAAATTAAAAACCGATGGTTATTCAGTTTCTTTTGATGATGATGCCATTATTAAGAAAAGAAGCGGTGAATATATTTGCAAATGTACTTTTAATGATGGACTATATGTCGTTAATACTGCACAAACTCCTATGCATAAATCACTTAACTCTTTGTCTAAACCTAAAAAGAGAAAAGAACCTTCAAGCATAAACCAAACATATCTGTGGCATTTACGGTTAGGACATGTAAACCTTGGAAGGATTCAAAGATTGGTAGATGATGGCCCATTGGATGATCTCCAAGTTGAGTCATTTCCAATTTGTGAATCCTGTCTGGAAGGTAAAATGAACAAAAGGGTTTTTAAAGCCAAAGGAAACCGTGCTCAGAATGTGTTAGAATTGGTTCATACGGATGTATGTGGTCCAATGTGTAATACCCGGTTGTAATTCATTCATTTTCATTCAGTAATTATCAGTCTGTAATTGTCACTCAGTAATTCTCACTCATTAATAATCACTCATCATTCATGAATCACTCATTTGCGTTCAATGTTGGCATGTTGTAATCGTATATCAGTTACCGATCGTCATTTTATCTCCGTTTTTAGATCGAGACGGGAGTATTATCATTTTCATTGTGATTGATAGCCTTGTACTGAGAGTATCATCTTTGGCTCGTGTTAGACTTGTTCACTTTCACATTCGTATGATATGTCGGATCATTCATCAGTCGTAGCGAGGAATCGGAATTATCGGATTGATTCACCTTGGCCAGCATCGAGTTACGGCCGTAAGGTTCTGGGATACGGCCGTAAGTCAGCGGGTACGGCCGTAAGGCTGGCCGGTTACGGCCGTAAGTGGTCCAGCAGGCTGCCCAGGCATTTTGGCCGAAGGTGAGTTACGGCCGTAAGGAAGGTGAGATACGGCCGTAAGTGGTGTTCGTGAATTTTGGGTGTTGTCGACCAAGGGTGACTTACGGCCGTAAGGGTTGCGGCATACGGCCGTAAGTCGAGGAAGGTACGGCCGTAAGGCTTGGCCGGTTACGGCCGTACGCGGCAGGCAGGTACCTGGCCATTTTTGACGAAGGCGGGTTACGCCCGTAAGGTTGGCCGGATACGGCCGTATCATCCGAGTTACGGCCGTAAGGTGTGTGGTACGGCCGTAAGGCTGTCGGCGGGTGTTTTTGACGAAGGTGAGTTACGCCCGTAACTAAGGCATTACGGCCGTAAGTCTGCCAGGCAGCTTTTGACGGCCGAGTTACGGCCGTCTGAGTTGGCGATTACGGCCGTAAGGCCGTTGACTTGTAAAGTTACGGCCGTAAGAGGGCCGAGTTACGGCCGTAACTTCCGGCAGTATATATGGTTTGGCCGGGACACTTTTTCCTCATTTTCTTCATTTTCACTTCCTTCTTCCTTTTGTCCGAGAGAGCTTGGGAAAGGGATTCTTCCTTAATCAAACACTTGAGTACTTGAGTTTCTTCAATTCCATTCAATCATATAGCTCGGATACTCGTTTTAACTCGTGTTCATCGGATCGAAGTGGTTGGATCTTCAAGAGGTAATTTCTTCAACACCTTGGATTTCGATTTTATGTTGAGATATGATGTTTTGGACGTTATAATCATGTTATATGAAGGGATATGTATATGATTATGAGTTTGTATAAGGATTCATTGGATTATTGAGGGATTATTCAAGAACACTTTGATTATCGAGTTGAAATTGGGGGTTTTCGTTTAATTGTTGTTATAATCACGTTTTTGGATATTCATAACGGATTATTGATCGTATTGGAGATGTTTTGTTGATTTGAAACACTTCTTGGGGATTTGAGGTTGGTATTGTTGAGGTTTAGTTGTTATCAATCGTAGTTGGCCTCAAAGTGTTCGATATAATGCCCCAATGAACTTGGTTTAATCGTATCGACGTCTTGAGTTCGTTATATTCGTGTTTGATTCGTATATTGAACGAGTTGTTGGATATTGTACAATTCAAGGTTGTTCGAGCGACCGATATTTCATTTAGGACGTTGTTCGTGGACGGACATTCATCATCGGTATTGTGTAAGTTAATTCTTACTCGGTTAAAAGGATATTCATTCCTTTTGTCGTTGTTCATTCATAATCATAACTCATTCATCATTGTATTAATCGTATCAAAACTCGTCATTGTCAATTAATCACCTCAGTCATAAGGAACGACGGTTCCGATCATTTCATTGAGCTATCATTCATGTCACTATCATTCAATCTTGGTGAGTCATTATTCATTTTCATTGTCACTTTTGTCATATTGTGGCATTCCGGGTCATACTGGCGTGCCGGTTGGTATGTGTAGGATTTTCATGTCGGGCACATTATAGTCGTGTGTTGGTTGGTGGCCTCACATTGGACTGTGCACACGAGTCGATTGCTCGTGAGACTGATTAGGTACAAGACCACGCGTGTTTGATCGTCGGTGGCTTGTGCACGGACACATTTCCATCCCGGACGCAGTGTGGCGCCATTCCTTTGAGCCGTACTGATTAGTCGATTCATATAGCATGTTTGATTGCGTATGTTTCGACAGGATAATTCATAATTTCAGATATATCATGATTGTGTATTTTCAACCCTTGAGGATTGTTGTTACGTATGGCCGGCCGTTGGGGATGTTTTTTTTCAGGTCATTGCAAGTCTAAGGCACGGGGATAGCACGGTGACGGCGAGTCAGTGATACTAGTAGGGGCCCCGTCTGCTCGTCATTTATTCACCATTTGTGTTTCCTTTATTTATTCCGCTGCAGACATTCCGTTTGAATGCTCATTTCATTCAGTGTTGTGTATCTTATCGTCACATAAAATACACATGTATTCTATTTTATCCTGGGTGTTGTATAAAACTCCTCATCGGAGTAATTGATGTTGTAATGTGGTTCGGTACTACATTTACCTGTGTAATTCATTCATTCTCATTCGCCTGGTGGGTCCCAGTCGGGGGTCTACGGCACTGTAATATCCGCCTAGTTTGGGGTGTTACACAATGAATATCTAGGCTAGGGGTGGTTTCGAATACTTCATCACGTTTATAGATGATTTTTCGAGATATGGATACATCTATTTGATGTGACGTAAGTCTGAAGCTTTTGACAAGTTCAGAGACTTCAAGGCTGAAACGGAGAAGCTTCATGGGAAGAGTATCAAGTCGCTACGATCTGATCGTAGTGGCGAATACCTTAGTGGAGAGTTTTTGGATTTCTTGGCGAATGAGGGGATTTCGTCCTCACCACCGCTACGGAACTCCACAACAAAATGGTGTGGTGAAAGAAGGAATAAGACTCTTTTAGAAATGGTTAGATCAATGATGAGTTATTCAGATTTACCTATTTCGTTTTGGGGATACGCCTTAGAAACAGCGGCGTACATTCTAAACCTGGTGCCTTCAAAATCAGTTCCAAAAACACCCACAGAACTGTGGAGTGTGCGTAAGCCCAGTCTAGGACATGTTCGGATTTGGGGTACTCCAGCACATGTGCTGAATAAGGAAGCTGATAAGTTGGCATCTCGTACAGAAGTACGAATGTTTGTAGGATATCCTAAGGGAACGAAGGGTGGCTTGTTCTATAGTCCCCAGGATCAGAAGGTCATTGTTAGCACCAATGCCCGATTTCTGGAAGAGGATTATATGATTAGTCACAAGCCCATGAGCGAGATAATTCTGGAAGAGCTGAGGGGTGAGACTCCGTTTATACCAATCGTACAAGCGCCAACTGACACTGCACCACGTATCGATTCTGAAACTTTTACACCAACTCAGGATTTGCCTCGTCGTAGTGGGAGGGTTGTTCGTCAGCCCGAACGATTCATAGGCGTGGGAAAGTCTTCAGACTCAATCCCAGACGAAGATGAATCAGTTCCCTGGACCTATAAGGAGGCAATCCAAGATAAAGATGCTGACTCTTGGCAAGAAGCAATGGAATCAGAAATAGGATCTATGGATTCCAATCAAGTGTGGGAGCTAGTAGAGCTACCTGATGGTGTACAAGCCATTGAGAGTAAATGGGTCTACAAGCGAAAGAAAGGACGTGACGGGAAGGTTGAAACCTTCAAAGCGAGGCTTGTTGCAAAAGGTTACACTCAGAAAGAGGGTATCGATTATGATGAAACCTTTTCGCCGGTAGCCATGCTTAAGTCAATCCGGATTCTTTTAGCTATAGCTTAGGCATGTCCAAGGGTCAAGGGTCGACCCGGACCCGGCGGGTTACGACCCGGCGGGAACCCGTCCCGACCCGGACCCGCCGGGTCACGGGTCATACGGGTCACGGGTCATGCGGGTTGCGGGTTAGGGTTAGGGTCGACCTAATTCCCACCCGCTGACCCGCCGGGTCATGACCCGCTACTGACCCGCCGGGTCGACCCGGCGGGTCGACCATTTTTTTAAAAAAAACGCCGACAATTAAGTGAACGTTACAAAATTAAAAAAAAAATAGAGCTTGAAGCCGTTGGCACTTAGCAAGGCAACCAACGGCTTGGTCCAATTAAAGAAAAAAAACAAATATATATAGGTCGGCCCCACCACCCTTGGACTTGGACATGCCTACTGGAATGAAGTGAACGTTACAAAATAGAGCCGTTTAGGCAACCAACGGTCTTCTCTTGTGCACAGTGCACTGTGCATGGATGCAGTGCAGATTTTTTTTTTTTTATAACAAATTAACATTTTTTCCTATAAATACCCAAAAACCATTTCATTCATCTCACACCAATTCATACAATCATTTACTTATACTCTTATACTCTATCATAATCTCAACTCTCAAGTTCACAATTTTTAATTCTCAAGTTTACAAATTCAAATTATTCTCATAATGTCAAACCGAAGACGTAACTCCGTGAGCGGTTCTTCAAGCATGTCTGGACTTAGGGACGAGGAGGAGTTCGATATGGAATCACCTCCTTTCTTGAACACCCAAGAATCTGAGACTCAAGTGCCCGGCTCCGAGGAGACGGACGTCATCGAAAAAGCTCAACTTAGAGCGGCGGTATTTCTATTCTGGTTTACTAAAAGTGATCCCGATATTAATCAAGTGTCTATGGTTAAATGTAGATTTTGTAGCTCAAAGTACAAGCACAAAAAAGGCGAAGGATACGGGAATTACTACCGACATATTAGGACGAAGCATCCCGAAAAATACGGATTGGCACGAGGACAAACGCAACTATCCGGGTACGCATCAACCTCTAACCAACCTCCTTCTTTATTTTCATATGATCATTCTTCATCTATGGATGCATTTTCGGAAATGATAGCCGTTGATTCATTGTCTTTTAGCTTTGCACAAAATGTTGGTTTTAATGATTGGGTGACAAATCATGTTCAACCCGCATATAAACAAATTTCTCGACAAACCGCAAAAAGAAAAATGATGCATAGATATAAATCACGTAAAGAAAATTTGATTAAATATTTTATGGAAAATAGTGATTTACAAGTTTCAATTTGTAGTGATATTTGGACCGATTCATTTCAAAAAAATTCCTACATGGGCATTACATGTCATTATATTGATAAGTTTTGGGTGTTAAACAAAAGAGTTTTGGCATTACGAGTTTTTAACGACCCACACACCGCGCAAAATATAGCTCGTTTAATTGCAAATATTTTAGAAGAATATAGATTAGTTTCACGAGTTTTTTCAATCGGATTTGACAATGCATCCGCTAACACGGCTTCGATTCAAGAACTAATCACTTATTGTACGCCGTCTATTGGAGGTAAATTTTTTCACATTAGGTGTGCGGCTCACATTTTAAACTTATGTGTTCAAGAATGTTTAGCTTATGTTGGAGAATTAGTAAAACCTATCCGAGGCATTCTTAATGAACTTTGGACTAAAAAAAGTGTTCGTCGTAAATGGTACCAATATTGTAAACAACATAATGTATATCCAAAAAAATTTCCAAAAGATGTTTGCACAAGATGGAACTCTACATACAAAATGATTTCCGAATCATATGATTATAAAGAAATTTTAAGTGGTTTTGCCGCACAACACATTGATGGCAATTTTGTTTTCGGGGAAGCTTGGGTTTTAGCAAGAGATGTAATGGATGTTTTTAAACATTTCTACGAGGCTACTAAAATTTTTAGTTATGTTTACAAACCAACTTCGAACTTATTTTGTTACGTAGCAATTAATATTGCATTTGCACTTAAAGACGGTCTTAACGTACCTTCCATTAAAGTTGCCATAAGTGATATGAGAATTAAATGGCTAAGTTATTTCAAAATTATTCCGGATGTTTACCTTATTGCATTTGTTTTGGACCCTCGACGTAAAATGGAAGGTTTGAAACAATTTTTGGAAAATTATTATTCGTTTCTACAAATACAAAATGATCCCGCATGTATTGTTTCTACTATACTTCCTAACGTTAGGAATTTACTTGAACAATTGTATGCTCATTATCATATTTCCGATCAAGCTCAATCATCTCAACAACCACCTCCCATTTCTTCTTCATCATCTACTAGTAGACGTTTGACATCAATTGCTAGAGATTTATTTGCCCCAAAGAGGGCAAAAACCACGTCGAGTTCCAATTCGGAGCTCGACGATTATCTAACCATTACCTTTGAGTTTGGACATGAAGAAGAGTTAGAAGACTTTGACATCTTGGAATGGTGGAGCCGACCGGAGAGATCAAGGTTTCCTACTCTAAGCAAGATTGCGGCACAAATTCTCGCCGTTCCCGCCTCAACGGTAGCCGTAGAGCAAACCTTTAGTCGGAGTGGAAAGGTTCTCGATCCCACGAGGTCAACCTTGTTGCCCGAGACGTTGGAAGCTCAAGTGCTACTAAGTGATTGGCGGAGAGCGGAAATGAAGACACAAAAAAACAACGAATCAACCGACGATGATGAAGATGAAGAACCACTCACTCCATCGGAGGGATCCGCGGGAAGCACGTAACCACCAAGGTAAGGGCGGCGGGGATACAAAGCATGAAGATGAAGATGAAGAACCACTCACTCCCGAGTCGATGGCTATGGAACTTGTCTTTTTCTTATTTCTTTTGTAAATCCGAATTTCTTTTTAAAGTTGTAGTCTCCTTTTCATGTTTGCACGTCTAATCGCATGAAAATGTTTTGTAATGCAAAATTTAATTGAAGATATAATTGTTTAATTAGTTTTGTTTTGAGTTAATCCGAATTTCTTTTTAAAGTTGTAGTCTTCTTTTGTAAAGTTATTTAGATATAATCCGAATTTCTGTATTTCAAAGTCTTTTTAAAGTTGTAGTCTTCTTTTTAAAGTTGTAGTCTTCTTTGGTAAAGTGAGTGAAACTTTACTCCCCCTCTTGTTTTTAAAAAACAGCCATATTATCCTCATTAAAAACTATATAACAAATTAACAATTGTATTTCAAAAAAATTATATTACAAAAAAAAAAAAAAACCGACCGAGACCCGTTGACCCGGCGGGTTGACCCACTGACCCGCCGGGTTTAGAACCCGCCGGGTTTTTGATTTTTCCGGGGTAGGGGTCGGGTCCTCCTGATCGGACCGGTGACCGGCTGGTCGGACCGGTGACCGTGGTCGGACCGGTGACCGGAGTCCACCCGTGGACATGCCTACTATAGCTGCGCATTTGGATCTGGATATTTGGCAGATGGATGTCAAGACTGCATTCTTGAATGGGAGTCTAGACAAGGAAATCTATATGCGCCAAGCAGAGGGATTCATTGCCAAAGGAGAAGAGCACTTGGTGTGCAAACTTAAGAAATCCATTTATGGACTTAAGCAAGCATCTAGATCTTGGAACACTCATTTTGACGAAGTTGTCCAGTCATATGGATTCGTTCAATGTCCGAGTGAGAGTTGTGTGTATAAGAAATGCGTTGGAAACGTGTTGGTGTTTCTTGTACTGTATGTAGATGATATTCTTCTGATTGGAAACAACGTGAAGGAATTGTCGGACGTACGGGTATGGCTATCTGAGCAGTTCGATATGAAGGATCTAGGAGAAGCAGGACACATCCTTGGAATCAGGATCTTTCGTGATCGGAAGAAGAGGATGTTGTGCTTATCCCAGGCATCCTATATCGATACAGTGCTGAAGCGGTTTAGCATGGAGAATTCCAAGAAAGGTTTTCTACCTTACAGACATGGAATTCAACTATCTAAGAACATGTGTCCTAAGATACAAAAGGAGATAGATGACATGAAGATGGTCCCTTATGCATCTGCTGTGGGAAGTCTCATGTATGTTATGCTTTGCACTAGACCAGATATTTGTCATGTCGTGGGCATGGCTGCTAGATATCAGTCGAACCCAGGACCAGGACACTGGATTGCTGTCAAGCACATACTCAAGTACCTGAGAAGGACTAGGGAGTACATGCTTGTATATCAATCAGATGACCTGTCTCCGGTGGGTTACACTGACTCAGATTTTTCATCGGACAAAGAAAAATCCAAGTCTACTTCGGGTTATGTGTTTAGCCTGGGAGGTGGAGCCATTAGTTGGAGGAGTGTGAAGCAGAAATGCATCTCGGACTCTACCATGGAAGCCGAGTACGTGGCAGCCTTTGAGGCATCCAAGGAGGCAGTGTGGCTCAAGTACTTCCTGCAGGACTTAGATGTGATTCCCGATTTGCTAGAGGGTATTACACTTTATTGTGATAATACTGGTGCAGTCGCAAACTCGAGGGAACCACGAGCCCATCAGGCAAGTAAACATATCAACCGTAAGTACCACATCATATGACACTTCATAAAGGAAGGAGACGTAGTTGTATTCAGGGTTGCATCGGAAGATAATCTTGCTGACCCTTTCACGAAAGGCCTACCTTCAAAAGTTTTTGAAAGGCATGTGGAAGGAATGGGATTACGGTGTATGGCAGCATTGCTTTGAGTATAAGTGGGAGAAATGAGAGACTATGTAATAGAGTAGTATACTTAAAAGCATGCTTTGAGTATAAGTGGGAGATTGTTAGGATTGTATACTGCAAAGCATACTTTATGCTTGTATTACCTAAATTCCATGTTACTACCTATGAGAATATTAATTACATTTAATCACATGATTTGCATATTAATTCACGTTATGGTTATGCAAATGAAATGTCTAATTATTTTATATTGTAGATAATGTGGTGTGTTGGTGTCACACGAAAGATCACATTATCGGTGCCTTATAAAATAATATAATAGTTCACAACCTATATAATTATTAGACAAATTATATAAAGGGTTGTAGTGTATGCTTGAGAATAGTTGGTCTTGACTATTAGCATACATTAGCGTATTTGCATACGTTGAACTGGATCGAGGTGAGATAGTGTCTTCTGTACTGACTGTAAGAAGAACGTAAATCTCGGATAATTATTATTTCTTAATTCTAAGTATATAATATTTAATTGTGTATTTATAATAATTATTGCTTTGATTTATCATAGGTGAGAGTCAAAATGATTGACTCAATAAGCCTCGTATCTTGGGCAATAATATTGTTTATACGATAATTATTATTATTACTAGAAATCGTGTCCCGACTCGTGCGGGTTGATGATGTACCCTTGAGGAGCTCGATAATGATTATTATATTAAAACCCTGCAGGTGGATTTAATTCCGATATAATAATAAGGTTCGAGTGGTACTACTCTTGGATAAGATATAAATTAATTAAAGCTGTCAGTAGCTTATAATTAATTAATGGACATTCGATATCTTAAATACGGGAAATAATATATTTAATAAAGAGCCCAATTTCGTAATTTGAGATTTTGGTAGGAAGTGCAATATCAAACTTTTTAGTGGACTAAGTTGATATTAATTAATTCATCATATATTAGGAAGAGTCCTAATAAGGTAAGATGAATTAATTGGGAGTCCTTCCATAATCCTCCTTAAGATCCCTAGTAGTAGTCCAAGAGCCTATAAATAGGACTTATGGGTTGATGTCCGATTTTATGCTTCAATATACACAAGAAATTTCGATTTTTCTTCTAAGTTTTTAATTGTGGATCTTGACTTGTGTCTTTGATTCCACAATTGAGAGAACACTTTAATTCTTGCTACACATCGGAATTACTTGAAGAAAAGAAAATCGAGAGTTGTGAGGCATAAGAATTCGGCCGATCCATAGGTGTCCAAACAAGATCCGGTAGCTCGTTGCCCACACAACGTCCGGTTCAAGGCGGATCATACTCTAGAAGGTCTAAAGGTAGAAATACAAGGCGATCAAGAAGGAAGTAACCAACACGCTTCAAAAGGTAATATCCTATGATCTTGGATCTAGATTAGTATATTTTAATTAATCAACATATTTAATTAATAAATAATAAATAATATTTAAATTGCTTATTAATCTTAGTAATTAATTAATTAGCATGCCTAAATAGATCTAATGGTCGTAGATGCGTAAAACGCTATTATCAACTTTATCCAACTTCGCTTCCGCTGCGTTTTACTTTCCAACACTTTTACCCCTAGTTCACTTGCCCTCTGTTAACAGTCGACATAAGCAACAACCTCGATTATTAACATTGCTAGTTTAAGGAAAAGCTCAGCGACATTTAATGAATAAAAATTGCGGAATGCCGAAATATCTTTACCATAGCTTGTTTTAGTCGCGCATTCTCTTCCTTCAACTGATTCAATTTTGCTTCAAGCTCAACTGTATAAGAGGCAGATTCTCAATCCTAGATTCTTCTCCTATTGATTTTCCTTCTATCAAACTATTGATTTTATTAGTGTTTTTAATTCATCACAATATTTAGTTTTCAATAATTCTTCAACCAACAAATTCGATCGTTCAAATAAAACTAGAATACGAATAAATTGATACTCAGTACGTCAGTCTTCGTGGGAACGATACTTTTCTTATCACTTTATACTTGATTTTACGTAACAATATCGATTAGGCTTGCCGCCGTCCTTGAGTCACGTGCATAACGTATTTCATGTTTCCCAGCTTAGGAGGTACGTACCGGACCCTAGCCATATTATTGATTTTGGAGATATCGAGTTGGGGACCGACATGACCATCGAAGAGAGACCGATTCAGATTCTAGAGCGTTGGGTGAAGCAACTTCGGCACAAAATCATTCCCTTGGTTAAAGTGAAATGGTCGAGATACGGATCCGAGGAAGCCACGTGGGAGACGGAAAAGAGTATGAAGTCGAGATACCCCGAGTTATTCGCGTTGTAAGTTTCGGGACGAAACTTATTTTTAGAGGGAGAGAATGTCATATCCTTACTTTCTATTTTTGGTAATTTCTATTTTCGGTGTATGTTCGTTTCGGACGACTCGCTTGTCACTGTTTTAGGATTCTGAATCTATTTTGTTCTTTGAGTTTTTCCATTTGGACGAGTTTCGGATATGTTTTTACGTAGTTTCATTTTGAGTTATGTTTTGATGCATGTACGTTCGATTTTCGTTAAACTCGTTCGATTTTATTATTTCTCTGTTTCCATTAGCTCGTTTGGTCGAGTTACTCATGTTGTGAGTTTCTGATTGTAAATCCGACGTTGTATCGTGTATTTCGGATGTTTGGGTCATTTTTTGTAAATTCTTATTATTTTGGGCGTCGTCGTTAATACTCGTTCTATACCGACCTTCGGGTGGCTGGAGGTATGTGATGATTGTAATCTTTGACTCGTCAGCAGAGAATTTTTGGGTATCCAGTGACCCTATCCTTGTATTTTCTTCCGGTGGTTGTCGAGCCATTATTTTTCTTTCTCAGATTTGTAGGCTGGCCAACTTTCAGGCCTGAGTTACGGCCGTAAGTACCTATGCATTACGGCCGTAAACCTCTTCATATTATGGCCGTAATGTCCCCTTCGTAATGGCCATAACGATATTGCGAAATCAGTCCAGTTGGGTCTGGAATGCCATTACGGCCGTAACGGGTCACGTATTACGGCCGTAATGCTGCCCAGTATAATAAAATGGGCAGCGGGTTTCCTTATCATTCTTTCATTTCTTTCACCTCCTTCACGACGGGAACACTTTTCTAGCCTAGGGTTTGTCCGATTTCGTCCAACCTCAGTTGAGAAGCAATTTTGGAACATCATATCATCACTCTAGCATCAAATCATCCGTTGTTCATCTTCAAATCGAGGTATATTTCTTTAGAACCCTAGCTTTTGGGGATTTCGGGATTTTGATATGATTTTACCCTTTGAAATCGATTTAGCTTCGATGAGTTGTTAGATTTCGATTGCGTAGTCGTAATTCCTTGCTACCTATATAGTTTAACGGATTAAAACTTCAAGGTTTTCACCGATACTAGATTAGAATCGTTTAAGACTTCGTGGTGACCGACGAATTGTCCCAACGGGTAAAATTAGGATGAATTCTTACGTTTCCACAATATTGAGATTGGTTGTGTATCGGTATTGTGTTAGGATCGGATTTCTGAAGATTATTCGGGCCGAAACTTTTCCTTTCACCGTTTTTCTTCACGTCGAGTTATCTAAGGCAAGTACATGTATTACATTTCGTTATGTGTGTACGGCTTTAATGCAAATGATGTTAATTGGTGCTATTGAATTGTTGTGTTTGTCGTTCTTCCACCCGGGGATGGCATATGTGGCCTCTAGGGCCGATACTAATGGGTACGGACACGGAAGTGGACCTGGGTGCGTGTGTTGATGTTCTTCCACTTGGGGACGGTTCGACGGGACCTATGGGGGCCGATACTATTGGACGCGGCTGCAGAAGTGGTTTCTCACCCGGGCATGGTCCGATGGGGCCTCTGGGGGTCGATACTAATGGGTACGGCCGTGGGTTACCAAGCATGGATAGTTGTGATGTGGAAAACTTGAGGATATAGTGTTTTTTATGTAAATGTGATATACCGGAATATTGATTGCAAATGTTTTCTCAAATGGATTGCTTGTGTCGAATCATGTATGTATATAATGTAGTGTAATTGTGTACTTGCACTAGCTATTCAAATGCTAACCCCTTAGATGGGGGGAATGCGTCTTATGCATCTCAGGTACTGGTCGAGCCGAGGAGCTGGCACGGGATATGCATGCAAAGGATGGTCCAGCATGATGATGAGGCTCGAGTCGTGTTTTAGGTCTTACTATTGCATTTACCTTGATATTAGAGTTAGACTGAGTGTTTTATAAATTGGTTAAAGTCCCCTGCATGGGCAATGTATTCGTGTGGATTTATACTTTACGATGCTTGATTAAAATGTTTTGGCCGAGTCCACGACCCTATCTTATCACTATTATTGTGTCCTATGGGTATTCGTTGGTGTATTATGAGTTATGTATCAGCCTTGTAGACCTTTTTAAGGTTCTACGGCGTGTAACGTCCCTTTTGATAATTGGGGTGTTACAAACACGATCCAAAATCTCAAATGGTCCGATATAACGTCGCTGTAACTTTCCCTTTTTACCGAATCGGATTACTCCTTTCATCGGCGCTACCTTTAAGAACACCTTTTCTCCAATCTCAAATTATATATCTTTCCTTCGTTTATCAGCATAAGACTTCTATCGATCCTGGGCAGTCTTAATCCTACTTCTGATCTCGGTTATCTTATATACAGTCTGTCCGATCAATTATGGACCCAAAATATTTCCTTCTCCGACCTCACTCCAATAAAGAGGCGATCGACATTTTCTTCCATACAGAGCCTCATATGGGGCCATTTGTATAGTCGCTTAGTAACTATTGTTATAAGCAAACTCTACTAATGGCAAAATATTTTCCCAGTTCTCACCAGTATCAAGAACACACGCCCTCAACAAATCTTCGAGTGTTTTGATAGTCCGCTCAGATTCACCATCGGTCTGCGGATGATATGCAGTACTGAAATTTAACTTAGAGCCCAATGCACTCTGAAGACTCCTCCAAAATTTCGACGTAAATCATGGATCTCTATCCGAGACGATTGACACTGGAACACCATGTAACCTCATAATCTCACGAATATAAATCTTCGCATATTGTTCCATACTGTAAGTCATCCTCATAGGTAGAAAATGAGATGACTTCGTCAAACGATCTACTATCACCCAGATAGCGTCGTTCTTCCTCGCGGTTCGCGGCAGACCAACCACGAAATCCATTGTGATATGCTCCCATTTCCATTATGGGATTTCCAACGGTTGAAGTAAACCTCCTGGCCGTGGGTGTTCTGCCTTCATCTGCTGACATATCATACACCTCTCCACAAATACACCAATGTCCCGTTTCATTCCTCTCCACCAAAAGAACTTCTTCAGGTCGTGGTACATCTTTGTACCTACCGGGTGAGCGGAGTATGGTGCATTATGAGCTTCTTAGAGGATTTGCCTCCTAAGGGATGGGTCCTTAGGAACACACAACCTCCCATCGTAAGTCAAAACGTCGTCTACGGCAACGACAAATTTCTCAAGACTCCCATCTTGTGCTCGATCTTTCATTTTACACAAGCACTTATCACGTGGTTGAGCCTCCTTAATCTTATCCCTCAAGTTTGGTTGCAAGACCAAAGATGATAAGATTGATTTCGAACGTTTTGAAGACTCAACTACCTCAATCCTCAATTGGGAGAATTCCTTAATCAAACTCTCCTGATCGGTCAAGCAAGCTAACTCGCCTCTAGTCTTCCGACTCAAGGCATCAGCTACCACATTAGCCTTGCCCGGATGGTAATGAATAGTACAATCATAGTCCTTCATCAATTCTAACCATCTCCTTTGCCTCATATTAAGATCCTTCTATGTGTAAAGATACTTCAGACTTTTATGGTCTGTGTATATCTCGCACTTCCCTC
This sequence comes from Orobanche coerulescens, assembly GCA_033398695.1. Taxonomy (NCBI): domain Eukaryota; kingdom Viridiplantae; phylum Streptophyta; class Magnoliopsida; order Lamiales; family Orobanchaceae; genus Orobanche; species Orobanche coerulescens. The sequence goes on along the minus strand of CM065815.1, from coordinate 3,249,208 downwards.
CGTATAAAATCTTCAGCGCATGTACTACAGCAGCCAAATCCAGATCATGCATTGGATAGTTCAACTGATGTGGTTTAAGCTGTCTCGATTCATAGGCTACTACTTTACCACGTTGCATCAGAACACAACCCAAACCCTGCTTTGAGGCATCACTATAAATAACAAAGTCTTCCGTCGGATCAGAAATCGTTAATACTGGTTCCGAGGTTAGTCTCCTTTTCAACTCTTGAAAACTTTCTTCACACCTATCACTCCATTCAAACCTCACGCCTTTCCTTGTTAACTGGGTCATAGGAGTGGCGATTTTCGAAAATCCTTCGATAAATCTTCTATAATAGCCAGCTAAGCCCAGAAAGTTGCGAACTTCGCTTGCATTCTTGGGTACTCCCCAACTACTCACCGCTACAACCTTGTCGGGATCTACCTCAATTCCTTTAGAAGTCACCACATGTCCAAGAAATCCAACTATGTTTAACCAAAACTCACATTTCTTGAACTTGGCATACAACTTCTCCTTGCGAAGTGTCTCCAATGTAATACTAAAATGCTCTTGGTATTTTTACTTGTCCTTAGAATACACCAAGATGTCATCTATGAAGACGATCACGAACTTATCGAAGTAGGGTTGGAACACCCTGTTCATTAAATCCATAAATACTACAAGTGCATTACTCAGACCAAATGGCATTACTACAAATTCAAAATGTCCATAACGGGTCCTAAAAGCCGTCTTGGGAATGTCACACTCCCTAATCTTCAGTTGGTGGTACCCCAACCGCAAATCGATCTTCGAAAAAGTTTCGACTCCCCTCAACTGATCAAATAGATCCTCAATTCTCGGTAATGGGTACTTGTTCTTCACCGTGAGTCGATTCAACTCTCTATAATCTATACACATCTGAACTGACCCATCCTTCTTCCTTACAAACAGCACTGGTGCACCCCATGGTGAAACACTAGGATGAATAAATCCGAGTTCCAGCAGCTCTTGAATTTTGACTTTCAATTCTTAAAGTTCCTTCGGAGCCATTCTATATGGGGCTTTGGATGTTGGGGCCGCCCCAGGGACCAAATCAATACTAAACTCCACTTGTTGGTCGGGTGGGACTCCCAGCAAATCTTCTGGAAACACATTCAAAAACTCCGGTACTACAGGTACGTCTGTAGGGGACACCTCATGAGTACGAGTGTCGACCAAACTCACCAAGTAACCCTGACATTTCTCCTTTATTAGACTTCTTAGTGCTTTCATGGTTGTGATTACTCTTGGTACTGCCCTACTCTTAGTACCATAAAAGGTGATCGACCCACCTTCGCAACACCTCAATGTCACCATCTTCTCACGGCAGCTTATATCGGTATCATGTCTATCGAGCCAATCCGTACCAAGGATCACGTCAAAATCCATCGAGTTAATCAAATATAGACTAGCGTCAAATTCTCTTCCTCCTATCTCGATACTCTCGTCAATCATTTTGTTGGTGAGTATCGTATTTCCTGACGGTAAGCTAACCTCAATAGACTCAACAATTTTAACGCTTCTATGACCAATAGCATGATAAACCTTTGCATACATAAAAGAGTGTGTGGCACCAGTGTCAAACAAAGCGAAAGCAGGCACATTAGAGATCATAAGCATACTTGATACTGTGCCGGGGCTATTATCAGCCTGATTCATTGTGTAGACTCGAGCTTAACCTCCCGATGCTTGTCCTTTGACCTTAGATTGTGGACAATGTCGGCTTGTGTGACCTAGCTTCCCGCAATTATAGCAAACACCCTTTCCAAACAAACACTCCCCACTATGATTCTTACCACATCAGCGCACCCCGTCCAGATTTCTCATCTACCTTCTTCTGCTTATTTGAAGCCGCCGACTTAGATTGATCACCATTCTAACCTCTTTTTCCAGAAGATGACTTAACCGTTGGATGAGGACTCAAGTTCTGACTAGCTTCGACCTCTTGAGCTCTGGATACGGTATCGGTATCGAGCAACACACCATGACCAGCCACAATATGACGAATACTCGGACGTAAACCACTACATAACTTGAGGGCTCGCTTGCGGTCAGTGTCCACCATACACTCCACAAAGAAGCTGATTTGGTTAAATTTTCTCTCATATTCTTCAACCGACAAGCTCCCTTGTTCAAGATTCCAGAAATCTCTCTCCATCTTCTCTCGGTAATGTTGTGGATAATAATGTTCCATCACTAGTTCCTTGAACCTATCCCAAGTTAATGCAGCACGCTCGGCTTCCGGCCTCAAATGTCAATAGCTCATCCACCAGCGTCCAGCATCCCCCACCATTTGATACTGGGCGCAAAGAATCCTTTGCGCATCGGTGTAGCCAATAAGCTCAAGGGTACGCTTGAGCGACATCAACCATTCGTCGAAAAATGATGGCCCTTCTCGACCGTTGAATGATGGTGGTGTGAAACGTCGGAATTGTTGCACAACTTGTGTCTAGGTAAGAGCTGGCACATTCTCATTGCGATTATCTTGACCTCCATTACCACCACCACCAGCTCCAGCACCAAGATAGGCATTAGATTATCACCATTTCGGTTAGCTAGGCGTCCACGTCCACGAGTTGCCATGGTCCTAAGGTACATTATATCCATTGACTTCTTAGTAATCTCCTCATAAGGGATAGAAATAAAGCTATATGTTTCTAATAAACGTTCTAACAGTGCTATAGTAACGTATTTACATGTGTTTATGAATTTATAAGAAAGCACATGCATGTCCAACATTTATTATGAATCTCAATAGCATATCATCTCTAAAATATAAACATGGTACTGCAACATGATTCAAAAATGAGTTGAATCTCATAACCGTAAAATTTTGTTACGATTACAACATAAACATAAATTGAAATGTGTACCTTGGAGTTGACGTGGAGCGGCGACGGTGGCTGATAATAATCATAGATTGCATTAAAATTTTAACTACTTGCGAAAAAAGGAAAATTGAACTGAAAAAAAAATTATTTTATCTAGTCTACAGAACCGTAGACCCGCTCCGATACCACTTATGTAGCGACCACTTTTCAAAATATCATTTTAAAATAATTTCAAGGGAGATTAAATATCCCAAAAAATAGTTGAATAATTGCAGCGGAAATTGAAATAAAGTCATCCATTTTGCAAGTAAATATAAAATAAATTCCCAACAATTCAAAACATCCATAACATCGAAGCCAAAGTTGTAATTTTAACTAAACGAAATAAATGAATAAGCATATAAATATTTTTATCATGCCACGCCTTTACCCGCCACGCCAGACTCCTCAACCTGAAAGGTTTAAATAATGGGGGCTTTCAACTCGCTCAGTGAGGAGGGAACGCTTTGTTCAATTTAAATACATACATGTTGCCAAGTAGATATGACATGCCTGAACCTAGTGATTGCCCGAGGGCCATTAATATGCAAACTTTGTGCATACTGCCTACTACTCATTGGAGGCTACAACGTAATTAACATGCAAACTTTGGGCACATTATGTGTACTACTCGTTGGAGGCTACAATGTAAATAATATGCAAACTTGAGCATATAAATATTTGGCAAGAAACACGCATATATACAAGTAACATCATGCATTAAATAAAACAAGCGTAAAATCCCCACCTCGAAATAAGATGATGATCCTTGGAAATTGAGACGCGAATGCAGTTCAAATCCTAGGCTCCAAGTCCTTGTCTCCTAAAATAACATTTAAATTTTAATATTAAAATAGTGCCTAGAATAAATTAATATGAATTATTATTTTAAAATTGAGTAAAAGAGGTCTGATTTATAAAATATTAAAAAACCGGCTAGGATCAAATTAAAAGAATTGACAAAAGTGAGGGACTGAAATTGAATACACTCAAAGGTTGATTTGGGGTCAAATCAAAAGGTCTGGAATATAGGGGACTCAATTGAAAAACCCTAAAAAAAGGTTGGGTATAAAAACCCATCCCTAACTAATCATCCGACACTCTATCATCCTTAGAGATGTTAAACGGGCTCGGGCCCGTAGGGCTGGCCCGTTTAACCCGCCAAAAACCGGGTTAGGGCCGATATTTCCTAGCCCGTTTAAATCCGGGCTTTTTTGGCCCGGACCGTTTAGCCCGAAGCCCGTTAGGGCTAGCCCGAAGCCCGCTAGGGCTAGCCCGAAGCCCGATATATATATACACACACTATATTAATATTATATATATACACTATATTAATATTATATATATAATTTATATTAATATTATATATAATATATATTATTACTGTATTTGTTAATATAGTGTGTATATATATATACACATAAAAGTGTATTTTTTGTTATATTTATTATAGTATAGTTGTTACTATATATATAAAATATATTGTTATTGTTTTTTTTTTACTTATAAAAAAATAAAAAATAGATTTTTTAAATATTTAGCCCGTTAGCCCGAAACCCGTTAGGGTTAGGGCCAATATTTCCTAGCCCGTTTAAATCCGGGCTTTTTTAGCCCGGACCGTTTAGCCCGAAGCCCGCTAGGGCTAGCCCGGAACCGCTAGGGCTAGCCCGTTTAACATCTTTAATCATCCTCACCCTCTCCCTCTGTTCTCTCTCTCTCTCTCTCTCATCACCTATGCCAAATAGAAAAACACACCCACGCACATAAATACACACACTGAAGTGGACCGAATGGAGAAGGAAAATGAGAATGGTTGGACGAGCAGTGACTAGGCCAGATCGCGACGATGGAGAATGCGGCGAATCAACAGGCGTCGCGGCGGAATCAGGCTGGTAAGCCGTTGTTCGGGAAGGTGGGTTCGGATTTGAGGACTTGGTGGTTCAATTGTGGACCTGGGTATTTTGATTGGGTTTTCATGGGGATATAGGGCGGTCTGGTGGTGCTAGAGGAGGCGGTCGAGGGGCGGCGCACCAAGTTCGGACAACCCGCATACAGTCGCGGATACCTAGGCAAGGTTTCGGGCTCAACCCGACTGGTTTCATGTTAGGTTCCATATTCCCGATGGTTTGAGCCGCGGTTTTTGGTCTCGTTGAAGTTCTGGGCTTAATTCGGGCCTGGAGGTTGATATTTGATTTGGTGTTTGTGATTGATTTTGAAAGGTTCTGTGTTTTGGATTCTGAATTTGGGATCGGAACTCGTAAAATTTATACATGCATGAAGTAATAAAAGTAGGAATCCAAGGTAATGGTTCGTAGATTACCTTGTCAAATTGCAGAGCTTTGATGCAAGATTTAATTGATTTGAATGATGATGTAAAAAAAAGTAAAAGTAGACAGTATGAGAATTTTTGATTTTACCTGTTGGGAAGAAAAGGTTTCAAGAACCGTATGTGAGGCTGCTGGGAAGGAGAACGAGAACATGCGGAATTTTGTTTTAACTATGTTTATATTGAACTGATTCTTATTGTGTTTACCTTTTCTGATTCCTAGTTTATATTGTACTGGGAAGAATTTTAAGAGTACTCCTAATTGTGTTTTAATTGTGTCACAAATGCTGAGAATTTATTGTTTTGATTTGAAAGGTTTAAGAAGAAATGAATGGAAATGAAACTGCAGCAACGTTTCATGGAAGGACAAATGGGCTTGGCCAACTAAGATGATAATTGCGCTGAAAAGTAGATATATAAATAATTGGGCAACCTAATATACAAATAATTATAATATTTTAAATATTATAAGTTTTGCCTTAATTAAATATATAAATAATTTAATAATAAAATTTATAATAATGTTAATAATAATAATATTAATAATGATACTAATCATAATAATATTAATATTCCGCGGATACTAACCATAATAAATTTGTCTTGTGAGAGGTACAAAATATAGTATTTATACTGTATTAAAAAATTAGGTTTAGGGTAGAATTTTAATTGTATTAGGAAAAAAAAGACTTGGGCCAACTTATTAAATTAGAATTAAAATAAAATATATTTATAATTGGGTCATTAACAGATTCTGGAAAATTTATAAAAAAAAATAGATATTATTCGACTATAATAATACGAGATCTTGGACTTGAGCTTGGAATATAAATTAAAATCATAATATGCAAATAAGGAAAATTTGACATTATTTAAATAAATGAAATGAAATTCGTAAATAATTTGTTGGACATTTAAAATTATTCATGCGCTTTCTATAAATTATAAAATAAATACATGTGTGAAAACTGGGGCGTTACATTGGATGTATGTATTGCGTCCAGGTACTTGCAGGTTGCTGGGGAGCGGATCATAGGATCGGTACGAAGGCTGATGGAAGACGACGATACTAATCACATGAAGACCTGTGTTGAGTATTTGGTGAAGTCATGTGGTTTTGTCCTTCCGTTGTGGTATTTTCCATTTTCTGGAAATATTGATGTATTCTAACCTCTGCGTGGGTACGAGTTGTGAGAAAGAGTTATGTATGTTCGATGTCGGCATGTATTGCGTTGTTTAGCCATGTCGGCATGTATTGCGTTGTTGTAATTTCTGTATCTAGCCTGTAAATCCTCAGGGAGAGGGTCTGCGGCACTGTAATATTCCCGAGTGGCATGAGGTGTTACAGAATATGGTATCGGAGCTTAGGTTGTGGAAACCTAGGCTGTCGGGTCATGTCGTGTATTGTCTTGTCTTGTCTTGTTAGATTTTGTCTAACTGAGTCGTGTCGCAATGCGTCGTCTGAGATGTCGGTCGTGATTAGTATCGAAGTGCAGCCATCATCTTCGTGTGATCTTTGGATGTAAGTCTCCCTACTTCATTGTGTCTCGTGTTATACGAGCTTGTGTGATTTTGTGTTATTATGTGGAGTTTAAATGTGAATTGTGAATACGTAATCCATGCTTGTTGATTCTCGTGTTGTGCTGGAATGAAGAGTGGTATCGGTGTATATGTGTGTGTATATATATATATATATATCTTTGTATAAATCGTTTTTACGGGAGTAATGGTTTTGGTGTGATTACGCAAGGAAAGTTTATCAATATGATATTTTAAAGCTTTAAATATTTTGGGAAGTCATGTAAATTTTATTTTAAAACATCATTCAAGGGAGAATTTTTTTTTCATATGATGACCTCAAGGCCGAAAATTTTTGAGAATTCAACCAAGTGATATTTCATTTTCATCTTGGATTATAGTCTTTCTTTTCAAAACGCAATTTTTTTTAAACTCAAACGAGGTCTACAAAAATTACTCAAAACCTGACTCTCGCTTTCAACTTTTTGATTTCATGATTGTCGGTTCGGAGATATGTAGTGATGATGACATTATTGTTTGGGCAATAATGCTCAAAATTGTGATTAAGTTCGTGGTCTGAACGTTAAGTCGTTCTGGATGCACTTGTTGTGAGAGTCCTCATTACTGAGAGGTAGGATTTCAATTTTAGATGTTAATTATCTTTTGACGGTTGCTTGTGTGATACTGCAATTATGTGCACAGATGGTGTTCACGTGTGATTGGATTTGATGGTAATGGATTGTATTTGATGAATTGATAAATTATGTCTGTTGTGTGTGTATTCGAAAATACTTTCCTGAAAATTTCATAAGCTTGAGCAACTTGTGGAAAATCAATTTTCGAAAATGTTTTGACGGTGCGATTAATTGGCAGCTTCGTGTGGGTTTTCAAAATTGTTTGAAATTGGCGAGCCGGTCTTGGATTTTCTAATGGAACCCCGACAGTATTGAAATAGTTGTTTTAAAGTACCTTTGAACATTTTGTAAAATGTTACCGTCGTTGATTTTTGTACAGTGTTGAGAGGATTTTCAGAAATAATTTTTTTTTTAACGTATTGTTGTATTTTCAAATCATTCGAGTACATGATTTTCAAAAGTCTTTCACACCATAAAAATTTCAATATTTCAAAATACAATACGACTTTTATTTTCAAAAATATATTGTGAAAGATGAAAAATCTTACTCGATTTAAACTTCAAACTCGGATTTGGAAAAGTTTTCTGTACTGAGCCAGTTATAGTATGATGATCTTGAATCACTCCAAAATGATTGTCGATTGGTGGAAATGTTTAGTACATGTACGAATGGTTTAATGATCTTGCGTGGTTACCTTGTTTGTAATTAACGGTGATGATGATGCGTAGTGACATGGTGATTTTGATAATGCCGGTTGCAAGGAAATATTGTTTTGAAAATAATTTCAAGATGAAACGGTTAAAGTCTTTTGTTTACAACTTTTGATAAAACAGCCGCCCGAGGTATGAAAAATATTTTCAAATTTTATTTCGGAAAAATATATATGAATTCCAAAGTTTTTCAAATGATATTATCTAGATGGATACCTCGTGGGGATTTGAGAAGAACGTTATAAATGGTTAATTATATTGGTGTATAGTTATTACGGCCGTGTTTGAACCGGTGTGGTTCATAAGACTTTTGTTGATATGATTATTTAAATGGTTGGTTATGATAGCAAGTTCCGAGTATCGCAATTGTAAATTTTGTATTCGTGCAACTATCCAAAGTGGGCACTCTTATCGTGTTGCTATTAGATACCTTATGTCGATATGTTGTGCCATCGTATTGAGTGGACATCCGCTTAGTATGCCGAGGGGCAGAGAACGCGGTCGTGACCGCGGTACAGATGGTCATGGAGATCAGATGCGGGACCAAGAGAATATTGCCGGGAATGTTGCTGTTCTAGCACTCCGTTCTTGTTGTTTAGATTTCGGGGACAAAACCTCTTTTAAAGGTGATATGGTGTAATACCCATATTTTTTTGCTTCCGTATTGTTCGACTCAATCGACTCGTTTGTGTTCGCTGATACTTCTGACCTTATGTTGTTTTTCGCCTTTGTCATTCGAGCGAGTTTTGATATTGTTCCAGACTGGTCTGTTTATCGTTATGACCTTTCCAAGTTCGGTTCGATTTCCTGTAAACCTTGTGTGAAATTAACACCTCGTGGTTCCTACAAGTTCTTTTAATGCCTTGAGTTACGGTGTGAACTTCGGATTTGTTGTTCAATTGTTGTTGTTGTTGTTTTGTTCGATCACAGTTGTTCGATTGTGGCGGATTTGATGTTGGCGTTCAATCATTGTTGTTCGACCGTTGTTGCTCGATCATTATTATCCGATTGTTATCATTTGATTTTGTATCGTGATTTTTTTCAGCGTTCGGATCACTTCGTAATCTCCTCAAGTTCAGGAAATTGTCCTCGTATTCAATCTTCCAAACCTTTGGGTTGTTGGAATTTCGTATCTGTTCAGTGATAAATTCGTGTTTTGATTGTTGTGCTGATCGAGTTAGTCAACCATATTGATTTTTTGTTCATTACGGTGTAGCGATATGGGTGGTAGCAGTCACGTACAACATGTGGTTCGTTGTGGGTTGTCAGCAGCCGATAACGTGTGTTATCTGAGATTGCCTTGCGTCGATTATTTCATGTTTTAAGTTTCATGGACGAAACTTCTTTTAAGGGGGGTAGAATGTAATACCCGTATTTTTGTTTTATATTTTTTTCGATTCTAGTGACTCGCTTTTGTTCATTGACACATTTTGGACAAGTTTTGTTCAGCACTTTTTGTCATCCAAGTGAGTTTTGATGTTTCTTTCGATTAAACGGCATACTATTTCGACCTTTCTACATTTAGGTCCGACTTTGTACATTCACCATAAATTCTAGAAAAATCCAAAAATTTTAAAATTTTATATAATTGTAGAGAATTGAGTTTGCTTTCCAATGGTTTAAACATCGAGTCAATCAGAGCCCGAACGAAGGAGTTATAGTCGAAAAAGCAGACTTTGGTGTAGTGACGCGGGCCGTGTCGAACTATTGTGGTTAAGCAAAACTTTCTGGACAGGTGACACGACCCATGACCCGACCGTGTCATCTGAAATGACCGAAAAATGATGAAATCTAGAAAACTCATCTGGATGAGTATAAATAGCCCTCTCTCTCATTTCTGAAGTGTTTTAAGGCATTCTTTCGACCCAACCTCATTCTCCACGAATATTTTCAGTTTTGTGCTCCAAAATCAAGCCATAAACATATTCCTAACATTATAGAATCAAGATATCAAGGTTGTTGTTGAAGAATCATTCATTTCTTGGTTGAATCAAGGTATGTGGTTTGAAATTCTTCAAGTTCTTTCAAAAGATTCTTATTGATTCTTATTTCTAGGATGATTCTTAGGTGTTCTTGGGTTCTTAGATGTTCTTGAGTGGTTTTCATCGATTCTAGCGGGGTAGAGATCGAATTCTTCAACTATATCATTTCTTATACTCAAAATGCCTGCTAGGTGCTCGATAAAAATCCCCTAGAGTATGAATTCGAATTCTACGTGTTATTGTGATTTGAATCAGTAGCCTTGATACGAGTCTTGCTATATTTGCAACACCCCGAATCCGCTCAGGGATATTACACGCCGTAGAACCTTTCCTCAAGGTTCTACCAGGCTGGTAACTAAAATGAAATATCTCAACATCGCCTTTAAGGCTAAAATGACTCAGTTTGGTCTTTCAAGTAATACATACAACTCAATCTCAATACATCCCATGCAAGGGTTAAAATACCACACACTCTCGTACAACGGGAAAGAATACTGCAGCGGAAATAAAGTACAACTGAACCAATACAACAACGTAAGGGTCCTCATGTGATTAGTATCGATAATCTTTCATCATACTTCATGCCGACCCTGTGCTATGTTCCCCAAAACCTGAATGCAATACAGACATCCACCCCCCGATTACTCGAGGGTTAGCAAAAAATTCTACTATTTTGCTAGTGCAAGTACAAACTACAAAATACGAGTCATACAATTCAAGTTCCAAGAATAATAATAACCAGGAATCCTCAAAGATTCAGACATAACAAAAGTACTTCCCGAGGCAAAAGTTTGGGTAAAACTTTCCAAAATCGAAAGATCATAATTCAAGGGAAACAATTTATAAATGTTTTAAAATTTCAACGAGAGTTTTAATAGAAAATAATTTTGGATTTTTGAATCCTTCTCTTTCCAAAACTAATAGGGGTCATAGCCCAAAGATTTGCTTTCTCAAATAAAAACCAATAACAATTCACAGGGTTCAAAGCCCACGTCACGTGTCCTCGACGGACATAAAGTCAACAAAACATAACCGAAAACACATTTATTAAAATGCTCCGCAATTAACCGTCGATCCACACCTCCGTGGACCCCTACCGAGACCCCGTCGGATCTAACCCATATTGGTTAAAAGCCAAACTCGTCGATCCACGCCTCTATGGACCCCTACCGAGACCCTGTAGGATCTAACCTGTAGTGAGCATACACACACAGAGCAATTAACCGTCGATCCACACCTCCGTGGACCCCTACCGAGACCCCATCGGATCTAACCCGTAGTGGTTAAAAGCCAAGCTCGTCGATCCACGCCTCTATGGACCCCTACCGAGACCCCGTCGGATCTAACCTGTAGTGAGCATACACACACACAACATAGCACACCAAGGATATCCAAACAATTCACCCAGAGACAACAAACACTTAGCACGACACAAATGTCAATCCACAACGCACCGAAATGAGGTATATATATGTACACACGCATTATCAAGCGTAACATCAACACCAAACATATCCATAGAATTCAGTAATCATTTACGAAACACACCAATCACAAAATACACACGGGTTTTTGAAAGAGAGCCTTTAACGAGGCTAAACCAAATCTTTTGAAAGTTCATTTCAAACAACCAACAAACACACCAAGACGATCACCAATCATCATATCCACAAAACAAGAAATGCATGAACAAGGTACTTGCCTCAAATAATCACAAACGCGGAGAATCAACCAAAATGAAGAGACCCGAACCGTCTACGAACCCGCCGACTCCGCCGAACGGCGACCCGCGACAATAAACTATGAACGAAAATAATAACAATGAAAATGAATTCCATAACACGACCCAAATCCGCTAAATTAAGGAATCAAACGACGAAAGTTCAAGGGTTCCACTCAAAATGGCCAAGAACGCGAATCGACCCGACAAAACATGAAAATGAAATTCTAATATGTGGGTTATGATCAACATGAATAGATAACAACAAAGGAATCAACAATTTCGGATTAAAATCATGAAATCAAGACAAACCCAAAATATCTCAAATAGGGTTCTAAAACCTTACCTTGATTCAGAAAAGAAGGAAGGCTAGATGATGATGAACACGAAGAAGACCTACCGAGATGATTACTATCATCAAGGCCAATGAAAGCTCGTCCAAATCCATCCCAAATCGCCAAAAACGCAGCAAACGAGAAGGGAGGAAGAAAATGACCCGAAATCGGTCAACCCTCAAATATATATACATGCGGAAGGCTAACGTACGTAAGCAATAAGACTTAATGTACGTTATTGATGTTACGTATGTAATGGCCAGATAATTATTGTGTATTTGTCCTGTATTCAAACTTGTAACATTCGACTTTGTGGCGTTAGTAATCGAAGATTGGTTTCCCGTATTTGTATCCCTACGTCCTTATATTTTCAAACATTCATGCATGCATGTTTCTGCACGTCATAACGTACGCTAAACCATAAGCATAACGTACGCTACGTGTTTAAGATAATGTATGTTATAGTTGGGGTGTTACGTACGTAAGCTTCAGTCAATTCAAGATCAGACAAGGGTCGGCGTGTGGGGACTTGAAGAAGGTTTGTGAGGATGCTCCGCGTGAACCTGGACGGCTTTCCAACTCAGCAAGTCAACTAGGCTTAACGTGCGTTAGGATAAATTGTTAACATACGCTAAGTGCATAGTGTTACGTACGTAAGCCGTCTGATAACATATGTAAATGAAGCCAGGATCGAGGCAGTGAGGTTTGGCCAGACGTTAACGTACGCTAAGGCTTGAGAATAGCGTACGCTAAGGATTTTACGTACGTAATGGAGTGTATATAACGTACGTAATGGTTAGAGTTTTATTTATAACCCTCAACCCCCATTTCATTTCTTCCCCACTTCATCATCGATTTCGCCATCTGAGAACTCTCCAGCACCATATAACCCTCTTATCATCATCCTAGCTCGTTTTTGAAGATCGTAGACCCTTGTGAATTGGTGTTCAAGCTTCCGGTGTTGAGTTTCATCAAGTTCTTCATTGTTCTTCACTATATTGAGGTATATGATCCTTCACCAACTTGATTACATGTTCTTAGTGATGTTTTGAACATGTTTTTGAGATTATCATGTCAGTTATTATCTTGAAGGGCCGAACATCATGTTTTTAGAAGAGTGACTACAATTATGCTTCGATTCTCCTTCGTTGTTAAGAGTATTAATCGAACCTTGTCGGATTAGACTCTAGAATGTAGTGTCCTTAGATTCTGAGCATGATTCTATGAGTTTTCTGAGATTATCAAGTTCTTACATTCATATTGATCGAGCAACGCATGTGGGGAACTTAATAGATTGAACTTAGAGTTACTCTTTGATGAAGAAGACGATAATCAAGATTGAACCTAGTGAATAAGCCCTTATGATGTTCATCGATGGATTCCGATATCTTGTTATTGAAGAATATGATTAGAATCCTTCTAAGACGAATTTCATTTCATAATTGAAGCATTCGGCCGAAAGATGTAGTTAGTCTTGAATGGGATACGATGAGATTATCGTTCGAACGAGTAGCGTAGTTTTTATTCAACCAAATTGGATTGGGGCAGATTAGTTCACTTGTCATGATAGAGTATAACATGCCTTTTGATGATCCCTTTGATGATTATAGCGATTATCCAGAACCGTTAGTTATACCAGTATTATTATTCGATGAAGGTTTGGATTTTGGTGAGCTGATCGAGTGAGAATTCTTTGAGTGGGTTGAAGCCTATTCGTAGTAGCAATCCTTATCGCTATTTATGAGGCAAGTATCGTATTTTGAATAATGGTTTAATGTTGATGAGTTTGATCATGCATATTGGTTATTCATGTTGTTGAACATGAGATCATTTCCGTTGAATTGTCACGATATTCGTTATTGATTTGTATGTTCATGTTGATTGACATTTCGATTTTTGCATATATGTATGCATAGTTGTGTCATATATGTTGTGTTGATCCGAAGGGATTGTGTGATCCATGCTGAGGGAGCTGGATCAGATGTCCACCTCGTGTTGATCCGACGGGATCATATTGGGATCTATGCTGAGGGCGCTGGATCATTGGACGGGTTTTTCCACCTCGTGTTGATTCGACAGGATCATCTTGGGATCTATGCTGAGGGCGCTGGATCATTGGATTACCCATGTTGCGTTGATGGAATCATGTGGATTCGCATCGTTGGATTCCGGTAGCGGAAGTCCGTGTTATGTATTTTGCTATGCATCGTTGTTGCATATCTGATTTTGCATATTATGATACTTGTACTAGCATCATTTTGCTAACCCCTCCGGGGGTGGACATTTGTTTTGATGTTCAGGTAGCTGAGGAGCGGGGAAGCAATCACAGTAGCGACATGATGACGAAGGGGCTCAATGATGTTATTTGTTGTGTTGTTTTATCTTTCTGGTTTGATTTTCATTACTCGAGTACGTGTGTTCTGTTGTTGATTTGAGATGCTTGTAATAATGGATTCATTTGAGTTGTCTGGACCGGTTATCGAATTCTAAATATTAGTGGTACTTTTGTATTATTTCTGCATTTCTTAAATTATCCTTGTATATATAAAGGATTTACGGCGCTGTAATTATTCCGAATATCTCGGGGTGTTACAGAATATGGTATCGGAGCTAAGATTCATGGATATCTTGGCAGTCGGGTTTAGTTGGGTCTGTTTACGTCATTTGATTTATGGGTCGTTTGTAACATCACTGCACAGCCAGCGTCGTCATGTGGACCGTGGTTGTAAGTTTCCTAATCTCATATACTACCATTTTGTTTATTTTGTGTTTTGTGGATATTGACAGATTTCCTTTAGAAAATTTTGCCCTGGATATTGAGTATTTGTGTTTACCATATGTTGAGAGGAGGTCGTGGATGCGGACGCGGTCGTGGACGCGGATGTGGTAATGCAAGACAGGAAGATTCATCATCTACCCCGGATTTATCGGCTAATCGAACTGATTCCCATTCTGGAGGACAACAGGAATTAGTAAATGATGATTCAAATCCTAACATGCCGGGAGTGCTTCAACAGGTGGTCGCTCAGATGATCCAGTTTTCTCAGGTGGTTGACCGCATGCAGACAACGATGGGCCAACAGTGTAACAATGATAATCGGGGAGACAAGTGGCTTTCAAAAGTGGTCAAGTTACACCCACCAAAATTCGACGGTTCTGCAGAGATGCCTACTTGGGATCACTGGCTGAAGCAATTAGAGAAGATATTTGCGGGAATTAACTGTCTCGATGACCGAAAAGTTCCGATCGCTCTGTATTTTCTGACTGGGGAAGCTTTCAACTGGTGGGAGGCCATTCGACCCAAGAATCATCATGCTGATTGGATAGAATTCAAGATAATGAGGGAAGCTCAGTATTGCCCACGTCCAGTTAGAGAGGCTAGAGTCCGAGAGTTTTTCTCACCGCAGAATTTGGACGCATCTGTGGCAGACATAATCAAGACTTTTAATCACCAGCTGACCTATGTGCGACATTTGGTCAGGACCGAGGCGGAAAAGATTTTTCATTTCGACATGCCGATGAAGCCGGAGATTCAGCAATATATGTCCGGATTTGAATGTACTACTATACGGCAGTATCAGGACAAAGCACTGGCCTACGAGATGAAAGAGGCAGCGGTGGAGAAATTTGCGGAAGCAAAGAAGTAGAAAGTGTCTGTCAACTTCGCTGAGAACAAGAGTAGTGGGCCCCACAAGGGCCAGTCCTCATTTCATTCGTCCAGGAAACCTCCGTATCCTTCTCGAGGTGGAAAGAAGTTCCGGACAGCATCAACGGTTTTAGACGCATCGAAGAAGTGTTATAACTGTGGACGGGCAAGGCATGTTCGGAATGATTACTCCGCTCCTTCTGTGACCTGTTTTGAATGTGGGCAGGAAGGGCACCGTGCGACTTTTTGCGGAAATGCGACTAGATCAATTGGTACTCGCACTCCAGCACAAGTTCCGAAAGAGACAAGCATGAACCTGACACAGCAAAGTGGGTTTCAACAACAGAATCTCGGGAAAAGAGAGGCGTCCAGTGCTGGGTCCGTTCCTCCACGCCTTTACGAGATGAGAAGGTGAGATGATCAGAACACTGCTGTTATATCAGGTACCATTCAGATTCTTTTACAACCAGTTAGTGTTTTATTCGATTCGGGAGCTACGCGTTCTTTTATATCATTGAAATGTGTTAATCGTTTGAGAATCTCGTGTTTGCGTGATTATGAACCTTATGTTGTGGGTCTGTCGAGTGGAGAGAGAATTGTGGGAACTCTCGAAGCTCTAGATTTTCCTGTGTATATAGGAGAGAGAGATTGGCTGTCAAATCTTATTGTGATCGACATCCAAGGTGATGATTTAATTCTCGGAGACGATTGGCTCGACTGTTATGGAGCTATTTTGAATTACCGGAAGAGAGTTATCTCGATTATTGCTAATGACAGATTTGAACACTTATTCGAAGGATGGAGACCAGGAAGCTCAAGGAAAGTGATCAAGGCCATGAAAGCAGTTAAATTGCTAAAACAGGGTTGCCACGGGTTTTGGTGTTATGCCATGAAAAAGGAAGAAGGAGTTGAGCTCTCATCTATTCCAGTAGTGAACGAATTCTCTGACGTATTCACTGACGAAGTACCCGGATTACCTCCGCAAAGAGCTGTAGAGTTTAATATCGAGTTGGAACCAGGATCCGCACCTATTTCTAGAGCACCATACCGTATGGCGCCAATCGAGATGTATGAGTTAAAGAAACAACTTGAGGAATTATTTCAGAATGTCTACATTCAACCTAGCGTTTCTCCGTGGGGAGCACCCGTTCTCTTTGTCCGGAAGAAAGATGGATCCCTCCGATTGTATATAGATTGCAGGGAGCTAAACAAGGTGACCATCAAGAATAAATACGTATTGCCTTGGATTGGCGATTTATTTGATCAACTGCAGGGGGCAACGGTATTCTCGAAAATCGACTTGAGATCAGGATACCATCAATTGAGGATTAAGGAATCGGATATCCCAAAATCTGCTTTCAGATCCCGGTACGGGCACTATGAATTTGTGGTGATGCCATTTGGACTTACTAATGCTCCTGCAGTGTTTATGAAATTGATAAATCGGGTATTCTTAGAATACTTGGATAAATTCGTGGTCGTTTCCGTCGATGACATCATGATTTATTCGAAGGATCCATAAGAGCATGCAGAGCATTTGCGTATTGTTTTGAATATTTTGAGGAATGAACAGCTTTATTTGAAACTTTCTAAATGCGAGTTCTGTCCTAAGGAAGTAACGTTCCTTGGGCACGTGATATCAATTTACGGAGTTCAGGTAGAACCGAAGAAAGTTGAGGCAATACTGGAGTGGGAATCTCCTAAGAACGTGAAAGAAGTCCGAAGTTTCTTAGGACTTGCTGGATATTATCGTCGTTTTGTGGAAGGATTTTCCAAAATTGCCCGTCCACTTACTCAGTTGTTGCAGAAGACTCATAAATTCATGTGGGACGATAAGTGTCAAACTAGCTTTGATGAACTTAAGAGAATACTGACAACGGCGCCAATACTAGCACTACCAGATGGGACCGATGGATTCATGGTATACAACGATGCTTCAAATCAGGGTCTGGGTTGCATGTTGATGTAGAAGGATAGAGTGATTGCCTATGCCTCTTGACAGTTGAAACCGTACGAGGTTAACTACCCGATGCATGATTTAGAATTAGCAGTTGTTGTCCTTGCCCTGAAGATTTGGCGATATTATTTGTATGGCACTCATTGTCAGATCTTCACAGATCATAAGAGTCTCAAGTATATTTTCAGTCATAAGGAATTAAACATGAGGTAGAGGAGATGGCTGGAATTGATCAAAGATTATGACCTGTAAATTCTATATCATCCAGGCAAAGAGAACGTGGTAGATGATGCACTGAGCCGCAAACCTGTTTCTCTTCGAGTATTGGAAGCACTTACGTCCTAACCCAGCATTCAACGAGAACTGATTCGCGAAGGAATTGAAGTATGGTCGCGAGAAGTCCAAGGGCTACTATGTATGATGGAATTAACTTCATCATTAATCGAAGAAATCAAATCTAAGCAGTTAGATGATTCTCTGATTTTTCGGTTACGTGATGAAGTGAGCAAAGGAAAGGCCCCCGGATTTGTGATACAGGATGATGGAGTTCTGAGATTCCATAGTCGACTTTGCGTCCCCGGTTATGATGTTTTGAAACATACAATCATGAAGGAAACCCACAGTGCGCCCTATTCTATTCACCCGGGCACCAGTAAAATGTAGGGATGGGCACTTGAACCCGAAATCCCGATCCCGTCCCGATCCCGTCCCGAAAACTAGCGGGACGGGACGGGATAGTTTATTAAAATGGCAATCCCATCCCGTCCCGTCCCGCTCTGTTACTATTCAAATGGGACGGGATGGGATCGGGACCATCCCGATCAATCCCGTTCCGTCCCGTAATATTTAATATAATCAATTTTTTTTATATATTTTAAATATGTAAACCTAAATTGATGTATGATGTATGAAACATCAAAGTTTGATTTTAAATTTTGATTTTAAGTTGATGTTTTACGCACTTTCAATTTGAATTTTATCTTCACGTGTTGATTTTGATGTAATATGCACTATGCATTTGGATTATTGATCTATTGTCCTTTGTGCGTGTTTACGTTACTATCTATTTTGTTGTGTATTTTTAAGTTTCTAATGGATATTGAGAGTCATTTTTTTGGAATGACTAGTTTGGATTTTTTTTTAATTTCTACCTCATTCATTTGATAATTCTAAAATTTATATTTGTCTCATTCGTTTTTTTAAAATTTCTGTCAAGGTCAATAAATGTGCGGGATATCCCGTCCCGTCCCGGTCCCGACCCGAACCCGAACGGGATCGGGACGTGCAGGATGAATTTCAAAATACGCAATCCCGTCCCGTCCCGTCCCGGTAATTTATTTTCGGGACGGGACGGGATTCGCCCAATCCCGACCCATCCCGTCCCATGCCCACCCCTAGTAAAATGTATACGGATCTAAAATAAAATTTCTGGTGGGGAAATATGAAGAAGGATGTAGCGGAATACGTCTCGAAATGTTTAACTTGTCAACAGGTTAAGATTGAACATCAATGACCTGCGGGGATGTTGAAACCACTTCCGATCCCTGAATGGAAGTGGGAGGATATATCAATGGACTTTATCACCAGTATGCCAAGAACAAGAACGGGGATAAATATGATTTGGGTGATAGTGGATCGTCTAACCAAATCGGATCATTTTATGGGTATTAAGGATACTTGGGGGCTGGAGAAGTTAGCACAAGTGTTTATTGCAGAGATAGTCCGATTGCACGGTACGCCGAAGACCATTATTTCGGATCGGGATGGTCGCTTTGTATCATACTTTTGGAAGGCAGTTCATAAGGCCTTGGGAATCGAGCTGAACTTTAGCACATTTTATCATCCTCATACGGACGGACAGTCCGAAAGGAATATACATACAGTATAAGATATGCTTAGATCTTGTGCCTTAGATTGGTCAACCGATTGGGAGATTCATTTACCTTGATTGAGTTTACCTACAACAATAGTTGTCATGCTTCCATTAAGATGGCACCATTTGAAGCGTTGTATGGGAGAAGATGCAGATCGCCCCTATGCTGGGATGATTCTTCTGACTTGATCGGGACGGAACCTGGGTTGATAGTTTAGACTCAAGAGAAAGTAGCCTTGAATCGTGAAAGGCTGTTGACTGCCCAGAGTCGACAGAAGTCTTATGTAGATATGCGCCATCGCCCGTTAGAATTTGTAATTGGGGACCACGTGCTACTGAAGGTTTCTCCTACTCGGGGAATTTTCCGTTTTGGGAAGAAAGGGAAGCTGAGTCCGAGATATATCGGACCATTCGAGATCCTTGAAAGAGTTGGAGAGTTGGCGTACAGGTTGGCCTTACCGCCATCGCTGAGTCACGTTCATAATGTATTCCACGTATCCCAATTACGGAAATATGTACTGGATCCCAGTCATATCATCGATTTTGGCGAGATTGAAGTGGCTAATGATGGCTCGTTCGAAGAAAAGCCAATCAAGATACGCGAGAGTCGGATCAAACAATTGAGGAATAAACTGATCACTTTGGTTAAAGTTCAGTGGTCCCGAAATTGAGTCGAAGAAGCAACTTGGGAGACTGAAGATAGTATGAAGTCGAGATACCCGGAATTGTTTTCGTTTTAAGTTCTGGGCCGAAACTTCTTTTTAGAGGGGTATTATGTAATGCCCGGATAATTATTGTGTATTTATCCTGTATTCGAACTTGTAACATTCGACTTTTTGGTGTTATTAATCGAAGATTGGTTTCCCGTATCTGTAATACCCGGTTGTAAATTCATTCATTATCATTCAATAATTTGTTACTCATTAATTTTTCACTCATTGATAGTCATTCATCATTCATGTTCGTTCATTGTGTTCACCGTTTGGCGTATTTGGAATCTTGGATCAGTTATCATTTGTCTTTCAACCTTGTTTGAGATTCGAGTCGAGAATATTATCATTATCATCGTTGTTAGCACCCTGTGTATGAGGAGTAGCGCACGCTACATACAATTTATAGCATGCATTAATTGTGTACTGCTAGCGCACGCTATCAGACTTCATTAGTGCACGCTACTCATGTAATTGTGGCAGGCAGTCCAGTAGGCACTGGACTGAACTGGAGAACTCATATCGCACGCTATGTGGGAAATAGCGTACGCTAGTTGTGGGTTGTAGCGCACTCTATCGCTTCATCAGTGCGCTAGAGTATGGGAGGCAGACAGTCCAGTAGGTACTGGACTGAAATGGGAAATTCTTAGCGCACGCTAGGAGTGGATATAGCGTACGCAAGTTGTATTGATAGCGCACGCTAAGCAATCAGTGTAGCACGCGCTAAGGCTCGATCAGGCTTTGCACAGTAGGTTCTGGACTCCAGTTGATGGGTATCAAACATTAGTGCACGCTAACATTTGGTTAACGCACGCTAAGGGGAAGGCATTAGCACACGCTAACGAGGCAGTCAGAGCTCACTGAACTGCCCAGTAAACCCGCTAGCGCATGCTAATATCAGGACCTAGCGCGCTAAGCTGGGTTTAGTATATAGTGGACAGTTTAACCCCATTTCATCATTTCTTCATCTCTCTTCCTCAACCGGGCGATTTTGGGCGAGTTTGGACGTTTTGTGTAGTGTTCTTCGAGCTACAATCAACTATCAACATCTTCAAGCTTCTACTTCGGATTAATCAACTTTTCATCCTCCCCACCACTCCGAATCAAGGTAACTTTCCTTGAGTCTAGAATTTAGGAAATTGAGGGATTTCTTCCCGATCTCTTCGAGTTAACTTACTTGTGTGTTGGAATTTGTTGGATATGGATTATCTACCTTGGATACATGTGTTTCCTACGGATTTGTTGGTCTATTTTTCGGAATTGTTGAGCATTTGGGGAATTATTCAAGAACCCTTGATGGTTGACTTTGGTTATTTTGGGGGTTTCCGATTATATGTTGTTGTAATCTCGAGTTGTGCATTCCTTTTGGGTTATTGATGTCATTGAAGATGTCTTGTTGGATTAATCACTCGTTGGGAGGTTGGTGTTAGATATATTTGAGATTAGTCGTAAACAATTGGGGGTTGTTTACAACGTATTTGTTAGAATGCCCCAATGAGTTTGGATATTGTTGTATCGACTTTTGAGTTGGTTGTGGTCATGCTTGATTCGTATATTAAGCGGATTGTTGGTAATTATTTTATTCAAGGTTGTTCGAGCGACCGATAATTCCACTTAGGACGTTTGTTTGAGGAAGGGCTTTTCTTCACCGGTATTTGTGTAAGTTAATTCTTACTCGGTTAAAAGGATACTCATTCCTTTCGTTGTTGTTCATTCATACATGTAATTCATTCATAGTATATCAATCATGTTGAGACTTGTAATTATCAAACTAATCATTCAATTCATGAGGAACGACGTTTCCAATCATTGCATTTGAAGTTATCACTCATTGCATCATTATTTCATCTTGGTGAGTCATTCTTGACCCTTGTCGGATTTTTATTCATTATTCCTCATCTCGGTCGCTTTTGCTCTTGTGACCTTCCGGGATTTTACTGCGTTGCCAGGTGGTATATGTGTGGAATTTTTAGTCGGGCACACTATGATCACGTGTATATGCGGGACTCCAGACACATTGGATTGTGCACACGATAAACGTGCCTTCGTGAGACTAATTAGGCCAGGTTGCGGGTGTATATGTGGGACTCCAGACACTCGGCTACTTGTGCACTTGCACATCCCATTCGGGCATACTATGATGCCCATCATTCAACTCGATTTCATAACTCATTCATGTGATTATTGTATTTTGTTCAACTCTTGAGTATTGTTGTTCTGTGTAACTGACCCCATCTGGGGATATTGTTTTTAGGTCATGGCAAGGCAAAAGCACGGGAAGAGAACTTTGACGGCGAGGAGTCCCAGTGATATTAGTAGGGGGGCCAGTCTGTCCATTTGTTCATGTTCCCTTAATGTGTATTTTTCCGCTGCAGTTCCGTTGGGATTTCACTTTATTCGGTGTTGTATATTTTATCTTCATATGAAATATACATGTATTATGTGTTTCCTGGGTGTGTTGTACTTGAAACTCCTCGTCGGAGTAATTGGTATTATAATGTGGTTCGGTACTACATTTATATTATTTAATTCACTAATTTTCATTCGTCTGGCGGGTCTCAGTTGGGGGTCTATTGCACTGTAATATCCGCCTAGTTTGGGGTGTTACAGAGTTGGTATCAGAGAGTGGTTTTGAATGCTACCTTTCGAGTCATGTCTCATTTGAAATCATTGTTCATCAGACTAGTATCATTGGACTTTCGCGTCATGTGTGACCTGTGCAAGCGCCAAGCCCCTCAGACCAAAGAAACAGTATGATTTCTGATGCCATGGTATAATTTCTGGCAATAAAAATCACTCATTCATCAGTCAACAATCCGCAGTCATCATTTTCTTGGATCTTGTCGATCATGTCAATTCATTAATCACTCAGTCAATCTCATTGCTCAGTTATCCAGCCCCACTCATGGAGGCCAAGCTATCAAAGTTACTCAGTCCCGACCCCTCAGCGGAAGAAGATGTACTTACCATCGCCGAGAAGTTTTAGGAGCTACTTCCATTCGCCTCATCTATTATCCACTCCGAGGCGGATAAGATCAAGTATTTCAGTAAGAGGTTGAAACCTCATATGCTACTAAAATTGCTTAATCATCATTGTACCACTCTGTCCGAATTCATCGAGAAAGCTCTTAATTATGAGCTTACTGCGAAGGAGATTTCTAAGCATTAAATTTCATCTTCTGGCAAGAAATCGAAGAAGCGTAATCAGTCCGAAGGCAGTCAGGCAACCTTCAAGAAGCCTCGTGTGGGCTCTAATTTTTCTGAGCGACCTCCTACGGTGCCTAAACCTGCGGAATCTCAGTCCCGAGCGGCCAGTTCGGCCATCACCTGTTACAACTGTGGTGAACAGGGTCATTTCAGCACTAAGTGTCTGAGGCATACTATCACGTGTAATAACTGTGGGATTGCTGGGTATAAGGCCCGTTTCTGCAGAAGGGATTCCAAACCTACTCTGACGACATCTCAAACTCCAAAGCAGTCGGCTGTTCAGAATCAAGCCACTCAGTCCGCGTCGTTTAAGACGATGGGAGCAAACAAAGGTGGATCCCACAACTATCAGACAGGAGCATCTGGATCAAGGACTGGCAAGCCCTGAATTTATGAGATGAAGAGGACCGATGATCCGGAGGCCCGAATGATCGCAGGTACACTCGAAATTTTATCTCAACATGTGTGTATCCTTTTTTATACTGGCGCATCATATTCATTCATTTTAGAGTCATGCTTGAGTAGACTTCACCTGGGTAGTTCTACTAGTTGTGAACCTTATATCATTGGTCTACCTAACGGTAGAAGAATTATCGGAAATCATGAGATTAAGAATTTTCCGATTCAGCTTAACGGTCGTGATTGGTTGGCGGACCTAATCGTGGTAGATTTACCTAGAGACAATGTTATTTTGGGTATTGATTGGATGGATCGTCACGATGCCATCCTTAGTGTCCGTAAGTGTATGGCCACTATCATTTCAGACGATGGAGTCGAATGTGTATTTCAGGGGAGTAATACCAGCTATTCCGGAAGAGTTATTAATATGATGAAAGCAGTGAAATTACTCAATCAGGGGTGTGTTGGTTATTGGTGCTACATGACCAAGACCGAGAAATCATCAGTGACTTTGGTGGATATCCCGGTAGTGAGAGAATACACTGATGTATTTCCAGACGAGTTACCTAGTTTGCCTCCACAAAGAGATGTGGAATTCACGATAGAGTTGGAGCCTGGTACGTCTCCAATATCGAAAGCACCATATCGCCCCGACTGAAATGCAGGAATTGAAGAATCAACTGGAAGAATTAACCGAGAAGGGTTATACCGGACCGAGTGCATCCCCGTGGGGAGCACTAGTTTTATTTTCCAAGAAGAAGGATGGTTCATTCTATTTGTGCATTGATTATCGGGAGCTGAATCGGGTCACAATCAAGAATAAATATCCCCTACCCCGCAACGATGATCTCTGGGATCAACTTCAGGGAGCTTCAGTATTTTCCAAGATCGGTTTGAGATCTAGGTATCATCAGTTGCGAATTCGAGAGTCGGATATTGCTA
The DNA here is from genome assembly GCA_033398695.1 of Orobanche coerulescens. Lineage (NCBI taxonomy): Eukaryota > Viridiplantae > Streptophyta > Magnoliopsida > Lamiales > Orobanchaceae > Orobanche > Orobanche coerulescens. The sequence goes on along the minus strand of CM065815.1, from coordinate 3,224,358 downwards.
GAACGGCATTTGAACACGCTATGGACATGACGAGTTTGTGGTGATGCCGTTTGGGTTAACTAATGCACCTGTTGTATTCATGGAGTTGATGAACCGAGTTTTCATCGACTATTTGGACCGGTTCGTGGTTGTTTTCATAGACAACATTTTGATTTATTCTCATGACCGAGAGGAGCACGAATTTCACCTTCATCAGGTTCTCGACGTGTTGAGACGAGAGCAGCTCTATGGAAAGTTTTCCAAATGTGAATTCTGGATGCCCGAGGTGACGTTTCTTGGACATGTGATTTCAACAGACGGAGTACGTGTCGACCCTCAGAAGACGGAGGCTATTCGAGATTGGCAACCTCCGAAGAATGTTAAGGAAATCTGAAGCTTTCTCGGATTAGCTGGCTATTACCGGCGATTTATGGAGGGATTTTCTAAAATCGCTCAACTTATGACGAACCTTTTGCGGAAGGATAAGAAATACATGTGGTCTGACGCGTGTCAACAAAGTTTTGAGGAGCTCAAGAGCCGTTTAATTTTAGCACCTGTTTTTTCTTTACCACAAGGAACGGAAGGATTCGTGGTTTATAGTGACGCGTCCGGACAAGGTCTCGGATGTGTATTAATGCAGAACGGGAAAGTGATTGCCTATACTTCGCGGTAACTGAGGCCTTACGAGGTCAATTATCCAACCCACGACCTGGAGCTAGCAGTCGTGGTATGCATTGAAGATTTGGCGTCATTATCTTTATGGCGTCACCCGTCAGATTTTCACCGATCATAAGAGTTGGAAGTATATATTTACTCAGAAGGATATGCGACAGAGACGGTGGTTGGAACTAACTAAGGATTACGATATCGAGATACAATACCACCCTGGTAAGGCGAATGCTGTCGCCGATGCCTTGATTCGTAAGCCCGTTCAAGAGTAAATGCTTGCTCGTTTAACTGTTTAGAAGGAACTTCAGCAGGAATTAGGGGTGTTTTCGGTTTTGGTCAGGGTAAAATTTTCGAAACCCAAACCCTCCCCAAACTTAAAATTCGGTTTCGGTTTCGGTCGGTTTCGGTTTTCAAAACTCAAAACCCAAACCCTCCCCAAATGTTTTGGTTTCGGATTAGTTCGGTCAAATTCGGTTTTGACCCAAATATATTTAATTTATATATATTTATTTAATAAAGTAACAAAAATTTAATTATATTAATAATACTTTTTCTAAAATAATAGATAGATCTTTAATTGATATATTTAATCATTGTTTTTATCAAAACTACAATATATGTGTAGATATATTATTTTATAAGTTTAAAAATTTTAGTCATGCAAATAAAATTTTATATAATATAAATAATTCAGATTAGTTCGGTCCAATTCGGGGTAATTCGGTTCGGTTCGGTTTTAAGTTATCTAAACCTGAATTAATTCGGTTTCGGTTTCTGTTTGTAAGTTTCAAGCTCGGCGTTGCTTTCGGTCGGGGATTTTTGGTTCGGTGTGGATTGGTTCGGATTGGTTGGTCGGTTTTTGGATTTCTATTAACACCCCTAGCAGGAATTCCTAAGGCATGAGTTCGAGGTTTGGTTACAGCGTGTACAAGGGCATATTTGTATGCTGGAGATTTCATCGCCACTTGAGGAGGTGATCAGAGTGAAACAGGGTTCAGACCCATTTTTGTAGCACATTCGAGATGATGTGGCTCATGGGAAATCCCCTAGATTTGTGGTCCACAAGGATGGACTTTTGCGATTTAAGAACTGGTTATGCGTTCCGACGGATGATGAGTTGAAAAACTCTATTTTGAGAGAGGTCCATGCTACCCCTTATTCTATTCATCCGGGGTCTAGCAAGATGTACAAAGACTTGAAACAAAATTACTGGTGGAGTAATATGAAGCGAGAATTCGCAGAATATGTTTCGAGATGTCTGACCTGTCAGCAAGTCAAGATAGAACATCAGCGACCGGCAGGTATGCTGAAACCGCTTCCTATCCCAGAATGGAAGTGGGATGATATTTATATGGACTTCATCACGAGTTTGCCGATGAGTCGTCGTGGCATGAATACAATTTGGGTAATTGTGGACCGTTTATCTAAGTCAACTCATTTCCTTGAGATTAAGGATACGTCGGGTCCCGAGAGACTTGCCCAGTTGTTCATCAAAGAGATTGTGAGATTGCACGGTACCCCTAATAGTATCATTTCAGATCGTGACGGGCGATTCGTGTCGCATTTTTGGAAATCCGTTCATCGTGTCATGGGAACTCAGTTAAATTTCAGCACAGATTTTCACCCTCAGTCTGACGGACAATCAGAGAAAACTATTCAGACGTTGAAGGACATGTTGAGAGCATGTGTTCTCGATTGGAAAGATGATTGGGAAGCCTAACTACCATTGATCAAGTTCACGTATAACAACAGTTGGCATGGTTCGATTAAGATGGCACCTTACGAGGCCTTATATGGTCGTCGTTGTCGATGCCCTTTATGTTGGGATGACTTATCAGAATCAATCGGCACTGAGACCGATATGCTAATAGCCGCTTGTGAGAAGGTAGCGTTGATCCGGAGTCGTTTGTTGACCGCTCAGAGTCAACAAAAATCATACGCGGATAATCGCCGTCAACTATTAAAGTTCGAGGCAGATGACCACGTTTTGGTCAAGGTATCCCCGAGTCGAGGTATTTTCCGTTTCGGGAAACGGGGGAAGTTGAGTCCGAGATTCATTGGACCATTTGAGATTTTGGACCGAGTAGGCGATCTGGCTTATCGGTTGGCCTTACCTCCAGCTTTGAGCCGAATTCATAACGTGTTTCACGTCTCTCAATTGCGGAAGTCTGTTTCCGACCTGAGTCACGTACTTCAGTTCGATGAAATCAAGATTGCGGATGATCATATGTACGAGGAGCGTCCTCTACGAGTCTTAGAGCAGCGAATCAAATAGTTGAGGAACAATAAGATTCCTTTGGTTAAGATTCAGTGGTCTAGACACGGAGTCGAAGAGGCTATTTGGGAAACCTAGGATAGTATGCAGGAGAGTTATCCCGAATTGTTTGACCCTTAGTTTCGAGGACGAAACTCTTTTTAAGGGGGAGAGTATGTAATACCCGATTGTAAATTCTTTCATTATCATTCAATAAATTATCACTCAGTAATTTTTCACTCATTGATAGTCATTCATCATTCATGTTCGTTCATTATATTCACTGTTTGGCGTATTTGGAATCTTGGATTAGTTGTCATTCGTCTTTAAACCTTGTTTGAGATTCGAGTCGAGAATATTATCATTATCATCATTGTTGGAAGCCTGTGTGTGAGGAGTAGCGCACGCTACATACTATTTATAGCACGCGCTAATTGTGTACTGGTAGCGCACGCTATCGGACTTCATTAGCGCACGCTACTCGTGTAATTGTGACAGGCAGTCCAGTAGGCATTGGACTGAATTGGAGAATTCGTAGCGCACACTATGGGGGAAATAGCGTATGCTAGTTGTGGGTTGTAGGTACTGGACTAAAATGGGAAATTCTTAGCGCACGCTAGGAGTGGATATAGCGTACGCTGATTGTATTGATAGCGCACGCTAAGCAATCAGTGTAGCGCGCGCTAAGGCTTGATCAGGCTATGGACAGTAGGTTCTGGACTTCAATTGATGGGTATCAAACATCAGTTAGTGCATGCTGACATTTGGTTAACGCACGCTAAGGGGAAGGCGTTAGCGCATGCTAACGAAGCGATCAGAACTCACTTGACTGCCCGGTAAACCCGCTAGCGCATGCTAATATCAAGACCTAGCGCGTGCTAAGCTGGGTTTAGTATATAATGGACAGCTTAACTCCATTTTGTCATTTCATCATCTCTCTTCCTCATCCGGGCGATTTTGGGCGATTTTGGATGTTTTGTGTAGTGTTCTTCGAGCTGCAATCAACTATCAACATCTTCAAGCTTCTAGTTCGGATTAATAAACTTTTCATCCTTTCCACCACTCCGAATCAAGGTAACTTTCCTTGAGTCTAGAATTTCGAAAATTGAGGGATTTCTTCCCGATCTCTTCGAGTTAACTTACTTGTGTGTTGGAATATGTTGGATATGGATTATCTACCTTGGATACATGTGTTTCCTACGGATTTGTTGGTGTATTTTTCGGAATTGTTGAGCATTTGGGGAATTATTCAAGAACCCTTGATGGTTGACTTTGGTTATTTTGGGGGTTTCCGATTATATATTGTCGTAATCTCAAGTTGTACATTCCTTTTGGGTTATTGATGTCATTAAAGATGTCTTGTTGGATTAAGTCGCTCGTTGGGAGGTTGGTGTTAGATATATTTGAGATTAGTCGTAAACAATTGGGGGTTGTTTACAACGTATTTGTTAGAATGCCCCAATGAGTTTGGATATTATTGTATCGACTTTTGAGTTGGTTGTGATCATGCTTGATTCGTATATTAAGCGGATTGTTGGTAATTGTGTTATTCAAGGTTGTTCGAGCGACTGATAATTCCACTTAGGACGTTTGTTCGAGGAAGGACTTTTCTTCACCGGTATTTGTGTAAGTTAATTCTTACTCGGTTAAAAGAATACTCATTCCTTTCGTTGTTGTTCATTCATACATGTAATTCATTCATAGTATATCAATCATGTTGAGACTTGTAATTATCTAATCATTCAATTCACGAGGAATGACGGTTCCAATCATTTCATTTGAAGTTATCACTCATTGCATCATTATTTCATCTCGGTGAGTCATTCTTTTGCCGGGTGGTATATGTGTGGAATTTTTAGTCGGGCACACTATGGTCATGTGTATATGCGGGACTCCGGACACATTGGACTGTGCACACGGTAACGTGCCTCCGTGAGACTAATTAGGCCAAGTTGCGGGTGTATATGCGGGACTCCAGACACTCGGCTACTTGTGCACTTGTACATCCCATTCGGGCGTACTATGATGCCCATCATTCAACTCTATTTCATGACCCCGTGAACCTATGTCACGTGTCAACGTAGGTTCCGCCGAACCCGCACGATTGGACGTACTGTGTCCCGATCCGATGGACCTGTGCCATGAATCATCGTAGGCCTCGTCAGGCCCGCACGATTGGACCTCAGCACCATATACTAAGTTCTGATCCCATGGACCTGTGCCATGAATCCTCGTAGGCTCCGTCGAACCCACACGAGTGAACTTAGCATACCAGCACACAACATTCACATGCACATCATACCAACACGTTCACGATCAATCAATCACATTGATTACACACAAACCATCATACATAGTACAATCTCAAAAATCCAAAACACTGATCCAGTCAATGCCACATAACTCATGATCAATACCGATATCACGATACGCATCCAAGTGTACAATTGACCAACATATACATTAGCAAGTTACACATCTAAGATTATCACAACTAACCACAATTCGTTCATTTCAACACATAAATCATATTCACAAGGTACAAAACGTGTAAGTAAGATACTTGCCTCAATAGTCGGCACCCGAATATTCCTACGAACACGACACAACCCGGAAAACCCCGAATACCTAAAATTCTCCGTGAAATTCAACGGAAACATGATTACTACGAGAATAACAATTGAAAACAATGGAAAACACGATCAAGAATCGAAGGGAACCCTTTGAGACATTTAATCGGATATTAAATGTTCAAGGTTCCTTAGAACACCAAAAATCCCGATTGGGTTCCAACGAACTCGAAATACGGATATACAATCCGTAGAACATACCTACTAATACCCAATAACAACAACTGATTCATCAAAATCGGACGAACAATGAAAATCAAGAAGGAAATCCCGAAAGTCAACCCTAGGAGATTTCAAGAAATTACCTTGATCCGACGAAGAACAAGGATTTGATGTTGTTATAATCGACACAAGCCTTCCAAAAAATGATGTTATATGATGTTCCCGATCAAAACCCCCAATTTTTGTCGAAGGATCGCGAAGAAACGAAGAAAATTGAGGAAATTGCCGAGTGACCCGGTGCCCAAGCCTTAAATAGCCGACCCCTGCCGAGCGCTTACGGCCGTAACCGGCCTTCTCAACCTTTCTGCCCAAAACTGCCAACAGCGTTACGTACGTTACCTCACAGGGGCTTACGTACGTAACAGGCCTTACGACCATAACTGCCGGCTCATTACGGCCGTAACTCGGCCAGGTGTGTTTTTGCCCCAAAACGTACGGCCATGACTCACCTGTGGCCAACTCCGACAGTCCGGTTTGACATTCGACAATACTTCAATCTCACCAACACACCGGAAATGATTCAAACCAATACGAATCAAATAACGAACATAACATACTACATCACATGCACACATTAATCAAAGAAATGCACGTAACAACAAGTCGCACCCGACTAAAAGAGCTATATGATAGTAACAAATAACGTATCACGATAGAAATCACTCCGACTCACATCAACAAGAAAATGTCCGGCGCCAAAACACAAACAATCCAAGATAACGGAAAACGAAAATACCGGATATTACATTCTATCCCACTAAAAATAAGTTTCATCCCGAAACTTAAAATAAAAAATCAGGGTAGAATACAAACAAAACCAAAAAATTCACGCAACAATATCAATCTCTACACGAATTACAGCACAAAAACATCACGCAACTACGTTACTGGGCACCGCTGGTCCCTCCACGAGTAGGGGCGGGATCTCGGCTCCCGAACATCTCAACGACGGTCTCGCAGTGTACCGCCTGGTGTCCCACATGACCACATTTGAAACAGTTAACTTGCGGCGAGCGACAATTCTTCCGAGTATGGCCCACATGGCTACAATTGAAACATAACTTCACGCAACTCGTCTTACTTAGCTCGTGAGTAGGATTCTTAGACTGATCAAACGGACGATGAGTGTTCTGAGAAGGACAATGCAAAGCAATAGGCTCACGACTCTCACTTCTCTAACCTCTTGAAAAGTTACTCGAGGTCTTCTGCCTCTTACCTCCTGAGCTAGCCTCTGACACGGAAATAGCCATCTCGATGGCTAGAGCTCGGTCCTGATATTCTTTCAAGGTAGTACACATAAGCGGAGCCATACTCTCACGGATATGGGGTTTCATGCGCATATTAAAATACCGGATCTTATCTGCTTCACTTCTCATCTAATCGCGAACATAAGCTAGATGCCGATTATAATCAACTATCGCCTGGGATATCGACACGTCATGGGGCGTAGCCGAGAAAAACTCAACGATCCTGCGCTCACGGACAGGCAACGGGCAATACTCTGCCTCCATGGTGGTCTTAAACTCAACCCATGTAGGTGTACGATCTGCAGGCACTACAGCATGCCTCCAGTCTGCAGCTTCTTTATCGAGCAGGTACTGAGCAATGGGTACCCTCCTTTCATCCGGACAAGCTACAGCATCAAATGTTCTGTCCAATTGAAAGAGCCAGTTCTCCCAACCTAACGAGTCAGAAGAACCTACAAAACGGGGCGGGTGCATCCTCATCACATCTCGTAACCACTTACTAGCCCCGTTATCCCCATCTGGGTTCTCATTCCGATGTACGGCCTGATTCATCTGCACTAACTGGTCAACCACCTGACGAAGGATGGTGGCGGCGCCAACGTCAACATTAACTCCGGCTGATTGTCCCTGATCTCGCGACTGGTCATCACGACCATCTGTACTGAGCTGATTGGTACTCGACAAAGAGCGGGTCGTGTTACGTAATTTGGTGAACGCAAGTGCACGTTGTCGTAAGCAAGTAATAAAATGATAAGTAAGATATCGTTCCCTCGATGACTGACTCACTAATTACCAATTTATGTGTATTCTAATTTTATTTGAACGATCGAAATTGGAGGTGCAAGTAATATTAAAGAAAACTAATAAAGGAATGAACTAAGAACAAATAAAAAAATTGATTATTCTAAGAAAGAAGATCAAATAGGGAAATAATCTAGGATTGAGAATCCACCTTGATTTATCCGAATTACTCTTGATTTATATGAATTAAGTGATTTCCCAATCTATTGAAGGCGAAGATTGCTAAAATACTCTACTGCCTCTCCCGAGGTCAGTAGAATTTTCTAAGGTGAATAAAACACTCTATTCCTAGGTGAATTAATTCGACAATAGGCAAAAAGTACGAAATCTTCAGACATGCCACGTAATTCCTATGAGTATATTCCTATCTCACAAGATAAAACGTTTCTCACCAATTTTTCCTACTAACTCTCCTCTCCCGATTCGAGTTGCGTAATCAAAACAAATCAATCATAGGCCACATAATTGATAGAATTAAAAACAACTGGGGAAAACTCAATAAGAAATGGAGATATATATTAATAATGCAAAATCAAAATTTAATTCGTCAAAACCTCGGTTTCATCGCAATCCTAGAATAGGGTTCTAGCCCGACATGCTAGAAAATAATACACAAAGAATTAGAGAAAGCATAATAGAAATCAAACACAGTTGAAGAACTTGAATTCCTCCGTTCTCTAGCTTTGCTCTCTGCTCGATCGGCGTTTCTCCTTCTCTTCGATCCCCTTTCTTCAGACCTTCAATCTCTATTTATAACTTTCATTAGTCTCCAAAACGCGTCCGGGAATTAGGTCGAAAACAGGCTCCAAAAACGGCCCAAAAAACGCGGCTAAATCAGAAATCCCACCCCGCGGGCCGCGGCTCGGCTTTAGTGTGTCGCGGCCCTAAGTGTTCAGCGCCATACCTGGGCGGTATTTTTTTCCATACGGGTCGCGGCTCAGCTTAAGTGTGCCATGGCCCCCGGTACAGTGAGTACCGCGCCTGCTGCGCTCTGCGTGTGCCGCGGCCCCTGACCAAAAATTGTCGTCTTGGCCCGTTTTTCGTCGTTTAAGCTTCCGGACTCCAATTTCCTTCAAAACATATAAAGATAATGCATTAAAAGCTCATTTATGCAGATTTAGACTTAAAATGGATATAAAATAATGATAAATAAGTGCATAAAAATACATCTAACAAATACCCCCAAACTTAAGCCTTTGCTTGTCCTCAAGCAAAAATTAATTTCAAATGAGATGACAAATATCATGGGTAAACGTGCAATATCCACAGTGTTCACCTGATTAATACTCCCCTGAAAATCTCAAAGAAAAATACTCGTATCGTTTTAGTGAGTCACATCACGGATAAGGATTCCACAAAGCAATCATTTTTAGTGATGAACTATCGGTCATGAAGAAAATCGAAGCTCAAAGATTAACAAGCGTGAATTTAGCCGACCGCCAATATGAAGGGTTAGATTTAAACAAGCCAACTCGCTCAGTCCCCCAGTCTCGTGGCAAAAATGCAAGAGTTTCATCGTCAATAATAATCATCGGACAGCATTCCCTTTAATCATTATAATGATTCGAGTTAACCACTAAGTTCCGACTCTCGGGATGTCTCATCGGAATAACCCGAGGGTGGATTTTCATTCTCATGTATTTGGGAACCGTTTGACTTAAAAGACACTCATGGGGCACATGGATGCTTCTAGTTACTAAGTTTCCCTCTACAGCGGAGACAAAACTCGAATAGCTATTCTCGCACGTCCGATACAAGGTTGTTGTTTTACACGAGAGTAAACAACGGGTCACGTGAATACCCCCGGTTACTAGGCTTCCCATCATCGGCGATGCGATTTCTCTAAACTATTAGTCTATTCAGGCTTGTCGTTTTACGCTAGAGTAAACAACGGGTCACGTGAATACCCCCGGTTACTGGACTTCCCATCATAGAACATGTATAATTTCTCGAATTTTTGGGAAAAACTGTCCGACTCTAAACTCAATTTAAATGCCAACAAGACTCATGTTACTGGACGACTAGCTACGTGAAAAGTGTAACCAAACGTATAGACGATGGTTCTTTAACACGTATGTCTCATTTCTTATATGCTAAGATTTCTACAATAACGAAAAAAAATTCAGACCTAAATGAATACTCAAAGGAAACAAATATCGCAGACTGCAAACTCGACCAAAACTCAACCGTTTCTTCAAAAAGAAATCAGTATCATATCATCAGTTTTACACAAGGCTGCACGAAAAATCCACGAATGCAAATAAAGTCAAGACAAGCAAGGCTAGAGTCAATAGCAACGAAAAGTAAATAACAACTAATAGTGACCCCCCCAAACTTAAGACGTACATTGACCCCAATGGACACAAATAATAATATGCAATATGAGAAAGGTCAAGTACTCCCCTAATATCAGCTCATGAACAGGTGCCGGCCTCATCCGGCGAGGAGGGTGGTGTAGGTGGCCTGACTGGTGGAATGAAGGGTCCGTCCGGGTGGAGTATATGGCTCGTCCACGCAGCTAGATAGTCCTGATGATAAACATCCCTCGGCGCCAAGCGCCTTTCCTCATGTCGATTGGCCCGGCAGGCCTGCTCTCTCATCTCCTCCCGGACAACTGCGAGGAGGCTGTCTCTCTCAGACCGCATCTCCTATCGAACAGCTGCTAGATGGCTGTCTCTCTCTCTCCGCATCTCCTCCCTCAGGCTATCAAACATCGCCTGAAGGTGCTCTCTCGCTGGCGGTGGAGTGGACTCAGTCTGATCATCAACATCCGACGTCGGCTCATGTGTCAGGAGTAGTGGCTCGGGAGAGTGCTCGTGTGGCTCATCGATCATAAATCCTCGCCCCCGCTCGTGTGCCCTCGCGCCACCCCACTGGTCAAAATGGGAGATAATACGGTGGTCGATCGGACCCTAGGGTGCAATAGACGGCTCGTCGTCGGACCACGTCACGCCCGACTGGCGGCATAGAGCACATATCAGCGAGGGATGTTTTAATCTCGTCTTTGCCCCTCCCTCAATACATTGAAATATAGAACGGGACAAATGTGGGGCCACATCAAACCGGAGTCCCGTCGTGATAGCATATAGTAGTCGGGCACGAGAAAGTAAGACCGAGCGGATCTGTGATGTAGGGTCGACTCATGCACAGAGGAAGTAGATCCAGGCTCGCCCGAGCCGACTGAGGCGAGAACTCTTGAAATAGAAAGCTGCAGATCCTGGGACGCGCGTCTTCCAGACGGAACCGGGCTGAGCAAGTGCCTCCAGCAGAGCCTCCCTCGTGAGGCTACTCATAATCCGTGTGTACTCCGAGTCGTCCACCTCCGGTAGCTCATACAGCCTCCGAATCTCGGCCACCGAAAAGTCCACAGTTTGGCCTCGGACGACAACCTCAGTCCGTGTATCCGGTCGTCCCAACAACAGCCCTGTAACACCCCCAAGTTATTCAGGGTATATTACAGCGCCGTGAGCCCCTCCGTGGGACCCAAAAGGCTATTCATGCGCGGAACTGTAAAATTTGACCGAGAAGGTCTAGATACAACGAAAATAAGGACAATACAAATGGTATTCAAAACCATAACCAATGAAACCATAGACATCACAACACAATTCAATACCTCGGCAAACACAGGCCGGAACATCAAGAAAAATGGAAAACAATACTCGAGTATTCAATAACCATTCCAGTACAACAACACTGAATGGAAAACTCAAAACATAACCGGAGGAAAGACACAGTATCACTCTTGCCCACCATCTTCATGCCGACCCGATACCCGCCTGTCCGTTCTCCTGGAACCTGAAATACATAAAAAGTATTTCCCCCATAAAGGGGTTAGCCGTCGAATAGCTAGTGCAAGTATATCTAGTATGAAACACAATACTCCTCGACAACACATTAAATGTAACCGTCAATTCATCAATTCAAGACTAGTATTCCGGAATAACTAAATCTCATAGCATCGCATCAATAGATATATGAATGCCGTGGAAACGGTTCGTTCATATCATCCGTCAATACATATATGAATGTCGTGGAAACGGTTCGTTCATATCATGCCATAAATACATATATGAATGCCGTAGAAACGGTTCGTTCATATCATGCCAACAATACATATATGAATGTCGTGGAAACGGTTCGTTCATATCATGCCAACAATACATATATGAATGCCGTGGAAACGGTTCGTTCATATCATGCCAACAATACATATATGAATGTCGTGGAAACGGTTCGTTCATATCATGCCATAAATATAACTTACTTTCAAAGTCGAGAACGTACAATCATAAATATATACTTGCCTTAATAACCGCTACCGAATACTCCGAAGAACACGGTTCGACCGGGAAGCTTCGAAACGCCCGATGCTATCGAAAGGAAAGATGACAACGAACGGAAGGGTTCAACTTGGTTTCTTCACAAGAAACTCGACCCTAACAACATATAATCAATAAATCATCGATCATACGAGGAAGAATAATCGTAGAACGCCCGAAAACCCCTCTATGACATTTTACCGGACACCTTCAAGGCGTCGATCCAGAACTCGACCAAAACAACGAATCGATACGATCCAACCATGGAATAATAAAGAAAATGATATAATACATCTAAATAATCATCAATCCATCATAATCCTAAGTTAAATCGGATAAAATGGATTAAATCAACCAAAATACCCAAATTCCCCAAAACTAGATTTCTAGGAAATCTGACCTGATTCGGTAGATCGGAGGATGTTATAGGATGGATGATTGATGATATGAACTCCAAGACTTCATGGATTGATTGTCCAACAATATCTCTCCATTATTAACTAAGCTCCAGCCGCGGAAGAGAAGGAGAAGAAGGAGAAAAATGGCCAAAAAACCGATCGGGGCCTTAAATAGCCGATCGCACGGTGCCGCGCCCATCCTAAGTGTTCCGCGGAAAAGGGCCGAATCTGCCCCGGTGATCGGCGGTGCCGCGCACAGGTACAGCCGCCGCCAACCGGAGAATGAGAGTGACTTAGCTATTTCGACCATAACTCCCTCGTCTGGACTCTGATTGACTCACCGTTTGAACCATTGGAAAGCTAATCCGATGCTTTATAATATTGCAAAGATTCAGAATTTTTGGAGTTTCCAAAAATTAATGGTGATCTAACATGGTCGAACTCATACGTGGAAAAGTCGCTAAAGAACACGGAATTCAACAGAACGACACCGAAACGAACTCGGATAACAAAAAGTGTAGAATTAATCATTCTCAGGATGACGAAACGGTCCCAAAAAAGTCGTCAAAATGGACTTTCGCCAAAAAAAAAAAAATTACCGGAAATCGAATTTGCGGATATTACATTCTACCCTCCTTAAAAGAAGTTTCGTCCCGAAACTTAAAACAACTAGGGAGGAGCAATATCCCGACAGGAAAACTCAACGAGATACACAAGAAATGCGTAACTTACGCCCAACGGCGAAACGTTACAAGTAACACACCAATACATTACCCGAAGGTAATCCAAGCCAACGCTGAAGTGAATACGAATCACAATGTCTGAAGGCTCCAACAGCAATACCATTACATCGCAATGGCTTGAAAGCCCCTCAACCGAAGCTGTATATCATGATGGCCTGAAAGCCGAACAGCCCAAAGCTGTAAATCATCACAATACTGATCTCAAAAAAAAAAAGCAAACCTGACTGTCGGACATACCCCTCGGTGTAAGAACAACCAGTCGCAAATCGTCGGACATATCCAATACAACATGGACTACGAATGACCAAACAATAAGGCTCAAGAGGGACATCACAGTACGCCCGATCCGGAAATGTGTCCGTGCACATGTCCACCCCGTATACGGAAACCAGAATATAAGTGTGACAATGTACCTAATTAGCCTCATGAACTACGTCTCGTGTGCACGGTCCATTGCGGAAACATCCACGCATGACCATCGTGTGCCGGGCTAAAAATCCTACACATAGCCAATCGGCACGCAGACATGATTACAGATATGCCACGATACAACATGACAACGAACTCAAAGGATAACATATCCAATACGGATCATACGACTCACCAAGTGAATGATGACACACGAATAATGAAAGATCGACACGACCAACAATATTTAAAACAACCATCCTGGGATCAAAATCCTTAAGGACCGATTAATACGAGCAACAATCACAACACAACAATTCGGGAAATCCTCAACCCTCAACGATCACAAAATTACCGAGTTCACAAGAATAATAGTGTGCTGCCTTGAGTCGGCCAACACGACAATAATAATTCAACGGATGGGAACTATCCTCGACAGTCCCAATTCAATACTTCGATTACCGTAGAATGGCCAATCGATAACAACGCTACAACGGATGAGAATATTTTTGACAACGGATGGGAATTATCTTTGATAATCCCAATTCAATATATCGATTACCTTTAGAGCGGACAATCGATAACAATTATACAACGTATGTCTCGGCACCTTTAATCGATTACCGATAACGAAGATGATAATCGAATATGTCAATGCCTTCAATCGGCCAAAACGACATCAATAGAAAAACACTGATATCAATAACGACGATCACCACAATATCTCAATGGAACATCAGTCACGATAACAATCGATACATCGATACCGCGAACCGGCTATCGACAGTAGCTTTACTAACAAGTATCGCAATGCCTTGAACCGGCCATTTACGAACAACAATAACATTTGGCATAATTTGCCGACGGGTGTCGTATCAAACAATCCCCTGATATCAATACAATCATAAAGAGGCCAAGTCTCGAAATGATACACACATTCGTACACCTACACGATAACATTAATCTCATTGATTAGTACAAGTATAAAACTTGCCTCGATATCAATACAACGAACTGTTACCAATTCAGTTGATTTCGTCTTACGAGTTCCTCGATCCCACTGTGGTAATCTACGAACTCTTCAACCTCAACCGCAACACAACAGTCTTAATCCATGATCAAACATCATATCTTATTGTAAAACGAAGGATTAATAATCAACAGGTTCGATGACGACCAATATCAACACCACCAAACCACAAACTCAACCGTTTCACCATATCTCGACTAATCACAGTCTGAACAATCCAACTCAGACACTTACAAATCCTGTCCACAATACGAGTCGAGATATGATGATCATACCAGCAACCAATTCGGACCAATAATAAGGGTCTAAATGTTCCAAACTCAATTCTTACATACGAATTGATAAGGTTCCCTTCTCGTAAATCCATCGTTAAAATTTACTTATGACCGTCATCAATTCGAATCATCCGACTGGTTCAAAACAATAGATAATCATATTAAAAATGTTATCAAACAATCCAATCATTCGACTTGAATATTTGCTCCATACGTATGGGCTTCCAAATTCAGAGATGAATAATAGTCTCATCAAACTCATAACCACATTCGTATTCCTATACGAATATTATTTCAAACACATAGTTTAGCTCTAGATATGAATATTCCATATTCATTTTCAAAACATCAACACTTCTTAAAAATTTTCATCACTTCGTATAATTCAAGAGTTCTTCAAGAACATGAAATATCCGAAATAACGTTCAGAACAACATATCCGAGGTATATATCTCCATGTTACCATTTTCTTCATCATGCCATTCATACAACCTCAAGAATCGCAACAAAACCCTTATCATCATACGAAGAAGATCTCAATAATCATATCAACATCCGAAATCTCTTATTACAATTCCAATAAATCTCGTATAACATTATCACATGATACCATAATTGTAACACCCTGCATCCTCCAGAATATTACACGCCGTAAACCCTTCTCACAAGGATTTACCAGGCTAAGCACAATTTTCCACGTCCTTTCAAAAATGCCAAAAAGACCGATGACGGTAATATTTTTCAAATACTAAAAAAAATCAATTTCCAAATACCGTCAAAACGATCAAGGCCAAAATGCCAAAAACTCAGTTTAGGGAATCGGTTTTACAAAATAAAATTCAATTGGCAAAATACCAAAAGCCATTTCAAAATACTCACGCAGCGGATAAAAGTACAGTCCAATTTATGCATTTACATTGAAATAAAACGAACATCAAATACATGATTCCCAACATACTCCCACCCAAGTAGTAATCTTTAAAAAAAAAACGAACCACTATCAAAGGGATACGAGGATTACCTTGTATGGACGAACCACGAAGAAGAAGAATTGAACTCCATTCCAAGAATCATCAAAAACTTCAAGAACAATACTTAAATCCGAGCTCTCCAATCTTAATCTTGTTTAAGAGAATCATCTCTCAATGTTTAGGAACTTCAAGTACTTCCCAAGGCTCTCTCTATTGACTGAAGGAAGGAGAATGGACAAAATGCCTCTCAGCACTCGTCTATCCTCTCTATAAAACACATCACTAGCGCGCGCTAGACCTTATATTTAGCGTACGCTACAGGACTAGTGTGCGCTATCCTTCCTTGATAGCGTGCGCTATCGGGCAGTCCAGAAGCTACTACATTGCTTCGAAATTCATCTAACGTATGTAATGCCCATGCATTAGCGTACGCAAACAGGCATCGACTTGCTACAGTATCGTGCCCCCACATGCCGAAAGCATCCGCGATTACCGGGATTCCTTTGACCGATATGGAATTAGCGTGCGCTAATCATACGGTTTTAGAATGCGCTAGCTCTACACGACAAACATTCGCTGACCTTATCTGGACACGCGTCGAACATGGCCGGGTCCACCCGCCGAAAGCTAAGATTCCATTAGTGGCGATCTGATGTTAGCGTGCGCTAACCAACATGCGTTAGCGTGCGCTAACTGAATATAAAAATCAACCTGGGCCTACCTGTCGGCCACCTTCCGGAACTAACCCAGCAAGTCGTTACGTATGTTAGGGGTCCTCCTTAGCGTACGTAACCGAACCTCTTAGCGTGCGCTAAGTATGCACCGTAGCGTACGCTAAGTATATATCTTAGCGCGCGCTAGGCATACCCTGTAGCGTGCGCTATCGTAGCTGTACTTAACCATTTTCCGCTATTCTCGACCAACATCTCGACATACCAAACGATCATACGGCACAATGAATACATATACGCATTCAACAACATTGTCATACGTTCACATCATCCTCAAGCACAATTATCCATCAACGACATCCAACATATAAACGAAAAAAAAATATCCGAAAAATCGGGGTATTACACTCTACCCCCCTTAAAAATAAGTTTCGTCCTCGAAACTTGCAATCACTCGCACAAACAACATTTCAACGGAAATTCAAATTCACCAAGAATTATCGAATAATCCGAACAACATACTTACAAGTCTGTGAAGTCGAAGATCTCCCGTGATACTAGCATGCGACTCCTAAACAAAGTCTCAACATAATACCGATACACACCAATATCGCAATTAGCAATTTAACAAAATCTCAAGGAAGAGTTCACGTCCGTGACCACGGCCACGATTCTTCCTACTTTCAGCCAACATTCTGAAGGGCACATACGTGCGTAAGTATAATCCAAATCGCACATTCTCGAAGTGACCAATTCCCAAGAATACAAAGCTATAAACGAAACGATTAAGAAAAATACAAGAAGAGTGAGAGGACTTACAAGTACCGGTCACACTGTGATGATGGCAGAGTAGTGATACTGTGGACAGATGACGACTCAATCGACCCAAAAGACCAACAGCCTAGGTATCCATAAACCTAATCTCCGATACCATATTCTGTAACACCCCCAAGTTATTCAGGGTATATTACAGTGCCGTGAGCCCCTCCGTGGGACCCACAAGGCTATTCATGCGCGGAACTATAAAATTTGACCGAGAAGGTCTAGATACAACGAAAAGAAGGACAATACAAATGGTATTCAAAACCATAACCAATGAAACCATAGACATCACAACACAATTCAATACCTCGGCAAACACAGGCCGGAACATCAAGAAAAATGGAAAACAATACTCGAGTATTCAATAACCATTCCAGTACAACAACACTGAATGGAAAACTCAAAACATAACCGGAGGAAAGACACAGTATCACTCTTGCCCACCATCTTCATGTCGACCCGATACCCGCCTGTCCGTTCTCCTGGAACCTGAAATACATAAAAAGTATTTCCCCCATAAAGGGGTTAGCCGTCGAATAGCTAGTGCAAGTATATCAAGTATGAAACACAATACTCCTCGACAATACAGTAAATGTAACCGTCAATTCATCAATTCAAGACTAGTATTCCGGAATAACTAAATCTCATAGCATCGCATCAATAGATATATGAATGCCGTGGAAACGGTTCGTCCATATCATCCGTCAATACATATATGAATGCCGTGGAAACGGTTCGTTCATATCATGCCATCAATACATATATGAATGCCGTAGAAATGGTTCGTTCATATCATGCCAACAATACATATATGAATTCCATGGAAACGGTTCGTTCATATCATGCCAAAAATACATATATGAATGCCGTGGAAACGGTTCGTTCATATCATGCCAACAATACATATATGAATGCCGTGGAAACGGTTCGTTCATATCATGCCATCAATATAACTTACTTTCAAAGTCGAGAACGTACAATCATAAATATATACTTGCCTTAATAACTGCTACCGAATACTCCGAAGAACACGGTTCGACCGGGAAGCTTCGAAACGCCCGATCCTATCGAAAGGAAAGATGACAACGAACGGAAGGGTTAAACTTGGTTTCTTCACAAGAAACTCGACCCTAACAACATATAATCAATAAATCATCGATCATACGAGGAAGAATAATCGTAGAACGCCCGAAAACTCCTCTATGATATTTTACCGGACACCTTCAAGGCGTCGATCCAGAACTCGACCAAAACAACGAATCGATACGATCCAACCATGGAATAATAAAGGAAATGATATAATACATCTAAATAATCATCAATCCATCATAATCCTAAGTTAAATCGGATAAAACGGATGAAATCAACCAAAATACCCAAATTCCCCAAAACTAGATTTCTAGGAAATCTGACCTGATTCGGTAGATCGGAGGATGTTATAGGATGGATGATTGATGATATGAACTCCAAGACTTCATGGATTGATTGTCCAACAACATCTCTCCATTATTAACCAAGCTCCAGCCGCGGAAGAGAAGGAGAAGAAGGAGAAAAATGGCCAAAACCCGATTGCAGTGCCTTAAATAGCCGATCGCAGTGCGCGACCCATCCGAAGTGTGCCGCGGCATAGGGCCGAATCTGCCCCGGTGATCGGCAAGGTGCCGCGGCTCGCGGCATGTGCCGCGCACGTGGTACAGCCGCTCGCCAAACTGAGAATGAGAGTGACTTAGCTATTTCGACCATAACTCCCTCGTCTGGACTCCGATTGACTCACCGTTTGAACCATTGGAAATCTAACTCGATGATTTATAATATTGCAAAGATTAAGAATTTTTGGAGTTTCCAAAAATTAATGGTGATCTAACAAAGTCGAACTCATACGTGGAAAAGTCGCTAAAGAACACGGAATTCAACAGAACGATACCGAAACGAACTCGGATGACAAAAAGTGTAGAATTAATCATTCTCAGGATGATGAAACGGTCCCAAGCAAGTCGTCAAAACGGACTTTCGCCAAAAAAAAATTACCGGAAATCGAATTTGCGGATATTACAAGCCCTGCCTGAATTAATCTCAATAGAGCATTGGCGTAGAACTCCTGGACAATAGAAATCACCGCCGGCTCGGGTGGCGCAGTGAATCGAGTCCATCCCATCTCGTTGATCATGGCCAATAGCTCGCCGTCCTGGGGGGCGGGAGTGAATCCCCGCTCCGGAATTATTGGACGAGGCCTGATTTTCTCGTTGAATATTCTATGAATGTCAGGATCGGAGAATTGGTGAGATTCCATATCGGCTCGGTTTTGTGACGTCTCCCCTCTTGTGGGGGATAATCGCGTCCTAGCCCTCGTACTCAACTTCCTTTTCCTAGCCATGACGAGGTTCCTGAAAAAATAAACGCCGGAAATTACACAACTTTAAAGATAACTACACCACTCTCGATTTAAGACGTGCGGAAAATGAATATAAAGTCGTATGAACTCGCACCATTGTATGAGGGAAATAAGGCTGAGATTTTAAGCTTAAACATGATGTAAGGGTTGGGCACACAATGTACTCCGATAACCAAATTCGTTACATACAATTTGAAGATGTTCGGCTCAAAAATTTTCATTGGTGCATTTTGTCAGACACCTTGCATGCGTTGGTTTAAATGAAGAACAAAAAACAATAACATACACAAATCAATCCTCAAAAACAATAATTGAATCATAATTCACAACAATTCATGACACAATAAAACACCATCAATCAATCACGCAATCTCAGCATAATCCGATATAAATTTTAATGGAATTTTAAGAACTAAACACAAGTTTATCTACGAATGAAGAACATTACCCCATCATAAATCCATGTTGCCATGAAGTTTTAGGGATGAGAGTTACCTTATGTTGGATTTGAGAAGGTAAGAAGAAGAAGAAGAAACTTGAATGGAGGTTATCCGAGCGCCGCGCGAAGAAGAAGAATGAAACGTACCTTGTGTTTCAGCCGACTGAGGTTATAAGGGAGCCCTGGGCGTTTGAAATTCGCAGCAGGGGCTGTGGCCTGTATCAAGTGAGCCGCGGCCCGTAGTACAGTAGGTTCTGGGCGCTGGGTGTCTTCGGCGTGTGCCGCGGCTCATTAAACGGGTGCCGCGGCTCAGAGAGTTAGTGTGCCGCGGCTCAGAGAGTGCGTGCCGCGGCACAGAGTACAGTCTCCTGGGCCATTATTTTGGGTCTCGGTGTGCCACGGTTCAGCTTCAACGTGCCGCAGCACTTTAGCTTAGTGTGCTGTGGCTCAGCCTCTTCCTGCCGCGGCACATAGTACAGTAGGTTCTCCTCTATTATGGACTTGTGCGTGCCATGGCCCGCCATGTCCGTGCCGCTGCCCCTTGCCTGGACTGCTCCTGCACAACAAAATTTTTGACCGAAAACACATAGAACGTGAGAGAGAAACATATCAGAGCAAAAATGTCGAAAAAATAGACTCTAAGAATGAATGAAAACAACGAAAATTAACATCTACAACTAATACTCAGGTTGCCTCCCGAGAAGTGCTAAGTTTATAGTCTTCAGCCGAACTTTTCTAGCATTCATTCGGCGGTGGATAAGACGAAGCTCGTCTTCTGTGCGTCTATTGGATTACCCATGTAGGCCTTCAATCGCTGCCCATTAACTTTAAATTTACGATCATCTTTTTGTACTTCCACTCCTCCGTGTGGGAATACTTGAACTACTGTAAATGGTCCCGACCATCGTGAATGCAATTTCCCAGGAAACAACCTCAAGCGAAAATTAAACAATAACACCTCTTGACCCGGAATGAACTCTAGATGTGTGATGTGCTTATCATGCCAAATCTTTGTCCGCTCCTTATAAAGCTTCGCATTCTCGTACGCATCATGACGAATTTCCTCCAGCTCGTTCAACTGCAAACAGCGCTTTTCACCAGCAGATTTAAGATCAAAATTCAATTTCTTTATCGCCCAGTATGCACGATGCTCCATCTCTACTGGAAAATGACAACTTTTCCCATAGACCAATCTGTAATGTGTCATGCCGATAGGTGTTTTAAATGCAGTACGGTACGCCCAAAGTGCATCATCGAGTTTAAAGGACCAATCTTTTCGAGACGAGCTGACTGTTTTTTCTAGGATCCACTTAAGCTATCGATTTGATATCTCGACTTGACCGCTCGTCTGGGGATGGTAGGTTGTAGCAACACGATGAGTGACGCCGTATTTTCTTAAGACCGCATCAAGGAATTTGTTGTCGAAGTGTGGTTATCACTGATAATAGCACGTGGAGTCTCAAAACGCGTGAAAATATATATTTTTTTAAATTTGATCACGACATTAGACCCATTTGTTGGTAGTGCCACCGCTTCGACCCACTTTGAGACGTAGTCCACTGCTACTAGAATATAGAGGTTCTTATTTGATGGAGGAAATGGACCCATGAAGTCGATCCCCCATACGTCGAATAATTCAACCTCAAGTATGGTGTTTAACGGCATTTCATGTCGTTTTGAGATGTTTCCCGTCCGTTGACACCGATCACACGTGGACACAAAGGAGTGAGCATCTTTGAATAACGATGGCCAATAGAAACCCGATTGTAAGACCTTTGCCGCTGTTCTATTTCCGCTAAAATGCCCACCGTAGGGTGATGCATGGCAATGATTCAGCACACTGCGGATTTCCTCATCCGGAACACATCTGCGAATGATTTGATCGGGGCATATTTTAAACAGAAAAGGATCGTCCCACAAGTAATACTTAGCATCTCAAATCAGCTTCTTCTTTTGATGACGCGAGAGATCATTCGGAATTATTTTGCTCGCCAGATAGTTCAATAGATCAGCGTACCAAGGCGCGTGTTGCGAACCCAACTTGTAGAGTTGTTCATCGGGAAAATTTTCCACAATTTGTGGATGACTTTCCCCCTTCTCAAGGGAATTCTCTAAACGTGAAAGGTGATCGGCAATAACATTCTCAGTCCCCTTTTTGTCACGAATTTCCAAGTTGAATTCTTGGAGGAGAAGCACCCACCTAATCAACCTTGGTTTAGCATCCTTCTTCTCCAAAAGGTATTTGATCACCGAATGGTCAGTCCACACCACTACTTTCGCCCCTAATAAATACGCCCGAAATTTATCAAAAGCAAAGATCACAGCTAACAATTCTTTTTCTGTTGTGGCATAATTTCTTTGGGCGTCGTCAAGAGTTCGGCTTGCATAATACACGACGTGGAACACTTTCCCTCGTCTCTGTCCCAAAACAGCCCCAATGGTAAAATCACTAGCATCACACATCAACTCGAATGGACGGTCCCAGTCTGGAGCGACTATTACCGGGGCGGTGCTTAGAGCTTTCTTCAATAGATCGAAACTTTCTTTACACGACTCGTCAAAATTAAACGGAACATCCTACATGAGCAAATTGCACAATGGTTTTGTGATCTTCGAAAAATCCTTAATAAAACGGCGGTAAAAACCGGCGTGTCCCAAAAAACTCCTTATCCCTTTTACCGAAATAGGCGGAGGCATCTTCTCGATTGTTTCAATTTTTGCCCGGTCGACTTCAATTCCATGGGAGGATATGCGGTGGCCAAGTACAATGCCCTCCTGGACCATAAAATGGCACTTCTCCCAGTTCAAGACCAAATTTGTTTCTTCGCATCTTTTTAGGACTTTCTGCAAATTCTGCAAACATATATCAAACGAATCACCGAAAACAGAAATATCATCCATAAAAAATTCAATGCAATGCTCTACCATGTCAGAAAAAATATCCATCATACACCGTTGAAAAGTGGCCGGCGCATTACATAAACCAAAAGGCATGCGCCTATAAGCGAAAATGCCATAAGGACATGTAAACGTCGTCTTTTCTTGGTCTTCTAGAGCTATATAAATCTGATTATACCCAGAATAACCATCAAGAAAGTAATAGAAATCGTGTCCGGCTAATCTATCTAACATTTGATCAATAAAAGGTAAAGGGAAATGGTCTTTTCTAGTGGCTTTATTTAATTTCCTATAATCTATGCACATACGCCACCCCGTGACAATCCTAGTGGGAATTAATTCATTATTATCATTTTGAATAACCGTTATCCCACCCTTCTTTGACACAACTTGAACCGGACTTACCCACTTGCTATCAGAAATAGGAAAGATCATACCTGCGTCGAGGAGTTTTAAAACCTCGACTTTTACCACCTCTCTCATATTTGGATTTAAACGGCGTTGATGCTCCACAGATGGTTTGTAGTCTTCCTCCATCAAAATTTTGTGCATGCAGATGGACGGGCTGATTCCCTTGATATCCGCAATAGACCATCCAAGGGCAGATTTGTACTCCCTCAAAACCCTCAATAATTTCTCCTCTTGATCCCCCGCTAAAGTGGCCAAAATAATGACCGGCAAGGAATCGTCGGGTCCCAAAAATGCATATTTTAAATGACTCGGTAGCTGTTTGAGTTCTAGCTTTGGGGGTTTCTCGATTGATGGACGGGCCGAGTTGGTGAACTTTTGAGCTCCTCACATGGTCGACGGGTGAAAAATGGTGGGGAAGCATCCATGTGTCGTACATAGGCTACATGCTCTGAATTAATTCGGAAGCAGACCCAACTAAAACGGACTCCAATGGATCGGATGGATAACTCTCCCGAAAGACTCTACTTACACACGAGTTAATGACGTCAACTTAAAAACAATTCTCAGCATCACTAGGATATTGTAAGGATCGAAATATATTGAACGTAATTTGCTCCTCTTAAACTCGTAGAGTAAGCTTCCCTTTTTCCACATCAATTAAAGTTCGGCCGGTTGCCAAGAATGGTCTTCCCAAGATGATTGGGATATCTTGGTCCTCCTCCATGTCGAGCACAATAAAATCGGCCGGAAAGATGAATTTATCGACTTTGACTAAAACGTCCTCTATTACTCCCCTCGGATACTTGATAGATCTGTCAGCTAATTGCAAAGAGATCGTCGTCGGCTTGGCTTCCCCAATATCCAGCTTCTTAAAAATGGAAAGGGGCATAAGGTTTATGTTGGCTCCTAGATCACATAAGGCTCTGTCAAAGGACGAATTTCCAATGGTGCATGGAATAGTAAAGCTTCCCGGATCCCTCAATTTAGGTGGGAGCTTCCTCTGTAGAATAGCACTGCACTCTTCCGTCAATGCCACTGTATCATACTCTTCGAGCTTCCTTTTGTTCGATAAGATCTCCTTCATGAACTTCACATAGCTCGGCATTTGTTCCAAGGCGTCGGCAAATGGAATGTTAATATGTAGTTTCTTGAAGACGTCAAGAAACTTGGAGAATTGCTTGTCCAATTTTTGCTTTTGCAGATGTTGTGGGAATGGAATTGATGGAGTGGGATGAGTCATTGACACTGCTTTTGGCTTGGGCTCCTCGTCCTTTGCTTTCTCACTATGGTTGCTCTTGTTCTTGCTATTGGTAGGCTGCTATTTCAGCTCCTTTCCGCTTCGTAGCTCGATTGCTTGCACGTTTTCCTTGGGGTTCATTTTGGTGGCGCTGGGTAATACACCTTGAGGTCGAGAGGACAATAGATTTGCAATCTGCCCCATTTGTACTTCCAAGTTTCGGATGGAGGCGGAATGATTTTGTAGAGTAGTCTCAGTGCGGGTCATGAATTGGCTCGTATTAGCCGCCATTTGAGCAAGAGCATCTTCCAAGGACACCTTTGGTGGTTGAGGGGGCTGCTGTGGGGGCTGCGCGAATTGAGCTTGCGGAGGTTTATTTAAAGCTTGCCCGTTCCTCCACGAAAGATTTGGGTGATTTCGCCACCCTTGATTGTAAGTGTTGGAATATGGGTTGTTCTGCCGATTTCCGTTCCCCACAAACTGAGCTTGTTCCATCGGAGGTTGCTCGAAAGGATTTCCGACTTGACACTCCGCGCTAGGATGAGACCCGTTACACCAATTACATGATTATGTGGTTGTAACACCCCCAAGACATCAGGGCATATTACAGTGCCGTGGACCCCACACTGTGGAATCCACCAGGCTAACGTACCAAAC
Organism: Orobanche coerulescens; assembly: GCA_033398695.1. NCBI lineage: Eukaryota > Viridiplantae > Streptophyta > Magnoliopsida > Lamiales > Orobanchaceae > Orobanche > Orobanche coerulescens. The sequence continues at coordinate 3,198,882 of CM065815.1, read as the reverse complement.
ATGACATACGACAACGGCAAACCATCATAAACAAAACGACAAGCTAAATAAAAGGCTATAACCGACAAATAAAATTCTGTCATCAAATCCATTTCCCAAATGGGGACACAACAGTAATAAGTTTAAATAGGAAGTACTCGAGTACTTAAACAAATTTTATAATACATAATCCCAAAATCAGACATCAATAATAACCGACGGACATAACTCCGGAAATCAAATACTGGACAATATCATGCTTGCCCATCATCCTCATACAGCTCGGGTGCTCGCTTATCCCCACGATCAGTACCTGAAATACAAAAAGTATTTCCCCCATTTAAGGGGTTAGCGACAACTGCTAGTGCAAGTACAATCCATTTGAACTACATTCTAATCAGATGAATATATGCGCCAAAAAGTCATTTTAGAAAACATTTTATATTCCGGAATATTTATGATGTACAAACACAAAACACATTATCTCCAACAAATCATAATTCAAAGTTAACCGTTGGCACGAGACTCACGGCCACCGTACCCCGCAGAGCCCCGTCGGACATCCCTGGGTGGCTAACCACAGTTCACGATACGCACACTCACGGCAATACGTATCCCTAGAGGCCCCGTCGGACCATCCCTAGGTCAACATATACATAACCATCCACAACAACCACGATACAGCCATAATTCAAATACTAGAACATGTAAACAAATGTAAAGTACTTGCCTTTGAGACATTCTTGAAGAAACGGAAGTGAAACGCGACTACGAACGGTCCGAGTGGAAAGCGACGGTTCCTAAACGGAGGATCAACACAGTTCAGTCCCAACGGACAACAATACTCTAGTGGAAAACACCCATAACCCCGATTACATAATACGACAATGGACGATCAATTGATACGGGCGATGGTTTACGCAAAATCTCCCCGTATTGATAATTCGCGGATTAAAATCAAGGAAATTGGATTTGGAATCACTCAATAATCACAATCGGTGAAGAATATTGTAACATAATTGAATAATCCGGAACTAATCACTAAAATCCCGAAAAAAACCCCAAATTCGTCAAAGTTAGGGTTCCTGAGGAATTACCTTGAATTCGGACGATGGAGATGGGTTTAGATGGTGGTGTGTTATGCTCGAGACACAAGAATCGGACTGGAAGGTAACTCCACTGATTACTCTCCACAATCTGCTCTGAATCGCCAAAATCGCCCGTAGGAAGGGAAGGCAAGGAAAAGAATGAAAAATAATGCTGAAACTAAACTGCCACTGATCTCTATAAATGTGAAGTTAGCGCACGCTAACTATCATGTATAGCGCACGCTAACGGGGCTGAAACCGGTCCAGTAGTTACAATAACAAGTTAGCGCACGCTAACTGCACATTGGTAGCGCACGCAAGGCAACAGGGGTAGCGTGCGCTACCTACGCAGCAGTTCAGTACTGCTGCTCATATCAGCAGTACGCTGCTGTCGAAGGTACAAAACACGAAACGCACGACGAGGCAAGAATCCAGGAACATGAATGCGAAGCATACAAGACGACGGAGCTAAGCGCTGAAAGAAAATACACTTCCGACCACCGGAGGGTCCGTAATGCGACAACGAAAACGAGATTCCCTAAACTATTAGAAAATTACAAAAATGGCCCAAGTGCCCGAAAATTACGAAACGACGTCGGATTTACAAACCGAAAGTCTCTAAATGACCAACTCAACCATACGAACTTGTACAAACCAAGAAAAAATGAAAACGAATGAGTTTTACAAGAATCGAACGTTGATACGGCAAAACATGCCATAAAACGAAATTACGTGAAAACATCATCAAAACTCATCTAAATGGAAAAACTCCAAGAACAAAATAGATTCGAAATGTCAAAACGGTTACAAGCGAGTCGATAAAAATAGACATACACCAAAAATGGAAACTGCTAAAAAATGGAAAAATTACGGATATTACAGTGGTAACGGTAGAAGGAACATGTGAAAAAGCTTGCAATTGTTGAGTCAGCGCTGCAACTTGGGCTGACAGAGTAGAGATTGGATCGTTGTCGGAAACTCCCATAACTCGCTTTGGGTTCATACGTTCGGAAGGCCACTAATAAGCATTTGCAGCCATCGCCTCCAATAAAGAATGAGCTTCCGCCATCGTCTTGCCCATTAACGCTCCTCCAGCGGCTGCATCAACAAGAGTGGGTGTAGATGCACTTAGTCCGTTATAGAAGGTCTAAATTTGTAGCCAATCCGGTAGGCCATGGTGTGGGCATCTCCTTAGTAAATCCTTGTATCGCTCCCAAGCTTCATGAAGCGATTCCATCTCAAATTGCCCGAACGTCGTTATTTCGTTCCGAAGTCTCGCCGTCTTTGCCGGCGGAAAGAACTTAGCCAAAAAGGCTTGTGCTAACTCCTCCCAAGTCGTGATAGAGCCCGGCGGAAGTGAATTCAACCAAAACTTGGCTTTATCCCTCAAAGAAAATAGGAAAAGCCGTAGACGAATGGCGTCATCTGAAACTCCATTGTTCTTGAACGTATCGCATATCTCGAGAAAGGACGCAATATGAGCATTGGGGTCGTCGTTCGCTAATCCGCAGAATTGGCTTGCTTGTACCATCTGGATTATGGCCGGCTTTATCTCAAAATTGTTTGCTTGATACTGGGCCGAATCCACGAAAATTCGCGTTGATTTGAGGCAATGCATAATCTCGAAGTGCCAATGCCGGTTGAGCTTGCTGCATAGGATTGTCTACTCCGTGATTTTCTGTGTTATCAGCCATGGTGTCTTTTGTTGATAGCTCACGCTTTTCCTTCTTGTTTTTTCGCAGAGTGCGCTCGAGTTCAGTATCCAAAGGTAATAGGCCTTCGTTACCGAATTTTCTCATGCACTACACGAAACTCCTGAAAGGAAAACAAATAATAAAAAATTACACCAAAATAAAATAGTGTTCAAATTAAGACTAGAAATACTGAAATCGATATTAGTAAAACAATCAGTCCCCGGCAACGGCGCCAAAAACTTGTTACGTAATTTGGTGAAAGCAAGTGCACGTTGTCGTAAGCAAGTAATAAAATGATAAGTAAGATATCGTTCCCTCGAGGACTGACTCACTAATTACCAATTTATGTGTATTTTAATTTTATTTGAACGATCGAAATTGGAGGTGCAAGTAATATTAAAGAAAACTAATAAAGGAATGGACTAAGAACAAAAAAAATCGATTATTCGAAGAAAGAAGATCAAATAGGGAAATAATCTAGGATTGAGAATCCACCTCGATTTATCCGAATTACTCTTGATTTATATGAATTAAGTGATTTCCCAATCTATTGAAGGCGAAGATTGCTAAAATACTCTACTGCCTCTCCCGAGGTCAGTAGAATTTTCTAAGGCGAATAAAACACTCTATTCCTAGGTGAATTAATTCGACAATAGGCAAAAAGTACGAAATCTTCAAACAGACCACGTAATTCCTATGAGTATATTCCAATCTCACAAGATAAAATGTTTCTCACCAATTTTTCCTACTAACTCTCCTCTCCCGATTCGAGTTGCGTAATCAAAACAAATCAATCATAGGCCACATAATTGATAGAATTAAAAACAATTGGGGAAAACTCAATAAGAAAGGGAGATATATATTAATAATGCAAAATCAAAAGTTAATTCCCCAAAACCTCGATTTCATCGCAATCCTATAATAGGATTCTAGCCCGACATGCTAGAAAATAATACACAAAGAATTAGAGAAAGCATAATAGAAATCAAACACAGTTGAAGAACGTGAATTCCTCCGTTCTCTAGCTTTGCTCTCTGCTCGATCGGTGTTTCTCCTTCTCTTCGATCCCCTTTCATCAGACCTTCAATCTCTATTTATAACTTTCATTAGTCTCCAAAACGCGTCTGGGAATTAGGTCGAAAACAGGCTCCAAAAACGGCCCAAAAAACGCGGTTGGATCAGAAATCCCGCCCCGCGGGCCGCGGCTCGGCTTTAGTGTGCCGCGGCTCTAAGTGTTCAGCGTCATACCTGGGCGGTATTTTTTTCCATACGGGCCGCGGCTCAGCTTAAGTGTGTCGCGGCCCCCGGTACAGTGAGTACCGCGCCTGCTGCGCCGTGCGTGTGTCGCGGCCTGGCCTAGGTGTGCCGCGGCCTGGCCTAGGTGTGCCGCGGCCCCTGACCAAAAATTATCGTTTTGGCCCGTTTTTCGTCGTTTAAGCTTTCGGACTCCAATTTCCTTCAAAACATATAAAGATAATGCATTAAAAGCTCATTTATGCAGATTTAGACTTAAAATGGATATAAAATAATGATAAATAAGCGCATAAAAATATATCTAACAAGTCGCCCTCTAATGCTCCTGATTACGACCACCGCCACGACCACGACCACGGCCTTGGCCTCGACCCCTCAGCATACTGAACGGACAACCATTCAGAATAACATGACAAAACGAACCTCACATAATCAACATAAGCCAACAAACAGCAGCACAATACAATATTCACACCAAGTCATTACGCAAATACACGAACTAACACCGCAATAATAGAACTTAAATTTAAAAGTAATTCACACGGTCACATCGACAGAGATGTACGACCTTTACCTTAGCAGACACGGTTAAAACATTATGCATACCATTGTGGTCCAACATGGATAATATTTTTAAAAGCAAGTTTTTTTTTGAGGTATTTGTTCGAATGATAATATTTTAAAATTCGCGAGTTCGAAAGATTTTACTGAGATGAAATTTTTGAAAACACTTTTTAATAACTGGGTCATTTAACCAAAACCATGGACCCATTATCAAAACTGCTTTGTTTTGAAATCATTTGCACAACAATACTTTGAAATATCAAATCCACTCTATAGCTAATGTCAGCAAAATGACCTTCTTAATATATGCCATCACACTAATCATTACCATAGATAAGCTTATCATGTCAGGATAACGTCATAGAATAATACAATTAAATTAGACTATGCCGTCACAACACGTAGGTGTACAATCAAATTAGCTAACAAGAAGGGTAACGATCGCCAATATGTCAATAATACCCAAACATGATAAACAACCGAGCACGATATTACTGATACAATAGCTACAGTTCACAATCGTCATCTGCGGACCACACGACTATATCCATAGGAATCGAATGACCGGTAAAATGTACAGATATGGCTGTAACAATAAGATTATGGTCGTGACAGCAATAAGCTTACGGCCGTAATAACACACAACTTACGGTCGTAACAACTAGAAGATTACGGTTGTAATACCAACATCTTACGGTCGTAGCAACTGCCAACTTACGGCGGTAACACAGATTTCGTACGGCCGTAACTACTGGCTGTGAAACAACTGATGTAACCCAGCAGCCCCGAAACGGCTCCGAGAGTTAAAGGAACGATACCTAACAACGTATCCCGCCACTTGGGCATACAGTCAAGATTCTCTGACGACAATAATAACATAGCAACTCACTGCACGACTTAACCTCAATACATAAACACATAACATTCTAATTTCCGAAAGCCAAAGTTGTTTTGCAAAACAAAAATTTTCCAAAATCGTTTCGATCATAACCAAGATGACGGTAGTATTTTGCAATGTCCGAAAAAATTTAAAACACATTCTCCAAATACCGTTTGACGATGCCATTTGAAAATACGTGACTAATTTGCCAAAATTAAACCGATTTCAAAACTTATACAACCCGTGGTTTTAACCGCACCATCAAAATATTTAAACAATAGCAAACGATTTCCACAAAAATGCTCAAACCGTAAAGTCCTTCAGAAAAACGTTCTCAAACCTACCCGCAATGGGCAAAATTACAACATTCCAAAAACGGTCGAACTGAAAACCACATGCTCAAACGGCAATCAGGGTCGCCAATTCAATCAAATACATCTCGTGGGCATCAAGTTTGAACAAACAACAAAATCATTCATCGGAGTTTCTCACAAACTCTACCGTCGATACCTTTTCGAAACCCATCAAGGTTCACAACTTTCACACCATACCACCCCACACGGTGGTTCAAATGTAAAACAACAATACGCCCAGTTTTATACACATACTATGTGCCGCAAGTATTAAATACAACTATATTACACAACACCGTGTAAATAAAATTATGTATTAGCTCACTTAGATAAAATCATGATACACATGTACCTCGCATAAAAAAGGAGACTTACGTCCACAGGCCACACGGAGATGACGGTCGCCACGATACTAATCTCGTTCGACAACATATCCGACACGTTGTGACTACGCATAATTCAACTTGTCACCCGACAACTCGAATGACAAAACCACACAATACTCGACAAATCACGACTCGACTTGACCCGACAGCCTAGGTTTTCGCAACCTAAGCTCCGATACCATAAATGTAACACCCCAAAAACCATATGGGAATATTACACGCCGTAGACCCCTTTTCACGAGGATCTACAGGCTAAACCTTACAAAAACGACCAAATGTTTGCCCGGCCAGGGTCAAACAATAAAATAATACAGACTGTTAAGGTCACTTACACGTGAATACACAGACCGATGAGGTCACACAACTCAATCAACAGAACTGACTTAAACAACATTACCCACACAGGGGTCGAAACACAATACAACGGAAGACTGAAATCGACTCTGACAATATAACTTAACTTTACCAACTCTCAACTCTTGATTAGTATCGTAGTTCGTCACTTCCTGTGTCGATCCTATGACTGCTCCTCTAAACCTGCATGTACTTGGACGCAAAACAGACATCCACCCCCCGATTACTCGGGGGTTAGTAAAACTCCATTGTTTTACTAGTGCAAGTATCAAATCATACGGAATGTAACGAGTAAACATTAACCATGGATCAAATACAATAACCAAGTACCAAAACATTCTGAGAGGTTTTAACAAGGGAAAATAAGCTATGAAGCATTTGAAAATAAGATTATCAACTCGGGGATTTTTAGAATTTCAAAACCTTTAAGACCTCCAGTCCTGATTCAGAAAACCTTTTCAAAAACCTTAGGGTTCAAACCCCAAATCCGATTCGTATTTCGGTAATTTACAGTACAAAAATATTTCCACAAATCACGCGGGGCTCGGCCCGACATTACTTTCCTTGAAACTTCATTTTCGTGATCTCTTGCCACGAGTCTCCGTAGGCTCGACAACCCGCACGGAAAGAAACAAACACATCAATCACAACAATTAGTCATAATCCCGTGAACCTGTGTCACGTGTCACCGTAGATTCCGCCGAACCCGCACGGTTGGAAATCGCATAACCATCATAACAACCAGTCCTGACCCCGTGAACCTATGTCACGTGTCACCGTAGGTTCCGCCGAACCCGCACGACTGGAAATCACACAACAATCATAACAACCAATCCTGACCCCGTGAACCTGTGTCACGTGTCACCGTAGGTTCCGCCGAACCCGCACGGTTGGAAATCACACAACAATCATATCAACCAGTCCTGACCCCGTGAACCTGTGTCACGTGTCACCGTAGGTTCCGCCGAACCCGCACGGTTGGACGTACTGTGTCCTGATCCGATGGACCTGTGTCATGAATCATTGTAGGCCTCGTCAGGCCCGCACGATCGGACCTCAGCACCACATACTAAGTTCCCCATGGACCTGTGCCATGAATCCTCGTAGGCTCTGTCGAACCCACACGAGTGAACTTAGCATACCAGCACACAACATTCACATGCACATCATACCAACACGTTAACGATCAATCAATCACATTGATTACACAGAAACCGTCATACATAGTACAATCTCAAAAATCCAAAACACCGATGCATTCAATGCCACATAACTCATGATCAATACCGATATCACGATACGCATCCAAGTGTATAATCGACCAACATATACATTAGCAAGTTACACATCTAAGATTATCACAACTAACCACAATTCGTTCATTTCAACACATAAATCATATTCACAAGGTACGAAACGTATAAGTAAGATACTTGCCTCAATATTCGGCACCCGAATATTCCTACGAACACGGCACAACCCGGAAAACCCCGAACACCTACAATTCTCCGTGAAATTCAACGGAAACATGATTACTACGAGAATAACAATTGAAAACAATGGAAAACACGATCAAGAATCGAAGGGAACCCTTTGAGACATTTAATCGGATATTAAATGTTCAAGGTTCCTTAGAACACCAAAAATCCCGATTGGGTTCCAACGAACTCGAAATACGGATATACAATCCGTAGAACATGCCTACTAATACCCAATAACAACAACCGATTCATCAAAATCGGACGAATGAAAATCAAGAAGGAAATCCCGAAAGTCAACCCTATGAGATTTCAAGAAATTACCTCGATCCGACGAAGAACAAGGATTTGATGTTGTTATAATCGACACAAGCCTTCCAAAAAATGATGTTCTGTGATGCTCCCGATCAAAAACCCCAATTTCTGTTGAAGGATCACGAAAAAACGATGAAAATTGAGGAAATGGCCGAGTGACCCGGTGCCCAGGCCTTTAATAGCCGACCCCTGCCGAGCGCTTACGGCCGTAACCGGCCATGGCTTACGGCCGTAATCGGCCTTCTCAACCTTTCTGCCCAAAACTGCCGACAGCGTTACGTACGTTACCGGACAGGGGCTTACGTACGTAACAGGCCTTACGGTCGTAACTGTCGGCCCATTACGGCCGTAACTCGACCAGGTGTGTTTTTGCCCCAAAACGTACGGCCATGACTCGGCCGTGGCCAACTCCAACAGTCTGGTTTGACGTTCGACAATACTTCGATCTCACCAACACACCGGTAATGATTCAAACCAATACGAATCAAATAACGAAACATAACATACTACATCACATGCACACATTAATCAAAGAAACGCACGTAACAACAAGTCGCACCCGACTAAAACGGCGATACGATAGTAACAAATAGCGTATCACGATAGAAATCACTCCGACTAACATCAACAAGAAAATATCCCGCGCCAAAACACAAACAATCCAAGATAACATAAAACGAAAATACCGGATATTACAGGGCTATACACCAAGGAGGGCCTGACGAGGTGTCCCTGGGGTGTGTATCTTGCTCTAGAGGTACAGGGCCAGTATATCTCGGGAGTTTGTTTTGTGATGATGATTATGACATGATGTTGTTTTCGATAATTGTGATATGTCCGGAGTATCACAATGCTATAATTCCCGATGTGAGATACCTCATATGTAGGGTCTTGGTACTTGGCTAGAATGGCACCAGTATAAATGTCGTATATGATTCGTTTCTTGGTTGTGATATTTTTGGCATAAGGATGCGGGCCCTGTGATTGTTTCCGTGCATTGTGGTTTGGTTGTGTATCAAGTGTGACCATTGGGTTATTCACTCGAGTATGTGATGTGGATGATTAGGTCGTGGACCCCGTGTTTTGTGACCGGATTGGCATTTTTGAGCAAAAACAATTATTTGGCCCGTGTCCCTATGTGGTTTTGTCAAGTTGAGGATTCATTAGTCCAGAAATATTTTTCTAAAAAACTCCCGAGAATCTTTAAATGCTTTTTAAGGAGTCGACATATCTCATTCCAACATTTTACTCTTCGAACTATTTTATCCAATAAAATATCTCGGGAAGTCGAATTGAGTTGAATTGTGAAATTTATCAAGTTATTCTATTCTTGGAGTATGTTGTGTATAGCTCTTATTTGCACTTTATACTTGCATTAGCAAAACAGTGGAGTTTTGCTAACCCCCGAGTAATCGGGGGTGGATGTCTGTATTGCGTCGAGGTACTTGCAGGTTGCTGGGGATCGGATCACAGGATCGGTACGAAGGATGATGGAAGACGACGATACTAATCACATGAAGACCTGTGTTGAGTATTTGGTGAAGTCATGTGGTTTTGTCCTTCCGTTGTGGTATTTTCCGTTTTCTGGAAATATTGATGTATTCTAACCCCTGCGTGGGTACGAGTTGTGAGAAAGAGTTATGTATGTTCGATGCGTATGTTGTGGTAAAAGACCAAATCGGTCTAATAGTTCGTTATTAGCCATGTCGGCATGTATTGCGTTGTCGTAATTTCTGTATCTAGCCTGGTAGATCCTTATGGAGAGGGTCTGCGGCGCTGTAATATTTCCAAGTGGCTTGAGGGTGTTACAGAAATACCAAACCATTTGGTATCAATTGACATAAGAACTCAGAGCAAATCATATATACTTGTGATATCATTATAAACATTCTTGTTGTTGTATTTGAGCTTATATTGACAAGTGTTTGAGTGTTATACACGAAAACATACACGAGAGGAAAACGAAAGGATAAGATTGGATTCGGTGTTATTAGGATCAAGGATCCGGCATTATTAAAATCACAATCTATATCCACGTGAGGTTTGTCTAGTACCCATAAAAAGCTAAATAGGTTGATTCCTTGTCCGATAGAAAAGGAAAACGGTTTAACTTGGACCGACAAAAAGACAAGCGTGTGAACGATTTATCTCGGACCAATAGAAGACGAGATTGTAACGGTAATCCCTCGATCGATAGAAGAGAGGTGCAGAGGTTGATATTCATCCTATAGAAAAAGATACTGAAGAGATGACGTAGGCATGCTTGACCGAACCTCTGTAAATCTTGTGTCGATTTATTTCCCGCACCTTTAAATACGCTTTCGCACAATAGCGCATATACCGAATATTGTACCAACAACCCATGCTCGTTCAATATCTATTTCCTTTAAAAATACCCTCTTTTTCAACTCTGAGAAATCTCTCGGACTAGATAAAGGGGGGATACGGGGAAATGGATAAAGGAATCAAGCACGAGTTGCTCGAAAATGCATGTTTTCTCGGAAAATTTCTCCCGAAGAAATTGAAACCTCGGAACTTGGGTATTTGAAATTATAGTTCCACATCTATCTTTACAAAATACTTAGAAACTAGGGGGACATATGATAATGTTAAAATATGTCCTACGCACTAAAGGGCACTCCAAGACGAACAAAGGGCAATCGGCCTAGCAATTTTAGTTGGGAGAATGGGTTTTTCCTACTAACAAAGCATAAAAAGGCCCAAAGCTAACGAACCAAGGGAAAGTCACTCGGCGAGGTCACCATCGACCAACCATGGGTTCCCCTGAGTGACTACCCACAGAGAGCCAGCAGAGTACTCACAGCCCTCATAATCCGACCAAGTGTTAGTCGGAGATGCTCTCCTCGAGAGACCATCTTGGACTAACCTAAACAAGACAGACCAAGAAGTGAATCAGCAAAAGGGATTGCTCATTGAGTAACTTCTCCGACCAACCTCTCCGACTAGCACTTGTCTGTACTTGGCCGACTTGGTCAAACTTGGTCAATTTGGTCAACCTGGTCAAAATGGTCAAATCACGTATCGAGCCTTCGACTCACAAGAACGGGCCTCCAAAACCCATGGGCCAAGAAGGCATGTCTAACCTATCAAGACCAAGGCCCACTTCCAAGAAGTAAGGGTCCAAGCCCATTAAGGGCCCATGGGCCAAGGTCCGTCAAGTAAGGATGAATCTTGAGCGGACACTTGTCACTCATCCATGGAGGGAGGGGTAAATCCCCAAACCCTAATGTTCTACTATAAATATGGCACACATCCCAAGGTCAATGGTAAGTCATGACACTTATACTCATCATATACACTTGGAGAGCTTAGTCTAAAACTAACAACTCCCAACAACTCTTCCTCCAACTTGACCATGGCAAGTTGGTTTTGAAGTACTTAGGGGCGGAGCCAGGGGGTCCGGGAGGATCCACGGACCCTGCTGGTCGGCCGGAATTGCAAGAGAAGGGGGTCCAGGGAGGGTGCGATCGGGGAGTTTTTGGGAATTGCCGGAGTGGGGAAGGACAAGGAGGGTTCCTGCTGGTCGTGTGAATTGCCGAACGGGGAAAAGATAATGGGTAACGGTGGGTCCCCTCATTTTTCTTTTCTTTTTTTCTCCTTATATGAAACGACGTCGTTTCAGTAAGTAAACTTACTGAACCTAAACGACGTCGTTTTGGACCCAAAAAAAATATATAAAAACACAAAACATTTTATTTATCCATTTATACTTGTAATTAGTCAAAATTACTTATTATAATTAGTTTATTTATACTTGTTTCTCAAACATGTTCCCATTATTTTATACTCCCTCCCTCCCGGTGTAATTGTCCCACTTCTTTTTGTTCAATGGATTAAGGAAAACTATTAAAATATTAAATAGTGGGATTATATTGTGTTTTATTGGTGGAAAGTGAGGGTAGAGTGGGTAGTTGGGTGGAAATGAAAAAAGTGATTAACTTTTTGTTAAAGAAGGAGTGGCATTTTTGTTATATTATGTGAAAGTGGGGATAATAATATAGGGTAGTGGATGTTGCTTTTTCCATTTATGGACCGGGACAATTATAGTGGGACATCCATTTTAGGAAAGTGTGACAATTACAGTGGGACGGAGGGAGTATGTAATAGGTTGTTGATCGTATTAGTCAAGAGATGGAGAATCGTTTCACTGAGACTAACACAAAATTGCTTATGTGCATAGCATGCATTGATCCTAAGAATTCGTTCTCCAATTATAGTTCTTCAGAGTTAGTTCGACTTGCAGAACTATATCCACAAGATTTTTCAGTGTACGATTGAATGGAGCTCAAAGAACAACTAAAGATGTGGATTTATGAAATGAGACGAAATGCAACACTTTCTAAATTAGAAAATGTTAGAGAACTTGCGACTAATATGGTGAAAGTGGGATTTCACACGACTTTTCACTTGGTGTATCTTCTTATCAAGTTGGCTTTAGTTTTGTCTGTTGCAACTGCTAGTGTAGAACGAACCTTCTCTGCAATGAATATTGTCAAGACAGATTTGCGCAACAAGATGGGAGATGAATTTTTGACCGACTGTATGGTGTGTTATGTCGAGAAAGATATTTTTTTGGGTATTGACAATGAAGCGATTATTCAACATTTCCAAGCCATGGGATCTCGCATACTGGACTTACCGCCTTTACCGCATGTTTGAGGGGTGACTCGACTGTTAGCGGTGCAGTTATTGAATATTAATTGTATTTGGTGTTATTATTTTAAATTTGAACTTAATGTTTCTTAAAATTTTAAATATATTTAGAAATATATAGTAGAGAGTCTAAATCCCCCATATATTTTCTCTGCCTCCGCCACTAGAAGTAATAACCCCCCTGCTCTATTGAGCTTTCAGGTTCCTACCACCACACTCTTAGCAGGGCCTGCCCTGAGGGTAGGCCATGAGTGTGCCGGCCCAGAGCCCAACCCAAAAAGAGACCCAAAAATTTTATTTTTTACCACCCTACTCAATACATGGCCCAAAAATGAGAAAAAAAAAAAAAAACATACCTGTCCATTAAGATTAACGTGTCTGCATATGAAAAACAACATTGAAATTGGGCGAGATTGTTTCCACTTTCCAATTTTGTAATTTCAAGATTAAATTTGGGCAAGATTGTTTCCACTTTCCAACTGGGCAGCATCTCCAAATTAATTTTGTTACTCTCTTCTCTTTCCAGCAATTCCATTTAATTAGTTATATAATATGCAAGTTTAGTAGTTTACATAACCTTAAATTGTGCATTTGGTTGTGCTTATTCCTCTCATGCCTTTATTTTGAAAGAAAGGGAAAAGATGGATTAAGAGAAAATGGGAAATTAGGAATTAGGGACGTTTTAATGCTGGGGAATTAGGAATATGTGGTTTTATTTCTAATTCTATGCTAATAGTAGGAAAAATTATTTATTGGTTGGTTGTTGTCTTGTCTTGTTCTCATGCTGGGAATCTGTCATTTTGTTTCTATGATTCCACTTGGTTTGGTTTTATCATCAAGTGTTTGTACTCTTCGTTATTTCTTGCAATGAATTAAGATGTAGTACTATTTCCTTGATGGTGTTTTCCTTTAGGAGGATTTTACACCACAAAATTTTAATAAGACTCATTCAACATTACTCCGTTTTGTTTTAAAAATTAATTTGGACGTATATTAAATTAATAAAAAAGCTTATTTATCAGACTTCGCCTAGGGCCAACGAAATGTCAGGACCGGCATGAGGCCCCTGACTCTTAGAGCAGGTATTGGAATCATGCCTTGAAGTGAACTAATCCACAGGACCAAGGAGAACTAGCAAAACACCCCACATTAGATACCACCTTAATATCTCCTGACAATATAAACATTGGCACCCATTTTCTGAGGAACATAGGTTTCCCATAGATTAAGGCCCTTTCATGAAAACTTTGTCCCTGTCAGTACCAGTTTTGAATCGCAGTAGAAAATATCCAGTCATTGTAATAGGTCTCAGGCATAGCCACTGAGCTCCACACTCGCTCAATAAACAACTTCATTGCATTCATTGTTAAATCATCATTCGATACATACATGATTAAGGCACCCAAAATTCCAATTTTGTAACCACATCAAATTCTCCAATGTCAATTTCCACCTCCCCATCCACAACCGTTGGTGCAAAATATGTTAGGGTATTAGGGTTTATGATGGAGATCCGGATTCCCAATGGATCATGTAATCATTTTCCAAAGATATTTCTACCCTATGTCCGGGTTACAAGAAATTCAGCCTAGGATAATCCAAAGAGACACTTACGAATCTAGGCACAGAAATGTAAGCCAAATTGCTAGAGAATTCTGAGTTCGTCAGAAAAAGAGAGAGCTTCGAAAAGGGTGTCTTTAGACTCAAAGAGAAGAGCCTATTTATACATGTCGAATTAGGATTGCATTAAGGCGGATTAGGGTTGCATGAGGCGACGCCGTCATTAGGTTTTAAGTAGTGATCCGAAATTTAGGGTTTGACGGATGATTTTCCAAAATTCACGAAATTAGTCAATTTTACCATATTCTCTCTCTAAAATTCGGAATTTTCACTAACTTACCCATCCAAATTTCCGAATACCTGACCACCGCTGGGGGGCTCTGCCCCCGGACCCCGACATTATCGTACCGGCTCATAATTCGATCTTATACATGTGTGTACTCCGCACATACCCAAACATATATTAGAATACAAATTATAAAACCCCTTAGTTCACATATTAGTTTCAATTACACAAAATACATATGATACTAAAATCACAACAAAATATTCAACCGGAACACCATGAGTTGGAAGTCGATTACCTGTTATGGCATCGTTCCATGGTTTGTCTTTAGAGGTATCAATTTCATTTACAGTCATCTCTGCCCCCCTCACTCAATATTTGGTCTCGGATCGGATCGGCAACCATATCGTCCGGCGTAGGTGATCGACTATGGGGCGAGCTTTCCCCCCTCAGATGCGTCTGTCTCAATCACATCTTTTGTCCGAATTGCGGTTTGTTTCTGTGTATGAGAGCTTCGCGTTGCAATTGTCTTTGACACAGTCTCCGTCTTTGTGGCCTCCTTTTTCGTCGGCCGGCCCACGCGCCGATTTACCATGTTTTCGTTGATTCACACCGTGAGTATGTGGGAATCGCCCACAGGAGGCAGCTCTCCGTACAGATGATATATTTTTATTCAATTGAATGTTCGATAAACATGTTCAAATTGAATATCGGTCCCCAACTCTTTATAACATTTTCAAATTTTCTTTCGATAAATGAATAATTTCGCTAAATAAATATTTTTCTCCGATCCCGATCATATTCATTTATCGGGATTTTACCATAAATTATTTTATTATTTTTTATAAATAAGTGCATTTAAGTTCATATCAATTTAACCTTGTTCGGGTGAATCAAACACATTAGCCTAGGTAATAAACCATGGCATCCATTAGCAATACATCGTGCAACTTAAAGGTTATGAATTTAAATTCAATCCAATTGAATTTATTGAGTCCGATTTGAACTTAATTTATTTTTAATATGAAAAACAATTAGATAAATTTTGAATTAAGACGAACTAAAATAAATTGAATTGAACTGAAAATGTTAATTTTTTAAATGAAAAGAAAGATCTTACATAGATGCATGACAATTTGGCCCGACTCGGATCCGTATGGATTTGAGTCCATGAAATATTCATTTTATTATTTACCGGTTGGGATTGGATCCACGTCCAATCTGAAAAAAGAAATGGAAAATACTAAATAGTTTTGGATTCCAAATCTGCTCGGAAGCCTCGAATACTGCCCGGTCCGATCTAGGCTCGAGTATGACCCAATGGGTTTTAAAATTTTAGACCGGAGTCCGGATCGGATCCAGATTAAATTTATGGATTCAGTTTCTACTCGCATCTAAATTTCCCAGCAACACTATGTGAATATGGATATATCAAACCAAAGCCAAGCAAATCTTATCTTATCTTATGGTAGTGCTAATTGTACCTTTCAGAGTATCCAATGATACTGAACAACTGCACGCCTACCTTTCAGAGTATCCAATGATACTGAACAGCAGCACGCCTAGGCCTGTCGAACGGTTCCGGTTAACCGGATCGAAAAAATCGGTTAACTGGAACCATTTTAGCCAAAAAAGTGGAACCGTAAACCGGACCGTTTTACACTTTCGGTTAACCGAAACCGCACCGAATTAATTCGGTTCCGGTTCGGGTAACCCGTAAAAACCGTTTCTTTTTTCTTAATTTTATGTTGCCTGCAGCAACACCCACAGCACAGCATACGGCGTGGATATAGCAAGCAATAAAAACTCCTGGGCTGCGGACGGAGCTGACGGGAGGAAGGGACGGTGCTGCGGAGTGCGGACGACTGACGTGGTGGAGCGGACGCCGAAGACGACCACGGGAAACTGAACCGAGAGGGATTGGGAGCCGCGGCGACGGCGTGGAGCGGTGGAGCGGGCACGGGCACGGCGGCGCGGGCGGGAGACTGAGAGAGAGGAGGAGGGTTACGGGGAGACGGGAGACAGGGAGAGAGAGTCTGGGCTGGGCTGTGGCAGACGATTAGGGTAGTAAAAAAAATTAGCAAAATTGTATACTACAAGGGACTGGGCTTTTGTTCAAAAAAAGGGACTGGGCTGGGCCGTAAAAAAAATAGTAAAATTATTATTTAATAAATAATAATTAATAAATAATAGTTATTAATTTTGTACGGTTCTCAGTTCCGAACCGATCGGTTCTCGGTTAAATCGAAACCATTTAATCCACGAAATCCCTAACCGAAAATCGAACCGAGAACCGTACTAACGGTTCACGGTTAACCGGAACCGTTCGGTTCCGGTTTGATTCCGGTTCTAACCGAGAACCGAGAACCATTTAGACAGCCCTATGCACGCCTACTACCTAACTCCTACCCCTCAACTAGCAAAAGTACGGCTTGAACTGATTCCATGTTTTCACTACCAGTTACTAGGGATGGCAGTCGGGTACGGCGGGCGCGGATAGTGCCTATCCACATCCGTACCCGCGAGGTAAACATGTACCCGCGACCCGACCCGTGACCCACGGGTATCCGCCACCCGTTGGATATCCGCAACCCGCCACTCGTCGGGTATCCGCGATGCAAATAAATGAATTCAATATAAATAAAAATTTCACACAAATTAATATCCATAAATCAAACTCAGAAATTCATATATAGTATATACAAAAAGATTAAAATACTTGTACATCATACCGAATTCAAAATCTGTTCGAATATTTTATGGGTATTTCGCGGGTATTTTTGTGTGTATTTCGCGGGTATCTTCGCGAGTGTTTTTCGCGGGTAAATGGGTTTTGCGGGTACGGATAGTAGCTATCCATATCCATACCCGCGAACTTAATGAATAGTAATTTCATACCACGAAGCTATCCGTGAATACCAAATGCCCACCAAACTTGTAATTATTAGAGTCGGGTGCCCGCGGTTATCCGTTACCCGTGAGTAAATGGCCATCTCTAGTGCTGTATTTTTACTTTCATCAAGTAAAGATACCAAACTGTGCACGTGTTTACCCCAGTGACTGGGCCTAGTCCCCTTGGGCCGTGACTAATTGTCGAGTAATGTTCTTCCAAAAAATACGCATTTCTTTTTTTTTTTTCGTTGATACCGAGGTTCCAAGCTTACACCTGATTAGTTCTTGGGATAATGATCTGTCTCTGATCGCTTCTGAGTTAAATCGCGAGATGTATCCCTCCCGGGTTCTTAAATATCCTCAACTACCGTGCACGAGCGAGTCGTCACAGTGATTCTTCCATGCTGGACCCCCAAATCCAAACGCAGTTCACCGAGATCGGCCTCCCACACCGCTGCAGCCTTCAATATTTAATTGTTCCACCAACGTATCCAGGAAGGCTAGGCTTCTAACCCTCTTTGGTAAGGATCATGGCGCAGAATTGAGAAATTCAAAGTGTTGCTAGGAATTGACCGAACCCCCTTCAATTCCAAGGCAGTTGGTTAAAAAAAAGATGAAATTTATATAAATCCATATATAAAAAAAATACGCATTTCTGTATATTATTGATAATTTATATTCTAACTGAAATAAATTTATATAAATCCATATAGTTTTTCATTTTAATGGTTCCTTTAATAGTTTTTCATTTCAAAAATGAAAATATTTATTACAATTTTCACCTCTATCATACTACTATATTTTACAATTTCGCTATCATCACTATGATTTAATCATTATTTATTCCAATAATAACCTATTCACCATATTTTTTGCGAATCCGATTTTGTTCACCTGGTGGTAACACCAGTCCAGGGACTGGGCCAGCTGATACGCGTAAACTAGGAGAAAAAGAGGCTAGAAAATAATTAAAAAACATATTGAGAAAATCAACCACAAAATAGAAGGAAAAAAAAACTGTCAACCATAAATACATAGCAGGGAAATTAACATTAGGCTTGGATTTATATCTAAATAATCGATAAAATTAGCAGAATCGAACTAGAAAAAAGGATTAAAATAGTTCAGTTCCGATCTTTATATAAAAATATATTATTTTTAAACTTCATATTTATTTTTTATTTTCACTTCTGATTAAATCTCCTTTTTGTAATGGAAAAAATGCACAGAAATACATGAACTTAAAAAGTCGTGTGCAAAATGAACTATTTTAACTAAATAAAATTGAAATGAATGATGTGTTTTTCGGTCGAGTAAAATGGCTGAGATCTCGTTAACGGATTCACGTAAAGCAACGAATTAAGTAAATCATAACTTGTGAACGAAGTAACTTGCAGATCACAACAAATAGGTCGACACTCGACACAACGAAGAAATAGACTTGATCACTACGCCATATATGGGCTTTAACAACGCTTTTTTAAATGTTACAAGCAAAAGTGTAACCATATATGCCTTGAAAGTGATCTAAGCCTACACTTTTTTTCGGTGTTAGCATTGCTATAAATCACTGTTACGGTAGACGTTATTCAGTATCTACGGTAACGTTGAAGTCGGTGTAGCCGTTGGTCTTTAAAATATGTGTAGCCGTTGATCTTTAAAAATCAATAAAAAATAGGCGAGCTCAATGATTGTCGGAATATTAGTCAATTAAATAGGCGGACTCAATCTTTGTCCAAATATTTTAATTAAGCGGGTCAAATTTCAATTATTCACTCCCAACTCTTTCTCTCAACTCTCTCACAGCTCAACTATTGACCAGCCAACCGGCAAATATATTTCGTATCGTATATCTTATATATATATATATATATAGGAAAAATAAATATAAGTAAAATAAATATCTTATATATATAGGAAAAATAAATATAGGAAAAATAAATATAAGTAAAAATAATTAAGCGGGGCTTTCTTCTTTGTTCTCAGAGAGGTCTTTTTAGAGGTTAGTGTTTTCCTCCTCCCTTCCTTACGCTAATGTTGACGCTGTCTCCCAAAAGGTCTTTCTCCAGTTCTCCCCCCAACCGATTCTTCTTTCTCTCTGCCTCAGTTCAAATCAATCGATTTTACGGGTTTCGATTTTCTGTTATTAGCCGCTTTTTGTGTTCGATCGATTTAGGGTTTCTCTGATATTGGTCTCTTTTTGTATTGTCTTGTTCGATTTAGGTTTTCGATTGCCATTTGCCTCTTCTCCTGCTAGGAAACATGCCCTACTACCTCCGTCTCCTTTCTTATTTTCAATTCCACGAAAGTTTTGCCCTCTTTTTGCTTTGATATGCAAATTGTGAAACTTGCAGGTTCTTTAGCAGAAAGTTCCTCAAATCGTAGTCATTTTCGCATGCTGGTGAGGCGATTCATAAACTTACACGCAATGTATGCAACCGGTATGCTTTTGAGAAATCCCACGTATAAACAAATTATTTGCTCTTGAAAATTGAAGGTTTGATTATGTTTTTAGGTTTATTTCATCATTAATTGATTATTATATTTTCTTTATTATACGAAAAGTTAGGCGAATGTTATTTTGAGTTCCTCCAAATCATCGAGTTATCGCCTAATTGTGAAATTTATCCTTCCCCAGTTTTTAAACCCTCTGTTCTGTTCTTTTTTTCAGAGCCTTTTATTTTGATTGTTGTGTGTGTAGTGTGGGAGTGTGTGTGTGTGTGTGTGTGTGTATTTTATGTGTGTGTGTAGTGCTGGGACTGTGTGTGTATGTGGCGTATGTGTGTGTTTAAGTGTTCGATTGTGTTTATGTTTAGGTATGTGTGTGTGTGTGTATATATATATATATATTATATATGTGTGTGCGCTTGTGTATGTGTTGTGCGTATTTACTGCTAGGAGTGTGTGTATTTGTGGTATATGTGTGTGTTTAAGTGTTTGTAATAGTTGTGATGTTATTCGTTTTAGGTGACTTTTAGGTGTTTTATAAGCCTTGTGATGTCTTGAATTTTTTTGGTTTCTGAGTGCACAATCGTGTCTACTATGTGCTTGTCTAAATCTTGCTAAATTCGAGCAATGACCGATTGAATATTCACTTTATTTATTTTTCTACTTTCAAAGTGTGAAGGGGGTTTTGGTGAAAACATTTCGCTCGGTTGCTTTTCTCATGAAAACGTCTTTTTACTTTGACTTCTCTCTTCACTTTATTTTCCCTCGAAAACGTAATTCTCTTCTTTTGTCTTCTCACCGCTTTGCCTCATTTTTGTCATCGGCGTGTTGACTATAAAGAATGTTTATATACCACTATGTGTGGAAGGGTATAAGCTGTTCGGTATATTCTTAGAAACGGAATTGTTGTATATTTACCTATTTTCTCAATAGTATCTTCTTTGTGGAGCATCTTGGATACTGAAGAAGTTATCTTCATCTTTTACAAATATTGTATTGTTATCGATTACAATTTTTATAATTCACTGCTTCATCCGCATACACAGCACTGCATATTTTATAGAACCTTAGCAGTCTTATATACATACTAACTATGTAGCATATTGTAGGTAGGTCATATATAAGATCTTTTTCGATGTAAGTATCTTAACTACAGAACCACATTACTTGTTGTATTTTATAACTTCGACTCCCTACAACAAATTACTTAAGTCTTCTGCAAAATAGTTTTAAAAGAAAATCTATAGAGTTTATTCACCCATATAAACTATTACCTTAAAGTATATAGTAACCAACATTGTTAATCGTAATAAAGGTTTAATGAGAAAATGAATTTGGTCGAGGCCCTTAATGTTTAAAATAGCCTTGGCGAATTTTAGCTCGGAAGTTTAAGGGTATTGATTTGTAACACTACCTGAGATACTTCAAAATGTTCTTCCAAACTCATTTTTTGGTATTTCATTTTGTTAAAGGATTTGAGTAGTTTTCATAAATTCAACTATGTCTATGAGTTCTTTCAAAGCGCTTTGTGGATGCTTGGTTTGCGTGGTATCTTACGATATATATCGCTTATGCTTGTACTTGAACTAGTTACTCAGGTGCTAACCTCTTGGGGTTGGAACATTTTATGTATTTAGGTTTAGGTGGTTAAGGGACCACTCATAGATCAGTATAAAGATGACGAGCTGTAATGATGTATTTTTATTCAGTTGTCATGTTTTGAATCCTTGAATGAGTACAATGAGTACAATTTTTGAATCATGTTTCAGTTGTCATGTTTTATTCAGCTGATCTTATTGCCAGCATCAAAATCTCAAAAGTTCCTATAATATGCATTTGTAATGATCACTATGGTTCTTTTATGAGTTCTTTGGCTTCTGGTACTTTAAAAAGTTCCTTAGTTGTTTGGCAGAGACGATATGAGTAGAACGGTTGTTTCGCCACACCTGAATATCGATCTTTCTGAATGAGCTGCAACAGTTATACATGGAAAAAAACATATGTGTATTCTGTCTTCTTGGTAAGGGCTATTAAAATTACTCGCTTTCATCAAACTATTTCTGTCTTCTTGGTAAATTTTATTGATATTGTATACTTCAGTTCAAAAAGGTATCCTTTCTATATGATGCGCAGCATGAATTTCCACTTGCATATACCATATTTCATAACGTATATGTCTCCCAATACTAACTTTTATATCCTGTCTTACAAGTTTAGATATGTTTTTTATATTCATGTCAATCTATGCAGGATTACTCAGTTGAACAAACCCCGCAATTGTTCGGACATCAAATTTTTGTTCGGTTGCCCGAAGCCTACAATTGTTGTGTAGTTAGGTAAAACCTCAGGGTTACTTTTATAATTAGTCCATAAGCTTATAAACTAATTTTACTCATGCTAAAAATATATGTATTTATCATTTTAGTTTTCAAAATTCAAGATTTCGGAATTGGAATTCAGATTCCGTTTGATAAACAGTCCCTAAGCGGCAATTTTTTTCTACTGCAGGTTTTGAATGTGTTGTTGAGATTAGCATGGATGCAAACTGTGATGAGTATCACCATTTTTTGTAACGAGTGGATATACTCGGCCTTTTGGTGACTCGAATCATTGCGATAGGATCATTAACATCCTTATATTCATTTTGGATTATGTAGTTATTTTGGATGGTTTATGTATTTGGATGGTTGTTTGATAACCTTTTATGTATTGGGATCTTTGAATTTATTTTTAATGGGTAACTCTATTTTTAAATATTTAGAGTGTTGGTAAAAAAAACCTCTGAAAATGTAGCCATTGATTCAAAAAATATACTCTTTACGTGTTGGTAAAAGAATAACATAATGTAGCCAAAGATATTAAATTGATTAAGAAACAAGTGTAGCCATAATGATAAAGGGTGTTGCCAACAATATCGAAGTGTTTCACAATTTTATGTTACAGTAGTACTAAACAGGTGTAGCCATAGGTCTACAGCTATACTTTTAATGGTGTCACCACATAGATAACGGTGTTGGCATAGGTCTACAACAACACCTCTTAAGGTGTAGGAACAGAACCAAAAAGTGTTGGCATAGGGGTCTACAGCTACACCTTTCCGCAGTGTTACGAGAAACTATAAAAGTGTTAGCGTAGACCCCTATGGTAGCGGCCATTTTTGTAACACCCTCAAATTTGGTCAAAGTGTAGCGGTAGCCTGTTTTTTTTCTTTTACCAACACTTTTTGGGCTGTGAACACACTTTTTTAGGTGTGACTGAAGCCCATATATGGCGTAGTGGATTGTGAAAAAGAAAGAGGCATGGTGGGTTCATAACTTTTGGCACTTGTTCGAATTTTTTATAATTTTGATTTAGCCCAAATTCGATCCTAAATGGATCCTACGTGGACACCATGAGTGTGTCGCCGCCGAAAATTCATTCAAACTGCGTCATTTTAAGCTTAGGGTTAATGACACCAAAATACACAATCTTTGATGCCCCTTTCATTTTTTTCACAACCTTTGGCAATTGTTCGATTTTTCCATTAGCAGTATCTAAAAAGTTGAACCATATTTTCATTTTTTAGTTTTTTTTTGCACAATTTTAAGGACGTCTTTATAATGTAGTTCTAATTTTTTTTTGTTTTTCCAAAAAAAAAAAAATCAGTTTGTAGAGTTCCTATTTTTAGATTTTTAACTAGTTAGTTTTCCAATTAGACCCTGTTCTTTTGGACTTATTTTTTAGTTTTGATTCGATTCGATTCGATTCGATTCGAGTCCATTCGATTGATTCGATTCGAGTCCATTGATTGATTCGATTCGGCTCAGTTCTTCTTCTTCTTATTATTATTATTAATCTTAATTATTATTGTTATTATTACTAATAATATTACTATTATGGTTGTTGTTGTTGTTAATTACTATTATTACGAGACATTATCCAACCCGTGCGATGCACGGTCTTTGGTTGAATATCTACGTATTTTGTACGTAATGTTGGGGCAAACGGTTGAATGAGCAGATGACAGAATTTAAATGCCTTTTAGAGAAGTTTATATGTTTTTTTATTGTTATTGTCCTTTTATTTTAGTCTATGTAATTAGTTATATAAAATGAGGCTTTACTAACCCGTATGTTGCTCCGGGGTTGTTTTTGGTTTATTCAACACGTGCGATGCACCGATTGTATGTAATTTATACTATCATTTAAAAGTTTATTTTAATCACCTTGTGTATTAGAAGGTGCACGTGTTTTGTACGTAATGTTGGGGCAGACGGTTGAATGAGCAGATGGCAGAATTTAAGTGCCTTTTAGAGAAGTTTATATGTTTTTTTTATTGTTATTGTCCTTTTATTTTAGTCTATGTAATTAATTATATGAAATGAGGCTTTACTAACTCGTATGTTGCTCCGGGGTTGTTTTTGGTTTATTCAATCCGTGCGATGTACCGATTGTATCTAAGATTTCATAGCTAAAATTTAACCATCTTGTAATTTATACTATCATTTAAAAGTTCATTTTAATCACCTTGTGTATTAGAAGGTGCCCTTGCATTGTGATGTTTACCATAACTTTTGTATTTAAATTAGTTTATTTACATTAAAAGTTACAATTAAAATAGTCTCTTCATATATTTACAAATAAAAGTTATAATTAAATCTAAAGTTACAATTAAAACAGTCTCTTCATATATTTACAATTAAAAGTTACAATTAAATCCCCCTTCCACATTAAATTAAGGGGGATAAGTATTATATAGTATAGATTATTTACCATTATTATTATTATTATTATTTACCCTTAATATATATTTGATTCGATTGATTCGATTCGATTGATTCGATTCCATTCGATTCGATTGATTGATTCGATTCATTCATTCAGTCCAAAAGAACAGGGCCTTAGTATATCATGATCTTAAAACAATATATTTCCTAAAAACTGAAAGCTAAGAAAACCCCCCAAAAAAACAGTTGAAATATGGGGAAAGAAACAGATTATATTACATAAGTGCAAATAACTAAGGCAAACATTCTTGCCTATTTATTGCCATGAGAAAAAACTCATTAAAGAAGTCATAAGTGATTAATCATCAACCAACAAACAA
Organism: Orobanche coerulescens; assembly: GCA_033398695.1. Taxonomy (NCBI): domain Eukaryota; kingdom Viridiplantae; phylum Streptophyta; class Magnoliopsida; order Lamiales; family Orobanchaceae; genus Orobanche; species Orobanche coerulescens. The sequence continues at coordinate 3,173,592 of CM065815.1, read as the reverse complement.
ATGACGCCAAAAAGAAATTATCAAACTGGAAAAAATTGAAAAAATTGAAAGTATTATTATCGAAAAAATTGAAAGTATTATTATCGAAAAAATTGAAAGTATTATTAACAAAAAAAATTATCGAAAAAATATCAGTAAAAAAATTGAAAAAATTCAAAGTATTATTATTTAGGTTTAATGACCCCAAAATTCAATTTTTTTCAGTTTGATAATTTTTTTTGGCGTCAGTTGTTTGTTGGTTGATGATTAATCACTTAGGACTTCTTTAATTAGTGTTTTTTTCTTGTGCGTGTGTGTTTCAGATGTCAATTGTTTGTTTGCAAGGTGATTTGGTTTCATGGCAATAAATAGGCAAGAATGTTTACCTTAATTATTTGCACTTATGTAATATAATCTGTTTTTTTTTTCTCATATTTCAACTGTTTTTTTGGGGGGGTTTCTTAGCTTTAAGTGTTAGGAAGTCTATTGTTTTAAGATCATGAAAAACTAATTGGAAAACTAACTAGTTAAAAATCTAAAAAGATAAACTCTACAATTTTTTTTTTTGGAAAAAACAAAAAAAAATTAGAACTACATTATAAAGTCGTCCTTAAAATTGTGCAAAAAAAACTAAAAAATAAAAATATGGTTCAACTTTTTAGATACAGCTAATGGAAAAATCGAACAATTGTCAAATGTTGTGGAAAAAATGAAAGGGGCATCAAAGATTGTGTATTTTAGCGTCATTAACTCTAAGCTTAAAATGATGCAGTTTGAATTTTCGGCAGCGACACACTCCCGACGTCCACGTAGGATCCACGTAGAACCAAATTTGGGGCTAAATCAAAATTATGGAAAATTCGAACAAGTGCCAAAGGTTGTGGGTTTACATAATTTTTTAAAAGGTTGCGGAAAAAATGAAAGTCAGATGAAATGTTGTGGATTTTGGCAGTCATTAACCCTTATATTTATTACTCTCTCTGTCCCTTAATACTAGTTCTGTTTCAAAATTACACAAATACTAGTCATTCAGACCCGTGCGTTGCACACGGGCTATATCTAATTGGTCATAGTGTAATGTGTGGTATTTATTTTCGTCATTAGGTTTGTAAGTTGTGATGGTATCACAACTTTTGTAAGCATCGCATGAGTTTAAGATGAATGAGTTTAATTAGTTGTTTGGTGACTTTTATATTTAGACCGAGTCATTCAGACCCGTGCGATACACACAGGCTTAATCTAAATGTTCATAGTGTATTGTTCAACACTAATTTTCGTCATTACATGGGCTGTATATAATAAGTGTTCATAGCGTAATCTTTGGCACTTGTTTTCGTCATTATATATCTAAGTTGTGATGGTATCACACCTTTTCTAAGCATGACACACATTTAAAATAGTTTATTGACATTAAAAGAGTATATGTGAAGAGACTTTTTTCAAGATGCTACATTTAAAAGAGTCTATTCACATGTAACTTTTTAATATGTATAAGTTACATACTAAATGTCAAAGGGAGGTTAAACGCATGCGGTTCTTCAAAATAAATGTAACCCTTATATAAAATCGTAACAAAGTGGATATTCACTATATTTTGAGATCTAGCTTGTGACAATTAATTATCCTTTTGGTTTATCATATCAAATACGGTAGTTCCACATTACTACGCTTAATTAATCGAACTTTATTTTATGAACAAAAACCATTTTAAGTTTCAATATTTTTTATTGTTGTGAAAATCGGTCCAATATTGTTAGTATATTTAATTTGTACCAGGTTGCATATATAAATATATTTGAAGACATCAATCTCAACATATAATTTTTCTACTCTTAATAACTAATATAACAATTTCATTTTGCCAAATTTGTTTGTCATTCTACAAATGAAACTAAAATTATATTAAGATAATCAATTAATCTCCATAGTGATATTACTTATTGAGTAAGATTTAAATTTAATTTATAATAGATTATATAAATGGTATATCTATATTGTTTAAACTACATAAATCGTCAAAATGATATTATTTATTATGTAAGATTTAAACTACAGTAAAATTATATAAATGATAAATTTTCAAAATAACATAATCACTTAATTGCCGATACTAATTGTGGATATGATTACCCGAATCATTAATACGTATTTGTTTTATCTATAGTCTATTGCTTTGCACCATTTATGGATAAAGATGATATTTTGAAGATATTTTTATTATATACTACCATTTTCAATATGTAACATCGACATAACTTACACAATCATATCAAATATCAAAGTCACGCAATATTTCAAGACGTTTAATTAAGAAAGTGACATTAACACACCGCAAGATAAAAAACTAAATTAAGAGCAAAAATATTAAAATGCACCAACAAAGTGTAGCAATAATTATTGACTAAAAATTGAACTCGTCACATTATTTTCAATAAACTTACTTGCTAACGAATCAATAGTATTAGCCCATTTATCGGTATTACATGAAGCAAAATATTGCATGTTTAATTTGTAACATATATTAATATGAATGCTAAGTATTCATCCCACCGATGGCCATGGCGTCGTTCTTGTTTTTGTTGTTATTCTTGTTGTTGTTGTTGTCTTTGTCGTTGTTGTTCATTGGCCTTTTTCATGTTTTGTTCTTGATACAATTTTTGTGACTTCTCGATATCTTTCTTTAATGCTTCTTGACGCGCTACAAAAAAACAATTAGATATAGTTGATCATTAGTAACTTAAATACAGTTAATTAATATATTGCATTTTCGATCAAAGTAAAAATATTCGTGCATGTACCACATAATTGATAAGACAACGATGTGTAGGATCTCTTAAACCATTAGAGAAGATGACGTTACTACCAAACCTCCTAAGCACCATCTTTATGTCCTACATTGTTACACACACAAAACACACGTGAAATTTACATAAAACAATATAAATCAATATGCTAATTAAGCTAGACGATATGATGCTTACTTTACCACCATAATAAGTTGTATCCCAATGTGCACGCTGTGTGGAGGAAGTTGTGTTTTGTTGTGTGTGATTTTTGACACATTATATAGTTGATAAAATATTTGTAACTCATGGACGGGAAGGTAAAAAGACTAACACTAATTGGTGTGTTTAATTTATGCATTCATGGCACCAAACACTTCATCTCCACATTTTACTTTCAATTCGTGAGCCATTTATTATAACCACTTTACATTTATAACTGACAAATGCTTCATATACTTAACATATAAATGGCCATTATGTGAATATTCATTGTACACTTAACGAAAGTTGCTTGACATGCCTGGAAATCAATGTGGAATAACAAATATGATACAATCAATTCATCAAGCATTAATCATGACCACTTACATTTATAAGCCTTCTTAAGCTTTATATATATAAGATTAAGCAAACTTAATAATGATTAGCTAATACCATATTTACCCTTATTAATTGCTCCACCTACATTAATTACTCTGTTTATATATATATATTCAAGAGCCCAAATTAGAACTAATAAATTAAGGGTATGATTGAAAAAACTTTACAAATTTACATTCAAAATAGAAAATGATATTTATTTTGAGATAATTTTTTTACAAACAGGACTACTATTAAGGGATGGAGTGAGTATTATTTTTGTTTTCTAAATATATAAATAAAAAGTAAACATATATACAAATAAAATGTAAACAAATAATATATTTTTCATTAATATTTTTATCCTTTTTTTCATTTTTAAATTTTTTCTTGTGAAGTAATACAAATAGATTATTTTAATTTTTTTCAACTTAATACAAATAATTTTTTTCTTTTATTGTAATCTTAATTTAATATATTTATATTTTATATAATTATTTTAAATATAATTTAACTCGCGTACGTATTTTTTATATATTTTCATGATCTTTTTTTCAAACTGAATTGTCAATTTAATTTTTTATATTAACAAAATAGTTGTACTTGTTCTAATATTTTATTCCAAATATTCATTATCAAGTTTTGATGATTAGTTGTTAAACAAAGAAAAACAACAAGGAAGCAAAATAAAACAACGAAGAAGTAGAAGACGCAACACCTCTAATGTACATAATGGAAGGCTATTAATGTACGTTATGAAGTCATAAAGAGATAACGGCTAGTTGAGGCTTTGGAGCCTATAAATACCACTTATTATGGTATTGGACCAACTATAACTCAAAGCAATTGATTCATTGATCAGATATTGATATTGTAACATCCCCAAACCGATTGAGAATATTACAGCGCCGCAGACCCTCTCGGTGAGGATCTACCAGGCTAAATACAGAAAAACACGATAAACCATATATGCCAACACGACTAAAGTCTAACCACTAGACCGATTTGGTCTTGTGCCACACCACAACATATCAAACATACATAACTGATTCTCATAACTCGTACCCACGCAGGGGTTAGAACACATCAACATCTCCATAAAACGGAAGAACAATACAACGGAGAGACAAACAACAAGACTCTACCAAAATACTCAATGACTGGTCTTCATGTGATTAGTATCGTCGTCTTCCATCATCCTTTGTACCGATCCTGTGATTCGCTCCCCAGCAACCTACAAATACCTGGACGCAATACAGACATCCACCCTCCGAATACTCGGGGGTTAGCAAAACTCCACTGTTTTGCTAGTGCAAGTATAAAATATAAATACAAGACATACATAGCGTATTCTGGGAATACAATAACTTGATTAATTTAGAAAGACTTCCCGAGATGTTTCATTTAGTTAAAATAGTTCAAGTCTTGAAAGTATAATTGAATAAGTAAGCACTTTGAAAACAACCCTGAATCCCGGGAGTTTTTAATTGGAAAACAATCACGAAACTATAGGCAGACATCAATTCACAACTGAGGACCAATTACACACAACACATCATACATAAACCATTTTAGTCCAAGCACCTCTGATAAATATGTATTACATCCCCAAACATTATGGAAAGCCAAAACGTTGTGATACTCCGGACATATCACAAAAATGCACTAAGCCATAAGGCTAAAAATACTCCTGGATTAACCGTGGACCCGACAATGCGCGAATCCCTCCTCGACCCCATCAGGCCCTCTCGGAGTGACTAATCCGAATGTTCGCGGACCCGACAATGCGCTAACGAGTCACGGATCCAGTCCAGTGTCTCCTGGACTGGTCTGCACCTACCAGGTAGCGTGCGCTAGTAAGAACAATTAGCGTGCGCTAGGCAAAATGATAACGTGCGCTATCTACCAACCATAGCGTGCGCTAACGAGATTCCAGTCCTGTAACACCCCAAACTAGGCGGATATTACAGCGCCGTGAATCCCCGACTGGGACCCACCAGGCAAATGAAAATGATGAATTAAATAATATAATTGTAGTACCGAACCACATTATATTACCAAGTGTAACACCCCCAGGATATCCGAGGTATATTACAGCGCCGTGAATCCCTATATGGGACCCACCAGGCTGAACAGCATCATACACAACGACTCACAGAAACGATAAAATAACACCACGTCATAAAGACGCAAAACAGAACAATCCACCCGGTTCAACCGGTCAATAGAACATCATCATCCAACACAACATAAACACAACAATACAATCTGGACGAACAAGAACTCTTAAGTACTCGAGTACAGCTATTAGTTCAAAAGCCATAAAAGATGAAAAGACAAAAAGACATCTCTTATGCACAATCATCACGCATGGCCATCATCCGTGTACTGGTCCAGCGCCCGCTCGTCTCGATGAACCTGACCTGAAATTCATAAAACGAATTTCCCCGAAACGGGTCCCAGAGGGTTAGCAATTACGCTAGTACAAGTAACCAAATGAACATTTTACATCTTACACATATAGTAATGCATGCCATCAAGAAAATCATAATTTCCAAAACGCTCATTTAAAATGCCAATATCAAACCACATTTGTAAAAATGCACCACAATTAACCGCGGACCCACGCCTTCGTGGATCCTCGCCGAGACCCCGTCGGATCTAACCCACGGTGGTTAAAAGCAAGCTCGCGGTCCACGGCTTCGTGGAACCCTACCGAGACCCCGTCGAGTCTAACCGTAGTGAGCATACACACACACACAATTTCTCATACAAAACTACTACGTCAAGATTGTAAGTTCATAAGGATACTTGCCTCGATTAATTAGACGATGACACGAACGGAGCGGAAGAGTTGAACACGACCGCAAGGAACCGTGGAAATGAACCTAACGATTCGAATAGCACAATCACAACCATTTCTAAACGAGTACGGAAATGGAATACACCCGGAAACCCGCCTACGATTCATGTATATTCGTATACAAACAACAACGAGGGCGGACCACAACCGAACCCTCTCGATTCCAAAAAAATCACGAAATATACCATGAATCCGTAGGGAAACTAAGAATACCAACAAGAATGATCATATTCATCATGAATCCATCAACGAAACGGAAAGAATCGGACAAAACCCCAAAATCCCCAATTATCCAAAAAGGTAGGGTTTCAAGAGACATTACCTTGAGTGATTCAAGTATTAAGATCCGTAGAACACGCGTTAGATTGATTATCCGAGCCTCAAAACCGAAAAGAAATGATGAAAATCGACCCCCGGATGAAGAACTCTCTCCCTCTCTATCTCTCTCTCTCGCGACTCGGTGGAAAAAATGGGAAAGAATGAGCTGTTCACGCTCAAAACCACATTTATAGTGCAACACAGCAGAACCTATCGGCCGGCCTATCGGCCGATAGGCCCAACCGATAGTCATACGGAATGCCGTGAGGGTCTATCGACCCCTTATCGGCCGAAAGGCTACTGGAAGTTCGAAGGTGAAGAAATATACATATCGGCCGGCCTATCGGCCGATAGGCCCAACCGATACCCATACGGGATGCCGGCAGTAGAGTCTATCGGCCCCCCCTATCGGCCGAAAGGCTCCTGGGAGTGCTCGGCCAAAATCGAAACGACCATAACTCTCTCGTCGGGACTCCGATTGACTCACCGTTTGAACCATTGGAAAGCTAATTCGATGTTCTATAATATTGCAAAGATTTATAATTTTTGGAGTCACCAAAAATTAATGATGATCTAACAAAGTCGAACTCATGCGAGGAAAGTTGAAACAACGAACAATAACGAGAGTACAATTCAACAATTGACAGGAAGGACATACTGAAAGATACATGTGGGTCACTATGACCGAGAAATATACCCAAAAATGAAAATACAAGGGAAAGAAAATACCGGATATTACATTCTACCCCTCTAAAAATAAGTTTCGTCCCGAAACTTAAGAAACAAACAACTCGGGGTACCTAGCACGCATGCTATCCTCGGTTTCCCAAGTTGCCTCCTCGACACCGTGTCTCGACCAATGCACCTTGACCAAAGGTATGGTCTTATGCCTCAATTGTTTCTCACGATGTTCCAAAATCTTCAAAGGGCGCTCTTCGAAAGTAACATCTTCAGCAATATCAATGTCGCCATAATCGATGACGTGACTAGGATCCGGAACATATTTCCTCAACTGGGAAACATGAAAAATGCTATGAACATGACTCAAGGCTGGAGGTAACGCCAAACGGTACGCTAATTCACCGACTCGCTCGAGAATCTCAAAGGGTCCAATAAATCTCGGGCTCAGCTTTCCTTTCTTCCCAAAACGAAAAACTCCCTTCGTCGGCGACACCTTTAGCAAAACGTGGTCTCCCACCTCGAATTCCAAAGGTCGACGACGGACGTCGGCATATGATTTCTGTCGACTCGGGCGATCAACATCCGTTCTCGAATTAACTCTATCTTCCGCCTCGTCTCTAAAACGACATCCGGCTCGGTCCCGACTAAGTCGGACGCCTCATTCCAACAAATCGGCGATCGACATCGTCGCCCATAAAGTGCCTCATACGGTGCCATCTGAATCGACGCGTGCCAACTATTGTTGTACGTGAATTCGATCAATGGCAAATGCTCCTCCCAGTCACTACTCCAATCGAGGGCACAAGCACGCAACATGTCCTCGAATGTCTGGATAGTGCGTTCCGACTGTCCATCTGACTGGGGATGAAAAGAGGTACTCAAACGCAACCGGGTACCTAACGCCTTATGCACCGCCCGGAAGTGCGATACAAAAGCGTCACGATCCAAACAATAGACTTGAGTACCGTGAAGTCTCACGATCTGCGCAATAAACACACGAGCTAACTTCTCCGGGCCCCAAGTGTCCTTGATGCCCGTAAAATGTGCCGACTTGGTGGGCGATCAACAATCACCCATACCATATTCATGCCCGACCTCGATCTCGGCAAACTCGTAACGAAATCCATCGATATATCTTCCCATTTCCATTAGGAATGGGAAGTGACTAATAACCCAAAGAAGTCGCCGATGCTCGATTTTGACTGTGGCAAGTCAAACATCTCGCCACAAACCGTGCGACTTCCTCCTTCATATCATTCCACGAGAAGTTCCTCCTCGTGTCCTTGTACATCTTACTCGTACGGGATGAACGGAATAAGGTGTAGCATGGGCCTCAGTAAAATACTCGCCTCAACTCGAGTCGTTCGGCACACAAAGCCGACTCTGGAATCTCAAAACGCCATCCTCGTGAATCACAAACCCGGAGACTTTCCTTTAGAAACGTTCTCTCGGATTTGAGTAATCATCGGATCCTCTAATTGCTTGATTTAATTTCATCGATCAAAGGCAGCGAAATTTCTAAGGCACAAAGTTGCCCAACAGATCCAGCGGCAAAACCTCAACATCTAACCCGATCAAGGCCCGCCGAAGCTCGGGATCGAGGCGTAAGGACCTCAAGCGTTCGCAACGCAATCGGTTTCCGACTCAAGGCGTCGGCCACGACATTCGCCTTACCGGATGATAAAGGATTTCGAGGTCATAATCCTTAATCAACTCTAACCACCTCCTCTGCCTCATATTCAACTCTCGTTGAGTAAATATGTACTTGGACTTTTATGATCGGTAAAAATCGACATGCAGAGCCGAAAAGATAGTGACGCCAAATCTTGAGTGCAAAGACAACCGCCGCTAACTCCAAATCGTGAGTAGGGTAGTTAAGCTCATATGGCCTCAATCTGTCTCGACGCATAGGTAATGGTCTTGCCGTCTTGCATCAATACGCACCCAAGGCCCCGACCAAGCATCGCTATAAACGGCAAAACCCTCGTTGCCACATGGCAATGCCAAACCGGGTGAAGTCAAACGCCTCTTGACTCCTCAAAACTCGATCGCTTCTCATCGGTCAGACGAACTTCTCGGATTTACGGAGCAATCTGTGTAAGTGGTCGAGCTAGTTTTGAAACCTCGGCGAACCTACGGTAGTAGCCCCAAACCCAAGAAACTACGGACCTCCTTCACATTTGTGGGCGATGCCCAATCCAACACCGCCTCAATTTTCGCGGATCTACTCGAACTCCCTCATTTGAAATCACGTGGCCCAAAAACATCACTTCTTTCGGCCCGAACTCACATTTCGAGAACTTCGCATAGAGTTGCTCGGCCCTCAAAATGTCTAACACTATCCGCAAATGATGGGCATGCTCTTCCTCGTTCCTCGAATAAATAAGAATATCGTCAATGAAGACGACGACACACCTATCCAAATACTCGATAAAGACTTTGTTCATCAATGCATGAACACCGCCGCGTTAGTTAACCCGAAAGGCATAACTACAAACTCATAATGTCCGTATCTCGTCAGAAAAGTTTTGATGCGTCGGACTCCCTCACCCGGAGCCGATAGTACCCGATCTCAAATCAATCTTCGAGAATACCGAAGCTCCTCGCAATCGGTCGAACAAGTCGTCAATCCTCGGCAAAGGATACTTGTTCTTGATGGTCACCTTGTTTAGTTCGCGATAGTCGATACACAAACGTAGCGAACCATCCTTCTTCCGCACAAACAGACCGGTGCGCCCCAAGGCGAGGCGCTCGGTCGAACATACCCGACTCAAGAAGCTCACCCAAGCTTCTTCACTCGGACATCTCGAAGGTGCCATGCGATAGGGCGCCTTTGAGATAGGGGCCGCACCGGCTCTAACTCTATAGTGAACTCGACCTCTCGGTCGGTGGTAATCCCGTAACTCGTCGGGAAAAACATCAGAAATTCATTAACGATTGGAATCGACGAAAGCTCGACTCCACCACTCTCCGCCTTCAAGGCATAGCACCAATAACCGGCACACCCCTTTCGCAGAGACTCATCGCCTTCAAGGCATTAATAACGAATTCTGGTTTCCCTCTTTCGCCCGCGAAAGAGTGCTCGATGCCGTCCTCGGCTAACATAGTGATGATCCTCGTGCGGTAGTTCATGATCGCACCATGCCGCTCGAGCCAATCATCACCAAGAATCAAATCCTCACCCTCGATACTCACAACAATAAGATTAGAGGGCCAAGTCCTCTCACAAATAAGTACAGAGCGGTCTCGAACCTCCCGATCACCAACGATCCTATCGCCGCTAGGAAGCTTAACGATGAAGGGTTCACAAGGCGTCAAGCGGTCGAGACTCAAACGACGCACACAATCCGGAGATATGAACGAATGCGTAGCACCGGAATCGAAAAGCACACGACGGGATGAGAAAGAATATAAACGGTACTGTCGCCACGGTAGCCGGCTGGATCATCGGCTCTCCGCATCTCATAGACACGCGGATGGGCGGAGCCGACACCGAAGCTCCCCCTTAGAGGGCTGACCCCGACCTCTCCCGACTAGTACTCGGCGAGACGAGGAGCAAACGATCCTCGATTCACACTTGGTTCCCTAGGCTGGAATGGAAGCCCGGGCACCAAGAATTTTCTCTCTCTCGGCACTGACGGCCTTGTGGCCGGCCAGCCACTGCCCGATTACACGTCGGCCAAAGGGTTCGGACAAACACACGATGTGGCCCGTCGACCACAATTGAAACACTTCGCATCACGAAAGGAGCACCGTAGTTCCACGAGGACCCCAAGTGAACGAGTGGACCACCGCCGGCGGAAGTTAGCGATTGGGATCTCTGCTGACCCCCACTCTTGTGGCCCGAAAAGTTCCCAACGGACTTCTGCTTCTTACTCTCGCGGGCCGCCTCACTCGCCGTCACCGACATATCATACGCAAGGGCCCTACTCTGATAATCCTTCAATGTAGTGCATACGAGCCCCGACATGTAGTCCCGAATCGGCAACTTCATCCGTCTGGAGAAATGGAAAATCTTGTCACTCTCCTCGACAACTTGGGTCTTCACAAAACCCAATTCTTTGTTAAAATCAGCAATGGCTTGAGCTACGGGGATATCCCGTGGTTGAGCATCATAAAAAGCATGTACCCGAGCCTGTCTGACTGGCCACGGGCAATATTCAGTCTCCATCAACTCTTGAAACTCAGCCCACGAAGCAGCATGGTCTTTGGGCCCAACGGCCTCCCACCAGTCCGTAGCGTCCCCAGTGAGAAAATATTGAGCAATAGGGACTCTACGTTCCTCGGGACAGTTAGTGGCAACGAAGACCTTAGATATCTCCTTAATCCACCCTTCCCAGCCCATCGGGTCCGAAGCTCCCGTAACCTGAGTAGGATGCATCTTGATGACATCTTGGAGCCAACGATCCGCTCCGCCCGATTAGCGTGGGCCTGATCCGGGTTACGAACACTGAGCTATCGCCGCCATTTGGTTCACCATCATTGCATAACGGCCGCGATACCAAGATCGGCACGCTCCGAGAAGAAGCATGGCTATGACGGCCGCGATCTGCCGGCTCGAAGATCGTGGACGTGGCCGCCCACCGCCGCCCACGTCCCGGCCGCGTCCACGACCACGGCCGCGACCACGACCTCTTCCGGCATCCATCGGAGTTAAATAAGTAGCAAAAGCCATACGAGGATCGGTCAAGAAAAGAACAATCACAAGTCGAGAATCAAGGGTGCGATACAAGGAATTAATGAACAGAGGAAAGAAAACTTACGGACACCGGTAGTAGGAATCATGGCAACGTGACGATGATGTGCAAAACCAAACACCACAAGACCCAATAAACCAACAAGCCTAGGTATCCATAAACCTAGAGCTCGATACCATTTTCTCGTAACACCCCAGGATATCCGAGGTATATTACAGCCGTGAATCCCTATATGGGACCCACCAGCCGAACAAAGATCATACACAACGACTCACGTAAACGATAAAATAACACCACGTCATAAAGACGCAAAACAACAATCCACCCGGTTCAACCTGGCCAATAGAACATGTGGTGGCAATTTTCTAAGATTTACGAAAACCCGACACGGACCGACACGAAATTAATGGGTTAGTGTCAAGCCTTATTGGGTTCGGGTTCTTATCGAGTTGACCGGTAAGGACATGATAATTTCGGGTTGGGTTCGGGTTGGGTTCGGGTCGGGTTCGGGTAACCCGTTATAATTTATTTTTAATAAATATTTATTAAAAAATAAATATTTAATAAATATTTAATAAATAATTTTTTAATAATTTATTTCTTTTAGACTTTTAGTTAAGGTTTATAATTCTTATTGTTTTTATCATTTTTTTTGTTGGTATTTATAGGTTATCAGGTTGTTATCGTGTTGAAACAGGTTTTTAACGTGTCGTGTCGTTATCGTGTTGCTATCGTGTCGGGTCGACACGAATCCAATCGTGTTTTTATCGTGTTCGTGTCGTGTCCGGGTCGTGTTCGGGTTTGACCTTATCAGGTCGGGTTCGTGTTCGGGTTTAGGGAATCCTTATCAGGTCGTGTTCGGGTTTGACCTTAACAGATCGGGTTGTTATCAGGTCAACCCGATAACGACCCGACCCGCACGATTTGCCACCCCTAATAGAACATCATCATCCAACACAACATAAACACAACAATACAATCTGGACGAACAAGAACTCTTAAGTACTCGAGTACAGCTATTAGTTCAAAAGCCATAAAAGATGAAAAGACAAAAAGACATCTCTTATGCACAATCATCACGCATGGCCATCATCCGTGTACTGGTCCAGCGCCCGCTCGTCTCGATGAACCTGACCTGAAATTCATAAAACGAATTTCCCCGAAACGGGTCCCCAGAGGGGTTAGCAATTACGCTAGTACAAGTAACCAAATGAACATTTTACATCTTACACATATAGTAATGCATGCCATCAAGAAAATCATAATTTCCAAAACGCTCATTTAAAATGCCAATATCAAACCACATTTGTAAAAATGCACCACAATTAACCGCGGACCCACGGCTTCGTGGATCCTGCCGAGACCCGTCGGATCTAACCCGATGGTTAAAAGCAAGCTCGCGGTCCACGGCTTCGTGGAACCCTACCGAGACCCCGTCGAGTCTAACCCGTAGTGAGCATACACACACACACAATTTCTCATACAAAACTACTACGTCAAGATTGTAAGTTCATAAGGATACTTGCCTCGATTAATTAGGCGATGACACGAACGGAGCGGAAGAGTTGAACACGGCCATGAGGCGGAAATGAACCTAACGATTCGAATAGACAATCACAACCATTTCTAAACGAGTACGGAAATGGAATACACCCGAAACCGCCTACGATTCATGTATATTCGTATACAAACAACAACGAGGGCGGACCACAACCGAACCCTCTCGATTCCAAAAATCACGAAATATACCATGAATCCGTAGGGAAACTAAGAATACCAACAAGAATAATCATATTCATCATGAATCCATCAACGAAACGGAAAGAATCGGACAAAACCCCAAAATCCCCAATTATCCAAAAGGTAGGGTTTCAAGAGACATTACCTTGAGTGATTCAAGTGTTAAGATCCGTAGAACACGCGTTAGATTGATTATCCGAGCCTCAAAACCGAAAAGAAATGATGAAAATCGACCGGATGAAGAACTCTCTCCCTCTCTATCTCTCTCTCTCGCGACTCGGTGGAAAAAATGGGAAAGAATGAGCTGTTCACGCTCAAAACCACATTTATAGTGCAACACAGCAGAACCTATCGGCCGCCTATCTACTGATAGGCCCAACCGATAGTCATACGGAATGCGTGGTAGGGTCTATCGACCCCCTTATCGGCCGAAGGCTACCGGAAGTTCGAAGGTGAAGAAATATACATATCGGCCGGCCTATCGGCCGATAGGCTAACCGATACCCATACGGGATGCCGTGAGAGTCTATCGGCCCCTATCGGCCGAAAGGCTCCCGGGAGTGCTCGGCCAAAAGCAAACGACCATAACTCTCTCGTCCGGACTCCGATTGACTCACCGTTTGAACCATTGGAAAGCTAATTCGATGTTCTATAATATTGCAAAGATTTATAATTTTTTGGAGTCACCAAAAATTAATGATGATCTAACAAAGTCGAACTCATGCGAGGAAAGTTGAAACAACGAACAATAACGAGAGTACAATTCAACAATTGACAGGAAGGACATACTGAAAGATACATGTGGGTCACTATGACCGAGAAATATACCCAAAAATGAAAATACAAGGGAAAGAAAATACCGGATATTACACCAAGTACTCCGATGAGGCGTTTAAGTACAACACACCAGGATAAAACCGAATACTAGTATATTTTATATGGAGATAAAATACACCACCCTGAACAATTAAACATCTCAAACGGAATTTGCAGCGGAAAAATACAAATGACGGAAAAGACTGAAATGACTGAAACAAACGGAATAACTGGGGCCCCCTACTAGTATCACTAGGACTCCTCGCCGTCAGCATGCTCTTCCCGTGCCTTTGCCTTGCCGTGACCTGAAAACCAAAATTCCCCAAACGGGGTCAGTTACACAGAACAACAATCCTCAAGGGTTGAAATTACACAATCATGATATATCTGAAGTTATGAAATATCCTTAGTTATGAATTACGCTGAAGAGGAGTACCATAGTACGCCCGTAGTGTTCTGTGCAAGTGTACAAGACGGATGACCGGACACACCCGTCCTTGTACCTAATTAGTCTCACGGAGGTAATCGTTACCGTGTGCACAGTCCAATGTATCACTCCCAATACATGGCCATCATGTGCCCGACTAAAAATTCCACACATCCGCACCCGGCCACGCAATATGAACCCAGAAGGTCATATGAACGAGAATGACCATAATGAATATCAATGAATAATAATAATAATCTGACAAGGTCAAAAATGACTCACCGATATGAAAGTGATAATGAAGTGATTGATAGTTTCAATGAAATGATTGGAACCGTCGTTCCTCGCTAATGAAGTGATTATTCGACAATAACAAGTCTCAATATGATTAATACAATGATGAATGAGTTATGATTATGAATGATCAACAACAAAAGGAATGTATATCCTTTTAACCGAGTAAGAATTAACTTACTCAATACCGATGAAGAATGTCCTTCCACGAACAAATGTCCTAAATGAAGTGTCGGTCGCTCGAACAACCTTAATTCAATACAATTACCAACAATCCGTTCAATATACGAATTAAACACGAATATAACGAACTCAAAACGTCGATACGATTAAACCAAGTTCATTGGGGCATTATATCGAACACTTTGAGGCCAACTTCGATTGATTACAACTAAACCTCAATAATACCAACCTCAAATCCCCAAGAAGTGTTTCAAACCAACAAAACATCTCCAAAACGATCAATAATCCGTTATGAATATCCAAAAACGTGATTATAACAACAATTAATCGAAAATCCCCAAATCCAACTCGATATTCAAAGTGTTCTTGAAAAATTCCTCAATAATCCAATGAATCTATATACAAACTCATAATCATATGCATATCCCTTCATATAACATGATTATCGCGTCCAAAACATCATATCTTAACACAAAATCGAAATCCAAGATGTTGAAGAAATTACCTCTTGAAGATCCAACCACTTCGATCCGAAGAACACGAGTTTAATCGAGTATCCAAGCTTCCCAAATGAATGAAGATGATGAAAAATACACACTCAAATGATTGATGATGGCGAAATCTCTCCCTCAACCCTCTCTCTCGGACAAAGTTGGATAAATGAAGAAATGAGTAAAAATGTCCCGGCCAAATCCTTAAATACTGCCGGAAGTTACGGCCGTAACTCGGCCCTCTTACGGCCGTAACATCCCAGGTCAACGGCCTTACGGCCGTAACCGGCCAACTCGTACGGCCGTAACTCGACTTCGTCCGAAAGCCTGCCGACAGACTTACGGCCGTAACCGCTCCTGAGTTACAGGCGTAACCCGCCTTCGTCAAAAACATCCGCCGACATCCTTACGGCCGTACCCGCACAACTTACGGCCGTAACTCGGATGATACGGCCGTATCCGGCCAAACTTACGGGCGTAAGCCCTCTTCGTCGAAAATGACCAGGCACCCTGCCTGCAGTGTACGGCCGTATCCGGCCAAGCCTTACGGCCGTACCTTCCTCGACTTACGGCCGTATGCCGCAACCCTTACGGCCGTAAGTCACCCTTGGTCGACAACACCTGAAATTTACGAACACCACTTACGGCCGTATCTTCCCCTTCTTACGGCCGTAACTCGCCTTCGGCCAAAAATGCCTAGGCAGCCTGCTGGACATGTACGGCCGTAACCAGCCAACCTTACGGCCGTACCTGCTCAACTTACGGCCGTATCACAAGACCTTACGGCCGTAAGTCCCATTCGTCCAAAATGGCCTGAAAACAACGCACCCTTGTTACGGCCGTAACCCAAAGTCCTTACGGCCGTAACTCAATGCTGGCCAAGGTGAAAAAAATCCGATAACTCCGATTCCTCGCTACGACTGATGAATGATCCTACATATCATACGAATGTGAAAATGAACAAGTCTAACACAAGCCAAAGATGATACTCCCAGTACAAGGCTATCAATCACAATGAAAATGATAATACTCCCGTCTCGGTCTCTAAACGGAGATGAAATGATGATCGGTAACTGATATACAATTACAACATGCCAACAGTGAACGCAAATGAATGAATTATGAATGATGAGTGATTAATAATGAGTGACAATTACAGCCTGATAATTACTGAATGAAAATGAATGAATTACAACCGGGTATTACAAGTCCCAGTCCAGTACCTCCTGGAATGCCTCTGGACTGCCAGTTAGCGTGCGCTACATGCCCGGTAGCGTGCGCTAACAATAGCACAGTAGCGTGCGCTAACAATAGCACAGTAGCGTGCGCTACACCTCAAGCGGTAGCATGCGCTACACTGAAATGAGTCAAAAACCCATGAAATGATCTGGAATGGAAATTAAACACGTGTCAACTCATAACACGACCATACGTGGCACAACATCCCAAAGACATGGACAAAGCCAATCCGATAATCCGCAGAAAACTCAATGAAACTGGAACAAAGATCTCGAATATTACAGATATACATATTCTTGTTGTTGTAATTGTGCTTATATTGATAAATGTTTGAGTGTTATACACGAAAACATACACGAGCGAAAATAAAGTATAGGATTGGATTCGGTGTTATTAGGATCAAGGATCCGACATTATTAGAATCGTAATCTATATCCACGTGAGGTTTGTCTAGTACTCATAGAAAGCTAGATAGGTTGATTCCTTGTCCTATAGAAAATGGTTTAACTTGGACCGACAAAAAGATAAGTGTGTGAATGGTTTATCTCGAACCGATAGGAGACAAAATTGTAACGGTAATCCCTCGACTGATAGAAGAGAGGTGCAGAGGTTGATCTTTAACCTATAGAAAAAGATACTGAGAGAGGACGTAGGCACGTTTGGCTGAACCTCTATAAATCTTGTGTCGTTTATCTTTCTGCACTTTAAATCGCCTTCGCAACACGGAAGAGTTTTATAACTCTATTTTCAAACGGAGATACCGACCAATCTTGCTCCAACAATTGGTATCAGAGAGGGTATCCATATAAATCGGCTTAACATCCGAGGAAGATCCTATGGTGTTCCAAATTGCCCCGGTCGAAGGTCTTGCCTTGAACCGACCACCATTCTTCGATGGATCAAACTTCATGACTTGGAAGAAAAAGATGTTGATCTTCATTCGTATCTATGATATAGAAATATGGAAGATCATCTGTCTTGGCCCGAAAGTTCCAATCAAATCCGACAGATCTCTTAAGAGCTTCGAAGAATACAATGACGAGGATTGGAAGAATGGTCATCTAAATTGTAAGGCCACTCAACTTTTATATTGTGCCTTAAATCCAAAAGAGGTCAATTGTATTTTTTCATGTGAAAGTGCTAAAGAAATCTGAAAAATTCTTGAAATCACACACGAGGGAACAACTCAAGTCAAGGAGACGAAGATTAATATGCTTCTCCATAACTACGAGTTATTCATGGTGAAGGGTGACGAGTCCATCACCAACATGGACTAGCTTCGTTCGGGAAACTGCTATTGAGTAGTGAGAAAGTCAAGAAAATCTTACGATCACTACCTAGCGAATGACACTGCACCGTGACGACGATCATGGAATTTAAAGATCTCAACACGCTCGATTTTAGCGCTCTTGTTGGTTCGCTAATTAATTATGAGATTATTCTAAAATCACGAAGTGTCAAGCCGAAGCCGAATGAAAGATCAATATCTATAAAAGCTAAGATGTCAAAGAAAGAAGAAATTCTGGTGGACAAAGATGACGACGAATCAGCATATTATGTCAAAAATATTAATAAGTTTTAAATCTTATTGAACCGAAGAAAGAAGGACATCAAATCGGGCGAATCTAAGAAATTCAATTAACAGTAAAATTTATTCAGTTTATTTCCATTGAGTTATTCTAATTCAACTTGAGACATCCTAATTCAATTTCAATCATCTAATGCAATTCGAGACATCCTAATACAATCCGAGTCATCATAATTCGAGTAGCTTTATGTCAATTTGAACCATCCTAAATCAATTTGCGTCATTTTAATTGTGGAAGAACCGATTAGTCTTCTAAATTAATTTGAGAAATCCTACTTGGTCAATTAGGCCAATCCGAGTAACTTATAAACTATATTCGAGTAATACAAATAAAAAACAAAATAAATTAACTAAACGAAATAAACTAAATAAATTCGACACGATATCAATATTTATAACATTCCCAAATTCGAATTAAACCTCGAGTAAAACGAGTAAAGGAGAGGGGGTAAAACGAGCCTAAATTTCGAGCACAACGAGTCTAATTTCGAGTAAAACCAATCCAAATCCGAGTAAAACACGTCTAAATTTGGGTAACATGATACACGAGTGAAAACTTACCTGGTTTTCGGCAGATCCAGTGGCGGCGGAACCAGCGGCGGACTCGGCACCGACGTGACCGATGGTGTCAGTTTCTCCATTTGGGGAACGCCTCAAATCCGGGGAAGTCGAATTCGCCATCCAGAAAGAGGAAAAAAATCGATTCGTGAAACTCGGATAGAGGTGTTACTCGTAAAAACTCAATTCGTGAAATTCAGATATAGGTGTTACTCGTAAACTCGATTCGTGAAACTCGTTTTTTGTTCTGTCGTGAAACTCGTAAAATTCGTGAAACTCGCCTGTTCATTCGGATGAAGAAGTGAAGACGACGACTGTTTTTTAGAGAGTTACTCGCCTATTCGAGTAACTCAAAATTTCGAGTGATAGAATTCGTGTCACACGAATCCTATTCGTGTAACATAATTCGTGTCACACGAATTAAAACTCATGTTAATCAAGTAATCATATACGTTTTACACGAATTAAAATCGTGTAACCTAACCGAGTAATTGTAATACCCGAGATCTTTATTCCGGATTCGTTGGGTTTTCTGGGTTTTATCGGATTGTCATGGTCCTCATCGTAGGAATTTCGTGCCATGTTTGGTTGTGACTTGTTGGGACATGTTTTTGGAGGCATTTCGGATCACTTTGTGAGTTTTTGAGATTTTGTGGTGTAGCGCACGCTAATGCTTGAAGCATAGCGCACGCTACTGCGTGGTGTTTAGCGCACGCTACCGAATGTGTAGCGCACGCTAAACTGGCAGTTCAGAGGCAGTCCAGTAACTACTGGACTGGGACTGGAGCTTTGTTAGCGCACGCTAAGGCCGATAGCTAGCGCACGCTATCGACTGCTTAGCGCACGCTCCCTCTTCTTTCTAGCGCACGCTACTCGGTAGGTGCAGTTCTGTCCAGAGGCTACTGGACTGGTTTTGTGACCCGTTAGCGCACGCTACGGCTTTTGGGCTAGCGCACGCTAACTAGGTTATACGCGGTTTCTCTGGAGCGTTGACCCCGTTAGCGCACGCTAATGAGGGATGATTAGCGCACGCTAATACTGTCCAGTATAAATACTGGACAGCAGCATTAAGTCGTCATTTTCCCACTTTTCTTCATCTCTTCCGACGGGAGTGAGATCCAGAGGCGAGTAGGACCGATCCTTTTCTTCTAGCTTCATCTTTGAGTGGATTTGTAGATGTTTAACAACATCTAATCGTCTTCTTGGTCCAAATCAAGGTAATCTCTTGTTAGAACCCTATTTTCTTAAATTTGGGGTTTTTGCTTGGATTTGTGATTCTTGACCGATCTCATCCGATCGGTTATTTGTTCTTGTTTGTCTTGACCGTAATCTTCAGATTTTGTTAACCGTTCATCGACTTTTATCGCCCGGATCAACGATTCTTGATTTCTTTGAGAATACTTAGATCCTTGTCGTTTTTAGGATCGTTTCGGATTTCGATTAGTGTTATTGAGTTGTGGTGATGCTATTTTCGTAGTATTCATGGGCTGTCGAAGTCTTGATCGTTTTTGGAGGTTCGAAGGTTGCCCGATCGCGCCCGTTCGTCGTTTCGTTGCTCGTGATATTGAGGCAAGTATCTTGTCCATACGTTTCATGTTTTGTAGGCGTAATTATTAATAAATGATTATATACGAAACCCAATGTTTAATGAACGTAAAAAGGGATTGGTATGTTCTCGATAAATGTTGTCTTCCAACGATAATTTATGTACTTCGTGAATATATGTGTTCTCGGAATATGTGTGTTGGATTTGTATGTTGAAAAGATGATATGATCATTTTGAATGAGTCTATTAGACCGTAATCCTTTGGCGGGGATTACGTAATGTTATGGGTACTTGTTCGTTAAGAATGTATTACGTGGGATATTAGTTGTTACTCCTTTGAAAGGAGGCTGTGATGTTTAAGTGTTGCTTGGCTTGATGTTCTACTCCTTGTGATTGCTGAAAGTGAAGTGCCTCCGGGTAGGATTGTTGAACCTACGGGATCCATACTTGCTAGTATGGGTCGGGCGTGACCGTAGGGTTATCCAATCCGGGTATGTCTTGCGGGGACTCCGAGGTTCGGGGCTTGCTAGCCCGATGCCGAGATAACTTGTGGGGTTATCATCGGGTATGTCTTGCGGGGACTCCGAGGTTCGTGGCTTGTTAGCCCGATGCCGGGATAACTTATGGTTGTGGTATGGAATGGTTCCGTGACTGTTGTCACGAGGACATGTGATTTGGTATGTTTTCCTATTGGGTTATTCACTCGGGTATGTTCTACGGGAGCATCCGAGGTTCGTGGCTTGTTAGCACGGGACGCGAATAATCCTTAGGAACACGTGTTATGTGATTCGGGTCGTGGACCCTGTGGCTTATGATTTGGGTCTTGGACCCCGTGTGTTGTGAATTGGGTTGTGGAACCGCGTTTTATTATTGGAATCGTATTTTGGAAAGATGATTTTGGGCCGCGTCCCCAAGTGTTTTCGAAAGACTTGAGAATTCATTATTTCCAAATATTTTCAAACTCCCGAGACCGTAAAATATTTTGTATGAGACACATGGTTCTTTTCCTACCTTTTATAAATCAAACTGTTTTGATTAAGTGAATTATCTCGGGAAATATATTCAAGATTTTATATTCTTGAAGCAAGTTATGTATGGCTTGTGCTTTTGGTTTTATACTTGCACTAGCAAAACAGTGGAGTTTTGCTAACCCCCGAGTATTCGGGGGTGGATGTCTGTATTGCGTCCAGGTACTTGCAGGTAGCTGGGGAGCGAATCACAGGATCGATACGAAGGATGATGGGAGACGAAGATACTAATCACGTGAAGACCAGTTGTAGAGTATATGGTAGAGTCATGTTGGTTATCCCTCTGATGTGTTGTTACCCCGATTTATGGAAGTGTTATTGTATTCTAGCCCCTGCGTGGGTATGTGTTCTGGGCAAGTATCATGTATGTAATGTTGTGTGTGTTGTGATATAAGACCTAATCGGTCTAACGGTCCTTTACGTAGCCATGTCGGCATGTGAAATGACGCATTGTTTTGTAGTTAGCCTAGTAGATCCTCGCGGAGAGGGTCTGCGGCGCTGTAATATTCCCGATTGGTTTGGGGGTGTTACAGAATATGGTATCAGAGCTTAGGTTGAGGAAACCTAGGCTGTCGGGTTGAGTTGAGTGTTGTCGGGTCTTGTCTTGTCAGATTTGGTCTGAATGAGTGGTGTCGCGACGCGTCGTCCGAGTTGTCGGTCGTGATTAGTATCGAGGTGCAACCATCATCTTCGTGCGATCTGTGGATGTAAGTCTCCCTACCTTGTTGTGTCTCGTATTATACGAGTTTACGTGATTCTATGTTAATTATGTGGAGTTTAATTGTGCCTCATGAATACTTACTCCATACTTGTTTGATTCTCGTATTGTGTTGGAATAAAGAGTAGTACCGGTATGTATGTATATATATATTTACATCTTTGTGTAAAATCGTTTTTACAGGAGTGATGTTTTGGAATGGTTACTCAATAAAAGTTTATCAATGTGGTATATCAATTTCAAATGTTTTGGGGAAGTCACGTAAATTCTATTTAAAAAAAAATATCCTTCGAGAAGGAAAAATGATTTGATTTTCGTATGATGACCTCGAGACCAAAGATTTTGAGAATTCAAACTATACATATTATATTTTCATCTTGCATTGAAAATTTTCAAAATATTTTAAATGCTTAAACGAGGTCTACCAATAGTTTACTTGAGACGTGACCTTCGCCTTCAACTTTTCCGGTTAAACGATATGTAGTGAGAATGTAAATTGTTGGCGTTTGGATTCGTATGTTGTTGTTTATTTGTAACCTTCGACTTTCGGCATTATTTGGTATATGTTCATGAATAACAATTGTTGTGTGTGGTTATGTGTAACTTGAACTGTGTTCTTATCCGCTGCGTGTGTAAAGTCCAAAGTGACTTTTTGGGTACTTTTACCAAATAGTGTGTGTTTCAAAATGACCTTCTGGGTTTGTAAATTTGAATTATTTCGTTGACCCTTTTTCCTAACTCTTTTGTGGGGTGATTTAACATATATTTTGAAACTATTGAGTTTTCGCGTCTACGCCTTGTAATTTCAAACGGTATTTGGTGACGGTATTTGGTGTTTGGAAAATGATTTTTGGGGAGTATTTGGAAAGTATTACCGTCATCGGCCTTTTTGGCATTTTGGAACGTTTTGAAAATGGTTTTCAACTTGGTGAGTTCGTAGCGGAAACCGTCTGAGAAAGTGATTTTGATATAATGGATGATTTCAATTTCATTGCATTTATAAATCGCATAACAACGGCATTATAAATGAAGATTGTTGGTATAATAGTTTGTATATTGTGCTCTAGTTGGAATTAAATGGTAATATGTATATAATTTAATGATGTTGGATTAAAGACAGAGATGTGAATATCTTGCTATGTGTCATGATCTTTCGTTACCATAGGTTGTTGTTTGTTAGTATGCCGAGGGGCAGAGATCGTGGTCGTAACCGTGGTGTTGATGGCCACGGGGATCAGATGCGGAATCGAGAGAATGCCGCTGGGAATGATTTTAGTGTGGGTGTTGCTACTATATTGCAACAAGTAGCGACTCAGATGACTCAGTTGACCCAGGTGGTTCAACGTAGCATTGACGCGAGTCAGAACGTTGGTGTAAATCAATGGCTTCGCGAGGTAGTTCGTATGAATCCCCCTCGATTCGCCGGTCTTTGCGGATGCGTTGGGTGGGATGGTTGGATTTTCCAGTTGGGAAAGATTTTCGAGGCTGTCGGATGTCATGAAGAGCGGAAGGTACCTATCGCTCAGTACCTTCTCGACAAAGATGCCGCTAATTGGTGGGAAGCTGTTAAACCTCGTGATCGTGATGTCACGTGGGCGGAGTTCCAAGCATTTATGGAAGCCGAGTTCTGTCCGAAACCGATTAGAGAGCAGAGGATTCGCGAATTCTACTTGGCAGAACCGCAAGATATATCGGTGTCGCAAGCTATCATCGATTATAGCAAACAACTCAGTTATGTGCGAGACCGGGTGAGAACCGAGGAAGAGAGAATCCTTCACTTTGACAGACGGATGAAGCCGGATATTCGCGTGTATATGTCGGGATTCAATTGCACCTCGTTGAGGGACTATCAAGATCGAGCATTAGCCCGTGAACTAGCTTCGTTATCATCGGAGCGTGTGTCCGAGTCGAAGAAGCAGAAGAAGTCCGATGATCGCGGGGACAGTGCAGGAGTCGGTGTTTCCAATTTGCAACGTAGTAGTCTTTCCGCTGTAAAGCTCCATCGCTCGATGCGTGGAACTGAGAGTTCCAAGTCTTCTGTTCTGACTCCTGGTAAAGCCAGGAGATGTTTTAACTGTAATGTGGCGGGACATGTTCGTGCACATTGTCCTTCTCCGCCAGTAACGTGTTACAGGTGTGGACTCGAGGGGCACCGAGTTCAGTTTTGCGAGATGGTTTCCGAGCCTTCCGGGGCACGGACTTGAGCACCGACATCTGGATCGACTCCGAGGAGCCCCTGAGTGGCTTATCCTATCAGATGTTTGTTATGTTATTTCCCTCGTTCTGTTGTTTTGATATTCCGGAGATTAACTTCTTTTATTTGAAGTGAAACGGATTTTGAACTCTGTACTTTCGACTCTGTCGAATCGTTTATGTTCGTTGATGTTTTCTGAACTTGTCCTGTTCTGTGCTTTTGGTTGACCAAATGAGTTGTAGTATTGTTTCAGAATAAACCGTTTGTCGCTATGACTTTCCAATTGCGACTCCCTTTCCTGTGGATCTTATGTGAATACACATCTTGTTGTCTTCACCGAATCGTATATTGTCTCAAGCCGAGATGTGAACTTTGGGGTTGTTGTTTGAGTATTATTGTTCGTCGTGATTCGAACATGATTGATCGACTGTTGTTGTCTCGATCGTTGTAACTCAATCGTTTGATGGTTCAGTTTTTGTTGATCTCGTTTCGTAATTGTTGAGCGTTAGGACTCCTTCGTAATTTCCTTAAGTTCAGGAAATTTGTTTTGTGTTCGATCTCCCAACCCTTGGGCTGTGGAATTTCGTATTGGTCCAGCGTATAGCTCGTGTTTTGGTTGATGTACTGTTGAATTATTCAACCGTATTGATTTTCGTTCGTCGTGTTTTGTTATTTCGGCAACAGATAACGTGTGTTATCTGAGTTTGTTTTGCGTCGTTCGTTTTATGTTTCAAGTTTCGAGGATGAAACTTCTTTTAAGAGGGGTAGAATGTAATACCCGAGACCTTTATTCCGGATTCGTTGGGTTTTCTGGGTTTTATCGGATTGTCATGGTCCTCATCGTAGGAATTTCGTGCCATGTTTGGTTGTGACTTGTTGGGACATGTTTTTGGAGGCATTTCGGATCACTTTGTGAGTTTTTGAGATTTTGTGGTGTAGCGCACGCTAATGCTTGAAGCATAGCGCACGCTACTGCGTGGTGTTTAGCGCACGCTACCGAATGTGTAGCGCACGCTAAACTGGCAGTTCAGAGGCGATCCGGTAACTACCGGATCGGGATCGAGCTTTGTTAGCGCACGCTAAGGCCGATAGCTAGCGCACGCTATCGGCCGCTTAGCGCACGCTCCCTCTTCTTTCTAGCGCACGCTACTCGGTAGGTGCGCCTGCCCGAGGCTACCGGATCGGTTTTGTGACCGTTAGCGCACGCTACGGCTTTTGGGCTAGCGCACGCTAACTAGGTTATACGCGGTTTCTCTGGAGCGTTGACCGTTAGCGCACGCTAATGAGGGATGATTAGCGCACGCTAATATCGCCCAAGATAAATACCGGTGACAAAGATTAAGTCGTCATTTTCCCACTTTTCTTCATCTCTTCCGACGGGAGTGAGATCCAGAGGCGAGTAGGACCGATCCTTTTCTTCTAGCTTCATCTTTGAGTGGATTTGTAGATGTTTAACAACATCTAATCGTCTTCTTGGTCCAAATCAAGGTAATCTCTTGTTAGAACCCTATTTTCTTAAATTTGGGGTTTTTGCTTGGATTTGTGATTCTTGACCGATCTCATCCGATCGGTTATTTGTTCTTGTTTGTCTTGACCGTAATCTTGATTTTGTTAACCGTTCATCGACTTTTATCGCCCGGATCAACGATTCTTGATTTCTTTGAGAATACTTAGATCCTTGTCGTTTTTAGGATCGTTTCGGATTTCGATTAGTGTTATTGAGTTGTGGTGATGCTATTTTCGTAGTATTCGTGGGCTGTCGAAGTCTTGATCGTTTTTGGAGGTTCGAAGGTTGCCCGATCGCGCCCGTTCGTCGTTTCGTTGCTCGTGATATTGAGGCAAGTATCTTGTCCATACGTTTCATGTTTTGTAGGCGTAATTATTGATAAATGATTATATACGAAACCCAATGTTTAATGAACGTAAAAAGGGATTGGTATGTTCTCGATAAATGTTGTCTTCCAACGATAATTTATGTACTTCGTGAATATATGTGTTCTCGGAATATGTGTGTTGGATTTGTATGTTGAAAAGATGATATGATCATTTTGAATGAGTCTATTAGACCGTAATCCTTTGGCGGGGATTACGTAATGTTTTGGGTACTTGTTCGTTAAGAATGTATTACGTGGGATATTAGTTGTTACTCCTTTGAAAGGAGGCTGTGATGTTTAAGTGTTGCTTGGCTTGATGTTCTACTCCTTGTGATTGCTGAAAGTGAAGTGCCTCCGGGTAGGATTGTTGAACCTCCGGGATCCATACTTGCTAGTATGGGTCGGGCGTGACCGTAGGGTTATCCAATCCGGGTATGTCTTGCGGGGACTCTGAGGTTCGGGGCTTGCTAGCCCGATGCCGAGATAACTTGTGGGGTTATCATCGGGTATGTCTTGCGGGGACTCCGAGGTTCGTGGCTTGTTGGCCGTCTGGGATAACTTATGGTTGTGGTATGGAATGGTTAGTATTTGTTGTCACGAGGACATGTGATTTGGTATGTTTTCCTATTGGGTTATTCACTCGGGTATGTTCTACGGGAGCATCCGAGGTTCGTGGCTTGTTAGCACGGGACGCGAATAATCCTTAGGAACACGTGTTATGTGATTCGGGTCGTGGACCCTGTGGCTTATGATTTGGGTCTTGGACCCCGTGTGTTGTGAATTGGGTTGTGGAACCGCGTTTTATTATTGGAATCGTATTTTGGAAAGATGATTTTGGGCCGCGTCCCCAAGTGTTTTCGAAAGACTTGAGAATTCATTATTTCCAAATATTTTCAAACTCCCGAGACCGTAAAATATTTTGTATGAGACACATGGTTCTTTTCCTACCTTTTATAAATCAAACTGTTTTGATTAAGTGAATTATCTCGGGAAATATATTCAAGATTTTATATTCTTGAAGCAAGTTATGTATGGCTTGTGCTTTTGGTTTTATACTTGCACTAGCAAAACAGTGGAGTTTTGCTAACCCCCGAGTATTCGGGGGGTGGATGTCTGTATTGCGTCCAGGTACTTGCAGGTAGCTGGGGAGCGAATCACAGGATCGATACGAAGGATGATGGGAGACGAAGATACTAATCACGTGAAGACCAGTTGTAGAGTATATGGTAGAGTCATGTTGGTTATCCCTCCGATGTGTTGTTACCCCGATTTATGGAAGTGTTATTGTATTCTAGCCCCTGCGTGGGTATGTGTTCTGGGCAAGTATCATGTATGTAATGTTGTGTGTGTTGTGATATAAGACCTAATCGGTCTAACGGTCCTTTACGTAGCCATGTCGGCATGTGAAATGACGCATTGTTTTGTAGTTAGCCTAGTAGATCCTCGCGGAGAGGGTCTGCGGCGCTGTAATATTCCCGATTGGTTTGGGGGTGTTACAGTAATAATATACATTTTACACGAATTAAAATAAATTCGGGTTACTCAGACTACCCGGCTTACTCAGACAAATTCGGGTAACCCGAATAGGACTCGTGTAACCCGAACTCTCTCGTGTAACCCGAATTAACCCGAATTCGATCGATCCGTATTGTGTAAGTCGAATTCGGGTTACACGAATTGCTATTACGTGTTACCCGATTGTCAACCTTCATTAATATTGTATTTTTTTGAAGTTGACTCGAAATTATGTTACTCGAAAATACAATATATGACTTGAATTTATTCAAGTAAAGGTCAATTCCGACAATTTAGGTATCAAAAGAGTTGTTGCTAAACTTGAGTAAAAAAAAATAATACTATATGGAAAAGGACAAAATAAGCTATTTCCATCAATATATATTATATTATATTATTAAAATAAATAAATACTGTTGGAAGAGTCAAATGTTCTGCTGAGTAGTTGACAGAGGTAATTAATGCAAAAAGTAAATTTCTAATTTTTGCACCTAAATAATCTTCTAATGATAGTAAGAGGGTGTTTGGGATTGCTTTTCCAACTTGATTTTTAGATTATTACATTTTGAAATCACAAAAAATCTATTTTAGGTGTTTGACAAAATATTGATTAAAATTGATTTTTTACGATTTGGAGGATCAAGCAGTGTCAAAAGTAGATCTTCCTTACTGCAGGAAGACGCGGCTTCCAATTTTTGTTCTCCCGCCTTATTAATTTACCCCAATGCCCCCTTTATAAAGCCACCTCCAATCACTGGAGGTTTTTGGAGAACAATTTTTGTTCTCCCGCCTTCCTTACTGGAGGTTTTTTTTTTTTTTGAATTATTTATTTTACTACAAAAAATGTTATAATGCATAAAAAAATAAAAGAGAATGTCCTTTTTGGTCATTTCACTAGCTTAATTACCAAGTTATATAATTTACCAAACATTAAAAAACTAATTATCTGATTATTACGATATTAAACATTATAATCAATTCCAAACACTATAATTCTACATCACGTTTTGTTACAGCTAATTATCTGATTCTGATTTTACAAACAACATAATCCATTTTCAAAACACAATCCCAAACACCCCTAAAAGTTTCAGTAAATAAAACGTCTAAATCAACTAATCAAGTAAAATTCCCTCTTCTCTTCTCTTACGTTTTCACTCTGCTTTTTTCTTTCTTTCCTCTCATTATTCCTTGAAAACCCTACCTGCCAAGTTTCTCCGCCACCTCTCCAATCCAATTTCCCCCGGCCGTTTCTTCCATCATCAGATTTCCACTCCAAACACCATGGAAACCGGTTCTCAGGTCTCCATCTTTACTACATGTGTCCGGTGCCAGTCCCGATCCTATCCCTCTAGCCACGGATCTGAGGTCTCTACACCTTCACAGATGACAAGACATGATAAGGAACATAGTTTCTGGGATAGAGATGTAATTCGTGGCCCTGACGATCATCACCGGGCGTTCTATGTACAGATTTAACCGTTGACGGCCCGCTTGACCTTATCAGATGCTTCGGTAAGAATCTGTGGTCTCTAAGGAACATAACATGCGGGGTAGAGATGTAATTCGTGGCCCTGGTGAATCGCCGGGCGTTCCTATGTACAGATCAGATCAGATTTGACTGTTGACGGCCCGCCGGACCTTACCAGACGATTTGGTAATGTTCTCTTTCTCCTTTGAGTCAATTCAGATGTCTATGGAAGAAGAAGAATTACTGTTTTTCAACTTTGTGAATTTTGTTGTATTTTTCGATTATTTTATGGGGACTAGATCGGTGTTCTTGTTATCTTCAATGAAGTAGTGGGGACCATAATGCCCGGCCTACATAAAAATAATCGAAATTTCACACTATTAAATTTCTGGGTCCTCCCCCTTCTTGTTTTGGTTTATAGATAAGATCATCTAACTTGTGATAGACCAAACCAAACATACCCAATATATCCCGCTCAGAGCAGGGTCTGGGGAGAGTAAGATGTACGCAGACCATGCCCCTACTTTACGGTAGAGAGGTTGTTTCTGTGAAGACCTAAAGGAAAACGTATGATTCGAAAAAGCTCGAGACCATACCTGAGCCCATGGCTTGATCCACATGGGACTTACCTAATCGGAATTTGACTACTTCACTCCCGATGAACTCTGCTCTAACAAAAGAGAGGTTGGCTCTGCGCACAGCTTCCTGTCAAAAATACACCATACGCAAAGACAATAGGATAAAATATACAATAAAAGAAAAAATGCAATGCTCTAGGTCAAAGCTAACCGAGACAACCCAACCCTGAGGCTCTCAACTAAAGCACCGCTCACTACAAAATAATCCACAACTCTGATTTGGCGCCTCCAAGCGCACCTATCAACAGTCATGGTCTCGGAAAGGTTTAAGGCCTTCAAATCTAATCTCAGTTGCTCCTCCCACGTCCTCCTCGGTCTGCCTCTCCTCCTCTCCCCGACAACCATTAAACTCTCGACCCTCCTCACCGGAGCAGATGCCTGCCTCCTTCGGACGTGGCCAAATTATCTCAATCTCCCTTCCCTAACTTTCGCTGAAATGGGCGCCACGTTTCTGAAAACCCCGTTCGCAATTCTATCTAATATTGTGCGACCACACGACCAACGTAACATTCTCATTTCAGCCACTTCCAACTTGCTCTCAAGCGACTTCTTCATCGCCCAACATTCGGAGCCATACAACATTGCAGGTCGGATTGCCGCTCTATAGAATTTACCCTTCAACTTTAGAGGGGCTTTCTTGTCGCACAGGACCCCTGTCGCTGCTCTCCACCTTAGCCACCCCGTTTTGATGCGATGCGTGACATCATCTTTACACTCACCTTCTTTCTGAATGATCCAACTTGTGATATACATGATGATTATATTCATAATTATTTTTTTTCTGTGTTATTTTATTTGGTTGTAGTAACTCACTCAAATAACAAGTTTTGTGTACTTTAATGACTTCAAATGTAGTATTATTCAGAAGTACCTTTAATAATCATTTTGTATATTAGGTAAGTTTGGGAAATTGTGTTTAAATTTAAGTTAGCTGATTGATGGATTTGATTGAGGAGTAGTATTTGTTTTCATTAGAACGATTCATTTATCTTGTTCAAAACGTAATATTATTTTAATATTTGGATTACTTTTGTATACCTAGGGCCGTAAACGAACCGAGCTTGTTCGCGAACAGCTCGGTTCGTTTACAGCCCGATTAGTACATCTTAAAAGTTTGGGGTAATTACGCTGGATGGACCGGTGGAGTACTCACTCCGACCCGAAAACTTTACCCAAGTAGTTTAATACGGTACTTTAAATAATAAATTAAATAAAAAAGTCAGTGGAGTAGTTTATTTTTTAATATGAAATTATTTAAATTGAAATTGAAGTATGATGTAAAAGTTGTAATATCATTGTAAAAATTAATATTTTTGTGTTACCTTTTTTTTTTTTTAATTTTAATGGGTAAAATTTTGTTGCACGGAATTGAGTATTGATTTAGTTCGAAAGAGTCACGTACATGTAAACATCCTCCACCATGTTTTCGGTATTATTTGGAGTTCGAACTATGTGACGTGCACATTAGATGAATTGATTTTGTTTTAAAGTTACCTTCTTATAGGAACAATTAAAACATTTTTTAGTACTATTATAACTAACGCCACATGTGTTTCTATTGGCCAGAAACTTACAGTTGTAGGGTATTCGGGTGGTGCTGCCTTGCCTGTATGGATCTACTAAATTGCATTGGTGCCGAGGTAAAATTTACTTTCTGGGCACCACTTTATTTTAATCCCTTTCTATTTATTTTGAGTTCAATTGATTGAGTTGTTTACTATATAATTTGGTGGATGTTTACTTCATCCTTAAATAAGTCAAAAAAAAAAAAAATATAATGTTTTGCAAACTCAATTTGTTCAGTCTAGATTCTCTGAGTTTCAGTTTATCAAACCCTCTCCCTCCTATCATCTTCTCATTAAATTTATCTAATTAAGCTGCTTGTAAAATGTAAACACCTTCTATAGTTCCTAGTCGTATATCGATTTGTGTATTGTAGCATCTCTATAGTGTGGTATTACTTGTTCTTTTCGGCATTAATATTTGAATAGATGATAAGTAGTATGCAAATCAAGTTTTAATCCCAGTTTCGCTTTAGTCAAATTCAACAACATATTAGGTCACTCACTAAATAAGATTAGGTATGACACAAGTCCTTACGGTAGATTTACCTTATATTATTTGAATAAATGAGTAATTGTCACTCCGTTCTATCAAATTCTTTACGTTTGTTTTGTTGTTTCACCTCCAATAAATTTTAAATCTTACCGAAAAAATAATAAATGAAATTTAATAGATTTCATTATTTATTATTTTTATATGGTCTAAGATTAATCGGAGGTCATTAAGACAAGAAAAGTCAAAATAAATGTATTTGGTACTAAATCTCAATCTCTAATTGACCTTTAGTTGGTGCAAAATCTTCTTATCATCTGAAAAGAAATTGGGATTAATGAACACTGAATTGAGTTATTGAACGTATGATAGGATCTTAAATGTTTTTGGTACTACTATATAACTTTAAACCCAAAATAAATGCTCCGACACATCTACTTTACTATTAAAAGAGAGTTTACAAAAATACGTGTCTTTATGTGAATTTTTTGAATATTTTCTTTTTAAAAATATACTAACTCCTACCCATTTGAATGAAAGTTAATGGGAATCAATTTTTTTTTCTTTTTTTATTTTTATTTTTCTCTCAATGTTTAGAAGTTAATAGTTTTATCGTCTCAACTCTATATTTTATTATTAATATTTTAAATTAATCTTCTTTTTACGATATTTGATTTAATATTCATTAGACATATATATAATTAAAATATCCCTTTTTGAATATAAGTTGTTTTTGAATAATTATTATATTATATCTTCTTTTTAAATTATTTGTATATAAAATACAAATTAGATAATTTCCAAATAATTTCATTGAAGTAAATCTATCTTTTTAGAAGATAAAAATTTTTACTTCAGTTTTCACCTTCTTATAATAATTTTAGATTACTGAGTTATTTTATTTTAAAAATATTTTGGGAAAAGAATTATAGACATGTTAGACTTACGATTCCCACTAGAAAGATATATTATTA
Organism: Orobanche coerulescens; assembly: GCA_033398695.1. Classification (NCBI taxonomy): domain Eukaryota; kingdom Viridiplantae; phylum Streptophyta; class Magnoliopsida; order Lamiales; family Orobanchaceae; genus Orobanche; species Orobanche coerulescens. The sequence continues at coordinate 3,140,340 of CM065815.1, read as the reverse complement.
GTTAAAATAATTTTTTCATTGATCCTTCTTTTTATGAAAAGAAAAATCATATAAACAAATATAATAAGTTGATTATATTTTTATTTAAGTACGTCACAATAATATATTTTATCACCCTTATGCCTAACAAATTAATATCATTGTGGATCTCATGGTATATTATTAAGTATAAAATGTGTGACTTTAATCTAAATATTTATAAAAAATATATGACGTTCTTTCACCCGTATACTGATATGTAATTATATTAGTATATGAATATAAATATTAAAAATATACAATGATCATATAGATTCCTGTCATGTTTATATTTTTTATATTGAACTTACTCATCTATACTTAATATTAAAAGAGTGTCGCAAAAAAATCTAAGGAAACATGTGTCATGTTAATCCTTTTTTTTAGGGCTGGGACTTTTGGAACCGGGAACCGCAGAACCGATCCGAACCGCATCGGAACCGACGGTTCGGTTCGGTTCCTAGTAACATTTTTTTTTTCGGTTCGGTTCGTACTGTTAGTATTCGGTTCGGTTCGGTTCGCGGTTCCTGTCTGTTTTAAAGCGGAACCGATCTGAACCGCAAGGAACCGTCCGAACCGGGAAACCGACCCTCTCAATATAATATAATATAATATATTCTTATTAAACATAATTTATATAATATAATATAATATAATATATTCTTAATAAAATAAAATATAATATAATATATTTCGTCCAAATCATACAAAATCGGTTCCGGTTCGGTTTCGGTTCTGTTCGGTTCCTGTGCGGTTCGGACAAAAAAAATTGGAAAAACCGAACCGCGAAAAAACTATGCGGTTCGGTTCCGGTTCCTGTATTTTTCTCCCAGGAACCGAAAAGTCACAGGCCTACTTTTTTTTTTAAATCTTAAAAAAAAAAAGACATTTAATTTGGGAGGAGGTTAGAAGATTATTCCATTATATACTGTATCTACCAATTAAAAACTTATTCTCATTTTATTCCTTTTATTTTTAACCTAATAGTTTAAACAATTATAACTTTTATGTATCAATTTTATTTTTGAAAAAAGTATATCAAATTAATTCTTACTTCGTGCTCTTTAATTTGACATCCATATAGTATATATAAAATAATATAAATAAAATTATAATATATTTAGATGATTAAAATATTTCAATATAAAAATATAATACTATTGAAGAAAGATATATTTTTAGTTTATTTTCATAGCTTTTTAACAATTATTTGATTTTTAAGAATTATTTTGTTCTGATTATAAAATAGTAAAATATATATTACATTAATATCAAATCATATAAAAAAATTATATTAGTAAGAATATCGGTTATATATTTTTAATAAAAGTTGATAATACAACACCAACAACATCATCATCAAAGCCTTAATCCCAAAATGCTTTGGGGTCGGCTATAATGAAAGTTGACAATAATAAATATAATTTAATTTTTTATTTATGAAATTAGATATAAGACTCATATTGTTCCATATGAAAAAATAAATGTCGATTCTTAATTAATTTACGGTTTTCTTATCATGTGCCCGTAGATCACATGATAAGAGTTTATAAATGAAACTAAATTAAATAACAGTATATGTATGTGTGTGTATAGTGACTTATATATATTTTATAATAATTTTATAATATTATTGAAATCCGATCACATATTATAAATATAATAAAATATTTAATATTTTACGCTGTACATCGCACGAGGACATCTAATACACAATATTATGGAGTGAATACCCCGATGGGTACCATTAATCTTATAAAACGCCTAGTCCATTTTTTAGGGGTTTTCAAAATTTAGGTTCTCTCTAGGCTTGTCAATGTGTTGGACCCACCCAGCCCCATTGACCAACCAATTAAAAATTGTTAGTGTGAGCATATGGTTCTGGTCCGGTTTTTAATTCCGCGGGCAACCGGCCATCCATATCCGGAACCAAGTTGGACCGATCCACTGGTCCAGTACGGTTCTGATTTTAAAATTCATTAAAAAAATATTTTAATAAAAATGCAAACCTTTTCCCCCTAAGGCTAAGCTGGTGGTGTAACACATCCATTCTCAATGCCCCATTCCTGACCAAATTTAGCACACCATTTAAGCTATTGTAACCTAATTCTCGAAGAGAAGGAGAGGAGGAAGTAAAAACTTGAGGTCAAAAAAGTCAACAAAACAAACTGGAGTTTTATAAAGTGTACGGAATAAGTAACATGTATGATCGGGTATCGGGAAGAAGCAAAGCAAATTTTATGGCCTTGGATGCGGTTGCGGGTTTTCTTTAAGTGGACTGGTTATGGGCTTTAGGCCCAACAGTGTTTGTATGGTCTGGGTCCTGACCCATAGACATGCCTAGTTCTCTGCTTACAAAATCTAGCTCTCTCCATGCATTATTAGGTAGTAATTAATAAACTTTAGTGATAAACCGGATAAGTAAAAGCTGTTGAAACCCTATAGAGAATTGATGTGGGTTGGCAAAAACTACTTCCTCAGTAAACTTTAAAGATTCCCAATTTGTTTTGTTGTCTTTTTAATGTCAAATTTGACATCAAATTAATCGTAATTCGTTAGTAAAAAAATTATATTCTGAAAATATATATTTTCATAATATAACTCTTAAAATTATTTTTTAACTACCATCTACAATTAATTTGAGGTCAAATCGAACATAAAAAAATCAACAAAACAAACCGGGGCTCTTTAAAATTTACCGAGGAAGTATTAAAAAATTGAGCAAGTAATAAAATTTGTAAACTCAATTTTTTGTTAACTGAAACAACTAAAAAGTTTTAGCTGTAACACTCCAAATTAGGCGGATATTACAGTGCCATGGACCCCGACTGGGACCCACCAGACGAGTGAAAATTAATGAATTACACAATAGAAATGCAGTATCGAACCACATTACGTCATCAATTACTCCGATGAGGAGTTTCAAATACAACACACCCAGGGAATACGGAATACATGTATATTTCATATGAAGATAAAATATAACAGCGGAAAATACATGACAAGACAACATGAATAAAATGAAGAGACTGGGCCCCCCTACTAGTATCAGTGGGACTCCTCGCCGTCAACGTTCTCTTCCCGTGCTTTTGCCTTGCCATGACCTAAAAATAATATTCCCAACGGGGTCAGTTACACAAAACAATCCTCAAGAGTTGAACAAGCATAATTATTATATATCTTAATCATGAAATGAAGTTGAAGAGGGGCACCATAGTACGCCCGTAATGGGACGTGCACGTGCACAAGACGAGTGTCCGGACACACCCGTCCTTGTACCTAATTAGTTTCACGGAGGTACGTTACCGTGTGCACAGTCCATTGTGTCGGTGAGCCCGCATCACATGACAATCGTGTGCCCAACTAAAAATCCCACACGTAGCCACCCGGCCACGCAATATGAGCCCAGAAGGTCACACGAACAAAAGTGACCACGATGAAAGTTAATGAATAATAATTCGACAAGTATCAAGAATGACTCATCGAGATGAAACAATAATGAAATGAATGATAGCTCACTGAAATGATTGGAACCGCCGCTCCTCGTGAATTGAATAATTAGTTTGATAATTACAAGTCTCAACGTGATTAATACACTATGAATGAATTATGAATATGAATAAACAACAACGAAATGAATGAGTATCCTTTTAGCCGATTGAGAATTAACTTACACAATACCGGTGATGAAATGTCCTTCCTCGAACAAACGTCCTAAGTGGAAAAATACCGGTCGCTCGAACAACCTTGAATAACATAATTACCAACAAACGCTCAATATATGCATCAAGCATGTTCATAACCAACTCAAAAGTCGATACGACAATATCCAAAACTCATTGGGGCATTCGAACAAACACGTTGCAACATTCATCCCTTTGGTTACAAACAATCCCCTATTATATCAATACCAACTCCAATTGAGTAACACAATCCAACAAAACACCTTTGATAATATCAACAATCCAATAGGAAACCACAACTCAAGGTTACAACAACATCAATCGGAAACCCCCAAAATAACCGAAGTGAACCCCCAAGGGTTCTTGAATAAATCCCCCAACATTCATCAAATCCGAAATATACATCAATAAATCCGTAGGAATACATGTATCCAAGGTAGATAATCCATATCTAACATATTCCAACATAATAGCAAGCTAACACGAAGAGATCGAAAGAAAAAACATGCAAATCCCAAAATTCTAGATTCAAGAAATGTTTACCTTGATTCGGTGTATTGGAGAGGATTAGATGATGAATAATCCGAACTAGAAGCTTGAAAATAATAATAGTTGAATGCAGCTCGAAGAACACTTCACGGAATGCCCAAAATCGCCCAAAACCGACGGGAGGAGGAAGAGATATGATGAAATGACGAAATGGGGCTAAACTGTCCAATATATAGTAAACCCAGTTTAGCGTGCGCTAGCTCTTGTGCTTAGTGTGCGCTAGCGAGTTTACCGGGTAGTCTAGTACCCACTGCCTGCCTCGAGTCTCTTATTAGCGTGCATTAACCTTGTGTTAGCGCGCGCTACCTGATGGTTGAAGTCCAGAAAACTGGAGTCCAGAACCTATTGTCCTCTGTCTGATTGAGCCTTAGCGCGCGCTACCCGATGTTTAGCGTGCGCTACCAAATTAACTCTTGCGTACGCTATACACATTCTTAGCGTGCGCTACGAATTATTCCATCTCAGTCCAGTACCCACTGGACTGTCTGTTCCAATACGCTAGCGCGCGCTGATGGATACCGATAGCGTGCGCTACGAACACCATTACGTACGTTAAACTCCAATCATAGCGTGCGTTATGAATTTCACTAATCCAGTCCAGTGCCTTCTGGACTGTCTGCCTCAACCACACTAGCGTGCGCTAATATGCTAAGAGGTAGCGTGTGCTACCCGTACTCAATTAGCGCGCGCTAAAGAGAGTACGTAGCGTGCGCTACTTCTCACACACAACCCACTATAAAGATGACAAAGATGATATTCACAGCCCGATCCTCCAACCAGTATGAATGACGAATGATAACTGATGCTCGATACAAAAATACTCCGAAGGGTGAATACAGTGAATGAATATGAATGATAAATGACTATTACCCATAGTTATTAAAGGCGAAAGGCGCACCGAGGCGATGAGGGTTCGTATCGCCTGCGGCGCAAGGCGCAAGGCGAGGCGCACGCCTGAGCGAGGTGAGGCGCCCAAAAAAAAAAATACAAGAACTATAACATAACACAAAATTAAATTATAAACTTAATTTAAAAGCAATTCAACAAGCAAAAGACAATACTTAAATAAACTAAAGTAGGTGATAGGTAACAATAAGTCCTCCTACAACAACTTCATCAAATTATTAATCCATCAATCATCACTAAGCTCCATATAGCCTTCTTCTTCTTCATCATCTTTTTCTTCTTCTTCGAGATTGTCTTCTTCGATAAATTCCTCTTCCTCTTCACTGTCTCCTTCTACGTCGAAAACTATCTCCTCCTCATCTCTAAGTCCACTAGGAGCTCTCTTATGAGAATTCTTTCCCTTTCCCACTTGCTTAGCCGTAGACTTAGTAAATGATGTAGAGCCGACGATACTTTTTCCTTTTCCCTTAACCGATCGAGTGTTATAAGCCTCTTCTCCAACTCCACTGGCTCTAGCAACTGCATCCCACGTCAAAGAATCATCATCAAATACCAAATCATCTTCTTCTCCCTGGTTTTCTTCATCCACTGCACCTATCAACCACTCATTGCTATCATCCATGTCTCGCAAGGTAATCGGATCAATACGATCACGTGCATCATATCGCCGCTTTAATGCCCGATTGTACTTGACATATACCAAATCATTCAAGCGCTTTTGAGCTAGTCTATTTCTCTTCTTGCTGTGAATCTGCAATTATAAATGAAACAATTTTAATAGATGTACTCCGATTAAAAAATATGTATTATGTAAAGTCTATATCCTTACATGCTCAAATGTACTCCAATTCCGTTCGCAACCGGATGCACTACAAGTGAGACTAAGCACTTTCATAGCAAATTTCTGCAAATTTGGAGTTGAGGACCCAAAAGATTTCCACCATTCAGATGATTTAAGAACAAGACATGGTCACATTCACATTTCATACAAATACATAATTTATTAATTGGCTAACTACTTGAAAGAAAGTACTTAATTAGAACTTAGGTATTTACCTGGAGCTTTAGTTTTTCTCTGCCTAATTGCCATCTCAATCCCAAATAATCCTTCTGCATTTTGATACAAAGACATTTGATTGGTAATTTTGTCTTGCTCTTCATGGCTTGGGACCAACCTTTGCAATGATGCATAGAAACCTTTCATTACCTCTTCTTCTTGAGTAAAATCAGAACCTGAATAGAAATACTCCGGATTCAAGTAATATCCAGCGGCATGCAAAGGTTGATGAAGTTGACAATCCCATCTATTGTCAATGATTTTGAAGATATCCATATACTTCTCCTCATTATGCTTAAAAGATGCCATGATAGCTTCTTTACACCTATCCATAGCTTCGTAGATGTAGCCCATTGCAGGTTTTTTCTCACCATCAACCAATCTAAGTACCCGAACTAAAGGACCGAATATCTTCAAGATGTAGACAACACTAGTCCAAAAAGTAGGCATCAAGATAATAGAAGTAACCTCTTTACCACCAGCTTCTTTAGCCCACTTACTACCAACCCATTCTCCTGAAGTGAACATCTTTCGCAGATTATTTTTTTGCTTATGTATGCGTTGAAAAGTGAGAAAAGCTGTAGCAAATCTTGTCACACCAGGTCGAACAAGTTCTTTGTGTCCGGTGAATTCTCTAAGCAAATAAACAACTCCTGGACAAACATAAATATAAGCATTCAAACTCATTGCTCGCTTCAATGTCTTCTTAAAAGTAGGCAATTTGCCAATATCTTCTAATATTAAATCAATGCAATGAGCAGCACACGGAGTCCAATATAAATGCGGTCTCTTTGCCATCAACATGCTTCCTGAAAATCAATAAAAGAAAAGCCAAGAGTCGAAGACATTTTTGAATTATAACCAATAAAAAAGAACGATAAATTTACATTTTTGAGTTAAAAAAACGATAAATAGTTCTCACCGTGACAACATTTGAACTTGCACTATCGGTGACAACTTGTACCACATTTTCAACTCCAACACGAACTACATAGCTATCAATCAACTCGCACATCCTCTCTCCCGTCTTTGAATACTCGGAAGCATCAACTGATTCGATAAAAAATGTTCCTTTTGGTGAATTTACCAGAAAGTTAATGAGAGTCCTACTTTTTCGATATGTCCATCCATCACACATTAAAGAACAACCGTACTTTACCCATTCATCTTCATAGGACTTCTTCATTTGATTAACTTCATCAACCTCCTTTCTCAAAAAAAGAACCCTCACCTCATGATAAGTGGGAGGTTTCATGCCACAACCATATTGCCCAATGGATTCGATCATGACATCAAAACTTGGATAATTGACGGCATTGAATGCAATTGCCGCATCATACATCCATCTAGCTATATCTCTACAACCCCTTTCTCTCAGTTCTTTCTTGCATGCTTCATTGATTGTGGATTGCCTTGCCTTGTCTTTTTTTCTAGCTTCAACAACTTTTGTTGGGTTTTGAGCAAAGTAAACATCTATCGGACCTTTTACTCTTGGCTTTTTTGCGGTGCCAATTGACTTGGTATTGCTACTTCCGCCTTTTGAAAATTGACTTCCCCCAACTGTCTCACTCTCATCTAAATCTTCGTCATCTCCATATGTGTCTACATCTTCAAAATCGAGAATTGAACTCTTTGTTAAAACTTTTTTTGACATAAAATCTCTTATTTCTTCCCTTACATGAGGCGGACATCTAGGACAAGCTTTAACATTTCGATGCCCTCCTGCAAGATGTTGTTTTGCACGATAAATTCCCCCTCTGGTAACTTTATCACAGAAATTGCAAACCAAATCATTCGTTTGCGGTGGCTTGAGCATTCGTACATAATTCCAACATATATCATTTTTGCTATTATTATTATGTGCACTTGAACCACACTTTGCTCCATTTGTTACAAACTTACCATACGAATCTGCAAAATAATTAAGAATAAAACAAACATAAAGAAAATTGTGAAAATAAGAACAGCAAAAAAATAAGACTAAAGGAAGGGGCTGGTTCAAACAGTGAAAAAAACAGCCAAAAAAAAGAAAAAAAATAAAGAAAAAGGACTGCGAACTATAAAGAAAAATAAGAAAAAAAACATAAAGAAAAAACATGGCTATTAGAAGTTGATCCTGATCTGTATTTTTAGTTTGTGTTACGGACTGTTGTTGCTTAAGAGACAACATTAGGCAGAAGAGTAAAGAGTAATTATGCATGAAAGTAAAAATACTTAAAGTATCTTTACTTAAAGTTTGATCCTGATCAGCAACCCTTAGATCAGCATGAAAGTAAAGATGCATTTCACTGTTGTTGCTTATGATACATTTCTACTTACATTTTTACTTACATGCATGAAAGTAAAGATGCATGAAAGTAAAGATTAGCATCTTTATAGTGGGTGAATAGTGGAATACTTATAGTGGGTAAATATCTTTACTTTCATGCATCTTTACTTACAGTGAAATACTTAAAGCAACCCTTAGATCAGCATCTTTACTTTCATGCATAATTACTTGTTTATTAGAACTACTACTAAAGAAAAATAACAATCACACTTAAAGTTAAAACCTTTCATGGTCAAAGCATAAAGAAAAAAAGCATGGCTATTAGAAGTTGATATCAAACAGTGAAAAAAAAACAGCAAAAAAATAAGAAAAAAAACATAAAAAAAAGGGACCGGGAACTATAACAGCAAAAAAATAAGAAAAAAAACATAAACAAAAAAAAAGGCAGGATCAAATACCTGAAATATGGCAGAGGCGGCGGCGGCGGTCGGAAGTGGCGCTGCGGCGGCGGCGGCTGGAAGTGGAGCGGCGGCGGTCAGCGGCTCGAAGTGGAGCGCACAGGTCTGGAACCTTTTTTTTTTAAACTGAAAACCTAGTCCTTTTTTTTAGAAAATAGAACGCTGAAGGTTTCAAAGACAGCTGAAGAAAAGACGCCCAGTGAAGACTTATAAAGACCCAAAAAAAAACGCTGGGCAAGGAAAAGGACAGAGGCGCGCCTTCTTAGCGCCTGGAGTGAAGGATAAGGCGCGCCTAGGCGCGCCCAGGCGATCGCCTGGCGAAGGTCGCCCGCCTTCGACCATAAAAGGCGACCTGCGATTTTTTATGTGCGCCTCGCGCCTCAGGCGCGCCTTTCACAACTCTGCTATTACCGAGTGAAAATTAGTGAGGGACAATATACTGAATGAAAATTAATGAATGATAATGAATGAATTTACAGTCGGGTATTACATTAGCTTAGTTAAAGAATAGTTGTAGCATAAAAATTGGGTGTAACCGAAACAACCGATTCAACCAATTCTTTAATAAATGTCACATTAGAATCGGTTGAAAACATAAAAAAAAAGGAACAAGAAATTCTTTGAAATTACAAGGTGTACAGGGTGTAGGTTCAATTCTAGGGTTTATTTACAATCATTTTCACAAACCATTTTACAGAGGGTAGTGGTCGAACCTGGGCCTTCCTTTCGCCTAATTAACCTGGGCCTTCTTTGTAGTCTAATACCTAAATCACCGGTGATCTTGTCCTCCTTCTACCTCATCCGAAGTCACAAGCATCCCTCGGTGACAAATCCCCCCTTTGCCGTATACACTCTCCGGTTGCCGTTGGTAAGTTCGTTAATTTTAGAAGTCACCGAACTATGGATTATTGTATGCAGTCTCACATATTGAATATAGATTGGTCATCGAGATGGTTTATTTCCCTTGCACTATAAGATCCATGCTTCCATGTGTGGAAATATTATGTTGCACAACATCTGAAATGCTCTTGTGAAAACCTAATTTATATTTTCTTGCAATCAGTTTTGTGGTTTTGAATTTTGATCTTCTTCAATAGCATCGATTACACAAGATATGAACAGCTCTAGAACATAAAATAAGCATAACGCTGCCTGATAAGATCAAAATCTGCTGGACAAGCAGAATAAGCATCTGCATTTCTCTGATAGCTTGTCATAAGCTAGAAAAGAAGACAGTGGATACCTAATACTTGGTTCTCCTTTGCTTGCAATGTTTGTTCTAGTAACCCTATCGTGCTGAAAATCTTTAAGATTAGGTGGTGTATTGACCTTTCTGCCTCTGGTAGACCTTCTCAGTTGAGGTCCTATGTTTTCTTGTTCTCCTTCAGGTGTTTGATGCACTGCTTGACATATCAAACATATGTTCAGTGTTATCAGCAGTATTTTCATCGTTTTCTCTTGCTGTTTCAATGTCTATGACATTGTCCTCATGCTCAGACTCATGCCCAGACTCATTGTCTATATTTAAATGAGTCTGGGGAATCAGAGCTATTGCTCATGTCTGGCATCATGAATGCTTCCCCATCTTTTTGCCACTCGGTTGTGCAATGTTAAGCACTGTCTCATTAGTCCTGAATATAATGTAATGTACACGGCCAATCCATTCTCGGCTCAGCCATGGCTGGCTGGGATGGTCTTGTAGCTGTCGGATAGGCTTCCCCATCTTTTTACCACTCAGTTGCATAATGTTAAGCACTGTCTCATGCATTAGTCCTGAATATAATGTTCTCAGTACTTCCTTTTCTGGTTTCTTAAATAACATCTACCTGTTCTGTATATTCCGTAACACAACTAATCCATTTTGTAAATATGAACCAAACTTGCCATAGCTGATAAGTGACATCTACAAGACATTTGCTCTTGATCTTCCAAAACCTTAATTCCAACATTTAGTCAGATACGAAAATTCAAGCTATCGTGTTCCTGTTTCTTTCTCTCATGCTTATTTTAGCACAGATTCATACTAGCAGCTGCAGGCCTCTTTACCCGGGTGCACATGGAGGGAGAAGAGTAGCTAACATTGTCAATAAATTACAACTTCTCACACTCTCAGTTATTTAGGATGGGTGTTGGTATTCTGTTTATCAAGTAAACAACTGTTAGTATGGCTTCACCCCAGAAATGCTTTGTCAGGCTTGGATAATTAGTGACCTAGCAACAATTAATATATATTGATGCTTCCTCTCTATAACTCCATTTTGTTGAGGATTGTAGGGGCAAGTTTTCTCATGTATTATTCCCTAGTGATTACATAAACCAGTTAGGTTGAATTCCAAGCCATTATCAGTTCTGATCCTTGTAACTAAAGCCTTATAATGTATGTCAACCATTTTCACAAAATTCTTTACTGCAGATTGTGTGTCTGATTTATTCTCAAGTACTTGTACCCAAGTGGCTCTACTGTTATCATCAACAATGGTTGGAAAATAACTGCATCCATTCACTGATTTCATTGAAAAAGACCCCCATAGATCACATTGAAGTAGATCAAATGGAGTAGCATACATGCTATTGCTTAACTGAAAAGTAGATCATTGTTTTCTGATTTCATGACTCTACAAGCATGGAAATCATTCGACGAATGAATGATTTTCACATTAATAATGTGGTTTTTAGTTAAAATCTTGCAATGACTTTTGTTGAATGATAATTGTGCATTAGATACTAGAATTAGATACTAGAAACCTGACATGTTGTAATCACATATATGATTCAGATGGTATACTATTAATCAATTCAGTGTTTGGTTGATAGAGTAAAGAGGAATTGAAAGATTAGTTCGATAGAAAAGATGACAAAATCAGGAGACCCTCCTGCCAAAGCACCAAGTGCCGATAAACTTACTAGTTTTTCTCAGTGAATCTGAAATTAAGACCTCACTTATTTATACCCTCACAGGGGCCTATAATAATAATGGGCCTATAATAATAATACCCTAATTACTTAAAAGACCTATTTATAATAATAATAATAATCATAATCAGCCGCGGCCCTCACTGCCGCGGCTCTGTTCGCTGCCCGGCTCTTGAGCCCGCCCCACTTTTGCATTTTCTCACCTCTGATAAACTCGGTCCACCACAACTCCATCCTCCTTCCAAACAGCCCTGTCCTCAAGGCTGAATTCTGGAAATTGTGCCAACATTTCCGACTCATCTATCCATGTCGTCTCATCCACTCTTTTCCCTTTCCATTGTACCAACACCTGTCGAACTCACTGGTCCCCTCGCCATATCTTTCGCTCCTTTAATATCCACTCCCGCTCAAACTCCGGTTCATCGATTATCAAGGTGTCCGGCAATTCCGATTGCACAGCATGATTTCCTCGTTGCCTTTAACTGCAAAACATGAAACACCGTGTGGAGACGCGCATGTGGTGGTAGGCGCAAACGATAGGCCGTGGCTACCACACGCCCAACGATCTCGAACGGCCCATAGAATTTCGCCGCCAGCTTAGCCTTGGCCCTATTAATCAACGATTTATGTCCGTAAGGGCGCAATTTTAGAAATACCAATTGCCCAACTCCAAACTCGATATCCCTCCGAGGATGATTGACGGCCCTCACCATACGCCGCTGGGCTTGCTCCAGATGAATGCGTAGGCGGTGTAATACTTCGTCCCGCGCTACTAACTCCTCACCGACCGCTCGCACGCGAATTTCGGACGGTAAAAATCCGTCTAGTGTCGGTGGGGCTCTACCGTAAACTGCTTCGAACGGAGTCATTCTCACGGCTGTATGGAAACTCGTATTATAATGATACTCGCCCCGCAAGAGCCAACGACTCCACTGTTTTAGTCGCTCGGCCGAGAAACAATGCAGATACGTCTCCAAACAACGATTTAACACCTCCGTCTGACCGTCCGTTTCTGGATGATACGCCGAGCTCATGCGAAGCTTTGTGCCCATTAGTTCGAAACAACTCTTTCCAAAAGCTACTTAAGAAAATCGAATCGCGATCTGACACAATCGAACTTGGCACACCATGCAAGCGCACTACTTCTCGTGCGAAAACTCCGGCCACGTACCGTGCCGTAAATGGATGCCGCAAACCCAGAAAATGACCATATTTTGACAATCGATCCACTACGACCAAGATACAATCAAAAGAGCCTGAGCGAGGCAGCCTCTCCACAAAATCCATGCTGACATCTTCCCAAACCCTAGTGGGAATTGGAAGTGGCTGAAGGAGCTCCGTCGGTTTCCTCGTATCATATTTGTTGCGCTGACAGACCAAACACTCGGACACATGTTGAGTTATGCGTTTCATCATCCCCGGCCAATAGACGTTAGCTGCCAGCCTGCGGTATGTTCGGAAAGCTCCAGCATGGCCCCCTGTCGGGGATGCATGGAACTCGCTAAGCAATCGAGGAATGAACGAAGAGTCGGGGGATAATACCAGCCTGCCTTGGTAGTAGAGCACCCCTTGAACCAAGGAATATCCAGTATGCGAGGAATTCCCGTCCCGCAATGCCTTCACCACACCTCGTAATTTCTCATTCTGCTCAACTTCTTTTCCAACTACACTCCATCCCACCCATGTTGGCATCGAAATTGCCGTTAGATCGGCCTCCTCCGTACTCCTAGATAGTGCATCCGCCGCCTTATTTGTGATCCCCACTTTATATTCTATGTCAAATTCGTATCCCAACAGTTTCGCCACCTAAAAATGTTGTGCTGGGGTCGAGACGGACCGCTGGAGCAAAAATAGCAGACTCCTCTGATCAGTCCGAACTACAAATCTCCGTTCTACCAAGTACGGTCTCCAATGTTGCACTGCTAAAACGAGGGCCATCAACTCCATTTTGTATGCCGATTTTTCCATGCTACGATCTGATAATGCTCTACTGAAGTGGGGCAATGGGTCGTCCGCCCTGCATGAGAACGACACCGAGACCATGCCCCGAAGCGTCACACTCAACCACAAAAGGACGCAAAAAATCCGGCGTAGCTAGTACTGGGGCGGTAGTCACCGCCTTCTGGAGGTTCTCAAATGTTGTCTGGGCTTCAGTCGACTACGTGAACTTACTCACCATATCTTTCTTCAATAGCTAGGTCAAGGGACGAGCTATTTGCCCGTAGCCACTGATGAACCGACAATAATACCCTGTTAACCCCAAGAATCCTCGAACCCCTCGGACCGATCGCGGTACTGGCCAGCGCATGATTGCCGTCACCTTTCCCGGGTCCATGCGCACCCCTCAATAAGATACGCGCATCCCTCGATAGGATACCACGTGGCCGAGATATTCCACTTCCTCTTGTCCCCATGAACACTTTTTTGGGTTAACCACATAAGGCTGATCCCACATTAACCCAGAACGATTCGGAGCTGAGCAACATGTGTCTGCCAGTCAACGCTGTATGCCAATATGTCATAAATAAAACCAGGACGAACTTACGTAGATGTGGGCGCAACAGATCGTTCATGGCTGACTGAAACGTAGAAGGTGCATTCGTCAGTCCGAACAGCATAACCAAGAACTCGTAATGTCCCGAGTGAGTTCTGAAAGCTGTCTTGGGAATATCTTTCGGCGCGATTCGTATCTGATGATAGATAGCCGGGACGGAGATCGAGCTTACTAAACCAACGTGCACCACAAAGCTCATCTAGCATCTCTTGGATAACTGGGATGTGGTGTCACCGTACTCTTTTTCAATTCCCTGTAATCGACGCAAAACCGCCAACTGCCATCTTTCTTGCGTACCAGAAGCACGGGGCTCGAGAATGGACTGGAGTTGAGTTGTATTATTCCCGACTCCAACATTTCTTGCACCATTTGCACCATCTCATCCTTGGATGTGTGACTGTAGCGGTAGGGTCGGACGGACACGGGTGGAGCTCCCGGCTGGAGGGTAATGTGGTGATCGACGTCCCTCCTGGGAGGCAACTTGCTCGGCGGTTGCATGACTGACGGAAACTCGGCCGCCATCTGCTGGAACAAAGTACCCGACTATCGATTCTCCACTCTCAATTCTCGTAACGCTCCCTAGCTCCGACACCCAAATCCACCATCCCTCAACTATATCCCGCTCCTTTCGCAGGCAAGCTGCGGAGATTTCACGGCGAACCAACGAAGGCTCCCCACAAAGATACACCTCCCACTCGCCGTAAACGAACCTCATTGTCATGTCCCTCCAGTTTGCCCTTCTCCGGGGGTCGCTAGCTATGAGACACCTAGGATTATGTCTACCCCTCCAAACGGAAATACATAGCAATCAATCACGAACTCCGCCCCATTCAGCACTATCGAGACCCCGCGACACCTTCAGTCTGACCCTTCCGCCCATCCCCCAGACGAACAACAGACCGCCCTGAACGATCCACAATTAAACTCCATTTATGAGCAACTTCCGGCGTCAGGAAACAGTTGCTGGCCCCACTGTCGATCATAACTAATACCTCGGTCCCCTCCATCCTGCCTGTCGTTTTCATTGTTTGCGGTCCATCTATACCTCGAGCTGTAACATGTGACGAGTCTAATATCTGCAACTGGGGATCCTCTGTCAACTCGTTATCCAACCCGACACTCGGCGGTTCCCCCAATTCTGATGTTGGCGGTGGGTCATCCTCGGATCGAGAACAACGACCTGAAGAGCCTTATCTGCGCATTTATGCCCCGAAAAATAGCGTTCCTTGCAACGGTAATACTCACCCCTAGCCCTCTTTTCGAGATACTCTTTTTGTGACAATTGTCGTGGTGGTCGTCCTCCCGACTGATTGACTGAGGAAGTTAACGAGCTGATATTCCGTGGTCCAGATGACCTCGTACTGCCGACTCCTGTTACTGACCGCCCTCCACTAAAATTCCCTTTTTGATTTGTAAATTTATTATTTTGGCTTGTTTCCTCTCTCAATGGATAATTTACGCCCCCTGTTGGTTTGAAAGGCGTCGTCATCGTGGAACGACTAAGCCCTCTCACCGCTCCTAGCTCTCGTTCAATCTCACGTGCCAAGTGTATAGTGTCAAACAAGTCCTGTGCATCTCTCAAACGAATTCTCAGTCGGATTTCATCTTTCAACCCATGCAGAAACATCCCAAGGCATTAGTTGTCCGCAATCCCCGGAACCAGTACCAATCGCGAAATGAAGAGGTCCGCGTACTCACTCACTGTGCCCGTCTGGCGTGTATACAAAAGGGTTTCAAAGGTATTGGCCATCGGATCGTCACCATACCTTCGTAGTAATTCTTCTTTCAGTTGTGCCCACGTCATATGCGGAAGCGAGATTGTATCCGCTGAAACCAATGCACATCCCCTCCTTCCATAGCAATAAGGGCTACGTCCAATTTGTGCTTTTTTGGCGTATTGTGAAGCTGGAAATGCTGTTCTGCCCGAGCCAACCAACCTTCGGGATTCGAGCCGTCGAACATCGGCAGAGAAACGCGGCCTGCTTCCGCGACTGCCTCCGCCACGACCTGGTCCCCCTGAGGCGGCGCGCCAGCCGCGATTAGGTCTGAGGAATCATTGCGCGGCCCTCCTGTGCCGCGGTTGCTGTTCGGCTGGCTGTGCACCGATTCCCGGTCCTGCTGCTCGTCCCGCTAGGCCGCGCGACGCCCGCCGCGCGCTACGACGGCCAGTAGCGCGGCGATGTTGTCCAATTTGGCCGCTAGGGTTCCAACCTCCGCGGACAATTCTTCGCTCCTCTTCTCCATCGCTGCTAATCGATTTTCTGAATCCATCCGTGTAGTTGATCGTGTATTGGGCATCAACAGACGCTCACCGCACCAAATTGATAGAGTAAAGAGGAATTGAAAGATTAATTCGATAGAAAAGATGACAAAATCAGGAGACTCTCCTGCCCAAGCACCAAGTGCCGATAAACTTACTTGGGTTTTTCAATGAATCCGAAATAAAGACTTACGTCACTTATTTATACCCACGCAGGGGCTTATAATAATAATGGGCCTATAATAATAATACCCTAATTACTTAAAAGACCTATTAATAATAATAATAACAATAATAAGAAGAATAATCAGCCGCGGCCCTCACTGCCGCGGCCCTGTTCGCTGTCCGTCTCTTGAGCGCGCCCCGCTTTTGCTTTTCCTCGCCTCTGATAAACTCGATCCATAACATTGTTGCAGACATCATGTCTATGCCCGTTATAGCTATGCCTCCACCGCCTCCACCCGTCGTGGTTTCTCGATTTGATCACCCATATTTTACTGAGGTGAAACATCTATTTTGTTTTTCTATTTTATTTTTTCACTTATAGTAGACCTTTTAATGTATTGTATTCTTATAATTGGAAATAAAATGCTTTTCAGCTTGGCGAGGGGGGATTTTGCCATAGACAGGAAGATAAAATTCCACCTGTCGTCGATCAGCTTGGCTGTAGTGAGTACCATATTTCAGATTCATAACTATACTGCTTTTTAAAATTATTTGTCTGAAATTGTGAAAATTGGAGGATTAGAAAAGAGAATACTGTAAATTAGTGTATAAATTATAGTTGGAAGGAATAAAAAACTGACATAGACATCCTACTCATAAGTGCACATATTTGGTGTTCTCATATTTATATAAAAAATTATTCTTGATTAGATGCTTGATATTTAACCTTTGGGATCCCTCCAATTCTGGTAGATTAAGTAATTCCACTCTTGTATAGTTGTATGTTCCACACCTTTTACCGTGAGACATCTTTCATGTTCAATCATTATAATTATATTGACTATCAATGTGTTTTCCTGTAATATACAGATTCATGCACGTCACAGGCGGTTACGATGGTATCATCTTCTGCAGTTGCTTTATATAAGAATGAGCCATTCGTTAAGCTTTCATCTCAGTGCTGTGTAGATTGTGGACCGCAAAACGACGAAAAAGAAAAAGAACCAGATGCACATGGGTGCAAAACTGCCAGTTTTGCACAAGTCTACCAATTTGCTATAAACCATGGATTTTATGAGGACAACAATTATAAATACACAGGAGAGAAGGGTGAATGTCAAGAAAAAGAGGTATGTAATTAATTCTGTTAATTATTAATTCGGTTAACTATTTACATATAGGTAGATGTAATTCCTCCCATAACCAAATGAATTAATACTTTTATAATTTAATTATGATATATTAACAATGGTTATAATGTATTTGCAGGGACGGAGACATCGTATTGGGGGGGGTGAAAAGACCTGAACCATTTGAAATCCTTGAGGCTATACGCCGACAACCTTTGACTGCGAAAATCAAAATGACCCCGAACTTTGAAATTTTTTCTGGAGAGGTAATTTTCTTTCTTATTATGATTTTTTTTAGGGTAGCTTGTTGCCATAGAATAACAAGTTCTGATTTCTTGTGTTAATGTATATGTTTGCCTATAGTTTCTTTTCACTCATCGATTACAATACAATATCAACTACTCGTATGAAATTTTACTTTTTTTTTTTTTAGAGAAGCAAGAACCAAAAGGACCAAAGGAGCCTTTTGAGTCTTGTTGGTATGAGTGGAGATCATAACTAAGCTTTCCTTGTGATATTAGCTCTATCTATTTTGTTAGAACTTTTTCAATGTAGAAATAAAATAGGATTGACTGTACGGTGCATTAAAAGTTGCTATATTGTGGCGCATGTTTAAGAGTATTTCAATGTAGAAATAAAATGGGATTGACTCAATCCCATTTTATTTCTACATTGAAAAAGTTCTAACAAAATAGATAGAGCTAATATCACAAGGAAAGCTTAATTATGATCTCTACTCATACCAACAAGACTCAAAAGGCTCCTTTGGTCCTTTTGGTTCTTGCTTTTCTAAAAAAAAAAGTAAAATTTCATACGAGTAGTTGATATTGTATTGTAATCGATGAGTGAAAAGAAACTATAGGCAAACATATACATTAACACAAGAAATCAGAACTTGTTATTCTATGGCAACAAGCTACCCTAAAAAAAATCATAATAAGAAAGAAAATTACCTCTCCAGAAAAAATTTCAAAGTTCGGGGTCATTTTGATTTTCGCAGTCAAAGGTTGTCGGCGTATAGCCTCAAGGATTTCAAATGGTTTAGGTCTTTTCACCCCCCCAATACGATGTCTCCGTCCCTGCAAATACATTATAACCATTGTTAATATATCATAATTAAATTATAAAGTATTAATTCATTTGGTTATGGGAGGAATTACATCTACCCATATGTAAATAGTTAACCGAATTAATAATTAACAGAATTAATTACATACCTCTTTTTCTTGACATTCACCTTCTCTCCTGTGTATTTATAATTGCTGTCCTCATAAAATCCATGGTTTATAGCAAATTGATAGACTTGTGCAAAACTGGCAGTTTTGCACCCATGTGCATCTGGTTCTTTTTCTTTTTCGTCGTTTTGCGGTCCACAATCTACACAGCACTGAGATGAAAGCTTAACGAATGGCTCATTCTTATATAAAGCAACTGCAGAAGATGATACCTTCGTAACCGCCTGTGACGTGCATGAATCTGTATATTACAGGAAAACACATTGATAGTCAATATAATTATAATGATTGAACATGAAAGATGTCTCACGGTAAAAGGTGTGGAACATACAACTATACAAGAGTTCTAAAACTTCTCGGGAATATTTTGATAATTGATTTCCGTATTAAATTCGTAGTTGCTATTTACTTGTTGCATTTTGTATCGTATTATACTTGCACTAGTAAAACAGTTGAGTTTTACTAACCCCCGAGTAATCGGGGGGTGGATGTCTGTTTGTGTCAGTACACGCAGTTCGAGGCGATCACAGGATTGGCACAAGAGGATGACGAGCTGCGATACTAATCAAGAGTCGAGAGTTGGTAGAGTTTGGTTGTATTGTTAGAGTTGATTTCAGTCTTCCACTGTATTGTGTTTCGACCCCTGTGTGGGTAATGTTGTTTTAGTCAGTTATGTTGATGGAGTTGTGTGACCTCATCGGTCTGTGTATTCATTTGTAAGTGACCTTAACGGTTTGTATTATTATATTGTTTGACCCTGACCGGGCAAGCATTTGGTTGTTTATGGATGTTTATGTAATACCCGTAATTTCGATTTCTGGTAATTTCTTTTTTTTTTAGGCGAAAGTCCGTTTTGACAACTCGCTCATGACCGTTACGTCATTCCGAGAATGATTAATTCTGCACTTTTTGTCATCCGAGTTCGTTTCGGTGTCGTTTTGTTGAGTTCCGTGCTTTTTGGCGACTTTTCCGCACTTGAGTTCGATTCTTGCGAATCTCATTGGAAACTGCTGTTTCGAGTTTCCCGTAAGTCCGTTTAACTTTGTTAGACGTGTTGTAAACTTTGGTTTGGTTATTCGATCACGTATCGTGATTTTCGGACGTTTTGGGCCATTTTTATAATTTCCCAAAGTTTGGGGTAATTACTTCCGTTGTCGAATTCCGACACTTCGGGTGGTCGAAATCGTGTGTTCTCTTAGCGCTTGGATTCGTCTTTGCGAGTACTTCGTAACCGTATCTCCGGTTTTTACTCAGGTTCGGGTTTCGGGGTCGTCCGGGCCGTCGGAATGGCCACAGCCGAGTCACGGCCGGTGCAGGGCTGGCTTTGGCGAGTTCTGGCCGTAAGGTGCGATTCTGGCCGTAATGTGTGCCGATTATGGCCGTAAGGTGTGATCGAATACGGCCAAATGCAGGCTGGGCATCTTTCGGACGAAGGCGATTCTGGCCGTAATGTGTGCCGATTCACATTTGTAAGTGTCAAGAAATGTATTAGGCGATTTTTGACGAATGCGATTCTGGCCTTAAGGCTTGTCGAGTACGGCCAGTATGGGCGAGTTACGGCCGTAAGGCCTTTGCCGATTCTGGCCAGTAAGTGTCCCGGTGGCCAGGCTATATAAGGCACAGGCGGCCGTTTTTACTCATTTCTTCACTTTTCTTGCGGCTATCGGACGGGTGCGACAGGAAATAGGGTTTTTGGTCGATTATACTCAATTCCAAGACGTTTTGGAAGATCCTTGTCAATTATATCATCATCCAATCCTTGTTCTTCGTCGGATCGAGGTAATTCTTCCGCAGAACCCTAGTTATGTAATTTTGGGGGTTTCTTCGTGATTCTTCGATTTAATCCGTGGTGGATGAATTTATTATGGTATTCTTGTTGTCTTGGCCATGATCTTCGGATTTTGTAACTCATATATCGATTTTATCACCCGGGACTCGATTTCCGATTTCTTCGAAGGAACCCTCGGATCCTTGTTGTTTTTCCGGTTGATTCGGATTCCGTTTAACGTTATTTATTTGTGGTGATGTTATTTTCGTAGCGATCGTGAGGTTGTCGAAGTCTTGGTCGTTTTTGGAGGTTCGAAGGCTACCCGACCGTATTCGTTTGTTGTTTCCCGTTGCTCGTGGTATCGAGGCAAGTATCTTGCCCATACATTTCGTGTTTCGTAGACGTAATAATTGGTAATTGATTATATGTGGAATTTTAATGTTTCAATGAACTTTCAAAAAGGATCGGTATATTTTTATAAAGGTTTTCCTTCGAAGATAACTCATAGGCTTTATGAATAAATGTGTTTTCTGGTTAAGTATTTCAGTGTTGTGTGATGGAAGATATTGAACATATTATAGTGAATTTAGTAGGCCACAATTATTTGCCGAGGATGGCGTATTGAGATGTGTAATTATACGGTGAATATGGACGTGTGATATTAGCTGTTACTCCTTCGTAAGGAGGTTGAAACACTTGGTGTTGTTTGGCATTGGTACTTGTTTGTTGTGGTGTGACATAAATTGTGAGTATATGTCAGTTAAAGTGGCCATTCTAGCGAAGTACCTAGCATTTGTATGCATATTCTAGTATTCGAATTATGGCTTCCCGTGGCGTTGTGGATGATATGTGCATGTTCACCTAGGGACGGTCTGACGGGACCTCTAGGGATACGTATTGCCGTGAGTGTGCGTATCACGAACTGTGGTTAACCACCCAGGGATGCCCGACGGGGCTCTGCGGGGTACGGAGGCCGTGAGTCTCGTACCAACAGTTAACTTTGAAATGTTTTGTTGGAGAATTGTGATTTTTGGCGCATATTTCGTCTGATTAGAATGGCAGTCCAAATGGTATCGTACTTGGCTGGAATGGCATCGATAAATGTGTTGTGTGTGATTTGTCCCTTGACTGTGATAATTTGGTAAGGGTACGTGAGTCCTGTGGTTGCTCTGTGTATTGTAGCTCTGTGGTGTGTTGAGTTCGACCGTATGGTCAAGTTGCAAAGTTGTGCTCTCTGTTGTCGTTCTGTGAGACCGTTGTCCTGGTAATGTTGGACACGTTGTAGTTTATGCCGGGTTATTCTTGTGAGTATGTGATGTGAATAAGTTGATTCACGGACCCTTGTGCTTGTGGTTGGAATGTTACGATTGGGTCGTGGACCCCGTATTTTGTTATCGGAATTGTATTTTGAAATAAATGATTTTTGAGCTGTGTCCCTAAGTGTTTCGAAAGGCTTGAAAATTCTTAAACTCCAAATGCTTTCAAAAACTCCCGAGATTGTAAAATGTCTTGTAAGATGTAAAATGGTTTTATTCCTATCTTTCATAATTCAAACTGTTTTGAGCAAGTGAATTATCTCGGGAAGTATATTCACGATTTCTATGTTCTTGGAGTATGATATGTATGGCTTGTCTTTGTATTTATACTTGCACTAGCAAGACCGTGGAGGGTTGCTAACCCCGAGTATTCGGGGGTGGATGTCTATTTTGCGTCCGGTATTTGCGGAGTTCTTTGGGGAGCAATTCACAGGATCGTTACGAAGGATGATGGAAGACGACGATACTAATCACATGAAGACCGGTGTTGAGTCTTTTGGCGATGTCATGTTGTTTTGTCCTTTCGTTGTGTCTATTATTTCCGTTTTACGGGAATGTTGATTTATGTTAACCCCTGTGTGGGTATGAGTCACGAGAAAAAGTAATGTAGGGTTGATGTGTATGTTGTGGTAAAGACCAAATCGGTCTAATGGTCCGTTAATTACCCATGTCGGTATGTAATGTATAGTATTGTATTGTGGTGTTTCTGTATTTAGCCTGGTAGATCCTCACGGAGAGGGTCTACGGCGCTGTAATATTCCCGAGTGGTCTGGGGGTGTTACAGAATATGGTATCAGAGCTTAGGTTGCGGAAACCTAAGCTGTCGGGTCGAGTTGTGTGTTTTCGGGTCTTGTCTTGTCTTGTCAGATTTTGTCTGACTGAGTCGTGTCGCGACGCGTCGTCTGAGGTGTCGGTCGTGATTAGTATCGAGGTGCAGCCATCATCTTCGTGCGATCTGTGGATGTAAGTCTCCCTACTTTGTTGCGTCTCGTGATATACGAGCTTGTGTGATTATATGTTATTATGTGGAGTTTAAATGTGCCTGGTGAATACGTACTCCATACTTGTTTGATTCTCGTATTGTGCTAGAATGAAAAGTGATACCGGTGTATAAATGTGTGTATATATTGTGTGAATCGTTTTATTGAAGTAATGGCTTGGTGTGACCCCACAAGGAAAGTTTGTCAATGTGATATTTCAAAGTTTAATTATTTTGAAGAGTCACGTAAATTTTATTTTTAAACATCCTTCAAGAAAGGAAAAATTTTTGATTTCGTATGATGACCTCAAGACCAGAATTTTTTTTAGAACTTAACTACTTATATTTTATTTTCATCTTGCATTGCAAGTTTTCAAAATTTGATTTTAAAAACTCAAATGAGGTCTACCAAAATAAAATTACTTGAAACGTGGCTCTTGCTTTCGACTTTTTGATTTCATGATCGTCGGTTTGGGGGTATGTAGTGATGTCGGCATTATTATTTGGTCAATAATGCTCAAAATTGTGATTAAGTTGGTGGTGTGAACGTTAAGTCGTCCTAAATGCACTTGTTGTGAGAGTCCTCATTACTGAGAGGTAGGATTTCAGTTTTAGATGTTAATTATCTTATGACGGTCACTTGTGTGATACTGTAATTACGTGGACAGATGATGTTGAAATGTGATTGGATTTGATGGTAATGGATCGTACGATATAGTGATAAATTATATACATTGTGGGTGTGTTCGAAAACGCTTTTCTGAAAATTTTATAACTTGAACAAGTTGTGGAAAATTAAAATTCATAAAGTTTTGACAAAGTTAATTTCAAACCGAGGTACCAAAAATACTCTCAAAGTTTTATTTTGAATGATCATGCAAATCCAAACATTTCCAAATGACATCATTTAAAAGGATACCTCGTGGACTTTCTTATCGAGTTGCTATTAATTGTCTTATGTGATATATCAAGCCAAGTTGGCAATTTGGTACATTATGTTGAGATGTTGCACCATTGTATTGAGAGAGTATCCGCTTAATATGACGAGGGGCAAAGGGCGCGGTCGTGACCACGGTACAGGCAGTCATGGAGATTAGATGTGGGACCAAGAGAAGATTTTCGGGAAGGTTGCTATTCTAGCACTTCGCTCTCGTTGTTTAGGTTTCGGGGACGAAACCTCTTTTAAAGGTGATATGGTGTAATACCCATATTTTTTGCTTTCGTTTTATTCGACTCTATTGACTCGTTTGCGTTCGTCGGTATTTTCTGGACTTTTTCTACTCTTCACTTTTTGTTGTTTGAACAAGTTGCGGTGTTGTTCTGGGTTAACCCAATTGTCGTTGTGACTTTTTCCGAATTCGGTTCCGCTCTTGTGAATTTTATATGAATTCATATCTTGTCGTTTTCACCAGCTCGTATATATTGTCTTGAGTCGAGATATGAACTATGGGGATGCTATTAGATTTTCGTTATTCGTTATGATTCATACATGATTGATCGACTGTCATTGTCTCGATCGTTGCAATTCAATTGTTTGATGGTTCGGTTTCTGTTGATCTTGTTCCGTGATTGTTGAATGTTCAGACTCCGTCGTAATTCCCTTAAGTTCGGGAAATTAGTCTCGTTTACAATCTTCCAACCCTTGGGCGGTGGAATTCCATATCTGTTCAGCGACTGGCTCGCGTTTTGATTGATGTACCGTTGGGTTGGTCAATCATACCGATTTTCGTTCGTTGTGTTTTATAATTGTTCGGATAATTGACTTGACCATATTATCAGTTTAATGACGCTTGTCACTTGTTGGTTTTATTATGTCTCTATCGGTGGCATTGTGTTGGTCGTCGTGGAGCGTGTTTTCACGCCGTATGTGTTTTTGCATTTCTTGCAGCATTTCGCCGTTGGGCGCAATTTCTCGGTTTTTGTGTATCTCGTCGAGTTTTCCTGGTGGGGATATTGCTTCTCCTACTTATTTTAAGTTTCGGACGAAACTTCTTTTAGGAAGGGTAGAATGTAATACCCGTAATTTCGATTTCTGGTAATTTCTTTTTTTTTCGGCGAAAGTCCGTTTTGACGACTCGCTCATGACCGTTTTGTCATTCCGAGAATGATTAATTCTGCACTTTTTGTCATCCGAGTTCGTTTCGGTGTCGTTTTGTTGAGTTCCGTGCTTTTTGGCGACTTTTCCGCACTTGAGTTCGATTCTTGCGAATCTCGTTGAAGCTAACATTTGAGTTCCCCGTAAGTCCGTTTAACTTTGTTAGACGTGTTGTAAACTTCAGTTTGGTTATTCGATCACGTATCGTGATTTTCGGACGTTTTGGGCCATTTTTGTAATTTCCCAAAGTTTGGGGCAATTACTTCCGTTGTCGAATTCCGACACTTCGGGTGGTCTAAATCGTGTGTTCTCTTAGCGCTTGGATTCGACTTTGCGAGTACTTCGTAACCGTATCTCCGGTTTTTACTCAGGTTAGGGTTTCGGGGTCGTCCGGGCCGTCGGAATGGCCACGGCCGAGTCACGGCCGGAGCAGGGCCTGGCCTGGCCGAGTTACGGCCGTAAGGTGCCGGTTACGGCCGTAATGTGTGCCAGTTACGGCCGTAAGGCGTGATCGGAATGCGGCCGTACGGCGCTGGGCATCTTAGGACGAAGGCGGTTCTGGCCGTAATGTGTGCGATTACGGCCGTAAGTGTCCGGCAGTGCGGGCGATTTTTGAATGCGGTTACGGCCGTAAGGCTTGCAGTACGGCCGTATGGGCGAGTTACGGCCGTAAGGCACCTGCCGATTCTGGCCGTAAGTGTCCGAGTGGCCGGCTATATAAGGCACAGGCGGCCGTTTTACTCATTTCTTCACTTTTCTTGCGGCTATCGGACGGGTGCGACGGAAATAGGGTTCTTGGTCGATTCTACTCAATTCCAAGACGTTTTGGAAGATCCTTGTCAATTATATCATCATCCAATCCTTGTTCTTCGTCGGATCGAGGTAATTCTTCCGTAGAACCCTAGTTATGTAATTTTGGGGGTTTGTTCGTGATTTTTCGATTTAATCCGTGGTGGATGAATTTATTATGGTATTCTTGTTGTCTTGGCCATGATCTTCGGATTTTGTAACTCATATATCGATTTTATCACCCGGGACTTGATTTCCGATTTCTTCGAAGGAACCCTCGGATCCTTGTTGTTTTTCCGGTTGATTCGGATTCCGTTTAACGTTATTTATATGTGGTGATGTTATTTTCGTAGCGATCGTGAGGTTGTCGAAGTCTTGGTCATTTTTGGAGGTTCGAAGGCTACCCGACCGTATTCGTTTGTTGTTTCCCGTTGCTCGTGGTATCGAGGCAAGTATCTTGCCCATACATTTCGTGTTTCGTAGACGTAATAATTGGTAATTGATTATATGTGGAATTTTAATGTTTCAATGAACTTTCAAAAAGGATCGGTATATTTTTATAAAGGTTTTCCTTCGAAGATAACTCATAGGCTTTATGAATAAATGTGTTTTCTGGTTAAGTATTTCAGTGTTGTGTGATGGAAGATATTGAACATATTATAGTGAATTTAGTAGGCCACAATTATTTGCCGAGGATAGTGTATTGAGATGTGTAATTATACGGTGAATATGTGACGTGTGATATTAGCTGTTACTCCTTCGTAAGGAGGTTGAAACACTTGGTGTTGTTTGGCATTGGTACTTGTTTGTTGTGGTGTGACATAAATTGTGAGTATATGTCAGTTAAAGTGGCCATTCTAGCGAAGTACCTAGCATTTGTATGCATATTCTAGTATTCGAATTATGGCTTCCCGTGGCGTTGTGGATGATATGTGCATGTTCACCTAGGGACGGTCTGACGGGACCTCTAGGGATACGTATTGCCGTGAGTGTGCGTATCACGAACTGTGGTTAACCACCCAGGGATGTCCGACGGGGCTCTGCGGGGTACGGAGGCCGTGAGTCTCGTACCAACGGTTAACTTTGAAATGTTTTGTTGGAGAATTGTGATTTTTGGCGCATATTTCGTCTGATTAGAATGGCAGTCCAAATGGTATCGTACTTGGCTGGAATGGCATCGATAAATGTGTTGTGTGTGATTTGTCCCTTGACTGTGATAATTTGGTAAGGGTACGTGAGTCCTGTGGTTGCTCTGTGTATTGTAGCTCTGTGGTGTGTTGAGTTCGACCGTATGGTCAAGTTGCAAAGTTGTGCTCTCCGTTGTCGTTACGTGAGACCGTTGTCACGGTAATGTTGGACACGTTGTAGTTTATGCCGGGTTATTCTTGTGAGTATGTGATGTGAATAAGTTGATTCACGGACCCCTGTGCTTGTGGTTGGAATGTTACGATTGGGTCGTGGACCCCGTATTTTGTTATCGGAATCGTATTTTGAAATAAATGATTTTGGAATTTGTGTCCCTAAGTGTTTGAAAGGCTTGAAAATTCTTAAACTCCAAATGCTTTCAAAACTCCGAGATCGTAAAATGTCTTGTAAGATGTAAAATGGTTTTATTCCTATCTTTCATAATTCAAACTGTTTTGAGCAAGTGAATTATCTCGGGAAGTATATTCACGATTTCTATGTTCTTGGAGTATGATATGTATGGCTTGTCTTTGTATTTATACTTGCACTAGCAAGACAGTGGAGTTTTGCTAACCCCCGAGTATTCGGGGGGTGGATGTCTATTTTGCGTCCAGGTATTTGCAGGTTGCTGGGGAGCAATTCACAGGATCGTTACGAAGGATGATGGAAGACGACGATACTAATCACATGAAGACCGGTGTTGAGTCTTTTGGCGATGTCTTGTTGTTTTGTCCTTCCGTTGTGTCTATTATTTCCGTTTTACGGGAATGTTGATTTATGTTAACCCCTGTGTGGGTATGAGTCACGAGAAAAAGTAATGTAGGGTTGATGTGTATGTTGTGGTAAAGATCAAATCGGTCTAATGGTCCGTTAATTACCCATGTCGGTATGTAATGTATAGTATTGTATTGTGGTGTTTCTGTATTTAGCCTGGTAGATCCTCACGGAGAGGGTCTACGGCGCTGTAATATTCCCGAGTGGTCTGGGGGTGTTACAGTTTAGCCTGGTAGATCCTTGTGGAAAGGGTCTAGGGCGTGTAATATTCCCATACGGTTTTGGGGGTGTTACATTTATGGTATCAGAGCTTAGGTTGCGGAAACCTAAGCTGTCGGGTCGAGTCGAGTCGTGATTTGTCGAGTAATGTGTTGTCTTGTCGTTCGAGTCGTCAGGTGACCAGTTGAGTAGTGCGTAGTCACAACGAGTCGGATATGTTGTCGGATCAGATTCGTATCATGGGCGACCGTCATCTCCGTGCGGCCTGTGGGCGTTAGACTCTTCTTTTATGTGAGGTACCCATGTATCATGATTTTATCTTAGTGAGTTAATTGCGGTGCATAATTTTATTTGCACGGTGTGGTGAATATAGTTCTATTTAATTATTGTGACACATAGTATATGTATAAAAACTGGGCGTATTGTTGTTTTACCTTTGAACCACCGTATGGGGTGGTATGGTGTAAAAAAAAATTGAGAACCTTGATGGGTTTCGAATAAGGTATCGACATTTGAGTTCGTGAGAAACTCCGAGGAATGGTTTTGTCGTATGTTTAAACTTGATGCTGTGAGATGTATTCGATTGGATTGGCGATCCTGTTTGCCGTTAGACATGTGATTTTTGGTTTGATTATTTTTTTTAGATCGTTATGTTTATGCCGCTTCAGGTAGGTTTTGGAATGTTTTCCTGGAGGACTTTACGGGTTTGAACATTTTTGTGGAAATCGCTTGCTATTGTTTAAATATTCTGATGGTGCGGCTAAAACCACGGTTTATATGGATTTTAAAAATCGGTTAAATTCTTGACAAATTGGTCGTCTATTTCAAATGACACCATCAGACGGTATCTGGAATATATGTTTTGAAGTACTTCGAACATTGTATTTTTGGTTATGAACGAAAGGATTTTAGAAAATTTTTATTTTGCAAAACGAATTTTTTTTGGTTATTCGAAATTTTAAACTTCATATGTTCACGTGATGGTTGGCGTGGTAACATGTTGTTACCCTGTATATCACTAGTAATGGTAATGATATATATATATATATATATATATATATATATATATATATAAGATCACTTTGATGATATTGTCTATCGAGTAGGTTGGTGTTTCAAAGTTTTGTTTTGCAAATAGCTTCAATCAAAACAGTTTTGATAGTGAGATACATGGTTTTGATTAAACGACCGAGGTATTAAAAGTGTTTTAAAAAAAAATTCATTTCACCAATGTTTTTTTTCAAACTTGAGAATTTTAAAATTTTATCATTTGAATAATACCCCGGAAATATTTTATTTTTGTTGCTAGTGTTTGGACCCTACGATACGTGTGTGGTTTTGACCGTGTTTGATTTGGTAAAATCCAAACATCTATGTTGATGTGACTGTGCGAATCGTTTTTGAATGAAGTTCTAAAATTACAGTGTTAATTCGTGCACTTGTGTGATGACTTGGAGTTGATGTTTTATCGTGCTGCAATTTATCGTCCTATGTTGACGTTGTGATGTTTGTTTGGTTGCATTATTCTGATTGGTCGTCCGTTCAGTATGTCGAGAGGTCTAGGCCGAGGACGTGGTCGTGATCAGGAGCGTGAGAGGGTGACTCGCTCGTTGTCAAATGCCAATCAGCTCAGTACGGACGGTCATGATGACCCATCAGGTGACCAGCAGCAATCATCCAGAGGTAATGTTGACATTGGCGCCGCCACGATCCTTCGTCAGGTGGCTGACCAGTTGGCGCATATGAATCAGACCGTACACCGAGACGGGATTCCGGATGAAGATAACGAATCTAGTAAGTGGTTACGAGTTGTGATGAGAATGCACGCGCCCCGTTTCGTAGGTTCTTCGGACTCGTTAGGCTGGGAGAACTGGCTCTTCCAGTTGGACAGAACATTTAATGTTGTAGCTTGCCCCGATGAGAGAAGAGTACCCATCGCCCAATACCTGCTTGACAGGGAAGCGGCACACTGGTGGGAGGCCATAGCGCCTAGTGATCATACAACTACTTGGGCCGAATTCAAGATTTCCATGGAGGCCGAGTATTGTCCGCCACCGGTTAAAGAGCGCAGGATTGTCGAGTTTTTCTCGGCTACACCCCGAGACGTGTCGGTGTCTCAAGCAATAGTCGATTACAATCGACAGATGTGTTATGTTCGGGATCAGGTAAAAAGTGAGGCAGATAAGGTTCGTTATTTCGATATACGTATGAAACCCCAGATTCGGCAGTGTATGGCTCCTTTTATGTGTACAACCTTGAAGGACTATCAGGATCGAGCCTTGGCTTTTGAGATGGCTATAATGTCTACCGAGTCCGTATCTGTAGCGAAGAAGCAGAAGATCTCCATTGACGCATCGGGAAGTAAGGGAATTGGGATTCCCACACCTCAACCCTCGTATCAGCCGAGTATGGGACCTTCTCGGTCAGCTAGAGAATCCAAAAGGACCCAAGCCGGTGTCTTTGAGTTCTGGTAATGCTCTTAGGTGTTTCAACTGTAACGTTCTAGGCCATGAACACGCGCATTGTAAGAAACCGCAAGTGACTTGTTATAATTGTGGACATGATGGGCATCGAGTTCAGTACTGCGAGATTGTTGCATAGATGATAAGACACCGGAGTTCCATTCCTACTTCCGGAGGGCCCAGTGATGGCCAGTGATAGTGTTTTTGGTACTCGTTGCGCGGATTGTTTCTCGTGTAGGGATGTATTTTGTAACATTTTTACGTTTGGAACTTGTTAAATGATATTTTGTTTTGAATAAGTTCCCGTATAGTTGTTGAACCTACGGAGGCGTGACAGTGGACCGCGGAGTCATGAATATGGTATTTTATTATGTGTCGTTATATTTTATTTCGTATCACTGTGATAACCTTAGTTTAAGTTTCGGGACGAAACTTATTTTTAGTATGATAGAATATAATATCCGGTATTCTCGTTTTCTGTTATCTTGGATTGGTTGTGTTTTGACGTCGAACATTTTCTTGTTGATGAGTATCAGAGTGATTTCTATCGTGATATTCTATTTGTTTCTTTCGCATAGCCGTTTTAGCGGCTTGTTGTCGCGTGCGTTTCTTTGATTAAATGTGTGCATGTGATGTGACGTTAATTGCTCGTTATTGTTTCAAATCATAGCCGGTGGCGTTGTGTTGGTCGTCGTGGAGCGTATTTTCACGCCGTATATTCCTTTGTGTTGCTTGTAACGTTTTGCCGTTGGGCATAAGTTACGCGTTTCTTGTGTATCTCGTTGAGTTTTCCTGGCGAGATATTGCTTCTCCATACTTGTTTTAAGTTGACGAAACTTCTTTTAAGGAGGGTAGTATGTAATATCCGCAAATTCGATTTCCGATAATTTTCTTTTTTTGGCAAGAGTCCGTTTTGACGACTCGCTTGGGACCGTTTCGTCATTATGAGAATGATTAATTCTGCACTTTTTGACATCCGAGTTCATTTCGGTGCCGTTTTGTTGAGTTTCGTGTTTCTTAGCGACTTTTCCGCACTCGAGTTCGATTCTTGCGAATCTCGTTCGAAACTGCTTTTTCGAGTTTCCCGTAAGTTCGTTTAACTTTGTTAGACGTGTTGTGAACTTTGGTTTGGTTGTTCGATCACGTATCGTGATTTTCGGGCGTTTTGGGCCATTTTGTAATTTACCCAAAGTTATGGATATCCGTAACTATATTTGTTGTCTCGACCCTTTTCTTGGTCGCGTATGATTAATTATCGCATTATGTTTTCATTTCAGGTCGTTGATGTTGTCCGCTTACTTTTCGTCGTGTTCGTTCCGTACGTTTTCGGAAATCGAGTCGTCGGGTCATGGTGGCCGAAAGCACCGTCGGACAAAGGTGATCGTCGGAAGTGCCGGGCACCGCCGAGCAGTGCACGCCAGAACCAGTAAGCGCACGCTACGGCCGGACGTTGCGCGCGCTACCTCGGCAGGTGTAGCGCACATTGTCGACCGGCCCAGCCAGACGCTATCGGAGTGCAGGCAGGGGTTACGAGGTTACGGACTCGGGTAGGTTCGGCAGTAGCGCACGCCATCAGCTGCAAGCGCACGCTACGATCTACAGGTAGCGCGCGCTACGGCCGGAAGGATGCGCACGCTACTGGCCGAGTCGGTAGGGCGGTGAGGTTACGGATTGCGGCTGGGCCGATAGCGCCGTTAGCCCGGCACTTAGCGCGCTAGCCGCACTAAGATAAATATGACAGAGCAGTCGCATTTTCACTCATTTTTCATTTCCCTTCTTTTCGATCCGCGGCTGGAGCTTCGGAGGAGGCAAAGCCATGTTGTTGAACAACAAATCCATGAAATTCTTGAGTTCATATCATTGATTGATCATCCTATATCATCCTTTGATCCAGCGAATCAAGGTAATCTCTTCTTAGAACCCTAGTTTCTTGAATTTTGGGGTTTTTGCATTTTTGTCCGATTCGATCCGTATTGTTGATTAATTTATGATGGGTATGATTAATCTTGGTAGTATTATTGTGTTTAACATCATTTAATCCATTGTTCTTCGTCGAATCAAAGTATATTTCTCGATTTCCTTCGAATCGACTTTTTAGGGGATTTGTTCTTGATTTCGTTTTCCATCCATTTTTGATGGATCGATTGTTGTTAAATGATGTTATTAAACATATCCTATGGATTGTATATCCATATTTCGGTTTGGAATTCCGTTTTCGTGTTTTGACGGGACGAATCGTGTTCTTGGCCGTTTTGGGGGAAACCCTTGAACTTTCGTCGTTTGTTCCTTGAATTCAGCGGCTTTGGGTTGTACCTTGGAATTCATTTTTGTTGTTATTGTTGTCGTTCGTAGTTTATTATTGCGGGTTGTCATTCGGTGGAGTCGGCGAGTTCGTAGTCGGTTCGTGCCAACCTACTTCGGTCGATTCTCCGCGTCGTGGTTTCGAGGCAAGTATTTTACTATACGAATTGTGTCTTGTGAATAGGGACATCGTGTTATGGTTGTGATGCATTGATTTACTTTCGTGAATATGCTTCGTATGAATTAATTATTATGAACGATTGATGGTAGCGATAATACTCCCACTTAGCTCGTGGAATTGTGTTGGTCGTGTTAATCACCTAAGTATGTGCCGAGCGTGTTGATCATTGTTGAGTTGTCGTGATGATTGCGATATTTGTGTCGTGTTGATTCACTTACTTGATTATATATTTTGGTATAATTCGGAATGGCTTGTCATTAGATGATTATGAGTTGTGTCGTGACGATGTGTGTGTTCCAGGTAAGGTCTGACGAGGCCTCTGGAGTTTGGTACATGATGTGTACGAACAAGGTGTGTGATCCAGGTAGGGTCTGACGAGGCCTCTGGAGTTCGGTACATGATGTGTACGAACGATGTTTGTGATCCAGGTAGGGTCTGACGAGGCCTCTGGAGTTCGGTACGTGATGTGTACGAACGATGTTTGTGGCCGGGTAGGGTCCAATGAGGCCTCCGGAGTTCGGTACATGATGTGTACGAACGATGTTTGTGGCCGGGTAGGGTCCGTTGAGGCCTCCAGATTTCGGTACATGATGTGTACGAACAACGATCGTATAAGAGTGATTGTTTGATTAACATTTTAAATACGGGTCTCGGACTCATAATGATATCTTATCCAGTGTGCTTTGAAACGAGAATCGGGCTAAGGCCCTAATGTTTACGAAAAGGTTTTGTAAATTGGGACTCGAGGTCCAAAAGAATTTCTGTTTTAAAAATCCCCGAGATGATGTGTTCCTTTTCAAATATCTCCTGCTTGAGTTCGAAATTCCAAAACTTCTCGGGAATATTTTGATAATTGATTTCCGTATTAAATTCGTAGTTGCTATTTACTTGTTGCATTTCGTATCGTATTATACTTGCACTAGTAAAACAGTTGAGTTTTACTAACCCCCGAGTAATCGGGGGGTGGATGTCTGTTTTGCGTCCAGGTACACGCAGGTTCAGGGGAGCATCCACAGGATTGGCACAAGAGGATGACGAGCTACGATACTAATCAAGAGTCGAGAGTTGGTAGAGTTTGGTTGTATTGTTAGAGTTGATTTCAGTCTTCTTCTGTATTGTGTTTCGACCCCTGTGTGGGTAATGTTGTTTTAGTCAGTTATGTTGATGGAGTTGTGTGACCTCATCGGTCTGTGTATTCATGTGTAAGTGACCTTAACGGTCTGTATTATTATATTGTTTGACCCTGACCGGGCAAGCATTTGGTTGTTTATGGATGTTTAGCCTGGTAGATCCTTGTGGAAAGGGTCTACGGCGTGTAATATTCCCATACGGTTTTGGGGGTGTTACAATGCATTCATTATTCTGTTGAGTAGTTGAAGCGCAATTATCGCGGTCACAGATTTGATAAATCTTTTTACTTTATTTTGCATCTATAAATAAACATTGCATTTGTTTCTTTTCTGCATCCCTCAAACTTGTATTCTTTTCATTTTCTCTCTAAGTATTTTTCTTTTCAAAAAAATGGAATCTTCCACAAAAAGATTTAACTCCATCTGCATTTTTGGTGGAGCTAGTCATAGGAAAGAGGCTTGCTTTATTGAAGCAGCCCATAACTTGGGTCATACTTTAGGAGAAAAATGCATTCATGTAGTTTACGGAGGAGGAAGTCTAGGATTAATGGGACGTGTTGCTGCTTCTGCCTATATGGAAGGAGTAAAAGTATTGGGAATCATTCCAAAACCTCTGGCTGAAAGTAAAATCACCGGAGCAACCATTGGAGATGAGTTCAGAGCTGTGAATATGCAAGATCGCATAACTCACATGATAAATAATGCTGATGCCTTTATCACCCTTCCCGGTGGTTTTGGCACTCTTGAGGAACTTTTCATGTGGTTACCAGAGCCCAGCTAAATGTTCATACGAAACCAATAGGTCTGCTAAATGTCAATGGTTTCTTCGACAGTTTACTATCTTTCATCAACTACTCTTCTGAAAAAGGTTTTATTTCTGAGCGTGCTAAATGAATCATAGTTGTTGCAACAACACTAGAAGAGCTGATCAAAAAACTTATTGCATTTGTTCCTGAACCAGACCCAGCTCTAGCTAATATTGTTTGGATGGAAGATTTCACTGTGCGGAAACGCAAAATTGATACATTCCTTTCCCTCTGATATCCCACTTCATTCCTCTTGTTGTTTTTACTTTTTAGCGGGTGTAAAAATCGTGAAAATGATGGCAGCTTAAGGAGTTTTTTTCGACCTCTTGACGCGCATGTATCCACGATTTATATATTGTTATTTCTATTACTGTACTTTTTTTTTTGTTTGTTTTTAATAAAAGCATTGATGGCAGCGTAAGGCGATTCTTCGGACTCTCTTGAAGCGCATCTTGGTTGTTTGTGTTATACTTCCGGGTATATATTTTCTTTTGTTGTTTTGCCACACTTATTTCTTGCAGGTCCAAAAAAAGGCTTGAGCGAAGCGTCGTCTTTCATAAACAGGGAAGCCTTATTTAAACCTTACTCCATTGTTCTTTTTACACAATAAGGATATTGTTTATCATTAAGTGTGGGGGAAGGTGTATATCTATATCTATATCTATATCTATCTATCTATCTATCTCTCTCTCTCTCTCTCTATATATATATATATATATATATATATATATATATATATATATATATATGAAATATTAAAAAAAAAAGAGGTTGAAAATCACGGCACCATTTTCTTGAGAAAAAGTTAGTGAAAAAATCATTTTTAGGATGTTTCACTGGTTTTGATAATGAATTTGGATGAAGGTGTATGTGATTCAGTACACAACACCCTTTTTGTGAGTTTTGAGCCTTAGAGCAATCCTTATATATACGCTCTATATTTTTTGTTGTGTGGTCAAACATATTGTGTTCATTCTAGAACTTACTCATTTATACATTTCCAGACTACATTCATAAACTCTTGCATTAAGATAATAAAGGCAATTAGGATTAACCCCTTGTTGGCTTATATTTTCCCACCCATTACATTTTATCCTTAGAAGCCCCATTGAGCCTGAGCCTATTTCTTTGATCAAGCACATTACTTTAGCCATTATCCATTCTTGTTGATGACTAATCCATTTGCACCCTCTAGTCAAAGATTTAATTGTGAAGTAGATGTGTGACAAATAGGGACCGATGTTCATAAGAGTATTGTGGAGATTAAGAGCTTTTGTTGAAACTGAAAGAGTGTGAAGTACATTGGAGTATTGAACCGAATAAAAAAAATATATAAATAAAGGCAAAAAAAAAAACGGCCTGATAGGAAAAAAAAGCGGGAGGTCAAGTGCGAAAATCATCACTATATATACATAAAATAGCACTTGAACTATCCCTTGAGTGATACGTAATTCCTTCCAGAAGATCCATTGCATACTTTTTCTTACACAAGAGTATGGCCTTACCAGATGAATATTCAATTACCATGTACAGAATAACTTGGGGATGATGGTTTGAGAGTTTTCATTACAGAAGGGGGGTGTTGATCGTTATTTGTAGAATTTGCTATGCATCTAAATTCACAATTGATCTTGTCTAGCAAACCTCATAATTTTCCCTTTATCCTACCCATACCAAAAGCCACGTTACAACCAAAAGAAAGACCTTTTGATTTATGCATGCGTTTATTTTTAAGTAGTGGAGATTTGATTTTTGACCAAGCATATGGTAATGACACATTATGCTTGATATGAGTGAACTCTTCTCGAATATCCCATATATACACTTGAGTGAAGAGTGATATCCACCGTGAGGGTATTGAATCTTTTTGCATTCGATTCTCAATGAAGTTGTTAGAATTTGGTGCGGCATCCTGTTTTTCTCTAATCTCACTTGGGTCATGATCACTTGTTCTCTCTTGATATTGGTTTTGTCATAATTTTTTTCAGCATATGAGTATTGTAACTCGGGTATAAGATTTGCCCGAGGACGTGCAAAGATAAGTGTGGGGGAATTTGTTTAGTATATTTTGAGTAATATTTTTATTAGTATTTTATATATATAATTGTGTGTTGTGTGATAATTTATTCGTTTTACTATATATTTATATTATTTCATTTTGTTAGAATTTTCTATAATTTTATGTCATTTTTGGATAATTACTTGGAATTAAATTATATCTGCAGGTTAACCAACCGGTACAAGACAGATCAATTGGTTCAAGGGCGATATTTATACAAAATTCAAATATAGTCAAGACTGGTCTCATTTTATTCGTCTCGTCGAGACGATCGTTCTAAAAAAAATTCATCAGAATCCGACTTCGTATGAAGAAGTTATGAAAGTTCGAAAGACAATTAAATAGACGGACCATATTGTGCCACGTGTCAACACCCGATTGGACCAGATATTCAACTCTGTGCTGATGTCATCCATGACAGCAGCACCCCTTAGCAGCCGTGAAATAATTGAGGGTGGGATTTTAAAATTTTAAAAATTATTATTTTATTAATTTTGTAGTAGTATAAATAGGGGAGGAAGATGTAGTGTTTTTGGAGAGGAGAAAAAAAAAGAGAAAAAATAGAGAGATATTGTTGTAAGGGAGAGAAATAAAAATATTGTGTAATAAAATTATATTTGAGTAATAATATTATGGAATATTTATTTATTTGTGTTGTTATTATGAGTGAGTAATTTTCTTTTACTGGGGTTATGATGAAACCATATCTATATTATTATTAATATTTATATAATAATTCCAAATAAATATTTTTAACGATTATGATTTTCGCTTCAATAGGGGAATATTATTTCATCAATTATATCACGTATTTTTGATAGTTATAAATTCCCCATTGCTTTGTGATTATTGTTATTAGTTAATTTCTTTGATTATTTGTTTTTCATTAAATTGGATACATATAATGCTTAGAAATTATATTTTTCAAGCGAAGGAAAATCTATATTTGAATTATAATTTTGTACTTATTGTCAAATCTATAGGGAAATAGTGAGATTGATTTCAGAATCTATTCCCTGCATTTCTTGGAATTAAAATATAAAATAAATAATAAATAGACATTGGTGGACTCTAAACCCTAGTAAATTATTTAAAATCAATTTATCTAAAATCTACTTAAAAATTAATGTTATTTGTTGCAATTATTATAACCAATCAAAAATCAAATTATTTGGGACTATGTTAGAATTTAATATAATTTGGGTCAAAACGATAGGAATATATTTACTTCACTATCATAGTCCTCCCTGTGGAATCGACCTTGCACCACATATATACATCGAACGAATCGTGCGCTTGCGAGTATTAGACTAAAGAATCAACAAACAACAGGAAGCAATCACGCCAAAGGTACCCTGGGCGATCACAATTAAAGCACTTCCTGGTTGCATCCGTCGTGGTTGATACTGCTCCAGAGTTCTTCCCACCCTTGGATGGGTGCGGAGGTCTCTTGAATGGATGAAAGGATGAATGGGCCTTACGGGGACCACTGCTGTTGTGCTCCGTGAAAGTACCAGAGACTTTCCGCTTCTTGGATTCTACAAACTTTTCCATCGCTGCTTCCTTAATCTCATATGCCAACGATTTGTCCTGATACTGACGGAGAGTGGTGCATTCAAAACCTGACATGTACCTCTGTATCTCCGGTTTCATCCTCATCTCAAAATGGATCATCATTTCCGCATTTGTTCTGACCAGGTGTCGAACAAACGCCATCTGCTGATTAAACGTTTTAATCGTCTGGGATACTGGCTCGTTTGACGGCTGTGCGGAGAAAAATTCTCAAAATTTAGCTTCTTTCAACAGACGGGGACAATACTGAGCTTCCATCATCAATTTAAATTCTCCCCAATCGGCATCATGATCTGTAGGTCGGATGGCCTCCCACCACTCGGACGCTTCCCCTATCAGAAAGTACTGCGCAATAGAGGCTCTCCGGTCGTCTGGGAAATTAATCCCGGCAAAAATTTTCTCCAGTTCCTTCAGCCAATGGTCCCATGTCGGTGTCTCAGAAAAGCCGTCAAATTTGGGCGGGTGCATCTTCGCCACCTCCTGTAGCCATCGGTCTCCGCGATTTCCCAAGTCTAGGATGCCTTGATGTCTTTCTCCTGGTTGCAACCCTAATGCCACCTGCATTCGGTCCACAACCCGAGCAAACTG
Organism: Orobanche coerulescens; assembly: GCA_033398695.1. Taxonomy (NCBI): domain Eukaryota; kingdom Viridiplantae; phylum Streptophyta; class Magnoliopsida; order Lamiales; family Orobanchaceae; genus Orobanche; species Orobanche coerulescens. Next base: position 3,100,919 of record CM065815.1, on the reverse strand, counting down.
GGTCATCTGGTTGACCACCTGACGAAGGATTTCAGGGATAGCAGGTTCTGGTTCGTTGTTAATAGATCTTTGTGGCTCGCCTGAACTGTGACTAGCCTGATTTGAAGGTGAAGCTTCTCTCTCAGCATTCCTTCGTCCGCGCCCGCGACCGCGACCACGTCCACGTCCTCCTCTCAACATACTGTAAGCGTACATACTCAATATACATGAAACAATATCGTTCTAATGTTCAAGTATAAAGAGGTGTAGCATGTAAAGGACAAGATAGAGTTTTAGGAACTTACAACCACCGCTCGCACGAAGACGTAGGCAGTACAGTGATGTTATTCATGGCCAGTTACCTCAAAAGATATATACGACCCTTATTTTAACCCAACGACCAAGATATCCATAATCTTAGCTCCGATACCATATTCTGTAACACCCTCGATATATTCAGGAATATTATAGCGCCGTAAATCCTTTACATAAGAATTTACAAGGCTGAAGAAATGAACAGACAATAACAGATACCAATATATGAAAGTAACTGAAATAAAATACAACAGTTCTGGGCCCATACTGAAAATACAAACGTCCAAATGAAGAATATTAATACATAACCAAATCCAACATCACAAACGACGACGTACTCGAGGACTTATTAAAACAATATAAACAACAAACACTTAAACCCGGCCGAAACATCACTCTGCACCCTCGTCGTCATGCAGTTCCAGTGGTTGTTTTCCTGCTCTCCTGGATCCTGAACATAAAAAAATGTTCACCCCCGAAGGGGTTAGCACAACGATGCTAGTACAAATACGATGATCATACAACAATGATCTATTCAACAATAATCATGACAAGTTTCTCCAACGAGAAATTAATAACAACACATAACACATCAAGACAGTCTCAACATACTCGTGGTATTCCAATGATCCAGCGCACACAACTATAGATTCCCATGATGATCCCGTCGGACTAATGCATGGTGGAACTACCTGTCCAACGATCCAGCGCACACAGCTATAGATTTCCCATGATGAATCCCGTCGGACCATCGCATGGTGGACAATTAATCACAACACATATGCACAGTACAACCGTAACATAACCGACATAGTACAAACAATTATAATTAAAGTACTTGCCTCGAATTGATGACAAGAATAAAAATTTGACGAATATCAATACACTCGAAGGTCGCCCCTTCAATCAATCACGTAGTAAGATTCATACCTAAAATAGAAGAAATAATATAGAGTTCATCTAACGTCGAATCATTAACGTACGAACATCTAACATCCTAAATTATGGCCGAAAGTTCAACAAAACATAACCCGTCTGAACGGCATAACGTACGTTACATACCCAACGTAGCGTATGTAAGCCTTCTGGTTAGCGTACGTAAGCTACGAAGCTTAGCGCACGCTAAGCATGCATATGACAGTATCCTCTCTGATCAGACGACTGACTCGTCTGATGAAATAATGTACGTTATGTACCCAACTTAGCGTACGTTAAGTCTGCCCATTAGCGTACGTAAGCTACAGAGCCTTGCGCACGCTAAACATGCATCTGGAAGCATCCTCCCTGATCGGACGACTGACTCGTCGTACAAAATTCTCAGTGTTTTAACGTACGTTAACTTCATACATGTTACACTCATGTAAACTTGAATGATCTAATGATGTTCAATGTCTTCCAACTGCAAGGATAAGCATATCATCATGATGTCATACTCTAATCTTGATTACAAATTCTCTTACGTAATTCGGTTAATCTGAGGTTGATACACTAGTTATCAATATCATCAATACATTCCAACTTCATCATGAAGATTAATTTACCAATTCAACTTCAACCTTTGGTGATCCTTCATCTAATTCCGTTTAGCAAAAGTGATAACAATACCAAGCCTATGATCATTATGGCAACACCATTCAATATGGATTATCAATCTTAGAACACTACCCTTATCATTTGACGTAATAAGATTCCAACTATGATGTTCTCAACAATGATAACTTAAGCATAATCATCCCAACTTCTAAACATGATGTTTGGTTGAAATAAGTCATCTATGGAACCTAATATTCTTGGTAGTATGATCATAACATCCTTACGAACACGAATCCAAGGTTGGAGATAGCATAACACACCTTAAGATGAATAAAACACCGAGACAATAGGTAGAGTCCAACTCCGGTTGCTTGTGTGCCAATCCAAAATGTTTCTCCACTTCAATGATCAAGCATAAGTGATATCCAATCTCCAATGATCAAGTAAAGATGGTCTATGGGTGTTTATGTAGAAGGGGGGAGGCTCTCTGGACTTCAAGGAGTGAAGGACAAGTGAAGAAAACGTAGACAAATGAAATGGGGTGCTGTCCCTTTTATAATTTTTCTGACTTTACATACGTTAGCCTTCATGCATAACGTACGTAATTCTTTTAGCGTACTCTATCTATTCTCATTAGCGTACACTATCATCCAATGATAGCTTACTGCCTCGTTCTGTACTCGCTTCCGTACGCTACACCATTAAGTTACGTACGTAAGCAACACCCATTAGCGTATGCTAGTTACATACCTTAGCGTACGTTAACACCCGTTGACTTCAAAATTATCCAAGTTCATCCGCGGGAATCTTATCCGGACCCATCGACCAGCTGGCGCATGTGCTAGACGCCCTGCTTAATTATTGGCTGCCTTACGTACGCTACGCTTCATTCGTAGCGTATGCTAACCTTGGTAGACAACGTACATTAAGTTCTCTTCTTAGCGTACGTTATCACGTAATTGCATGTGAAAATTTACATGTTGATATTATCATGCACAAGGATACGAATACGAGAAAGGTCATACTTTGATTATTGATATTACAAATTCGAATAATACAGGGTTCAATACAGATGAAATACTCAACAATTTATCTGGGTATTACAGGGTGATTGTGGACCGTCTGACCAAATCAGCCCACTTTTTAGAGATCAAAGATACATGGGGACCCGATAGGTTAGCACATCTGTTCATCAGATAGGTTATAAGATTGCATGGTACTCCTAAGAGTATAGTATCGGATCGTGACGGGTGGCTTGTGTCGCATTTTTGGAAATCAGTTCATCGTGCGATGGATACTCAGTTGAATTTCAGTACGACATTTCACCCTCAGACCGATGGCCAGTCTGAGAGGACTATTCAGACTCTGGAGGACATGTTGAGGGCATGTTCTCTCAATTGGAAAGATGATTGGGAAGCCCAACTACCTTTGGTGGAATTCACCTACAATAATAATTGGCATGCTTCGATCAAGATGGTACAGTATGAGGCGCTGTATTGTCGCCATTGTAGGTATCCCTTGTGTTGGGACGATTTAGCTAAATCTTTGGGAATAGAACCTGATATGTTGATAGCTGCTCGTGAGAAGATTGCTCTGATTAGAAATTGTTTGTTAACGTCTCAAAGCCGACAGAAGTCATATGCTGATAATCGTCGACGACCGCTTGAGTTCGAGGTCGGTGACCATGTGTTAGTTAAAGTGTCTCCTACTCGAGGAGTTTTTTGTTTTGGGAAGAGAGGCAAGATGAGTCTGAGGTATATTGGACCATTCGATATTTTGGAACGAGTAGGCGATCTGGCCTATCGTCTGGCGTTACCACCAACTTTGAGTCGAATCCACAACGTGTTTCATGTTTCCCAATTGAGGAAGTATATTGCTGATACTAGCCACATACTTCAGTTCGAAGAGATTGAGATAACTGACGATCATTCATACGAGGAGCGTCCTGTGAAGATACTTGAAAGGAGAATCAAACAATTGAGGAATAAGATGATTCCCCTGCTGAAAGTTCAGCGGTCGCGACATGGAGTCGAGGAGGCTACATGGGAGACTGAAGATAGCATGCGGGAGCGATATCTCGAGTTATTTACCCCTTAATTTTGGGGTCGGAACTCTTTTAAGACGGGGAGTATGTGATATTCCGAGTTGTTTACCCCCTTAAGTTTCAGGACGTAACTTTTTTTTAGAGGGGATGTATGTAATACCCGGATATTTGATATGTATTTTCATCTGTATTGGAACCTTTTTTATAATTACTTATGTCATATTCATTTGCTTATGTCATATTTCTGATCGATGTATGTTCTACGTATTCGTAATCCAATATTGTTGAATGTATGATTTTATAGAGATTAAGTTTTGCATGTTCTAATATGTGATTAGTGCACGCTAAACTTGTTACGTAGTGCACGCTAATACTGAATGATATTTCTGATCGATGTATGTTCTACGTATTCGTAATCCAATATTGTTGAATGTATGATTTTATAGAGATTAAGTTTTGCATGTTCTCATACGTGATTAGTGCACGCTAATACTGAATGATAGCGCACGCTAATGTTACCACTCAACGCATGTTATATTCAGTCATCGAGACAGGATCAGTAGGTGGGGAACCGGATTGCGGGAATCACGGAACTCTTTGGGCACATCTGGGCTACTTTTGGAAAGTTGAGTCAATGGAGTTTAGCGCACACTACGATGTGATACTAGCGCGTGCTAAATAGAGGTCAGTGAAGTCAGTAAGCTTCATAAACTCGTTAGCGCACGCTATGTGAGAGTATAGCGTACATTAAACTGCAGCGTTAACGTACGTTGAGGTTATTTAGCGTATGTAAGGCCGAGGACTGAAGAATGCAGAGGACTGTGAGCCCGTTAGCGCATGCTAAACTGAGAGTTTAGCGCATGCTAAGGGTCATTTCCTATAAATAGGATTTCACCCTCATTTCATTTCTCACTTTGAACTCCGGCCTTAAGTCAACTTCTACGACTTGGATAAGTTACCCCACGATACTTCCACCCCATATAAACCTCTTCTCGTGATTGTTGAAGGCATATAACATTGAGGATTGGTGTTCAAGCATCCGACGTTGAATTGCATCGAGTGGTTTCATCGTTCCTTTATCGTTCTTTCCGTAGTAAGGTATGTGGTGCCTTACCCTTCTGTAATTTGTGTTCGTAGTAATGTTCATAAGCATGCTACCGAGATCATGGAATTGTTAACATTATATGAATCGAACTTCATGCTTAGGAGGATTTTGACGGAAATGAATTTAGTTCTTCATCGATTTTTGTTGAAACTTGTATATATCAACATATGGTTATAATTGCAGAGATTTTTTAACTCACCTTGATAATAGTTTCGTGATGTTCTTGTAATGAATAACTTGATTATATCACAACCTAGACCAGGTGAATTCTAAGATGATAAACTTAGAGATGATTCTCCAAACATGGAACCTGGTTCGTACGGATGATAATAATTGTTGGCTAATCTTCATAATGATGATGTGCTCTTAAAGAACTTAATGTATTGATGAAACAAAGTTGTTTAGATTATCACTTTCAAAATGTTGATGATGTTCTTAGGAAGTTTTTATCGGCATAATGATACTAGCGAAGGATTACTTAGTGATTTTTCTTGATAATTCTTATCCATTAGAACCATGCGAGTAATTAAGAACATCTTGAAATGATAACCGATCATGAGAATGAATTGAGATTAATATGAGTTCTTGAAATGGAATTTTGATATACATCGAGATAGTTGAACTAATCGAATTGAATTTAGGATATAATTTCATTGAACTAGATATCGAGGATTATGTGAATATGTTATTGAATGAATTGTACTTCATTCAAGGTCGATTGTTCGAGTAACTACTATTAATCGAGGACCGTCCGTTCGTTTGTCAAGGAAGGAGTATTCTCGTCTCCGTATTGAGGCAAGTTATCTTGCTTGGTTATAATGATGATTGGAATTCCAGTAAATATTATGCATTTCGTGTGTACGTATTGCTTTATGAATCTACGATTCATAATGAGGTGTTGTGTTGATTAGTGTCTATTATTTGTGGTGGGATTGTATTCCCAAGTTTCGTTACCTTTTGATATCGTTGGTCTTATTGATCATTGTTTATCACTTCGGTCTCTTGATCCTTGTTGGACGAATGATTGTTGAGTTTCGTTATCATTTTGCATCGTGACATATGTGGAATCATATCTGCGTGTCAATTGGTTAATATGTAGGATTTTTAGCCAGGCACAGATGGTCGTGCGTTGATGTTTCCGCATTTGGACCGTGCACACGAGATGTTACTTCGTGAGGCTAATTAGGTATATGTCCCACTTATATTCTGGATTTCGTATGCGGGGTGGACATGTGCACGGACACATTTCCGGATTGGGCGTACTGTGATGTCCGTCTTGAGCCATAACGTTTGGTCGTTTATGTTGGGAATAATGCCCTAGGACATTCGATATGCCTAGATTTGTAATTGTCACATTTTAAATAAAGTTATTTGATATCATTTATTTCTCGGTGATTATTATAATGTGTGCATGTTTTAATATTATAATAATCGAATAATAGTTATTCATGAATAATAAAATTATTCAAATGTCCCTGGTACAATCGCGTTGAGTAGAGACTCAAGTGATTAATATAGTAGTATAAGTTTGATTGATAATCATCGGATGATTATGCGTATGATATAGATCAATCTTATGTGTATTGGTTGGAGAACTAATACTGGACAGACCCGCATTGAGATTACTGCATGGAAATGTCATAAGTGAATCTCAATATAATAGTATGTCAATAAATCCTTGAACCTGAGATTATCATAGAGTCCAACATGATAACTGCTATGCCTTGACGTAATCCAGTATCATCTGAAACATGGTGATCATAAAGGTTAGCGATCAGGATTAGTGTGAGTCATGTAGAGAGCAATAAATAATCAAGATGGAGTTTTGTCCCTCTCTTTAGTGAGAGAGATATCTGCTGGGGCCCTCGATAAGTAGGACTGAAGGAAATGCATGGCCATGCTCAAATGAAGAGTTGTTTGATTCAATCAGTCTACTTAAGATCGAGAAAGCATTTGAACATAATAAGTATGACAATATCCATGACTTAGTTCAAATATGATATCGCGCGACAACGGGATTTGACACGTTAAATGGTTTAATGGACTATAAACTTATATTATTTGGGTAGTCATAATGTCTTGCTAGAGACCGCTTATGACTTATTATTTGCTATGGTATTAAATAATTGCCAACATAATATGAGCCTTTTGGGTCACACATATGACAACTAAAGACAAGCAAGAATAATTAATAGATATAATATTAGATATTATATTTATTAAATAATAAGGAATATGTAATATATGATATTATATATTATATTATATCAACTGGGAAAGATAAATATAATATTAGATATTATATTTATTATATGATTAAATAATAAGTAATATATAATATGAGATATTATATGTATTGTATTATTTAAAGAGTTGAGGGGCAACTAAGCAAATACTAGAGTTTGACTTTAGGGTTTACTTAGTATAAATAAAGGGTCTTGGATAAAGAGTTGTCATAAGAAAAATTACACAACCCTAATTTTGTAAGACCAAAAATCGCCCCCCTTCTCTTCACTTCGGTCGAACACATCTCAGTCCGGGGAATTGTTTCGGTCATCTCCTTCTTCCCTTAGTTGATTTTGATCGACAGTACAAATCCTTCTAGCAAGGAATTATTTGTTGTACTATTTATCAACATTATTCGTAAGGATCTAGCAATCCTACTTGCACCAGTTGTTCGTGTGTGGATCACCGAAAGAGGAAGAGGATTTCAATCAGCTTCTAGTCCGGGTTCAGATTCGTTCTTTGAATTAAGGTAATTCGACGAACTCTTAATAAATCAATTAAATTACTGCATGTAGATCCTCGTCTGGGTTTTTTGTTAATTTATTCTGCTGCGTTTTACTCAATTTTACTGTATTAGATACACGTAAAACCCAGCAGTGGTATCGGAGCCAACTTTCAAGTCATTTAATTATTTATGTAGAACATGTTTATGTGTAAATTATGTTTATAAAATATAAAATAATTTTCCTGGTTTAATTTGATTAAATCGGATTGTCAAAAATAAATTTTCTATATTATTTTCGCGAATTTCTGCTCCAGAACTGTTCCGAGACGGGTCGGATCTGGACCCGCGGGTCATTTTAATTAGCAAAAATGTTTATTGCAATACCAGGGATTCAATCCCTGGTCGTCCGGATACTCCTCAGCAGACTTACCATGTGGTGTGCCAGTTTGTTTGTTGAATTGTACACGGATCTTTTATAAAAGGTCTTAAATCTGTTTAGAAAATTTAGAAATAATAGTTGCAAAATGTTGCAACTGCTGTCGCTGGGTTTTGAACCCGTGCGGATCCGTGGGCAGAGGCGCGCTCGGCCATCTGGGCTAGAGATCCAGATTGTTAATTTTGACATAGTCTTTTAGTTATTGTCTGATTGTCAGACAAATTCATTAGTTTGTATATTACATGCTTTTATTAATTATTTGATAATTATTTATGGTATGTGTATGGTGTATGGCATGACCATAAATTGACCAATGTGATTGGATAATTGTTTCTTTATGGGTTGATTTTACGGCCTGCGTGTCGTTTAATTATAATTGGTTTTACGGCCTGCGAGTCGTCTATTTAAATTGTTTATTATTTTACGGCCTGCGTGTCGTTTGCACCTCTTGTAATTTAATTTACTAGTGTAGTGTTAAATTTCATTAATGTAATGAAGACAAGAAGCACGAGAAGGAAGGACTCGACGAGCCAATTGATCGCGTATGACGTTCCAATGAGTTGGGAAGATCAATGAAGACCAATTGCAACCTTTTAGTTTGACCCTTGTGATTTTCATGTTGGCTCATGGAAATCACGTTAGAAATTATGGTCATGCTATACACGGTCCTATGCTTTTAATTGTCATGTGATGCGATGTATGTTTACATTTATGCATGTATGTGATGCTATGTATGTTTAGATGTATGTTAGCAAACATAGACATTAACATAGGATAAAAATTCCTCGTTAAATTTTTTAAATGCTGTTCATTTGAAAAACACCTATCAAGACTTCGATCATCTTGAGTGGTCATGCCAAAGCTGGGCACTCGGATTATCTTAGTAAGGTAGAATGTGTAATGGTGATACCTATGTGTTTTAATGAACTAAGAATTCAAAAGAGTTTTGAACCTTAAGGCATAAGATGAGATTATAACATGCTTGCGCATAAGATGCCAAATCCCATGAATATAATCTAAGAGTTACACATGCTGTAATCGATAAAGAGTTATCCACCTAAAGTAGCTCAATTCTAGGCGTCATGCCAAAGCTGAGTTTAGGATTGTGCAAAATGGGATCTTAGCCCACTAAAACAAATGTTGTAAAATTGAGGGTACTTTGTTTTAGTGGGAGTATTTTTCGAGAAATAAAATAATGTGACTAAATACTTTGCATATTGAATTTTGTAGATAATATAGAATGGCATCAAATAACACGTCCACCATTTCACTGCGATCAGTCCTTGAGAAGGACAAGCTCAAAGAAAACGGCAGCAACTATCTGGATTCGATCCGGAGCTTGAGTATAGTTCTCAAGCAACAAAGAAAGTTGTATGTTTTTGAGGAAGAAATTCCCGATGAGCCAACTGACAATGCAAACAAAGCAACAAAAGACAAATGGAAGAAACATTGTGATGATTCCATTGATGTCAGTTGTCTTATGTTGGCTACCATTTGTCCACAACTTCAGAAGAATCTGGAGGAAATGGAAGATTATGAGATTAATGCTCACCTCAAGGAAACTTTCTCGAAGCATGCTAGGCAAGAGAGGTATGAGACCTTTCAAGCCTTGTATGCTTGCAAGATGGTTGAAGGGACATCTATTAGCGCTCATGTACTCAAGATGAAAGGATACATTGATCATCTTGATAGGCTTGGTTTTCCACTTTCTAAGGAGCACTCCATGGATGTGATCCTAAACTCATTGCCTGATAGTTTCGGTCAGTTTATTATGAACTATAATATGAATGAGATGGAGAAGTCCATTGCTGAGTTGCATGGGATGCTTAAAACGGCTGAGCATAATATTAAGAAGAAACCAAACCACGTGCTGATGGTCAGCAAAGGGAAGTCCTTCAAGAACAAAGGCAAGAGCAAGGGTAAGGCAAAAGTTGCCAAATCTAAAGACTCTACTAAGCCAGTTTTCAAGGCTAAAGCTCCTAAATATGGAAATTGCCACCATTGCAATAAACTAGGACACTAGAAAAGAAATTGCAAGGTTTACTTGGAAGATCTAAAGCGTACCAAGGGTAGTGAGACCGCCACAGGTATATTTGTTATAAAAGTTAACTTATCTACTTCTAACTCCTGGGTATTGGATACTGGATGTGGATCTCACATTTGTACAAATGTACAGGGGTTGAGAAGCAGTAGAGAGCTGAAGAAAGGGGAAGTAGATCTAAGAGTCGGCAATGGAGCAAGAGTTGTTGCACTAGCCATAGGAACTTATGATCTAGTTTTACCCAATAGTCTTTTGTTAGTTTTGAACAATTGCTATTATGTTCTTGCTATGAATAGGAATATTATTTCAGTTTCTACATTAGATTGTGAAGGTTGCAGTTTTCTTATTAAGAATAAGATTATTCATATTTTCTTTGATGACTTGCTTTATGGTACTGCAAAGTTATATACTGGCCTTTACAATATTGATCTAGATGAGTCCGACACTTTGGAAGTCTATAACATTGCATCCAAGAAACCTAAGCTCAATGATTCTAATCCTACTTACTTATGGCATTGTCTACTTGGTCATATAAACAAGAAACACATTTCTAAACTCCATAATGATGGACTTTCAGACTCTTTTGACTATGAATCATATGGGACATGCGAATCTTGTTTATTGGGCAAGATTGCAAAGAATCCTTTCACCGGTCATGGAGAAAGGGCTAGTGATCTATTAGGCCTAATACATACTGATGTATGTGTACCTCTTAGCACTCGTGCCAAGAGGCGGATTCCAATACTTCATTATATTTACCGATGATTTTAGCCGATATGGATATGTTTATCTTATGAAGTATAAACATGAATCTTTTGAAATGTTCAAAATATTCCAGAATGAAGTACAGAATCAACTTGGCAAGACAATTAAAGCCCTTCAATCGGATCGAGGTGTCAAATACTTGAGCCAAGAATTCGATGATCATCTTAGGAGTTGTGGAATTATTTCACAACTTACTCCTCCCGGAACACCTCAGCATAACGGAGTGTCCGAGAGGAGGAATCGAACTTTATTAGATATGGTTCGATCCATGATGAGTCGAATAGAGCTTCTATTATCATTGGGGCCACGCCTTAGAGACAACAGCATTCGCCTTTAACCGTGTTCCATCTAAAGCAGCTGAAAAGACCCCATTTGAGAAATGGACTGGTAAGAGACCAAACTTGTCTTTTCTAAAGATATGGGGTTACGAAGCATTCATAAGGAGCCAAGTGTTTGACAAACTGGCAGCCAGATCTGAAAGATGTTTATTTGTGAGGTATCCTAAGGAAACTAAAGGATATTACTTTTATGAGCCTGCTGAGAACAAAGTGCTTGTTGCTCGAAATGTTGTATTCCCAGAAAGGGAATTTATTTCCAAAAGAGACAGTGGGAGAAGAGTAATTCTCGATGAAACTCGAGAAACACAAGAAGACATTAATTCATCGATGGAAATCAAACAGGCTCAACAATAAGTTGAAGAGCCCGTTCAAAGTACACAAGTCCCTGTCAGATCTGATAGGATGCGAAATGAACCTGAGAGATATGGTTATCTCGTAACAGAGGATGATGACGCATCGCTCATAGATGATGAGCCTAGTAGCAATACAGAAGCTACTTCAGGACCAGAGTCCGAGGAATGGCTAGAAGCCATGAAGTCATAGATACAGTCCATGTATGACAATCAAGTTTAGAACTTGATAGATCCACCTGAGGGTGTTAAAACCATTAGGTGCAAATGGGTCTATAAAAAGAAGAAAGACATGGATGATAATCTGCAAGCCTATAAAGCTAGACTAGTGGCAAAAGGTTATAGACAGATTCATGGTGTTGACTATGAGACTTTTTCGCCAGTAGTCATGCTTAAATCAATTAGAATTTTATTTGCCATTGCCACATACTATGATTATGAAATATGGCAAATGGATGTCAAAACAGCATTCCATAATGGAAACTTACTCGAGGATGTGTACATGACACAACCTGAAGGTTTTGTTCATCCAGAAAATTTTGAAAGGTTTACAAGCTTCAAAGATCCATTTACGGGTTGAAGCAGGCTTCTCAGAGCTGGAATCTTCGTTTTGATGAAACTGTCAAAGAGTTTGGGTTCATTCAAATTGAAGATGAACCATGTGTGTACAAGAAGGTTAGTGGGAGCATAGTTATTTTCTTAGTCTTATATATAGATGACATATTACTCATTGGAAATGACATTCCCACCTTGCAGACAGTCAAGACTTGGTTGGGAAGTTGTTTCTCAATGAAAGACTTAGGAGAAGCTGCTTACATTCTTGTGATAAAATTCTATAGAGATTGATTGGTCTGAGTCAATGTACCTACATTAATAAAATATTGAAGAGGTTCAATATGCAAGACTCCAAGAGAGGACTCTTGCCAATGTCACATGGCATTCATCTGAGTGAGACTCAGAGTCCTTCGACTCCTGATGAGCGAGCCCGCATGAGCAAGATACCATACACTTCGGCCATTGGATTGATCATGTATGCCATGATTTGTACTCGACCAGATGTATCATTTGCCCTTAGCATGACAAGTCGATGCCAATCAAATCCAGGTGAAAGTCACTGGACAAAACCATCCAAAAGTACATAAGAAGAACTAAGGATGCATTCCAAATATATGGAGGTGAGAGAAACAAGGTGCAAGTCTCAAAACCGATGGAGACGATTTAAGATCGCAGATGGTTTTGTGTTTTGTTTAAAAGGAAGATGTTGTGAGTTGGAAAACACGCTCATAGATTCTATAACTTAAGACTGGGTATCTGGCAGCATCGGATGCAGCCAAGGAGAATATGTAGAACTTTTTAAGTCCTATAAATTTTTACTGCGACAATAATGGTGCTATTGCGTGAGCTAAATAGTCATGGACCGATCATAATTCCAAACATATACTCAGAAAATATCACCTAGTCAGAGAGATCGTCAGACGAGGAGATATTGCAATATGCAAAGTAGCAACAAAAGAGAACGTTGCAGATCCACTTACCAAGCCTCTCTCACAAGGAAAGCATGTTGAGCATGCTAGAGCGATAGGACTAAAAGTCATGAATGAATGGTCCTAGTTCAAGTGGGAGATTGTTGGGAATAGTGCCCTAGGACATTCGATGTGCCTAGATTTGTAATTGTCACATTTAAATAAAGTTATTTGATATCATTTATTTCTCGTTGATTATTATAATGTGTGCATGTTTTAATATTATAATAATCGAATAATAGTTATTCATGAATAATAAGATTATTCAAATGTCCCTGGTACAATAGCGTTGAGTAGAGACTCAAGTGATTAATACACTAGTATAAATTTGATTGATAATCATCGTATGATTATGCGTATGATACTGATCAATCATATGTGTATTGGTTGGAGAACTAATACTGGACAGACCCGCATTGAGATCACTGTGTGGAAATGTCAGAAGTGAATCTCAATATAACAGTATGTCAATAAATCCTTGAACCTGAGATTATCATAGAGTCCAACATGATAACTGATATGCCTTGACATAATCCAACGTCATCTGAAACATGGTGATCATAAAGGTTAGCGATCAGAATTAGTGGGAGTCATGTAGAGGGCAATGAATAATCAAGATGGGGTTTTGTCCCCCTCTTTAGTGAGAGAGATATCTGCTGGGCCCCTCGATAAGTAGGACTAAAGGAAATGCATGGCCATGCTTAAATGAAAAGTCATTTGATTCAATTAGTCTACTTAAGATCGAGAAAGCACTTGAACATAATAAGTATAACAATATTCATGACTTAGTTCAAATATGATATCGCGCGACTGTAACACCCCGAGATATTCGGAATAATTACAGCGCCGTAAACCCTTTAAGTAAGGATTTACAAGGTTAATTTAAAAGAAGTGTAAATATAATCCAATCGTACAACTGAAGTTCAAAATACAGATTTGGTTCAACTGATCCAGTGAGTTAACTTATACAACCATATCGAAATGACATTATTAAAACAGACGTACTCGAGTACTAAAAGAACCAAGAAAACAAATCACAATAACAATAAACATCAACCACATCACTGAGCCATTTCATCGTCCCGTTTGCATCGTGGTTGCTTCCCCGCTCCTCGGCTACCTGAACATCAAAACAATGTCCACCCCCGAAGGGGTTAGCAAAACAATGCTAGTACAAGTATCATAATACATAAATCATCAGTGCATCATAAAACATGCAAAACGGACTTCCGTCATCGGAATCCAACGATGTGAATCCTCACGATTCCATCAACACAATACAGGGTAATCCAGCGATCCAGCGCCCTTGGTATAGATCGCCATGATGATCCCGTCGGACCAATGCATGGTGGAAAACCCGTCTAGCGATCCAACGCCCTCAGCATAGATCCCCATGATGATCCCGTCGGACCAACGCATGGTGGATATTCGATCCAGCGCCCTCAGCATAGATCCTCATGATCCCCTCGGATCATTTATACCATAAACCAATCAATTATGCATACATATATGCATTTCGATATGTTCATCAATACGAACAATTAACAGCGAATACCACGAGAAATTACAGAAACACATCTCATATTTGACAACATGAATAAAACCATAAGCATGATCAAGGTTCCAATATAAATCAAACTCAACATATGATACTTGCCTCGAAAGTGGCAAGAATGAAAATACTCCAACAATTGACACGCATCCGAATGTCACCGCCCCTCGATTGTCCCCTATAAAAGGCTCGAACCTAAGAAATAATAAAGAATTCCTCTCAATTCGTACGAACGTCTAACAATCCGGTTTACGGCCGCAAGCCCAAAAAAAGATGAATTCTGTCTAAACTACTTAGCGCGCGCTATGTACTCTACGTAACGTGCGCTAAGCCTGCTTGTTAACGTACGCAAATGACCAGGTTTAGCGTGCGCTAGATGTGTCTTGTGATCTTCTCGAGCAACCGATCGCCCTGCCTGATGATATAACGTACGTTACGTATCCAGCGTAGCGCACGTTACTCATTCCCGATAGCGCACGTTAATATATACATCTTAGCGTGCGCTAATCGTGCATGGCAGTCACTACTGGGTAAAACTTGAGCTAAAGGTGATGAAAACTCATGAAATTCTCAGTGTTAATACATGCCAACTCCGTGCATATCATGCTCATACGGTTTATGAAAGATCTTTATGGATTAAATGACTACGAGACACAAGGATACATATAATCATTACTACATCATAATTCATCTTGATCTTCAAGAAAATATTCTAGGTTCCGTTCATTCCAAGTCCCAAAACATACGATTCCTTACGTAAAACATACGAACTAGGTAATCTTCATATACTGGTCATGATTGGTTTTGAAGATACATAATATGCTTAGGAGTCCACATACTAAAAAGGTTCAATGGATCATACGATGAATAAGTGCCGAAACGTCAAAAATATCCTTCTAACGCATGGTGATCGACTACTTGTGAATCTAACTGACTAGGTAAATCCCAAAACATGATCAAAAACGTCCTTCAGAATACTACTAATATTGGTGAAGAATCACCTACCTCAAAGTAGTGAAGAACAAGGAGGAAATTCGAAGCAATCCAACGCCGAAGGTTTGAACACCAATCCTCCAATGATCTACAAGCTTCAACACGAGCTAGGATGCCGGCAAGAAGTGTTTAGGATGAAAAGAGTGTCTTTCTAAGTTCAAAAATTCGAATGGGGGAGTGAAGAATCTGAAAATATGAAAAAGGATGCTGTCCTATATATAGAAAATGGTTATTAGCGCGCGCTAGTCCATATTCATAGCGTGCGCTAACGGCTATTTGAAACGTTACTGATTTCACTGTACTCAGCCTTTAGCGTGCGCTACCCTCATGTGAGTAGCGTGCGCTAACGCGTTGACTTGGCTTTTTCCCGAAAGCCATCCAGGTTCATCCCGACACAATCCGACCAAGATCCCCGGCCTGATCTCACCTACCACACGTCTCAATCATATTGACCACGTATAGCGTGCACTAAGGTTCCTTCGTAGCGTGCGCTATGGATCCAAGTTAGCGTACGCTATACTTAGATGATAGCATGCGCTACAAGCGCAGAAACACAATTCATAAATCACATTCATGAAATCATACGCTCAACTACACCGGATTATGAAATACGGAGAATAATACTTAGATCAAAGTGCAATAATTACAATATCACAAGTTTCAAATACATATCAGAAAACTCGGGTATTACATCCTTCCTCCCTAAAAAGAAGTTTCGTCCCGAAACTTAAGATGAAAACAACTCCGGATATCTAGTCTTCATACTGTCCTCCGTTTCCCAAGTGGCCTCTTAAACTCCGTGTCGTGACCATTGTACTTTAACCAAGTGTATTGGTTTATTCCTCAATTGTTTGATCCGACTCTCAAGTATCTTGATTGGTCTCTCTTCGAAGGTGCCATCATTAGCTATCTCGATCTCGTCGAAATCAATGACGTGACTGGGGTCCGGTACATACTTCCGAAATTGGGATACGTGAAACACATTGTGAACGTGACTCAGCGATGGCGGTAAGGCCAACCTGTATGCTAAATCCCCAACTCTCTCTAGGACCTCAAATGGCCTAATATATCTCGGACTTAGCTTACCTCTCCTCCCAAAACGGAAAATCCCTCGTGTGGGAGACACCTTCAATAGTACATGGTCCCCAACGTCGAACTCTAGAGGGCGATGATGTACGTCTGCATAAGACTTCTGTCGACTCTGGGCAGTCAACAGTCTTTCCCGAATCAAAGCTATCTTCTCTTGAGTCTGAACTATCAATTCCGGTTCCGTCCTGATCAAGTCCGAAGAATCATCCCAGCACAGGGGTGATCGACATCTTCTCCCGTACAAAGCTTCAAATGGTGCCATCTTAATAGAAGCATGCCAACTATTATTGTAGGTGAATTCAATCAATGGCAAATGAATTTCCCAATCAGTTGACCAATCCAAAGCACAAGCTCTAAGCATGTCTTCTACTGTTTGTATAGTCCTTTCGGACTGACCGTCCGTTTGGGGATGATAAGCCGTGCTAAAGTTGAGCTCAGTCCCCAAAGCCCTGTGAATCGCCTTCCGAAGTGCGACACGAAGCGACCATCTCGATCCGAAATAATGGTCTTCGGCGTCCCATGCAATCTGACTATCTCCGCAATAAATACTCGAGCCAATCTCTCGGGTCCCCATGTATCTTTAATTCCTAGGAAATGAGCCGACTTGGTTAGTCGACCAACTATAACCCAAATCATGTTCATTCCCGTTCTAGTCCTTGGCATACTGGTGATGAAATCCATCGAGATATCCTCCCACTTCCATTCAGGGATCGGAAGCGGCTTTAACATTCCGGCAGGTCGCTGATGTTCAATCTTAACCTGCTGACAAGTCAAACACTTCGAAACATACTCTGCTACGTCCTTCTTCATATTCCCCCACCAGAAGTTTTGTTTTAGATCCTTGTACATCTTACTGCTGTCCGGGTGGATAGAATAAGGTGTACTATGAGCTTCTTTCAGAATTGCCCGTCTCAAATCATCATCATCGGGAACGCAAAGTCGACTCTGAAATCTCAGAAATCCATCGTCTTGTATCACGAATCCTGGGGCTTTTACTTTATTTACTTCGTCACATAACCGAAGGATCAGAGAATCGTTCAACTGCTTAGATTTGATCTCCTCGACTAGTGATGAAGTCAGTTCCATCACATATAGTTGTCCTTGGATTCCTGGTGCCCATACTTCAATCCCTTCACGGATCAGTTCCCGCTGAATGCTGGTTTGGGATGTAAGTGCTTCCAACACTCGAAGAGAAACAGGTTTTCGGCTCAAAGCATCGGCTACTACGTTTGCTTTACCCGGATGGTAGAGAATCTCCAAGTCGTAATCCTTGACCAATTCCAGCCACCTTCTTTGCCTCATGTTTAATTCCTTCTGGCTAAAAATGTACTTGAGGCTCTTATGATCTGTAAAGATCTGACAATGAGTGCCGTACAAATAATGTCTCCAAATTTTCAATGCAAAGACTACAACTGCTAGCTCCAGATCATGAGTCGGGTAATTAACCTCGTACAGTTTCAATTGCCGAGAAGCATAGGCAATCACCTTATCCTTTTGCATCAACACACAACCCAGACCCTGATTTGAAGCATCGCTGTATACCATGAATCCATCAGTTCCATCTGGTAACGCTAATATAGGTGCTGTCGCCAGTCTCTTCTTAAGTTCATCAAAACCAGCCTGGCATTTCTCATCCCACGTAAACTTTTGAGTTTTCTGTAACAGCTGAGTGAGCGGACGAGCAATTTTGGAAAATCCCTCTACAAAGCGGCGATAATATCCAGCAAGTCCTAGGAAACTCCGGACTTCTTTCACGTTACTAGGAACTTCCCATTCCAAGATTGCTTCGACTTTCTTCGGGTCCACCTGAACTCCGTCAGCTGATATCACATGCCCAAGGAAAGTTACTTCCCTAAGCCAGAACTCGCATTTGGAAAGCTTTGCATACAGTTGTGCCTTCCTCAAGGTGCTCAAAACCACACGCAAATGTTCGGCATGCTCTTCTGCGTCCTTCGAATATATCAAAATGTCGTCAATGAAGACGACCACAAATTTATCCAAGTATTCTAAGAATACCCGATTCATCAATTGCATGAATACCGCAGGAGCATTGGTAAGTCCAAATGGCATCACTACGAATTCATAATGCCCGTACCGGGACCTGAAAGCAGACTTAGGTATATCCGATTCCTTAATTCTCAACTGATGGTATCCTGATCGCAAGTTAATCTTCGAGAATATCCTTGCCCCTTGCAGTTGATCAAACAAGTCGTCAATCCGAGGTATAGGATACTTATTCTTGATTGTCACTTTGTTGAGCTCCCTGTAATCAATACACAGTCGGAGGGATCCGTCTTTCTTCCGGACAAAGAGAACGGGCGCTCCCCAAGGAGAAACGCTAGGTTGAATATAACCCTTCTGTAATAATTCCTCTAATTGCTTCTTTAACTCATACATCTCGGTTGGCGCCATGCGGTATGGTGCTCTGGAAATAGGAGCGGCTCCAGGCTCTAATTCGATAGTGAATTCCACCTCTCTCTGCGGAGGTAACCCAGGTAGTTCGTCAGGAAATACATCGGAGAATTCATTCACAACTGGAATAGATGAGAGCTCTACTCCTTCCTCTTTCCTCATGGCATAGCACCAAAGTCCATGACATCCCTGCTTCAGTAATTTCACGGCTTTCATTGCTTTGATCAATTTTCCCGAGCTTCCCGGTCTCCATCCTCGGAATAAGTGTTCAGATCCGTCATCAGCAATGATAGAAATGACTCTCTTTCGGTAATTCAGAGTAGCTCCATAACGGTTGAGCCAATCGTCTCCGAGAATTAAATCGTCACCGTAGATGTCAACTACAATAAGATTCGATAGCCAATCTCTCCCTCCTATAGACACTGGAAAATCTTTAGCTTCTAGGGTTCCCACAATTTTCTCTCCGCTCGGTAATCCCACAACATAAGGTTCACAATTATACAAGCACGAGATTTTCAAACGATTAACACAGTTCAAAGATATAAAAGAATACATAGCTCCCGAATCGAATAAGACACTAACTGATTGCAAAAGGATCTGAATCGTACCTGATGCAACAGCTGTGTTCTGATCATCCTACTTCATCTCGTAAATACGCGGAGGAACGGACCCAGCGCTGGATGCCTCTCTTTTCCCAACATTCTGCTGTGGGAAACCGCTTTGCTGCGTCTGGTTTACACTAGTGTCCTTCGGAACCGGTACAGGAGTGCGAGTACCAAAAGATCGGGTCGCATTCCCACAAAATGTTGCGCGATGCCCTTCCTGTCCACACTCGAAACAGGTCACAGCAGGCGCGAAACAGTCACGTCGAACATGCCCCGCTTTGCCATAGTTATAACATTTCTTCCCTGCGTCTGAAACGGTTGGTGCTGCCCGGAACTTCTTTCCTCCTTGAGAAGGATGCGGAGGCCTCCTGGATGAATGAAAAGAGGACTGGCCCCTGCGAGGCCCACTACTCTTATTCTCCGTGAAGTTGCCAGCCACTTTCTGCTTTTTTGCTTCCGTCGATTTCTCTACTGCTGCCTCCTTCATATCATAGGCCAACGCCTTGTCCTGATACTGTCGCAAAGTGGTACATTCAAATCCGGACATATATTGCTGAATTTCCAGCTTCATTCGCATGTCAAAATGGAAAATCCTCTCCGCCTCGGTCCTGACCAAGTGACGCACATAAGTCAGCTGGTGATTAAAGGTCTTAATCACGTCCGTAACAGATGCTTCTGAATTTTGTGGTGAGAAAAACTCCCGAACTCGGGCCTCTCTAACTGGGCGAGGACAATACTGCGCTTCCATCATTAATTTGAATTCCGTCCAGTCAACATTATGCTCCTCCGGTCGAATGGCCTCCCACCAGTCGAAAGCCTCCCCTGTCAGAAGATACTGGGCGACCGGGACCTTTCTATCGTTGGGACAGTTAATCCCCACAAAAATCTTCTCTAATTCCTTCAGCCAGTGATCCCAAGAAAGCGACTCAGCAGAACCGTCAAATTTCGGAGGATGCAATTTGATCACCTCAGTAAGCTATTTATCTCCCCGATTATCTACGTTATGTTGCTGTCCCATCGCCGTCTGCATGCGATCCACAACTTGAGCAAACTGGTTTATCTGAGCAACCACCTGCTGAAGCACTCCCGGCACGTTAGGATCTGCATTATCATTTGCCGATCCCTGTTGTCCCCCGGAATGGGAATCCGTTCGGCTAGCAGTTATTTCTGGGGTAGACACCGAATCTTCTTGTCTCGCATTTCCACGTCCGCGTCCACGACCGCGTCCGCGTCCACGACCTCCTCTCGACATACTGTAAACACAAATACTCAATATCCAGGACAAACTTTCTAAAAGTACGTCCATCAATGTTCACAAAACATGAATTAAATAAAACGGTAGTATTTGAAATTAGGAAACTTACAACCACGGTCCACACGACGATGCTGGCTCAGCAGTGATGTTACAAACGACCAATAATCAAATAACGTAAACAGACCCAACTAACCTGACTGCCAAGATATCCATGAATCTTAGCTCCGAGACCATAATTCTGTAACACCCCGAGATATTCGGAATAATTACAGCGCCGTAAACCCTTTAAGTAAGGATTTACAAGGCTAATTTAAAAGAAGTGTAAATATAATCCAATCGTACAACTGAAGTTCAAAATACAGATTTGGTTCAACTGATCTAGTGAGCTAACTTATACAACCATATCGAAATGACATTATTAAAACAGACGTACTCGAGTACTAAAAGAACCAAGAAAACAAATCACAATAACAATAAACATCAACCACATCACTGAGCCATTTCATCGTCCTGTCGGTACTGTGGTTGCTTCCCCGCTCCTCGGCTACCTGAACATCAAAACAATGTCCACCCCCGAAGGGGTTAGCAAAACAATGCTAGTACAAGTATGATAATACATAAATCATCAGTGCATCATAAAACATGCAAAACGGACTTCCGTCATCGGAATCCAACGATGTGAATCCTCACGATTTCATCAACACAATACAGGGTAATCCAGCGATCCAGCGCCCTTGGTATAGATCCCCATGATGATCCCGTCGGACCAACGCATGGTGGAAAACCCGTCCAGCGATCCAGCGCCCTCAGCATAGATCCCCATGATGATCCCGTCGGACCAACGCATGGTGGACATTCTATCCAGCGCCCTCAGCATAGATCCTCATGATCCCCTCGGATCATTTATACCATAAACCAATCAATTATGCATACATATATGCATTTCGATATGTTCATCAATACGAACAATTAACAGCGAATACCACGAGAAATTACAGAAACACATCTCATATTTGACAACATAAATAAAACCATAAGCATGATCAAGGTTCCAATATAAATCAAACTCAACATATGATACTTGCCTCGAAAATGGCAAGAATGGAAATACTCCAACAAATGACATGCGTCCGAATGTCACCGGCCCTCGATTGTCCCCTATAAAAGGCTCGGACCTAAGAAATAATAAAGAATTCCTCTCAATTCGTACGAACGTCTAACAATCCGGTTTACGGCCGCAAGCCCAAAAAAAGATGAATTCTATCTAAACTACTTAGCGCGCGCTACGTACTCTACGTAACGTGCGCTAAGCCTGCCCATTAACGTACGCAAATGACCAGGTTTAGCGTGCGCTAGATGTGTACTGACAGTCTTCTCTGAACAGCCGACTGCCCTGCCTGATGATATAACGTACGTTACGTATCCAGCGTAGCGCACGTTACTCATTCCCGATAGCGCACGTTAATATATACATCTTAGCGTGCGCTAATCGTGCATGGCAGTCACTACTGGGTAAAACTTGAGCTAAAGGTGATGAAAACTCATGAAATTCTCAGTGTTAATACATGCCAACTCCGTGCATATCATGCTCATACGGTTTATGAAAGATCTTTATAGATTAAATGACTACGAGACACAAAGATACGTATCATCATTACTACATCATAATTCATCTTGATCTTCAAGAAAATATTCTAAGTTCCGTTCATTCCAAGTCCCAAAACATACGATTTCTTACGTAAAACATACGAACTAGGTAATCCTCATATACTAGTCATGATTGGTTTTGAAGATACATAATATGCTTAGGAGTCCACATACTAAAAAGGTTCAATGGATCATACGATGAATAAGTGCCGAAACGTCAAAAATATCCTTCTAACGCATGGTGATCGACTACTTGTGAATCTAACTGACTAGGTAAATCCCAAAACATGATCAAAAACGTCCTTCAGAATACTACTAATATTGGTGAAGAATCACCTACCTCAAAGTAGTGAAGAACAAGGAGGAAATTCGAAGCAATCCAACGCCGAAGGTTTGAACACCAATCCTCCAATGATCTACAAGCTTCAACACGAGCTAGGATGCCGGCAAGAAGTGTTTAGGATGAAAAGAGTGTCTTTCTAAGTTCAAGAATTCGAATGGGGGAGTGAAGAATCTGAAAATATGAAAAAGGATGCTGTCCTATATATAGAAAATGGTTATTAGCGCGCGCTAGTCCATATTCATAGCATGCGCTAACGGCAATTTGAAACGTTACTGATTTCACTGTACTCAGCCTTTAGCGTGCGCTACCCTCATGTAAGTAGCGTGCGCTAACGCGTTGACTTGGCTTTTTCCCGAAAGCCGTCCAGGTTCATCCCGACACAATCCGACCAAGATCCCCGGCCTGATCTCACCTACCACACGTCTCAATCATATTGACCACGTATAGCGTGCGCTAAGGTTCCTTCGTAGCGTGCGCTATGGATCCAAGTTAGCGTACGCTATACTTAGATGATAGCGTACTTAGATGATGTTGTTAAACATATTCTATGGATTGTATATCCATATTTCAACTTGGAATTCCGTTTTCGGGTTTTGACGGGACGAATCGTGTTCTTGGACGTTTTGGGGGAAATCCTTGAACCTTCGTCATTTGTTCTTTGAATTCAGCGGCTTTGCGTCGTACTTTGGAATTCATTTTCGTTGTTATTGTTTTCGTTCGTAGTTCATTGTTGTGGATTGTCGTTCGGTGGAGTCGGAGAGTTCGTAGTCGGTTCGTGCCAACCTACTTCGGCCGATTCTCCGCGTTGTGGTTACTCGAGGCAAGTACCTTGCCCATACTTTTCTTATTTTATGGATATGATAATTAGTGATCGTCTCTATGTGTTTATTTGATCGTTTGAATTGAACTTTCAAGAATTCGGTTAGCCTTGTTAAAGGCCCTCTCTCAAAATGCATGAGTTTTGTGAATGTTGTGTTCTGTGGATGGTTACGTGAACCCTGTAAATTCGCTTGTTGTTGTTGTTGTTGTTGTTGTGCTTTAATAATATATATACATATATTCTCTTTTCGGTGCGTTGTGATTTGACATTTGTGTCGTGCCTTGCGATGTTGCCCTTGGGTGGATTTCTTGGATATGTTTGGTGTGATATGCTAATTTGTGTGCATGTATTTTCGCTCACCTCGGGAGGGTCCGACGGGGCCACGGAGGGAATTCCAATGGTATAGCCCTGGATTCACGAGTGCGGTTGTTTGTTTTGTGAATGTATTTACTCACCTCGGGAGGGTTCGACGAGGCCACGGAGGGAATTCCAATGGTATAGCCCTGGATTCACGAGTAAAACTTCACGAGTGCGTGCGTATGTTTGGTGAATGTATTTACTCACCTCGGGAGGGTTCGAAGGGGCCACGGAGGGAATTCCAATGGTATATCCCTGGATTCACGAGTAAAACTTCACGAATTGGTGTATATGATTTCGAAAACGCATTCTACTCACCTTGGGAGGGTCCGACGGGGCCACGAAGGGAATCCAATGGTATAGCCCTGGATTCACGAGTTGATGTTGTATTTTTGGTGACCAAGGTTTACGTATCTTGGGCGAGCGCTACAAGCGCAGAAACACAATTCATAAATCACATTCATGAAATCATACGCTCAACTCCACCGGATTATGAAATACGGAGAATAATACTTAGATCAAAGTGCAATAATTACAATATCACAAGTTCCAAATACATATCAGAAATCTCGGGTATTACAGCGACGAAGGGATTTGACACATTAAATGGTTTAATGGAGTATGAACTTATATTATTTGGGTAGTCATAATGTCTTTCTAGGGACCGCTTATGACTTATTATTTGATATGGTATTAGATAATTTCCAATATAATATGAGCCTTTTGGGTCACACATATGACAACTAAAGACAAGCAAGAATAATTAATAGATATAATATTGAATATTATATTTATTAAATAATAAGTAATATGTAATATATGATATTATATATTATATTATATCAACTGGGAAAGATAAATATAATATTAGATATTATATTTATTAGATGACTAAATAATAAGTAATATATATAATATGAGATATTATATGTATTGTATTATTTAAAGAGTTGAGGGGCAACTAAGCAAATACTAGAGTTTGACTCTAGGGTTTACTTAGTATAAATAAAGGGTCTTGGACAAGGAGCTGTCATAAGAAAAATTACACAACCCTAATTTTGTAAGACCAAAAAATTGCCCCCCTTCTCTTCACTTCGGCCGAACACATCTCAGTCCGGGGAATTATTTCGGTCATCTCCTTCTTCCTTTAGTTGATTTTGATCGACAGTACAAATCCTTCTAGCAAGAAATTATTTGTTCTACTGTTTATCAACATTATTCATAAGGATCTAGCAATCCGGCTTGTACCAGTTGTTCGTGTGTGGATCACCGAAAGAGGAAGAGAATTTCAATCAACTTCTAGTCCGGGTTCAGGTCCGTTCTTCGAATTAAGGTAATTCGACGAACTCTTAATAAATCAATTAAACTACTGCATGTAGATCCTCGTCTGGGTTTTTCGTTAATTTATTCCGCTGCATTTTACTCAATTTTATTGTATTAGATACACGTAAAACCCAACAGTTTATACTCCGTATATTTGGGTATGACTCGACGGTTGACTATTGGTTGTTCATATGCCCGAGGGGTATGTTCAACAGTCGAGTTGTTTTATTGAGATCCAGTGTATATGAATTGTATAACATCTTGAGAATTATTATAATGTATATCTGACCATGTGGTTTTGGGCGAAATACTTGTGTTGTATTTTAGGTCGAGCACGGTGGCGGCGATGGATTTGAAGGATACTAGTTCTGGGGGCCCAAGTCTAGTTTTATCCAGTTGTACTTTTAAAACCATGTATTGGTATTATTTCCACTTGATGAAATTCTTTTTATTTGTATTACTACTTTAAGTATATTCCATCTTCATATGGTTTATACTAATATTTCAGATCCTGTGTATTGTGGAATTTTAGCCGTATGATATACGAACCTCTCGTCAAGGTAATAAATATTAAATTGTGGTTCGGTACCGCAGTTATGAGTTTATTGACTCGAGTTGTATTTTGGTATCGCCTGGTGGGTCCCAGTGTGGGGATCCATGGCGCTGTAATACCTGCCTTTTTGGGCTGTTACAATAGAGTTCTGAGATTCCTTACAAAATCCTATCACTAGCTAAATCCCTTTAACCCTAAGTTCCCAACTTAGTAACCTTGTATGTTCTTTTCACTAACTAAACCAAGTTAGTTACTTAACACCCTAAGAGGTTTTCCTCAGCTGTGACCACAGCCTGAGTAGTTCCACTCCTAGTTCCAAGAGTTATTCCTTAGATTTCTGAAAGCTAAGTACTTCCCCTACTCTTGCTTAAAACCAAGGTTATTCCTTAGCAACCTTGCTAAGTACTTCCTCTACCCTCACGCCTTTGAATGGTGTGAATATTGGTTGGTTTTAAGTGATTACTTTAGTGGCAAGATTTTAGCTACCTTCAATAATCTGAGAAATGCACTACTTAAGATCTCTTATTCAGAGACTAAGTATGATTTCTGAGTACCAAGACTATCTCCTTGTTCAGAGTTAAGAACACTTGTTGGTCGCAACACAAGTGGTGTTCTTGCTCTTTACAAGTAGCTAATTAAAGCTTGATTTTTGTTGTGGTTCTTAAAGGACTTTTGTGTTAAGTCGCAACTTATGAACACAAGAGCCTTCTGAGTGTTAGAATGTGATTCTTAGTACTTGCTTAGTTCTCTCTTCTTGACTGTAGGTGAGTGCTGATCGATTGCTTAAGTGTGTCAAGGTATTGGTGCTTTGAATCTTCAAATTACAGTCTTATTTATAGTGGTAAACTTACATGTTCAAAAACTACCCGGTAGAGAGTAACTTTTAAACGATTAAAGTGTGTCAGTATCATAGTACATTTGGATTTGTCTCTTTCTGATAACAAACTTTTGTTCAGAGACGCCCAGATTGTGCATTAAATGCACTATACTATTTGGATTTATACTGCAACGGTCTGAAGGAGTATGCTTCTTTCTGAAGAATTATCCTTAAGTCCATTCAACTATCTTTCTGAGACTAAGTCTCTTTCAGAAAGTCGAACTATGTAGCTTTCATTCTGAGAGAAACTTATTCAGTTTACTCATCAGATACTCTTCTTGCTGATGGTCTTCAAATCTTCCAAAAATCAAAATAAAATTACATTCTTAAGACCTACCATCCTATACAAGAACTATCTATAACTTCATACTAAATGATTTTATCCCATTACAATTTTGTCCTATCATACTCTAAGGGATACTTATCATCTTTCTGAACTACATAGACTATGTGCATTGATCATTAAAATCTTAGAATATATTCTAACAATTTCTCCCCTTTTGATGATGCAATCACATGGCTACTAGAAACTTCCTAACTCTTTTCCGAGCAGTGTAATCTAGATGAGGAAACAATTCACCACTTTAATTTTCTTATGATTATAAATTAATAATTAAAGTGCAGAAAGGAAATATCGACCAAATCACAAGATGTGATCTTTGCTGAAAAGTTCATATTTCATTCATCCTCAGAGGGGTTTGCATTACATATAAATTCAGCAATATCAAAAAGTTACAACAAATCATAAAGACATTACATCAGATGCTAGCTAATTAGTCATTGTATTCAGATTTGTTCTTCAGAAACCATCTTCATCAGCATACCTTTTTAGGTCATCCTGGTGTTATACCCGCGATTTTTGTTCCGGTTATTTTGAATTTTTTTCGGATATTTCCCGGTTGTCGAGCGTCGGTATTATTTTCTCGATGACTGATTTTGTGTTTATGGTCGTGTGTGGTGATTTGTTGTAAGTTGTTTTCATTTCCAGATTAATAATGTTGTCCGCGAGCGTTTTGTCGTGTTCGTTCCGTGCGTTTTCGGAAAATCGAGTCGTCAGGTCATGGCGGTTGGGCACTGGCCGGACGGTTGCGGCAGGAACCGGCACGGCGGCTGGGCACGGGCTGGGCAGGTGCGACAGGAACCGGCATAGCGCACTCTACTGTCGGAAGGTAGCATGCTAGCTCGACAGGCATAGCGCACGCTATCGGCCGCCCAGCGCACGCTACCTGTCGGAGTAGTTTAGTCCAGTGGGTTCTGGGCGGATCGGCTAGCATACGCAAGTGCCCGCGCAGCGCGCGCTATCGCGACCAGACGAGAAGGTTCTAGACAGCAAGGTAGGTCGACAAGGTTAGGTAATGTGGG
Source organism: Orobanche coerulescens (assembly GCA_033398695.1). Taxonomy (NCBI): domain Eukaryota; kingdom Viridiplantae; phylum Streptophyta; class Magnoliopsida; order Lamiales; family Orobanchaceae; genus Orobanche; species Orobanche coerulescens. The sequence goes on along the minus strand of CM065815.1, from coordinate 3,072,571 downwards.
CCCCGGTCGAAGGTTCTATGCCGAGACTGGCCGATAACGCATGCTAATCCGGACATCTAGCGCACGCTATTGCTCACATCTATAAATATGACTGGGCAGTCATGTTTGCACTCGTTTGTCATTTCCCTTCCTTCCTGTCCGTGGCTGGAGTCGTGGAGGATAAGAAGACATGTTGCTAAACTATGAATCCACGAAGTCCTGGAGTTCATATCCTTGATTAATCATTTCATAACCTCCTTTGATCGAGCAAATCAGGGTAAGTTTTCCTAAAATCTTAGTTTTGGGAAAATTGGGAATTTTGCTTGATTTCGTCCGTTTGATCTGTAATAACCTGGATTAATGATGGATTATCTATTATTAAGTTATATTCTACCAATTTCCTTGTTTATCCATGGTTCGATTGTTAAAGACCCGTCATTTTGTTGAGTTCTTAATCGACGCCTTGAAGGTGTTCGGTGAAAGTTCTTAGAGGGGGGTTTCGGGCGTCTACGATTATTATTCCTCGTACGATCGTTGATTATTGATGATGTGATGTTAGGGTCAGGTTCTTTGCGAAGAACTCGAGTCAGACTCTTCCATTCGTCGTTTTCTTCAAGCTTTCTGATAGATCGTATTTCCATTGTTTCGCCCAAAGGATTGGAGGTGTTCGAGATTTCCTGGTTGAGACGTGTTCGTCGGAGTGTCCGGTATCGATTATCGAGGCAAGTATCTTGCCCATACATTATGTATTTTGTGGATATAATGGTTGGTAATCGACGATATGTGCTAAATAAATGTATATAACCATTTTTCAAAAGAATCGGAATATTTACAATCACGGTTTTCTTTAAAGATGACTCTTGTGTTCCATGAATTAATGTGTTTAATTGAATATGTATGTTAGTGTTGAGTATAGGACCGCCCTACTTTCGTGTGATGCCATTACGTGCGATTATGTCGGTCGGTAAATTTTGAAGTTTAATTCTTTGGTTAAGATGTGTGCGTGGAGACATGTGGTTATCGATGAATATGTGAGTTTATGTGATATTAGTTGTGCTGTTCCGTGCTTTGAGACAGTGTGTTTCCTTGTTGATGGTATTAGTTCTGGGTCGTGAGTATGTGTTGGACAATTTGGTCATTCTAGCAAAGTACCTCGACTATATATAGTGTGATTGACCCTCGGGGATTTGTAGTTTGGAAATGTGATGTTGGCCACTAAGTATACAGAATACAGCTTGGAAAGTGTTTAAGCAACAGATTGTATGTTTTTCTAATAGGAGTGCGTAGCGGAAGTCTTGAAACAGTAAGTTGCTATAAGTACAGTAACTAGGTTTTCTCCTGTTTGCTTGGTGCGTACAGGGTATGCAGTGTATACTTATAAAATAATCACAGTTAATGAAAACAGTAAATAACAGAAGGTAAAAGACATGGTTTTAAAGTGATTCGAGGTAAACCCCTCTACGTCCACTGGTCCTCCACACAGGAGTTAAAACGTTTATTATAAACACTACGTACACATCTACGTGTCTATAATCAAACCTATCAATGTATCGTTCACAAAGATTGATACAAAGATCGTAGCTTTCAACCGTTCACACAGATTGGTCAAAGCTAACACTTGACTGGCTTCTTCACACACAGTTCCAAAGCTTCGTCTCTACAATGCAGATCCGTCACACACAGTTCAGAAAAAGCAAGGCTTTCTCAGTACACACAGGGCTGATGGTTTTCTTCAATGTAAGAACGTTGGTTGAACAACAACTTGACTATCTTGAGCTTTGAGCTGATGATGTGTTGTTCAGGGATGAGCACTTGTATATTTCTTCTCTCGGGATTGGCAGTATGCTTGAAGAAATATTATTGCTCTTGATATACTATTCTTTGGAGGATCTCATGGAATCTCAGTATATCTTAGTTTAGTCAGTTTGAATGTTCTTCATAGTATATATGATTGTATGTATGTCTGTATTTTTCGAACTTCAAACTTCGGGGTAATATATAGCTTTTGGAATAGATCCGTTGAGAAAGATCCTGTTGAGCAAAAGTCCGTTTCAACTGAATGGTTGACTTTATAGACCAAGATCCGGATTTTTCGGTGTCTGAAGATCTCTGTCGGATTTAGTATTTAAATACTTTATCCTTTCAGTATTTAAATACTTCTTTTCAAACGGGACTTGACTTTAGCGAATAAATTCCGTTCTAACGGTCTTTAGTCCTATTTGGATAAGTATTGAAGAAATCAATACTTACAGCTTGTATGTTGTATCCAATTATGCTATAAGCTATATTGAAGCTGATGCTGTAATGTTGCTGTATAAAGGGACAGCTTCCATACTTAGCGCTATTTGATTCTGTTGCTGTATGATAGCAATGCGAAGGCTTGCTGTATGTTGGCAGTTGACATCTTGCTGTATTTTGGCGGTTTATCAAAACATCGAACAGGGTTAATTATCCCAACAATTTCTCCCTTTTTGATAATTGTCACATCTTCTTTGAAACCTCTTGATATTTGCTAAAGCTTCTTGATGATGCCAAAACCTTGATGTTTGAAACCTTTTTGAAACATCTTACAGGAGGGCAGTCTTCTTGGTCTTCTGTCGAGTGTTTTGGTCTTCAGCAAATAGTCTAATACAATGAACTGCTCGCAGGAGAGTTCAATTTTGATAGGAAAGAGTATTATAACTTAAACTTATGATTGGCGCGCAGGCACAATCTATACAGTGTAATCTAGTTGAATACAACTTAACCTATAAATTGTTCGCAGACAAGTTCTTACAGCTTATATACTTAACAAGTTTCATATTTGTATACAGAAAGATTAATTGAAATCGTAATCAGACGGTAAATAAATACGTAGATCACGAGTTGTAATCTTTCAAGAAAAAAAATATATTTTATTGATAATGAGCAAAGATTACAATATTTGAAGTGAAATAAAGATACAGAATAGGATCCTACAAACTAACTCCTGTAGTTAGCATGTCTCCATGGCCTCCTGTCAGGATCATTCTCGATTCCCTTCCACCAATGTTATAGAGAATCGTTGCCTCGATCAAAATAGATCGCTCTTCCTTCGCTCAATTTGTCAAAGTCAAGGATCCATTCAATAGGGTGGGTGATCCGATCTCCTTTTTGGTGCTTGGATTTCATTTGGAGTTGTAGGGGGAGCATTCCTTTTTCAAGCATTTTTGCGAACTCTTCCACAGCCTCCGCCAGTGTTCGACACTTATTGAAGATGGCCGACTCCCTGATAAGTTTTACAAAGTATCTTATCAGTTCGTTTTTCCTCCATTCCTTCACTTCTTCTGCTGTAGGATGGCGGTTGGTTGGCAGACGGATTTTCGAGGGCTTCTGCACGTTGTTCTTCCAAGGTATGCTGGGACCGTGGAACTCTGGACGAGAACCAGAAACCCTGTATCCTTGTGTAGGAATAGCTAATCGGTTAATCGCGGCACCGATGCTGTCTTCGAATGCAGCTTCCATTTCCTTTTCTTGCTCCAGTCTTAATTTCTTTGCAGCTTCCCTAGCCTCTTCCCCCTTTTGGCCTCATCAAGATACGAGACCTTTTCGTCTAAGCGCTCCAGGATCTTCATTGCATTGTCCTGTTTTATCTCCATTCTTGAGAATTTTCCTGCCAAGGAGTGAAGCACCAGCGATATATCATCAATTTTCTCATCATGCTTCTCCGTTAACGCAAATGCAGTTTTGGCCTCAGAGATGCGAAGCTTGGCCTGCTCTTCTTTCAGGATCTGCTCCTGTCGCTGTTGAAGTTGGTTGAGTGCCTGTTTGAAGACAGTGGGCAAGATACGGAAGGCTTCTTCCACTTTTGACACTTCATGCCTAACACCGGTCATTTCTTCAACGGCAGATTGATGTAACCAATCAATTTCTTTTCAACAGCATGCAGGGCATTAACAGTGTCCTGTAAGAAAACAGTTTATCGGCTCAGAGCATGCAGTTGCTCGTTCTTTTCAATCGTCCTGGGAGAGTCGGGATGGGCAAAATCTTCAGCTTCATTCAGCCGTCTGACGACCACATGAGATCGTGGCCGTTGTGGTTCATCCTCAGGTAAGAAACCGTCGTCGGATTCCACTTCAACGGGTGAAGATGTGGGAGTATCAGATGTGGGCGTGGCAATATGGGGGACTGATTCCTCATGTTCCGGAATGGATGAGGTAGACATAGGTACAGGAGGGACTGATTCAGTCTCTCAGTGTTCGCCTGCTCCGGCAGAGGGACTAATTCCTCCTGCGGGATGGCGCGGGTATGGTCATCGGGTTGGGTGGCGACAGGCTCGGGTGCCTGTTGAGAAGCTGTTTGCTCTTTAGTGATAGGAGGGACTGATTCCTCGCTGTCTTGAACATCTTCTTGTTGATGGAAAGGAGATTGCTATTGGTTGGAGATCCCTTGATCCTGTTGGTCGGGTACTCTTGAGAATTCCTGGTCTTGAGCTTCCTCACGACTCATCCTCAGACCTGTCTGGAAGGCGTCGTCGTCGTCGTCGTCTGAGTCATGATCGGATTTTGGACTTTGTTGAGCTGAGTTTGTGGATTTTGAATTGCCCTTGAGTCGGGCCGTCTCCTTTGTCAAGATACAGCTAGAAATAAGCTCATGACAGAACTTGTTGTCCCATTGAAGTACCAAGTGGATGTCCTGACAGTCTGTGACTTCCACAATGAAGGCTTCTTCATCCTTCCATTCGTTCCAATGGTACAAGGTATCATAGGGTGCAAGTCTATATGACTTCTAATGAACGAAGCTTTCAAAATCTTGCTCAACCTGCAATTGAAATAGGGTGTCATTAATGAGTGTTGAGGAGGAGGGACTCCGAACAGCACTTGGGTTTACTGTCGGCATTGGGTCTTCGACAGGTATGGGATCCTGTGTTGGAGATAGATCCCGAACAGGGGTTGGAACCCTGATGGGAGATGGATCATGTACGGGTGTGGAATCCCATATAGGAGATGTGGTTTTCGGCTCCGTGAATGCAGCCAATTCACCAGTTCCTTCAATTTTGGCAAGCAATTGATCATCCGTCATAGCCGCCATAGGCTCGGGAGCAGCAACTGTTTCTTTCGCAGGGGTTTCGCCCTGTGGGTGTTGTTTTGAAGGTTGCGCCGCAATGTCTTTGATGGGAGTGACAGAATGAGTCACTGTAACCTTTGATTTTGATTTAGAAGCTTTCTTCAGTTTCTTCTTTGCTGTGAGTGGTGATGCACTGTCAGACACGCTTCTTTTCCTTTTCTTGTGGGATTTGTCATCATCAGCAATCCTTCCTGTGATATCCCTCGGATTATCAGAGGTCGGCATGAAGTTGACATGGGGTCGGTCGGCTTGAAGACTATCCTTGTTGAAAACTGTGGGCTTGTTCCCACCAATAAACTTCCCGGGGCCGATTTTCTTAGCATCACAAGACTGTGGCACGCCACTTTTCGTGAGAAGAGAATTCAGAATAAGCCCAAACGATTTCTTCTGAGAGACAGGCTTCGAAACTTCTTCATGCAGCCTCTTCAGAATAACTTGACACCAGTTGACTTTTTCGCCGGACATAATGGCGACCATCATTCTGAACCGCAAGTGGGGCACATCTCGTACGCACCAGTCCTGTTTTCAACAACACGGCAGCAAAAATCATGAAGATAAACATAAGGTAAACAGAAACTCTTCTTATGGAAAGAAGGATGCACGTTTCTATCCGAGGCATTGCCAGTAAACAATCCCCAATACGTAGCTAGAAGATCCTGTGACTTGAAGGTCTCAAGGTCTTCCATCTTCAGACCATCGGACGGTAGCCTAAAAAGAGTTCCAAGAAGAGAGTGGTCAACACATGGACTCCGCGGACTGTGGCAGTGATGTCATAGACATCGCCTCATTTCTTCAAAGAAAATTACTTCACAGATGCATCGAGATAAAATTCCTCAGCGATGCGCTCGTCATAAAGATCTGGGTGCTGGTTATCAAGGCGGTATAAGCCTTGCTTCTTAATTCTGGAGACGACACGCTCCATTCCATCGAGGTCTTCACCCTCAGATTTGATACGTTCCATGATGATGGATTGAACGAACAGACGTCCATCGATGATGTATTCCCTCTTTTTCATCGATTGAGAAGAAGTTTGAGATGATGCCATTATTCTTAAGATAAGGGTTAGAAGAAACACAGAGAATAAGTGCAGAAAATTTGCAGAAATCAATATAGGCTGTATGCTCTAAGACAGTTTAATTTTTGCAGAAAGCGTAAAAAGTCGAAGGGAGCACGATACAGTCCTTATATATGTGTGGACAGTGGAAGTTTTAGGGTTTTTGCAGACAGTGAATGGTCACATTTAAGGGATAGGAACCGTTGTTTTAAATGAACAATACTGAGCGAAACAGGTAGATCTTATCCATATGATTTTGAAATTATAGTGGGTCCCACATCTGACGTTTGGTCTTCCTACATTGCCCGAAGCGATGGTGAAAATATTAAATAATTTGAAAAATCACGGCGTTTGATATAAACTAGTCCAAATTTCATGCAAACCATTTATTGCAAAGACGTTTGATATAATAACAGGGCATCCGGACTAAAAATTGTTTTAAAAGGAATAACATATTATTATATTATTAATTGATTTCCCACAGTATGTGCTGTATCCGCAAAAATACAGCGTTCCCCCTTAAAAGGTACATATGGGATTCAATTTCATACAGCAATCTTCGGATTAATAATGTATTCATGGGTCATACTGCTTTCCCCCTTAATTAATGCACACATCAGCTGTAGGAAAAGTGTCTTCGTCGTCCTACAGTGCTGTCGGAATGTCTGAGTGTACAGATAATTAATGGTGGATACTTGATTCGTGGGTCTTATAGCATTCCCCTTCAATTGTTGAGTAAAAGCATTAAAAACTTACAGGGAGTCAGGCTGTAGTAATCCCAATTCTTGTCGAAGCATATAGAATCTTGTTGTGCTGAGAGGTTTAGTAAAGATGTCGGCTAACTGGATATCTGTATGAACTTTTTCAAGCCGAACATCCTTGTTCTCAACAGGATTTCTAATGAAATGATGCTTCATGTGAATGTGCTTAGTGCGCGAGTGCAATACAGGATTGTGCGTTATTGCAATGGCACTCGTGCTATCGCACATAATCGGTGTTTCCTTGGCTTCAATTCCATAATCTGACAGCTGTTGTTGCATCCAAAAGATCTGCATATAGCAACGACCAGCAGCATAGTATTCTAATTCTGCCATGGAAATCGAGTTTGCCAATTGCTTCTTACTGAACCAAGATACAAGTCTAGGTCCAAGAAAATGACAAGTTCCGCTTGTACTCTTCCTATCTAGCTTGCAGTCCGAGTCGCTGTAGCCAACCAAATCGAATCCGCCTTCTTTAGGATACCATAGTCCTACTTCGACCGTTACTTTGACGTATTTCAGAATCCATTTGGCTGTTGTGAAGTGTGATTCTTTAGGTGATACTTGATATCGCCCACACACTCCTACAACAAACTGGATATCGGGTCTGCTAGCTGTTAGGTACAGGAGTGATCCAATAAGCTTCCTGTAGAGTGATGGATCAACCGGCTTTCCAGCTTCGTTAGCACTAATTTGCATGGAAGTGCTCATGGGGGTTGACGATGATTTGGAGTTGTTCATCCCAAATTTGTTGAGAAGCTCCTTGCTGTACTTTTCTTGGTTGATGAAAATTCCTGTAGGTAATTGCTTAACCTACAATCCTAGGAAATAACTAAGTTCTCCCATCATACTCATTTCTAATTTACTTTGCATAAGATGAGAGAACCTTTGACATAAAGCAAGGTTAGTTGAACCAAATATAATATCATCTACATAAATCTGAACCATCATGAGGTCATCACCTTCCTGTATTTTAAATGGGGTTGTCCACAGCACCTTTCTCAAATCTATTATCGGTAAGGTACAGGTACAGGGTCTCATACCACGCTCTAGGTGCTTGCTTAAGTCCATACAGCGCCTTCCTTAGCCTGTATACAAGGTCTCCGCCTTCTGTGTTGACAAACCCTGGGGGTTGTTCAACATAGACTTCTTCGGCAAGGTCTCCATTCAGGAATGCACTCTTGACGTCCATTTGGTATACAATAAAGCTCTTATGGGCGGCAAAGGCTAGAAATATCCTAATGGCTTCTAGTCTGGCTACAGAGGCAAATGTTTCATCGTAGTCTATGCCTTCTTCCTGTCTGTAGCCTTGTGCAACTAGACGGGATTCATTTCTACTAACAAGTCCATTCGAATCCTTCTTGTTTCGAAATACCCATTTTGTTCCAATCATGGCTTGATGGTCAGGTCTGGGTACTAGATACCATATATTGTTTCTTTCGAAACCATTAAGCTCTTCTTCCATAGATGAAATCCAGTGAGAATTGTTCAGGGCTTCTATGGTAGAAACATGTTCGGATTGAGCTAAGAATACAGCAATTGTGCACATATTAAGTCATCTTAGTTCAGATTAAGACTTCTATACAGGAAATGGAGATATCTCAAATTCCGATTCTTCCTGCGCACATAGTACATTTCATTGTGTACTCTGTATTCTTCTACGAGTAGATACTCCAGCATCAATGTTTCCTATGATCAACTCCTGTGGGTGATCTCTCAACCATCTTCTGTTGGGTTCTAATTCGGCGTCCCGTACTGTTTCTTGAGTTGCTGTAGTTTCAGCTTCAGCTTGTACGACATCGGCTTCATCTACTTTAGTTCTTATAGCTGCGGGGTTGATTTCTAGGTCAACGACAGGCTCTATAGGAGTTGGAGGATGAATGATGGAAAGTTGTTTGATGTTCTGAGTAATATATTCTATTCTTGTAGGATCATGGTGAGGTTCGTCGAACACTACATGTACTGACTCCTCAATTGTTAGCTTCGTTTTATTAAAGATCCTATAAGCTTTGCTGACAGAGGAATATCCTACAAATATCCCTTCATCCAATTTTTCATCGAACGTTCTAAGTTGATCTTTCCCGTTGCTCAGCACATAACACCTGCATCCAAATATGTGAAAGTACGAAACTAATGAAGTTTTGTTGTTCCATACCTCGTATGCTGTTTTGTTGTGGTGTTTGTTGATGATACAGCGGTTTTGTGTATAGCACGTTGTATTGGTGGCTTCGCCCCAGAAACGTTGTGGCAACTTGCTAGCGGCAATCATGGTCCTTGTTGCTTCTTTCAGTATCCTGTTCTTTCGCTCGGCAACACCATTTTGTTGAGGTGTACGGGCAGCTGAGTATTCGTGCTGTATCCCATTGTCCGAACAGTATTGCTCTATAAGGCGGTTAGTGAATTCAGTACCTCTGTCGGAACGAATGGACACGATACTCCAACTCTTTCTCATTTTGAAGCTTTCTCAGGTGCTCGGGCAGCTTTGATGTTGTTTCCTTGTTCTTGCTCAGGAAGATTGTCCAAGCGTACCTGGAAAAATCATCGACAATAATGAGACAGTATTTCTTACCTCCCAAACTTACCGGGTCTACAGGACCGTATAGATCTATGTGTAGCATTTCCAGAACTCTGTGAGTGGAAAGGTAGGATTTGCTCTTCAGAGTGGTCTTGATTTTCTTGCCTTTCTGATAGGGTCCACAGACGGTGTCTTTTTGGAATGACACATTTGGCAATCCTTTGACCATGTCCTGTCTAGCGAGCTTGTTGATCGTCTTGAAGTTGACGTGAGACATCCTCTTGTGCCATAACCAGCTTATATCTGCAGTGTCTTTGGCAATAAAACAAGGAATTGTGGAGCTCGTAGGCATCCAGTCAGCAATATACATATTACCTGATCTACTTCCTGTGAGCAGCACTTCTTTGGTCAGGATGTTCTTGACTCTACAGTGATCTATATAGAATTTTACTGAGAACTGTTTGTCACATAACTGGCTAATACTAAGTAGATTATACTGTAAGCCTTCAACATATGCTACATCGGTGACTTTAAATTTTCCAACAAGCAGGGTTTCTTTCCCTCTTGTTCTTCCTTTAGATTTATCACCAAAGCGCACTTTCGGATCGCGACCTTCTACGTAATCTGACAGCTTGCTTTTGTCTCCTGTTATGTGCCGAGAACATCCGCTGTCAAAGTACCAGATGTCCTTCTCTAAGATATCATGTACGAAAAGGAATTAAGTAAATTTAGGTTCCCTTTGATTGTTGGGTCCATGGATGTTAGTGCCTTTAGGTACCCAAATTTTCCTGATAGCAATTGGTTTATTGTAGGTAACTTTAGGTACATTCTTGCGGTATCTACGTGGGGCAGGTACGTAGTCGCTATAACCATGATAATTATGCATGTACAATTCAGGGTTATTATTATTAATCCAGTACGAATGTCGTCTTGGAGGTGGAGCCATTTTCTTCGGCCTTACAGCTTGCCTCCTGGGTCTCCAGTTGGATTCCCAAAACTGTTGCTGATACTGTATGGCAGCCTGCTTTCGCCATGGATAACGAGGCTCCTGTATCCAATATCTAGGCGAGCTGTACTATTGTAAGTACTGTTGTGTGGGCCTTTGATAATTGGGTATAGCCTTCTTTCTGAACGGCTGTTGGCACTTTTGATGTGCTCGGGGAGCATGCTAGTTGGTATGGGTAGTCCAAATCAATTCATTTAACCACTTTATAGTGCAGATCTCACAGGTCGAATCACAAGCTGCGCCTCGCGCATTTTTTAAGCCCATGCAGGCAGGATGCTGGACTGAATCCCAACAATCCCCCTCCTAGTATCTGCCAGCATTTCAGCCCCATAGTCTGGAAACCTCCGCGAACTAGATTTGATTGCTTTGTCCTCTAGCGGCTAGATTCATTCACACAATCCTCCAACACTTGACATCAGCATATGTTCCACCTCCGTTTACTTCCGCTGTGCCAGTATCTCAGTTCCAGCATACTAGATTTGATCACATAGCCCTCCAGCACCTGACAACCTCCACTGCACCAGCATCTCAGTTCCGGCCATGTGGCAATATCTGCTGCATGCCCGCCTCTCAGTTCCAACATTTTGGCAGCCTCTATTTTATGATACTCCGAGGGAATCCGCACCCGTGACTTGCTCTGATACCAATTGTTGGTCCCCAGAATGATGAAGACTATCCTCACTGTACCAACACGTGTCTTTTCTGCGTGCTTTGTCCTCACTCACGCGCTTTGTCCTAGTATCTGCTAGCATTTCAGCCCCATAGTCTGGAAACCTCCGCGAACTAGATTTGATCACACAACCTTCTAGCGGCTAGATTCATTCACACAGTCCTCCAACACTTGACATCAGCATATGTTCCACCTCCGTTTACTTCCGCTGTGCCAGTATCTCAGTTCCAGCATACTAGATTTGATCACATAGCCCTCCATCACCTGACAACCTCCACTGCACCAGCATCTCAGTTCCGACCATGTGGCAATATCTGCTGCATGCCCGCCTCTCAGTTCCAACATTCTGCCAGCCTCTATTTTAGGATACTCCGAGGGAATCCGCACCCGTGACTTGCTCTGATACCAATTGTTGGTCCCCAGAATGATGAAGACTATTCTCACTGTACCAACACGAGTCTTTTCTGCGCGCTTTGTCCTCACTCACGCGCACCTGAGAAACTTCCCAGGGGGTCACCCATCCCATAACTACTCCAGGCCAAGCACGCTTAACTTTGGAGTTTCTATGAGATGGATACCAGAAAAGAAGATGCATCTTGTTGATATGAGTAGTCCAAATCAATTCATTTAACCACTTTCTAGTGCAGATCTCACAGGTCGAATCGCAAGCCGCGCCTCACGCATTTTTTAAGCCCATGCAGGCAGGATGCTGGACTGAATCCCAACAATGCTGTTGGATGCGCCTTACAGGGCTGAATGGCTGAGGATTCCGCTGTCTGGAATATGACTGTGGTGGCGGAATGGCAGCCTTTGCTGTTCGTGGTGCAACAGGTGCCTTTACAGGACTCGGGATTTCTTCCGATACAAGAATGGGTTCCACACCCCTGACGAACACAGTACTAGTTTTCCCTTTATTAGAAAATGAGTTGTATCCTAAGCCACTTTTATCATGAGCATGTTGTCCAGTGCTTAGAATTTCTTCCATCCTTTTAGATGATTTCTCGAAAGATTTCAAGATGGTCTCAAGTTTTCCTTCTCGTTTTTCGAGAGTTTTTATTTTGTTTTGGAGCAGAACAAAATCATTTGTCTTGCTTTCACTATGAGACATTTCCTCATTTAGTTCTTGAGCAAGTTGATGATTGCTCTCCTTGAGTTTTTCATGATCGACTTTGCTGTTTTCACAATCAACTGACATATTTTCATAATTTATTTTCATCAAGTCATTTTCTTCTTTCAGCTCTAGGTTAGAAATTTGGAGCTGTATGTTTTCATTTTTCAATGTCTCATGGGCCTTATGAATGTTTTTGAATTCATTCATCATGTTTTCAAAAGTATGAGATGCGTTTGCATGAGTGATTGAGGTTGAGATTACCTCATCATCGCTATCTTCGTCTTCCGGTATGTCTTTGGCCATAAAGCACATATATGCTTTATCTTCAAATTCATCATCAGACGAGTCACTGTCAGTAACTGCCTGAAGACATTCTTCGGACTTTGTTGATGCGGGGGAGGCTTCTGATTCACCAATCAGGGACTTGAGCTTGTTTTTCCAAGCACGTCTTCTTTCATCTTTTTCCTGTTGCTCGGCTTCTGACAACTTTTGGACTCGAGGATGAGGACATTTGTTTGAATAATGTCCTGGTTTCCTGCAGTTCTAACATAGGTTAGCGTCATCAGATGAAGTTTCGGTACTTACCTTGTGAATATGCTTGGGTCTGTAGGGAGTCTTTCCCGATTGCTTGATGAACTTCTTGAACTTATGCATGAGGAGCGCGATTTCATCTTGTGACAGGATGTCGTCATCGCTGTCAGCATTCTTGTGAGTAGGCTTTGATGAGCTGGGCATGCTGTGACTTCTGTTGGATATAGCGGCTAGTGCTGTAGTCCTTGCATGAGATTCTTCAGCTTTCTCTCTTCTGTCAATATCATACTCAAAATCTTTGAGGTCAGAGAAGAGATCAAAAGTAGATATTTCATTAAGATTGCACGACACACGCATAGCTGTGGTCTTAATGTCCCATTGGGCACGGAGAGATCTGAAAATTTTTAGGTTCTTCTCCTCTTGGGTATAAATCTTGCTCAACGCTTCAAGTTCACCAACAATGCCAGTGAATCTGAGGTCAAGTTCCTCAAGTGTTTCAGTTGGTTTCATTTCAAAAGATTCAAATTGCTGAGTCAATTTTGAAATTTTGTTTTCTTTTGAGAGCTCAATTCCCTCACAGATTAACTTGAGTTTATCCCAGATATCCTTGGCTGTCTTACAGCTTTTTACCTTCGAGAACGTGCCTTTTTCAAGAGTGACAAATAACGCGTTCTTAGCAACATTGTCAAGGTTGGCGCGCTTTCGATCATCAGAGGTCCATTGTTCGCGCTCTTTCTCGAGCATCTCGGCATGAGCTTAGCCTTCAATCCTTGGGTCCGAATTTACCTTCATGATCTTTATGGGGCCATCCTGTATAACAAAAATCATCTCTTCGTGCATTGCTGCAAGATGAGCCTCCATCCTAATTCTCCAATCGTCAAACTCGTTAATAGAAAACATAGGAAGTTTATTGATCATTGATGTATCCATATGAGAATATAGAAAAAAAAGACTGTTTTTCAAAAAAAAATAAGTGATTTTTGGATCTGATTCGGTCAAAAGTGCGACTGATTATTTTTAGAATCAACCGCTCCGATAACACTTGTTGGACACTAAGTATACAGAATACAGCTTGGAAAGTATTTAAGCAATAGGCAGTATGTTTTTCTAATAGGAGTGCGTAGCGGAAGTCTTGAAACAGTAAGTTGCTGTAAGTACAGCAACTATGTTTTCTCCTGTTTGCTTGGTACGTACAGGGTATGCAGTGTATACTTATAAAATAATCACAGTTAATGAAAACAGTAAATAGCAGAAGGTAAAAGACACGGTTTTAAAGTGGTTCGAGGTAAACCTCTCTACGTCCACTGTTCCTCCACACAGGAGTTAAAACGTTTATTATAAACACTGCGTACACAACTACATGTATATAATCAATCCTATCAATGTATCGTTCACACAGATTGATACAAAGATCGTAGCTTTCAACTGTTCACACAGATTGATCAAAGCTAACACTTGACTGGCTTCTTCACACACAGTTCCGAAGCTTCATCTCTACAATGCAGATCCGTCACACACGGTTCAGGAAAAGCAAGGCTTTCTCAGTCCACATCGGGCTGATGGTTTTCTTCAATGTAAGAACGTTGGTTGAACAACAGCTTGACTATCTTGAGGTTTGAGCTGATGATGCGTTGTTCAGGGATGAGCACTTGTATATTTCTTCTCTCAGGATTGGAAGTATGGTTGAAGAAATATTATTGCTCTTGATATACTATTCTTTGGAGGATTTCGTGGAATCTCAGTATATCTTAGTTTACTCAGTTTGAATGTTCTTCACAGTATGTATGAATGTATGTACGTCTATGTATTTTTTGAACTTCAAACTTCGGGGTATATATATAGCTTTTGGAATTGATCCGTTGAGAAAGATCCTGTTGAGCAAAAGTCCATTTCAACTGAATGGTTGACTTTATAGACCAAGATCCGGATTTTGCGTTGTCTGAAGATCTCTATCGGATTTAGTATTTAAATACTTTATCCTTTCAGTATTTAAATACTTCTTTTCAAATGGGACTTGACTTTAGCGGATAAAGCAGATTCCGTTCTAACGGTCTTTAGTCCTATTTGGATAAGTATTGAAGAAATCAATACTTACAGCTTGTATGCTGTATCTAATTATGTTGTAGGCTATATTGAAGTTGTTGCTGTATGGAATGTTGTTGTATGAAGGGACAACTTTCATACTTAGCGCTATTTGATTATGTTGCTGTATGATAGCAACGCGAAGGCTTGCTGTATGTTGGCAGTTGACATCTTGTTGTATGTTGGCAGTTTATCAAAACATCGAACAGGGTTAATTATCCCAACATGTGAACCGATAAGAGTTGTAAGGTTGTTCTCGGGTACTCTTACTCGGGGTTGACTCGACGGGGTCACACGGGGACCTGGTGGCTTAGCGGCTGGATCGGGTCACGAGGGTTACTTTCGAGTGGGTATTCTCACATGGGGTTGCTCGACGGGGCGCATAGGGACTTGGTGGCTTGATGGCTGGACCAGGTCGCGAGAATTGCCAGAGTATTTTTACTGATGATTAGTTGTGATATATCCGGAGTATCACAATGCTTTGTGCTCGGGTCGAGAGACATTATATATTGAGTCTTGGTGTTTGACTAGAATGTCATAAGAGGAATGTGTTGTGTGTAATGTGTCCTTGGAAGTGAATCGAAGTGAATGGTTGGGTCGCGGACCTCATGTTTTTCTGAACGTATTTGTATTTTGGAAAATAAAACTTTGAGCTGTGACCCTAAGTGGTTTTCGATAAATTAAGAACTTTTCAATCACAAATGTTTCTCAAAACTCCAAAGATCCTGAATTGATTTTTAAATGTCCAATGGTTTCCTTTATGTTTTTATCGTTTGAACTACTTTATACACATGAAATATCTCGGGAAGTCATTCGTTGTATTCTCGGAATGTGTCGTGTATGGCTCGTATTTGCACTTTATACTTGTACTAGCAAAACAGTGGAGTTTTGCTAACCCTCGAGTATTCGGGGGGTGGATGTCTGTTCTGCGTCCAGGTACATGAAGGTTTTGGGAGCAAAACACAGGATCGGTGCAAAGGATGATGGAAGATGAATGATACTAATCACACGAAGGCCAGTTTTGGATGCAATCAGTCAGAGCTCGTTGTATGGTTTTTTTTGCTGTCATACTTTTGTTTGTGAGTGTATTTTACCCTTGTGTGGGTATGAGTCCAGACTGAGTTATGTATATTAGAGTTGTATGATAATGATGTAATACCAAATCAGTCTATTGATTCATTATTCTATCCCGTCGGTATGTAATGTATTGTATTGTTTCGGTGTCTAGCCTGGTGGATCCTCACAGAGAGGTTCTGCGGCGTGTAATCTTCCCGGTTAGATTCTGGGGGTGTTACATTTATGGTATCAGAGCTTAGGTTGTGGAAACCTAGCCCGTCAGGTCCAGTTGGGTATTGTCATATCTTGTCTTGTCAGATTGTGTCTTCTTGGGTCGTGTCGCGACGCATCTTCTGTGATGTCTGCCGTGATTAATATCAAAGTGCAGCCATCATCTTCGTGCGATCTGTGGATGTAAGTGTCCCCTACTTCATGTTGTGCCTCGAGCTATACGAGCTAGTTGTATAATTCAGTATTTCGGGGTAAAGTTTAAATATGATTTATAATTATGTGGTCTATGCTTGTTTGATTCTCGTGTTGTGTTAGAATAAAAAGTGGTGTCGGTGTGTGTATATATATATATATGCCGTTGCATAAATCGTTTTTACAAGAGTAATGGCCTTGGTGTGGTTACGCAAGGAAAATTCATCAGTGTGGTATTTTAAAGCTTTAAATGTCTTGGTGAGTCACGTAAATTTTGTTTTAAAACATCCTTCAAAGGGAGGAAAAAAGTTTGATTTTCGTACGATGACCTCAAGGTCGATTTTTTTTTTGAGAATTCAAACTACCGATATTTCATTTTCATTTTGTATTATAAGTTTTCAAAACACGATCTTTAACTCAAATGAGGTCTACAAAATGTACTCAAGATGTGACTTTCGCTTTCAACTTTTCGGTTTCATGGTTGTTAGTCAAAAAGTATGTGATGATGTTCTCATTATTTGGGCGGTAGTGACCAGTTTTATGATTAAAATAGTGATGTGAATGCTGAGTCGATCGGTATGTATATGTTGAGATAGCCCTCTTTAATGAGAGGTGAAATTTCGGTTTTTGAATGACATTTGTTTTTTGATGGTTGCCCGTGAGGTGTTGTAATTATGTGAATCAATGGCATTTAGGTTCGTATGCTGTCGTTGTTCATTTGTAGCCTTCGGTTCTAGTGATGTATATATATGTTCGCAATCATGTTGCCGAATTAGAGCAGTCAGCGCACGCTAAGTACGAGGATAGCACGCGCTAATGTGGCATGAGTATCGCACGCTAATGTTGTTGTAACGCGCGCTAATCAGCCTGGGCAAAGGCTGTGGAACCATATTTTTCGCCGTTAGTGTTAACTTTCGGCAATCAGTCACATGTGACTGTATTCTACGTGTGTTGTCTAGTGATGACAATTGTTGTGTGTGAAAGTGTGTTATGACTTTGCTAAATGCTAGGTGGTAATTGATTGTTTTTGATGAATTGATAAATTATGTCTGTTGTGTGTGTGTTCGACAATACTTTCTTGAAGATTTCATAAGTTTGTGCAAGTTGCGGAAAATCAATTTTCAAAACTACTTTGACGGTGCGATTAATCGGCGGCTTCGTATGAACTTTGGAAATTGTTTGAAATTAGCGAACCGGCCTTGGATTCTCAAATAAAACCTCGATGGTGTTTGAAAGAGTTGTTTTAAAGTACGTTTAGACATTTTGTAAAATGTTACCGTCGCTGATTTTTATGTAGTGTTGGGAGGATTTTCGAAAATGATTTTAATGTATTGTTTTACTTTCAAATCATTCGAGTACATGATTTTCAAAAATCTTTCACACCATAAATTTTTTTTTTTCAAATTCCACTACGATTTTTATTTTCAAAAATATATAGTGAAAGATGAAAAATATTACTCGATTTAAACTTCAAACTCGGATTCAGTGCATGTACGATGTAACACCCCAAACTAGGCGGATATTACAATGCCGTGGACCCCCAACTGGGACCCACCAGGCGAATGAAAACTGATGAATTAAATAATATAATTGTAGTACCGAACCACATTATATTACCAAATACTCCGATGAGGAGCTTAAGTACAATACACCAGGACATTACAGAATACTAGTAGTATATTTTATATGAAGATAAAATACACCACCCTGAATAAATAAACATCTCAAACGGAATTTTGCAGCGGAAAATACAAATGAAGGGAAATAAGAATGACTGAAATGACTGAATGACTGGGGCCCCCTACTAGTATCACTGGGACTCCTCGCCGTCAACATGCTCTTCCCGTGCCTTTGCCTTGCCGTGACCTGAAAACAAAATCCCCCAACGGGGTCAGTTACACAGAACAACAATCCTCAAGGGTTGAAAATACACAATCATGATATATCTGAAGTTATGAAATATCTTTAGTGATGAATTACGCTAAAGAGGAGTATCATAGTACGCCCGTAATGTTCTGTGCAAGTGTACAAGACGAATGACCGGACACACCCGTCCTTGTACCTAATTAGTCTCACGGAAGTAAGCGTTACCGTGTGCACGGTCCAATGTATCGGTGAACCCAATACATGACCATCGTGTTCCCGACTAAAAATTCCACACATCCGCACCCGTCCACGCAATGTGAACCCAGAAGGTTATATGAACGAGAATGACCACAATGAATATCAATGAATAATAATTCGACAAGGCCAAGAATGACTCACCGAGATGAAAATAATAGTGACGTGGATTGATAACTCAATGAAATGATTGGAACCGTCGTTCCTCGTGAATGAAGTGATTATTTGACAATTACAAGTCTCAATGCGGTTAATACAATGATGAATGAGTTATGATTATGAATGAACAACAACAAAAGGAATGAATATCCTTTTAACCGAGTAAGAATTAACTTACACAACACCGGTGACAATTATCCTTCCACGAACAACGTCCTAATTGAGATATCGGTCGCTCGAACAACCTTGAATAACACAATTACCAACAATCCGTTCAACATACGAATCAAACACGAATATAACGAACTCAAAACGTCGATACGCCTAAACCAAGTTCATTGGGGCATTATATCGAACACTTTGTGGCCAAACTTCGATTGTTTACAACCAAACTTCAATAATACCAACATCAAATCCCCAAGAAGTGTTTCAAACCAACAAAACATCTTCAATACGATCAATAATCCAATATGAATAACCAAATTCGTGATTACAACAACGATTAATAGAAAACCCCCAAATCCAATTCAATATTCAAAGTGTTCTTGAATAATCCTTCAATAATCCAATGAATAATCAAACATATCCATAATCATGCGTATATCACTTCATACAACATGATCTTAACATCCAAAACATCATATCTCAATACAAAATCAAAATCCAAGATGTTGAAGAAATTACCTCTTGAAGATCCAAGCACTTTGATCCGAAGAACACGCGTTAGATCGACTATCCGGGCTTCACGATCGAAAGGAGATGAAGAAAATCAAACACTCAAGTGATAGATGATGGAAAGTCTCCCCCCTCAAGCCCTCTCTCTCGTATAGGTTGAAGAAATGGGAAAAAATGAGTTGTTCCACACAAAAACCGCAATTATAGAGCTGACTGCACTGTGTGCCACGGCCCGGACGAAGTGTGCCGCGGCACAGGGCCAAAACTTCCCCCAGTGATCGGCAGCGTGCCGCGGCCCGGACGAATGTGCCGCGGCAGTGACTCGGCAGTGTGCCGCGGCCCGGTCGGCATGAGCCGCGGCCCCCGGTACAGACGGGTTGGCCAAAAAAAAAAACAACATGAGTGTGCCGCGGCCCGGACGAGTGTGCCGCGGCAGTGACTCGGCAGTGTGCCGCGGCCCTGCCGGCATGAGCCACGGCCCCAAGATGATTGTCGGCAGACAGAAGATGTGTGTGCCGCGGCGCACACTCCTTGTGCCGCGGCCCACACCCCCCTTGGGTCCTAAAATGATGAAAAATGACCCGGGAAGAGAATAAAAGCAATAGGAATCAATATTTGGGAAACAATAACAGGAAATGGAAGTACGGAAACCCCAAAACGGTGGTTCCAAGCAATGATTACAAGGGTTCGCCCAACAAAACACAATTCGAACAATGAGGAGGTTAGAAATGACATGAACTCCAACGTCAACATCGGCTAATGAATCAATTACAACAATCAAGATAATACTCTTGTCTCGATTCCCGAGTAAGGTTGAAACAATTAACAATATCGATACACAACTCGAAGTTATTCCGAACGGTGAACATGGATGAATGATTATTAACAAGAGAAAAATTACATAGTGACAATTACCGAATGAAATTACTGAATGATAATGACTGAATTACAACCGTGTATTACATACACCCCCCTTAAAAGAGTTGCGTCCCCGAAACTAAGGGTCAAACAACTCGGGATAACTCTCCCGCATACTATCCTCGGTTTCCCAAGTAGCCTCTTCGACTCCGTGTCTAGACCACTGAATTTTAACCAAAGGAATCGCCTTATTCCTCAACTGTTTGATTCGCCGCTCTAAGACTCGTATGGGACGCTCCTCATACGAATGATCATCCGCGATCTCGATTTCGTCGAACTGAAGTATGTGACTCGGGTCGGCAACATACTTCCGTAGCTGAGAGACGTGAAACACATTATGAATTCGGCTCAACGCCGGAGGTAAGGCCAATCGATAAGCTAGCTCGCCTACTCGTTCCAAAATCTCAAACGGTCCAATAAATCTCGGACTCAACTGCCCCCGTTTTCCGAAACGGAAAATACCTCGACTCGGGGATACCTTGACCAAAACGTGGTCACCCGTATCGAACTCTAGTGGTCGACGATGATTGTCTGCATAAGATTTCTGTCGACTCTGAGTGGTCAACAAACGACTCCTGATCAAAGCTACCTTCTCACGAGCGGCTATAAGCATATCGGGCTCGGTGCCGATTGATTCGGATAGGTCATCCCAATACAAAGGAGATCGACAACGACGACCGTACAAGGCCTCGTAAGGTGCCATCTTAATCGAAGCATTCCAACTATTATTATACGTGAACTCGATCAATGGTAGTTGGGCTTCCCAATCGTCTTTCCAATCGAGAACGCATGCCCTCAACATGTCCTCCAATGTCTGAATAGTCCTCTCTGATTGCCCGTCGGACTGAGGGTGAAAGGCGGTACTGAGATTAAGCTGAGTTCCCATAGCACGATGAACTGATTTCCAAAAATGAGACACAAACCGTCCGTCACGATCGGAAACGATACTTTTAGGAGTACCATGCAGTCTCACTATCTCTTTGATGAATAACTGGGCAAGTCTCTCGGGACCCCAAGTATCCTTAATCTCGAGAAAGTGAGCTGACTTAGTTAAGCGGTCCACAATCACCCAGATCGTATTCATGCCACGATGACTCGTCGGCAAACTCGTGATGAAATCCATAGAAATGTCTTCCCACTTCCATTCTGGAATAGGGAGAGGTTTCAGCATACCCGTCGGTCGCTGATGTTCAATCTTGACTTGTTGACAGGTTAAGCATCTCGAAACAAATTCTGCGACTTCTCGCTTCATATTACCCCACCAGTAATTTTGTTTCAAGTCCTTGTACATCTTGCTAGACCCCGGATGAACAGAATAAGGGGTAGCATGAGCTTCTCTCAAAATCGAGTTTTTCAACTCGTCATTCGCCGGTACGCACAACTGATTCTTAAATCTCAAAAGTCCATCCTCGTGGATCACGAATCCAGGGGCTTTCCCTTGAGACACATCCTCACGGATGCGCAACAAGGATGGGTCTGAACCCTGATTCTCTCTGATTGCCTCCTCAAGTGGCGATGAAATCTCTAACATGCAAAGTTGCCCTTGTGCTCGCTGAAGCCAGACCTCGATCTCGGGTCTAAGGAATTCCTGTTGAAGCTCCTTCTGAACTGTTAAACGAGCAAGCATCTGTTCCTGAACGGACTTACGACTCAAGGCATCGGCGACAATGTTCGCCTTGCCCGGGTGGTAAAGGATCTCGATATCATAATCTTTGATTAGTTCCAACCACCGTCTCTGTCGCATATTTAACTCCTTCTGAGTAAATATATACTTCAAACTCTTGTGATCGGTGAAAATCTGACAGGTGACGCCATAAAGGTAATGACGCCAAATCTTCAATGCGAAAACCACAGCTGCTAGCTCCAGGTCGTGGGTCGGATAATTAACCTCGTAAGGTCTCAATTGCCGCGAAGCATAGGCAATAACCTTCCCATTCTGCATGAGTACACATCCGAGACCCTGCCCGGACGCATCACTATAAACCACAAATCCTTCCGTCCCTTGCGTCAAGGAAAGTACAGGTGCTGAAATTAACCGGCTCTTGACTTCCTCAAAACTCCGTTGACACGCGTCGGACCACGTGTATTTCTTATCCTTTCGCAAAAGGTTCGTCATTGGTTGAGCGATTTTAGAAAATCCTTCCACAAACCTCCGATAATAACCGGCTAATCCGAGAAAGCTTCGGATTTCCTTAACATTCTTCGGAGGTAACCAATCTTGGACAGCCTCCGTCTTCTGAGGATCAACACGCACTCCATCTGATGAAATTACATGCCATAGAAAAGTCACTTCGGACATCCAGAACTCACATTTGGAAAACTTTCCATAAAGTTGCTATCGTCTTAACACGTCGAGAACCTGATGAAGATGAACCTCGTGTTCCTCTCGGTCACGAGAATAAATCAAAATGTCATCGATGAAGACAACAACAAACTGATCCAAAAAGTCGATGAAAATCCGATTCATTAACTCCATGAATACCGCAGGTTCATTAGTTAGCCCGAACGGCATAACTACGAACTCATAATGACCATAGCGTGTACGAAATGCTGTCCTTGCGATATCCGACTCTCGAATTCGCAACTGATGATATCCAGATCTTAGGTCGATCTTGGAAAATATTGAAGCTCCCTGAAGTTGATCTAAGAGATCATCAATACGGGGTAAGGGATACTTATTCTTGATTGTCACCCTGTTCAACTCCCGATAATCAATACACAAGCGAAAAGAACCATCCTTCTTCTTGACAAACAACACTGGTGCTCCCCACGGGGACGCACTCGGTCGGATATAACCTTTCTTGAACAATTCCTCAAGTTGATTCTTCAACTCCTGCATTTCGGTTGGGGCCATCCGGTACGGTGCCTTCGATATTGGAGATGTACCAGGCTCCATTTCAATTGTGAATTCCACATCTCTCTGTGGAGGCAAACCAGGTAACTCGTCTGGAAATACGTCGGCATATTCTCTCACTACCGGAATATCCACCAACATTATTGACGATTTCTCGGTTTTAGTCTTATAGCACCAATAACCAATACACCCCTGATTGAGTAATCTCACTGCTTTCATCAAATTAATAACTCTTCCAGAACAGCTGGGATTACCTCCCTGAAACACACATTCGACCCCATCGTCTGAAATGATAGTGACCATACGCTTACGGACACTAATGATGGCATCATGACGATCCATCCAATCAATACCCAAGATGACGTCGTCTCTCGGCAAATCTACTACGATTAGGTCCGTTGGCCATACACGGCCATGAAGCTGAATCAGACAATTCTGAATCTCACGATTTCCGATAATTCGTCTACCATCAGGTAGACCAATGACATAAGGCTCACAACTAGTAGCGCTACCCAGACGTAGTCTAATCAAACATGACTCGGAAATGAATGAATGTGATGCACCAGTATCAAAAAGGGTACACACAGGTTGAGATAGAATATCGAGTGTACCTGAGATCATCCGGGCCTCTGGATCGTCGGTGTTGTTACCCGAAATATTATCCGGAAATAGTATTGCTGGAATGATCGAGTAACAAACAAATGCGAGAACACTTCCGAGAGAAAATAGGTAACACAAGATTTGCCGGGGTTGTTAATCCCGGGCTTGAATGCTCTCGCGAGATGTTATTAATAAATATACTGTCGAGTACAAATATTAATGTTAGAATCTATTACAAGGAGTGTAAAGACTTCTAGTTATCTAGGCTTTAGAGCGCGTAGATTGCCGGAAGAACCAGATAGGTAAATGTGTGAGTTCTTGCTTGGGATATGTGATAAATGTGTATGAATATCACTATGAATGTATAAGTGTTTGCCAGAAGAGTCTTTGATTCTCTTCTTGTGTGTATTTTGCACTGAATTCACAGTAAATTCGCCTCCCCTTGGCCATTGCAGTGAGTTCCCTATTTATAGGGGACAAGGCAGTTGGGACCCCTCAGGCGATCGCGGGCGACCGTTTTCTATATTATAATAAGGTGGCCGATCGTCCGTCACGTGGGGATGTTCCCTTAAAGTCTGGGCGGCTGGGTGCCAGTTGTGCGAGCGAATGGGAGGCCGGACGCGTCTGGGTAGGTCAGGAGGACCCACTTTGTACCTTTCGGCGGCCTTGTCGGTAGGTGAGGTAGGTGACAGGTTGTGGTCAAATGTCCTATCTGTCGGCGCCTTTTGAAGATCCGCACGTGGGCCACCGTCCAAGATTCGGTCTTCGACGACTTTGACGGATGCTGGATCCATACGTGGCACGAGACGATCGCCTCTGGTTCGCTCAATAAAGACGATCGTCAGATATCAAAAGACGATTGCTGTGTACCAAAAGATGGTCGTTGTATTGTGCCGAACTCTGGGCGTTTGTCCAGAGTATGTCTTCCATGGTTGGCTTCTCTGATCGTGATGCCGATCGCCTATCGAGGCGTATTAATCGCCGCACAACAATTGCCCCCCAGCTCGTCTCGATGTTGAAAACACGGGGTGAGGTGGCACTGTTGGCGATCGCCAATGTTTAGCCGATCAGCCGATCTGAATTCAAATCTGGACGATCTCCTTTCGCGCCGGGAGCAGCGAGAAATGAAGGCGGGCTTTCTAAAGTGGCAGGGACACGCGTCGCGCCGCTGTTGGGGGAGTCTGACGGTTTGTCGGACTTGTCGGCTGGCATGCCCTCGAAAAGACGCGTACGCGGGATTCGAGGGCAACATTTAATGCGTCCCCACGTGACGGTTGCGATCCAGCCCTCGAGATTTTTCATATTTGCATTTAGACCCCCGTCTCCATCTATAAAAGGTCCAGGGCTTCTTCTCCTACACTTTTTACGCGTCCTTGCATCCATAGTCGAAACTCTGCACATAAATTTCTGGAGCTTCTTGTGCCGATCTTCTTCTTTTCTCTAGGTAAGAAAAATCAATTTTCTATCTCCCTCTTCTTTTTATAATATGTCGGGAGGATCCAAAACCTTCGAGACCGGAAGTTCTTCCGCCGCCGCAGCGTCGACTGAACGGGAGGAGATTCCCGTTGGAGTGGATATGGAGACGGCCGTTGAAGCTATTCGTGCGGGGATTGCACCCGCAGAACTCGAAGAACTTTTCAACGAGGCCGAAGTGGCGAGGACGACGGTGACGGCGGAGCAGGGGGGCTCGCCGGTGGATGAGGATGATTTGGTGCGGGCGGCCTGGGAACGAGAGAGTAGATTCGGCCCTGCCTATGTGGCTTTCGCTCAGATGATGGAAGCGATCGCCGGACCCTGTCCGGAATTCGACTTCGAAGCCTACTCCACCGCTCACCCTTACGAACATGTGAAGCGGACGGTTTTTCGGGCCGCCGTCCCGTCTCCGTGGACTCTCGGAAAGATCCGGAGTACGGCGACCAAGAAAGACCTGAGCCATTGGAGGGCCAAATATCACATCCCCTCTGACTTCTCCTTACACATGCCCTCGGAGAATGAACGTGCCGACCAACCGCCCGAGGATATGGTTGCCGTCAGCGAGATGATTATGGAGGCCGGTCTGCGATTTCCTCTGCCATTCGCCGTCTCCTACTTGCTGATCGCCTGGAATTTGGCGCCTCTTCAATCGACGCCAACGGCAGCTCTGGGTCATGCACGCGTTGACACTGTTTGGCGGTCACCGGTTGTTCCGCCTCCTTACTGCGCTGGAGATGAATTATCTGTTTAAACTGGCCGCGCAGAAAGGGTCGATCAGCGGCAATCATATCCAAGGCCGAATGGGGAGAGTGGTCCTCGGTGTGCCGAACAAGACCAGGGGTGACCTAGCTAAATGGTGCTGGGTCGGTGGGGCATGGCGATCGGCAACGAGTGACAGGCCGAATGAGGAGTTGGAGATCCCCACCACTTTCCGGGAGAGGAATCCGAGTAAGGATTTTAACTCTCCCCTTGATTGAGCTTGTCTTGGACTGATCTAATTTTGTTTTCTTTTTGCAGGACCTCTCGTTCCAGCGATCGGCGACCTTCCATTCGATTTCTTGATCGTTTGGGAGCGGATCCGTGCCTTGCCGGACTCCTTTATTGACATTCGCTCGCTTGGTAACGAAACTCATCGGTTGGGGGCTCGATAGTTCTGCTTCCCCGTCACTTGAAAGTTCCAGGTATGAGCTTAAGTGGTGCTTCCTTGCTTGACGATCGTCTCCAGGAGGTCGTATCGTTTAAGTTGTTGTCTAACTTGTTTGTACCTCTTCTTTGACAGAGGTTCATTTTCCCCGATTTGCCGAGCCACCGCCAGAGATCGCCATGTCAAACCCGGGACTCATCAGTCGCCTTCACTTGGGTAAGCAGATTGGTCGCGTTCCTGCGACGACGTCTCGCCCTGCTCTGGTGACGAGGCCTGCTGAGGTGCCAGTCGCCGAGCCGGTGGTTCAGGGAGAGGAACAGCTTCAGCGCCGCAAGAGGCGGAGGTCGGAGGAGTCCCCGCCGATTTCTGAGGCGGATGTATCCATTCTTGAGCCTCCGTTTGCTGCGGCTCCTATCTCTGCCATCCCGATGATGGAGCGATCAGGCCCTAGGCCCTCGGTCCCCGGCTCCCGGTCATCTGGCGGCTCGACGAAGAAGGTGGCGATCGCTGAGGCGGAAACCTCTCGGGGCAAGCCTTATTTTGGTCGCGATCCCGAGCTGGTCAACAGGTAAGAAAGGATCAAAATTTAGGCATTCTGAGCAAGGTATAGGCTAACTCCTTGGTTTCTTTGGTTTGTGCTGCAGGGTTCGTCTTGCCGACCCGGATGTCGCTCCTATGGTGCTTGACTTTTTGTCGAGTAAGGCTCCGCAAACATCTCTCGACGTCCCTACTTACATCCAGCAGGCTATCACCTCTCTACCCAAGGCCTGGACGACCGATCTTGATGCGATCGCTCGTCGTCGATCTGGAGATGCCATGCAGGCGACCCTTGCCCTGGCTCTCCAGAAGGCAACGATGGCCGTCCAAGCCGCTAGGGATTTTGAGGGGCGACCCTCCACTGCTCGTCTCCATAGCGACCTCGAGGCCGCCCAGAATAAAAATATTGAATTTGCCAACCGGATCCAGTCTATGGAAAAGGAGTATGAGAAGACAGCCGAAAGGGTTAAACAGGACGTTGACCGATTGAAGCAGGAGCTGAGCCGCTCTAAGGAGGCTGCCGATCGGTCCCGTGATAAGGAGAAGGAAACCCGCCAGAAGTATGTGGCTTCGCAGGAGGAGGAGGCCGGGCTGAAGGCGATGGTGGATCGGCTCAGCGGTGAGCTGGAGGCGGCGAAGAAGGAGCTGGAGAAGGCCAAGGGTGAGAATGCCGCCAAGGTGGTCGAGCTGGCGGAGGCTGAAAAGACGGCCGGGGAGTTGAAGGGGCAGCTGAAGGCGATCGTGGCCGATCCCTACCTCAATGTTGCGCTCATCGGCGAGTTCGCTTATTACTTGTCCTATGCTGACGCTGTTCGAGCCGCTAAAAAGGCAGGGATCGAGATCGGTCCCTTGATGGAGAGCTTCAAATCCTATGCCCTCGAGCATCCTCTGCACCCGGAGTTCTCCTTGCCGATCCTTGACTTTGTCGACTTCGGGATCGACTTGAGTTGGTATACTGGTAAACTCATTCATACCGAGGCCGATGGGGGGCCCCAAGCCGATCCGCAACCTGAGGGCGATGATCAGCCGGCGGGGCCTTGAGAGACATTTTTGTTTTCCTCTGTAACTTGTACTTTTTTGTTTTCCTTTTGCAATGCCTTCGGGCCCCGTAATGTACGATCGCCTTTGAATGTTTGCGTGCAATTTTTACAAGTACGTGTATGATTGTTTTCGACGTTTTGTTCATCCGACCGATTGTCTGAGTGTTGAAAGCATTGATATGTTTTGAATCGGAATTCTTACTTGTAATTTTTGTCGAACGACTCCGATCGTCCTGCGTGTGTTTGAGCGAAGCTGATCGTGCGTGGTTCCTTTTTGTTCGATCGTATTTGGGATTAGCTCGACCCATCTCTGCCCCCTTGTTTTTGTTTACTTATTGTAAGTAAGGAAACAAAAACTAGTTTGTCTGGCGAGCTATCTTCAGTTTTGCCGATTCTGAAGAATCATGTACGGTTGGGGTGTTCTATGGACCGACCTCCCCAATCGTGTCTTTGTGTGCGAGGGATATTGTGTATCCCGCGACTCACTTTTTGTGAGGGTCCTCCGTTAGTCTACGCCTGCCTTGTGTTAAAACGAAAGGCGGG
Source organism: Orobanche coerulescens (assembly GCA_033398695.1). Classification (NCBI taxonomy): domain Eukaryota; kingdom Viridiplantae; phylum Streptophyta; class Magnoliopsida; order Lamiales; family Orobanchaceae; genus Orobanche; species Orobanche coerulescens. The sequence goes on along the minus strand of CM065815.1, from coordinate 3,044,237 downwards.
CGATCTTGGTCTGGAGGAGTCCTTGCGCGGGGCGTCGTCGGCTTAGTCGACTCCACGTCCGCGGCTTGTCAGCTCTGCTTCCACCTCGGCCCGCCATGAAGATGGCGACCCTCGACGGTGTATGTTGAGACGGGGGTAGTGGCACGTCGCATTGTCCGGGTTCACCATGTTAGATGATGTACCTTGAGGACGTGCGATCGTGTCTACTGATTATTTTGGGGGGTCCTTCGGCTATGCCGGCCTCTTATTTAAACGAAGGGCGGGCGATCTCAGCCCAAAGGAACCTTGCATGGGCGTCGGTTCCATCGACCTCCAGGACCTTGGCTGCATTGATTTTACCTCGGATCGTTATGATCAACGATCGTCGGCGGTATGCGATGTGCCTGGTGGGGCGATCGCCAGAATAGATGGGATAGGAAAAAATCTCATTATATTCCTTGTACATCATTGAAATTGAATACAAAATTATCACTGGTAGTATTTTTTCAGATGCACGGCGTTCCAGGGGTATTGGTCCGGAGTACCGTCAGGATGTTCCAGTTGGTAGGCTCCTTTAGTTAGCCGTCTGGATACTCTGAAAGGTCCCTCCCAGTTCGGACCGAAAACGCCTGTATGGGTTTGGATCTTCTTGAGGACGAGATCGCCCACTTGAAACCTTCTTTCTTTGACCTTTGAATTGAAGAACTTCTCGGCTCTCCTTTTGTGGATTGTGTTCTTCATTTCTGAGGTCATCCGTCGTTATTCGAGCATGTTAGGTCGATTCGTCGGGCCACATCGTTTTCGGTCGTCATCTCCTGTTCGGTTCGATGGCTGAGGACGGCGATCTCTAAAGGAATCACCGCTTCTGTTCCGAAGGCCAGGGCGAATGGGGTTTCGCCGGTTGAATTGTGGGTCGTCATCCGGTAGGACCACAAAACGTCTGGGAGGTCGCTCGCCCATCGTCCTTGCCTGGATTCGAGTCGCGCTTTAATCGTGTGTTTGAGGATCTTATTCACTGCCTCTACCTGCCCGTTCGTCTGAGGGTGATAGGGCGCTGAGAATAACCTTTTGATTCCCCACTTTCCACAGAATTGCATGACTTCTAGGCCGTCGAATAGTTTTCCATTGTCGGAGATGATGGCCTGGGGAAGACCGAATCGGCATATGATGTTTTTCCAGATAAACTTGATCACCTGTTCCTGGCCGATCTTGTTTAGTGGCTCGGCCTCTGCCCACTTGGTGAAATAGTCGACCCCTACGATAGCAAATTTACAGCCCCCTGGAGCCGTCGACAGGGGACCAATAAGGTCGATGCCCCCATTGCGCAAATGGCCAAGGGCTGTACATGGAGGTGAGCTGTTCGGGGGAGAGTTTGATGTTTGGGCCCATTATCTGGCACCTGTGACACGATCTGGCATAGGCGATCGCATCCTTCTGAAGTGATGGCCAGAAAAAACCTTGCCTGGTTGTCTTATGGATGAGAGCTAAATGCGCCGCATGGTTTCCGCAAATCCCATCATGGATCTCGGCTAAACGAGCCGACCTTCCTCGGTGTAATACACTTGAGGAGGAAGGTGAAGGCTCGCTTGTAAAGTGGTCGTCGATAGGGTATATCTGGTTGCAATTTGGAGTTGGCGAGCTTTAACACGGTCGTCGAGGACCGTTCCGTCCTTTAAGTATTTGATGAACGGAGTCATCCGGTTCTCTCGGCGATGGAAATCGTGGTAACTGTGTTTTTGTCGATCGCGGCCTTCTTGACTTTGTGATTTGGATATTGGAGAAGTGGTGCCCCATCCGATGATGCTAGTTTGGAAAGAGCATCGGCACGGGAGTTGTGCTCTCTCGGGACTTGTTCGATTAGCACTTCTTCAAATTTTGTGCACATTTCGGCGACCGGCTCTTGGTATTTGACCATCATTCGTCGCGCGCCTCATATTCTCCCTTGACTTGGTTCACGACCAAAGGGAGTCCATGAAGATATGGAGGCGACGAACATCTAGGGCGAGGCTAGATCGAGCCCGCCTACCAAAGCTTCGTATTCGACTTCATTGTTGGTCGCACGAAAACCGAAACGTCTGACATTTGTGAAACTTTGACCGTCGGGGCTGATGAGGACAATCTCGCCTTTGCCGCGAATTGGTCGCGAGCCATCCACATATAATTTCCGGGCGGAGTCGGCCGACTGGTGGTTGTGAGGAAAGTTAATTCCACCACGAAGTCCGCCAGAGCTTGGCCCTTGATCGCCGTGCGAGGAACGTAAGTGATACCGTATTGGGCGATCTCCAGCGACCATTTGAGGAGTCGCCCGTTGGTGTCCGGTCGGTGTAGGACTTGCCTTAGAGGTAGAGTTGTTAGGACTTCCACTTGGTGATCGAAGAAGTAAGCCCTTAGTTTACGGACACTCATGACAAGGGAGTAGGCGACCTTCTCCAATGGTGTATAGCGTGTTTCAGCGTCGTGGAGCGCTTGACTAACATAGTAGATCGACATGTGGGCTTATCCCTCCGCTCGCACCAGAACGGCACTTAGTGCGACCTCCGAGGCTGCCAGGTAAAGGAATAGTTTCTCACCGGGGATCGGCTTTGCCAGGATCTGGGGGTTAGATAGATATTCCTTTATTTTGGCGAACGCTATCCGACTTTCCTTCGTCCATGCGAACTTCTTGTTCTTGATGGTCGTGAAGAAAGGCTTGCTTTTATCGCCGAGTCGAGATATGAAACGGTTGAGGGCGGCTAGACAACCTGTGAGGCGTTGTACCTGCTTGATGTTTCGCGGCTCCTGCATGTCAAGGATCAACTGTATCTGGGTGGGGTTCGCCTCGATCCCCCTTTGGCTCACAATGTGCCCCAGGAATTTCCCGGAGCCCACCCCGAAGTTACATTTCTTGGGGTTTAGCCTCATGTTGAATCTTTCGAGGATGGCGAACGTATCGGCGAGATCATTGAGGTGATCTTCCTTCTTGAGGCTTTTGACCACGATGTCGTCAATGTAGACCTCCATGGTCTTGCCGATCTGATTGGCGAACATTCTGTTGACTAGTCTCTGGTAGGTTGCCCCTGTGTTTTTCAAGCCGAACGGCATTCGGACCCAAAAGTATATGTCTTTTTCCGTGTGGAAAGATGTGTGTTTTATGTCTTTCTCTGCCATTGGGATTTGATGATATCCGGCGAAGGCATCCATAAACGACATCATTTCGCAACCTGCTGTGCTATCGACCAAGTGATCAATATGAGGCATCGGAAAGTGATCTTTTGGGCATGCCGCGTTGAGGTCGGTGAAGTCGATGCATAACCTCCAGGAACCAGTCGGTTTCTTGACGAGTACCGCGTTGGCGACCCATTTTGGTTCGTCTGTAGCTACCCCGATTAATTTGTTGTTGAGTAATTTTTGGACTTCTACGTCGAGCGCCGCGTATTTTTCGGGACCGAATTTCCTACGTTTTTGGTGAACCGGCTTCGTTGCCGGGTCGATCTTTAGATAGTGGCACGCATGCTCAGGACTTATGCCGACCATATCTTGATGCGACCAGGCAAAGACTCCGATGTTCTTACATGGCAAATCGATCAGATCCCCTTTTAGTTCACGGTCGAGGCTCGCGCCGATCTGTACTTCCCGTTCTGGATGATCCGGATCTATCGTTATACTTTCCAACTCTTCGACGGGGACGGTCGCCTCTCGTTTGGAACGATTTCTGGACTCGATTCTTGGATCGATGTCGAGACTTGGCTCGAAACCGATCCTTGGCTCGATGTCGTCCGTTAACCGAACCGAGATGGCGTCCCCTGAGTCGGGTTGGTATGATGCGCTCGGCTCGTCGATCTCCATGGGTTGATCGTCGATCGCTTCAATGTTACACATATTATGGGAAGTATTGAAAGAAGTAACAACATAGGAATAATTTAAACATCTTTTTGCCATTAGCTGATCTCCTTTTACAGTACCGACCGTCCCATCGGCAGTGGGGAATTTGATACAGTAAAAGAAAGACGAAGCGACCGCCTCAAAGGTTTCTAAAAAGGGGCGACCTAGGAACCCATTATAGATCTTTGGGCTATCTATGATTACAAAACTTAGGTTCCTAGTAATCCTAACCTTGGGATCATAAAAGCATATTAGCTCGACGGAGAGCTTGATCCTCCGTAGGCTTGGGTGTGTTGTCGCCGAACCCTTGGAGCACGGTGTCGAACGGCTTGATGAATTTGATTAAGTTGCCGAGTTGGTCTAGGGCGGATTTGAATATGATGTTGCAGAAACTCCCATTGTCGACCAGCACGCGATCGACCGTCTTCCCAAGGATACAGGCGGAGATCACCAGTGCGTCCTCTTTGGGGCATTGCACTCCCTCCCTGTCTTTGTTGGAGAAGGTGATGAGTGCGTCTTTAGAGATGGTCGGCTCCGGAGGTACCACGGTATGGACCCCGGCGAACGCCCTCAGCTCGGCCTTTCGCTTCCTGTTTGACATGGTGGAAACCGGGGAAAGGCCCCCGAGGTTTCCATCTCCTGCTTGAAGCATGTGATCCGAATGCCCGGGTTGATCGGAGGGATCGACTCATCAGAGTATTCCGGCTCATGCTCGATTCTGGCGACCGGATTGGGAGGAGTTCTTTCGTTTGGTCGGCGCTCGCGCCCTCCGGCTCTCTCCGTCCTAGGTTCTGGCTTGGTGATCAAATTGTCCAGTTTGCCTTCCTCAAGCGATCGCGAGGTATCTCGAGGAGGTCGCGGCATTGGCTGGTGTTGTGGCCGGGACTCTTATGATAGGCACAGAATTTGCTACGGTCTAGATGACCGTGGTCCCTTATCGGCTTTGGTTGGGAAAGCCACTCGCGACCCTTGATTGCGTTGAAGATGTGGGCCGGAGATAAGTTGAGGTTGTGGAGGAGGTGGACCTCTACATCCTCGAAGGCTTTGAACTCGCCAAGCGGCTTGGCGACCGCCTTTCTGGGCTTGGCGACTGTTAGGCGTATTTTTATGCGCTTTTATATCATTATTTTATATCCATCTTGAGCCTAAATCAGCATAAATGAGCTTTTAATGCATTATTTTTATATGTTTTGCAGGAAATCGAAGTCCGGAAGCCAAAATGATGAAAAACGGGCGAAAATAGCTGTTTTTGGTCATGAGCCGCGGCACACACCAAGTGAACCGCGGCACACGAAGACAACCAGCAAATAATATGCACACTGTACTGTGTGCCGCGGCACACACAAAGTGAGCCGCGTACTGAAAGCGCAAAAAGGACGACCGAGGTCAAATGTTTGTTGGTATCTTGAATTTGAATGGGGCGCGGATATAATAAACTTTTGGGCCGCAACTCATGGGCCTTTGTGTGTGTCGAGAGTAGCATTCGGAGGAGGGATTTTACTTCCTTGAAAAGAAAAACGAGTGGAAGGGATATAAAAGAAAGGAGATAGGACGGAGGAGAACAGGGAGTTTGCGGCGAAAGAATTAAAGGAAAGCAGAAGGTGTAGATTTGGGGGCGACAAGACCACGGATCCCTACGGTTTTTCTGCATCTTAGTTTTTAGATCTATTTGAGTAGGATTTTGATAGTAGCCAATTTCATGACGGTTTGATTATTTATTATTATTTCGATTTACTCGTTATTCTATTGATTTGGATTCTTTATTGTTCTTAATGCTTTTTAATTGTCTGGCCAACAGTTAATTTGTTTTGAATGTCTTTATGGATTCGGGAGATGAAATTTAGGCATAGTTCTTGTTAGACGAATCATAATTTTCGTGAGATAGGGATATACTCATGCGAATTGTGAAGCCTGTTTGTGTGGGAATTCTTGAACTGTTTTAGCTATTAATTATCTGATTCGAATAGGGATATATCGAGTTAGTAATTCGTAGTATTTTCTATCGACCTTGGGAAAGGCTTTAGAATAATTTAGGAATTCCTGGCTTACAATTAATTGAATAACAGTGAATTGAATCGAATAAATATCATTCCCGATTGTTTGAGGTGAAAATCATAATCCTACCCCTTTTTAGTATTATTATTATTATTAGTACTATTATTTACTTTCTGCAATTAGTTTAGACATAAACTCTATTTAATTGTTCTTCAAATAAAATTGTGAGTTGACTAAATTTTGGTACTTAGTGAAATCAGTCCTCGAGGGAACGATACTTTACTTATCACTTTATTACTTGTTGACACCGTGCACTTGCGGCATATTGTGAGGGAATTTCCCACAACAAGTTTTTGGCGCCGTTGCCGGGGACTGATTTTTCGCTAATATCAATACCAAGCGACTCTAATTTTAATTTGAAGTTTCTTCTTTAGTTTCTATATTTTTATTTTTTTTCATTATGTTTTCCTATGAGTATCGTGACCCTTGGCATTTCATAAATCCCAATGTTCTTAATAATTCGCCAAATAGGGTCAGTCAGCCCCCTCCCCCAAAACAAAAGACCATGCTTGAACAATGTGTAGACGTTCTTAAAAATCCTGATAGTACCCTTTTTGAGCTAGAATGTGCACATCGTGGTCTTGAGGTTCACTACGGTTATTTTCCAGCTCATTTATTTAGTAGTGAAGTTGAGGGGGAGGTTGAGAAGAACGACATGTTGAGTTTTAGGGTCGATCCCCCAGCACCCAATGATTTCATAAAGTGTGATGAGCCTAGAGAAGAAGTTATCATTGATGATGTTTCCAAAGAAATTCCATTAAATTGTTATCAAACTTCGACTAATAAGGTGAATACTTTTGTGCCAAAAATTTTATTAACGGTGCCGCGCATAATTTTTCCTAAATCCATAGTGGGAGAAATTGACCTCATTACTCATGATTTTGTTGAGGCTGATTCTTCGAGTTCTAATGAGGTTGTGCATGATAATTCTTTATTATTTGCCCATTCGAACTCTACTTATTTTTTCATGCCTTATCATTATTATATTCTTCCATCATTTTTTGGTTGTCCGCATAATTATTCTTATTCATTATTTTTGGCAACCGGGCATGAGTCAAAGCCTCCCTTGTGGAATAAGAGGCTTATTGATTGCAAGAAGGGGGCATTTGGCAATCTCCCTAGAAAAAAACCACGTTAGATTTTTTTTGCCACGTCGTGCTCAAGACGTAAAATAGAGCGCTGGATGGGAGGCAACCCATCATTTTTACTTACTTTCTAGTTAGTTGTTTTTATTTAATTTTTCGTTAGTAATTTATTTTTCTTTGTTTTGTTATTTCATTTGGATTCGTGTATTCTTGTTGGCCCTTATTTCTCTGATATTTCTTTATAACCCCTATGAGTTATTATTCTTCATATTCTAGTCTTTCTTGATTTAATGTCTATTGTTATCTCATGACTAGAGACTAAGTTTGGGGGTCCCTCGTGATGTTGGGCGTTATTTGAAGTATGGATTGACCGACGTTTCCACTCGGACATGTGCGGGTGTTCAAGAAGACATTTGGAATAAGTTTCACTTTTGCTTATCTCTTTTATTTTCACATGAGCTTTATTATTGATAATGTTATGTGTAGTGGACTTTATTTTGCATGCTGTTGATGGTTTTTGCAAGCTTGAATTTTATCGTGAATTTTTCGTGCTTCCATGTGTAAAACTGATGTTACGATACTGATTTCTCTTGGAAGAAACGGTTGACTTTTGGTCGAGTCGCACTCAGAGATATCTGTTTCTGTTGAGTATTCAATTAGGTCCGAAATTTTATCGTTTTTGTAGAAATTTTAGCGGATAAGAGAGGAGACATACGTGTTTTCAAATCACCGTTTATACGTTTGGTTAAACTTTTCGCGTAGCTAATCGTCCAGTAATATGAGTCTTGTTGGCACTTGGATTGAGTTTAGAGTCGGACAGTTTTTCCCAAAAAAAAAAAAAAAAAATCGAGATATTATTTGTTCTATGATGGGAAGTCTAGTAACCGGGGGTATTCACGTGACCCGTTGTTTACTCTCGCGTAAAACGGCGACCCTGAATAGATTAATAATTTAGAAATATCGCATTACCGATGATGGGAAGCCTAGTAACCGGGGGTATTCACGTGACCCGTTGTTTACTCTCGCGTAAAACAGCAACCTTGACATGCGGGAATTGCTATTCGAGTTTTTCTCCCATTGTAGAGGGGACTTAGTAACTAGAAGCATCCATGTGCCCCATGAGTGTCTTTTACGTCAAACGGTTCCCCGATACATGAGAATGGAAATCCACCCTAGGATCATCCCGATGAAATATCCCGAGAACCGAAACCTAGTGGTTAACTCGAATCATATTATTGATCATATATAAGGGAATGCTGTCCTAGGCGTAATTTTGATAATGAAACTCTTGAATTTTGCCACTAGACTGTGGGACTGGGCGAATTAGCTTGTTTATTTCAACCCTTCATATTGACGGTCGGTTAAATTCACGCTTGTTAATCTTTGAGCTTGATTTTCTCCATGAACGATTGATTAGGACTGAAATTGGTTACTTAGTGGAATCAGTGTCCTGGATGTGACTCACTATTACGATACTTGTATTATTCTTTGATATTTTCAGGGTAGTATTGATTAAGTTGAGCACTATGGATTTGCATGATTATTCACGATACATTTTGTTTAAAATTGATAATTTTTTGCTTGAGGACAAGCAAAGGCTCAAGTTTGGGGGTATTTGTTAGGCGTATTTTTATGCGCTTTTATATCATTATTTTATATCCATCTTGAGCCTAAATCAGCATAAATGAGCTTTTAATGCATTATTTTTATATGTTTTGCAGGAAATCGGAGTCGGAAGCCAAAACGATGAAAAGCGGCGAAAATAGCGATTTTGGTCATGAGCCGCGCACACACCAAGTGAACCGCGGCACGAAGACAACCAAATAATATGCACATCTTGTGTGCCGCGACACACAAAGTGAGCGCGGCACAAAAAGCGCAAAAAAGGGCCTTTGCCGAGTCAAATGTTTGTTGGTATGCTGAATTTGAATGGGGGCCGCGGATATAATAAACTTTTGGGCCGCAACTCATGGGCCTTTGTGTGTGTGCCGAGAGTAGCATTACTGGAGGAGGGATTTTACTTCCTTGAAAAGAGAAAACGGCTGGAAGGGATATAAAAGAAAGGAGATAGGACAGGAGGAGAACAGGGAGTTTGCGGCGGAAAAGAATTAAAGGAAAACAGAAGGTGTAGATTTCTGGGGGACGACAAGACCACGGATCCCTACGTTTTTTCTGCATCTTAGTTTTTAGATCTATTTGAGTAGGATTTTGATAGTAGCCAATTTCATGACGGTTTGATTATTTATTATTATTTCGATTTACTCGTTATTCTATTGATTTAGATTCTTCTGACTGTTCTTAATGCTTTTTAATTTTCTGGCCAACAGTTAATTTGTTTTGAATGTCTTTATGGATTCGGGAGATGAAATTTAGGCATAGTTCTTGTTAGACGAATCATAATTTTCGTGAGATAGGGATATACTCATGCGAATTGTGAAGCCTGTTTGTGTGGGAATTCTTGAATTGTTTTAGCTATTAATTATCTGATTCGAATAGGGATATATCGAGTTAGTAATTCGTAGTATTTTCTATCGACCTTGGGAAAGGCTTTAGAATAATTTAGGAATTCCTGGCTTACAATCAATTGAATAACAGTGAATTGAATTGAATAAATATCATTCCCGATTGTTTGAGGTGAAAATCATAATCCTACCCCTTTTTAGTATTATTATTATTATTATTAGTACTATTATTTACTTTCTGCAATTAGTCTAGACATAAACTCTATTTAATTGTTCTTCAAATAAAATTGTGAGTTGACTAAATTTTGGTACTTAGTGAAATCAGTCCTCGAGGGAACGATACTTTACTTATCACTTTATTACTTGTTGACACCGTGCACTTGCGGCATATTGTGAGGGAATTTCCCACAACATCGACCGCCTTCTTCTGGACATGGGATGGCGCCTTTCCTTCTTCGGACGGTCCCTCGCCTAAGCGGAGGGAGAGCATCCTCTGTCTGGCCAGATAATCGGCGGCTCTGCCGCGGAATACCGAGTAGGTCGGGGGGATATCCTTTGTGAGGTGCTTGAACATGGGCGAGCGTCCTTGGAATCCGCTCATGACTGAGTGGAGAGCGAGCTCGTCGCTGATGGGCTCGCCGGTGAGGACTATCTCGTCTACCCGGTCGATGTAATCTTCATCTGATTCGTCCTTCCCCTGCCTGATTTTCATCACGCGGTGGGGACCTTCTGGCCGAACAACTTTGGCGGCGAAGTACGTCGTGAAGTCATTCGCCAGCTTTTCAAAGCAATTGATTGAGCGGGGAGGTAGTGAGATATACCACCTGTGGGCGAGGTCGCCTAGGGTTAATGGGAACATCCGACACTTGGTCGCATCTGACGCTCCGCATCCGGTCATGTAGATCCGGAACTTGCTCAAATGGTTTCCGGATCCGATCTCCCCTCATATAGAGGTGTTTGTGGGGGATTGATCGTTGGTTGGACCGGGGCGAGCTCGATCTGAGTCGTGAGTGGTTCGCTTGGCCCAACGATCGATCTCCTGGCGCCTGCCCCATTTTCCAAGGGCGCCTTCATCTCGTCGAGCTGGCGTTGCATGGCGGCCATCTCCGTCGCCTGACTACTCGCCGATTGACTCTCAGAGTGAGAACCAAGGCGATCGTGTACTGATCCCCTAGCCCCGTGGTGAATGACGAGCTCCCTGCTAGTGGGTTCCTTCCTTGGGCGAGCAGGGGCTCGCTGACCGACTTGTCTCCTGGGAGTCGGATATGCCGAACTCCTAGTAAAGGATTCGGATTCCGATGTCTCCCGGCTGGGGCCTGAGTGCCTGGGTCGCCATGATGGATCGCTCCCTAGGCGGCTGAAGACGGAATCGTCTCACCTCACGAGAGCCTTCTCCTGCGGCTCGGGGCTTTCTATCGATTTCTCAACATAGGTCCCCTTAAGCTTCCGCTTGCCTGCCCGGCGGATGGCCGATGGAGTGATGGTGGGCGAGTCGTAGGCCTTCCGTCGCTCCATGAGGATGGCTATAGCCTCCTCAATCTGTTCCGCGGTCTGGAACTGATCGAGTGAGAGGCTTGAACCGTCCCTCGGGGGCGGGAGTGAGAGCCTAGCGTCGCCACGGTCGCCTTCCGCCGTGGGCTGGGATTCGGTCCGGGCCGGAACGAGATTTCCGGCGGATCTTAGGGTGGCTCTCTTGGAGGTCGTTGCAGATGTCATTTTTCTGAAGGCTTTTCTATTGAAGAACAGTGAGTGTTTCTTCAAGTAGATGTCCGGAGAACAGTGAGTGTTCTTCAAGACGGTAGGAATAAAAATGAAGGTTTAGATTGCCCCCCTTCCTCTAGCGCCAATTGTTGTTACCCGAAATATTATCCGGAGATAGTATTGCTGGAATTATCGAGTAACAAACAAATGTGAGAACACTTCCGAGAGAAAATAGATAACACAAGATTTGCCGGGGTTGTTAATCCCGGGCTTGAATGCTCTCGCGAGATGTTATTAATAAATATACTGTCGAGTACAAATATTAATGTTAGAATCTATTACAAGGAGTGTAAAGACTTCTAGTTATCTAGGCTTTAGAGCGCGTAGATTGCCAGAAGAACCAGATAGGTAAATGTGTGAGTTCTTGCTTGGGATATGTGATAAATGTGTATGAATATCACTATGAATGTATAAGTGTTTGCCAGAAGAGTCTTTGATTCTCTTCTTGTGTGTATTTTGCACTGAATTCACAGTAAATTCGCCTCCCCTTGGCCATTGCAGTGAGTTCCCTATTTATAGGGGACAAGGCAGTTGGGACCCCTCAGGCGATCGCGGGCGACCGCCGTTTTCTATATTATAATAAGGTGGCCGATCGTCCCGTCATGTGGGGCTGTTCCCTTAAAGTCTGGGGCCGCTGCTGGTGCCAGCTGTGCGAGCCAATAGGAGGCCAGCACGCGTCCTGGGTAGCTGTCCGGGGAGGACCCACTTTGTACCTTTCGGCGGCCTTGTCGGTAGGTGAGGTAGGTGACAGGTTGTGGTCAAATGTCCCATCTGTCGGCGCCTTTTGAAGATCCGCACGTGGGCCATCGTCCAAGATTCGGTCTTCGACGACTTTGACGGATGCTGGATCCATACGTGGCACGAGACGATCGCCTCTGGTTCGCTCAATAAAGACGATCGTCAGATATCAAAAGACGATCGTTGTGTACCAAAAGACGGTCGCTGTATTGTGCCGAACTCTGGGCGTTTGTCCAGAGTATGTCTTCCATGGTTGGCTTCTCTGATCGTGATGCCGATCGCCTATCGAGGCGTATTAATCGCCGCACAACAGTCGGTCTTTTTCATCTCATAAATTCGGGGCTTGCTAGTCCTGGCACCGGACGCTCCAGTCTGCTGGCTATAGGCTCCACCTTTATTCGCTCCTGTCTTTTTAAACGATGCTGACTGAGTAGCTTGATTCTGAACGGCTGACAAGCCGCCAAATTATTTTTGGAGTCTCTTCGGCAAAAACGGGCCTTATGCCCAGCAATTCCGCAATTATGGCACGTGATAGTCTGCCTCGGGCACTTGGTGCTGACGTGACCCGGTTCTCCACAATTGAAATAGGTGATGGTTGAGCTGGCCGCTCGGGACTGAGACTCCGCAGGTTTCGGTGTCATAGGAGGTCGCTCGGAAAAAGTAGAGCCCACTCGAGGCTTCTTGAAAGTGGCCTGACTGTCGTCGGACTGATTACGGTTCTTAGACTTCTTGCCAGTAGATGAAGTTTGATTCTTAGCAATTTCCTTAGCGGTAAGCTCATACGTAAGAGCTTTCTCGATGAATTCGTTCAGAGTGGTGCGATGATGATTAAGCAATTGTAGTCTCATACGAGGTTTCAGCCTCTTGCTGAAATACTTAATCTTATCCGCCTCGGAATGAATGATAGATGAGGCGAACGGAAGAAGTTCCTGAAATTTCTCGGCAATGACGAGAACATCCTCGTCTGCTGAGGGGTCAGGAGTGAGCAATTCTGACAGCTTGGCCTCTCTGAGTGGGGCCGGATAATACCTCTCCACCATGAGAGTCTTGAATTGATCCCAAGTACATGATCCGTCGGTGGGCTTCAACGATAATCACCAAGAATGAGCGCTCTTACCCAGGTAGTAAGCCGCAACTGAAACTTTGTGTCCTTCGGGACACTCTACCATAGAAAATAACTTCTCGAAATGTTCAAGCCAATGAACAATATCCGCCAGCTCAGATGAGCCTTCAAAAGTAGGTGGCCTTTGGCGAGAGATGTCGTCGATGATACTACTCACATTCCTCTCTTGCCTCTGAGGTGGCGGCGGAGGAGCCTGTTGATTTTGATTAGCTGAGTTATGCATCGTCTCCATCAGTTGTGCCATCTGAGTCATTTGGGCCATCATGCCCTGCATAAAAGCGAGTGGGTCAACCCGAACACCTTCTCGACCGAGCCGTGTCCTGCACGACTCCCCGATAGTGAATGATCACGTCCAGGTGAATGAGTGGCAGCGTCGCTGCTCGATGAATTAGAATTATTTCTCGCGTTCGCACGTGTATTCACACGAGCCCTCGGGATTCGGCCCGCACCACGGCCTCATCCTACGCATCCTCTGCCTGCTCTCTCCATACTGAAGTAGGAAAGTCACATGATAATTATATTTCCCGCATGAATATCACGTTATGATTATGTCATGAGATGATGAAAATGAGCATACACGCTCTAACACAGTGATTACATGAATGATTAACTGAGACGACATGATTATCTGATGAAATTCTTGAAATGATTATCTTGAACAAGTTAACAAGATTAATGATATGATCTTCCAGATCAACAACTGTGTAATGAAATGAATTGAGTGATTAATGAGTTAACATGACCGTCCTGGTCAAAATGAAAATGATGATTGAGGATTGTTAACTGATGAATTATGAATGAGTGATTATTGCCAGAAATTATACCATGGCGTTAGAAGTCTTACAGTTCTTTTGGTCTGATTGGCTCGGCATTTGCACAGGTCACACGTGACGTGAAAGTCCAATGATACTAGTCTGATGACGATGATTTCAACGAGACATGACTCGGAGGATAGTATTCAAAACCACGCTCCGATACCAACTCTGTAACACCCCAAACTAGGCGGATATTACAATGCCGTGGACCCCCGACTGGGACCCACCAGGCGAATGAAAACTGATGAATTAAATAATATAATTGTAGTACCGAAACACATTATATTACCAAATACTCCAATGAGGAGCTTAAGTACAATACACCAGGACAGTACAGAATACTAGTATATTTTATATGAAGATAAAATACACCACCCTGAATAAATAAACATCTCAAACGGAATTTTGCAGCGGAAAATACAAATGAAGAGAAATAAGAATGACTGAAATGACTGAATGACTGGGGCCCCTACTAGTATCACTGGGACTCCTCGCCGTCAACATGCTCTTCCCGTGCCTTTGCCTTGCCGTGACCTGAAAACAAAATCCCCCAACGGGGTCAGTTACACAGAACAACAATCCTCAAGGGTTGAAAATACACAATCATGATATATCTGATGAAATATCCTTAGTGATGAATTACGTTGAAGAGGAGTATCATAGTACGCCCGTAATGTTCTGTGCAAGTGTACAAGACGAATGACCGGACACACCCGTCCTTGTACCTAATTAGTCTCACGGAAGTAAGCGTTACCGTGTGCACGGTCCAATGTATCGGTGAACCCAATACATGACCATCGTGTGCCCGACTAAAAATTCCACACAACCGCACCCGGCCACGCAATGTGAACCCAGAAGGTCATATGAACGAGAATGACCACAATGAATATCAATGAATAATAATTCGACAAGGCCAAGAATGACTCACCGAGATGAAAATAATAGTGACGTGGATTGATAACTCAATGAAATGATTGGAACCGTCGTTCCTCGTGAATGAAGTGATTATTCGACAATTACAAGTCTCAATGCGGTTAATACATTGATGAATGAGTTATGATTATGAATGAACAACAACAAAAGGAATGAATATCCTTTTAACCGAGTAAGAATTAACTTACACAACACCGGTGACAATTATCCTTCCACGAACAACATCCTAATTGAGATATCGGTCGCTCGAACAACCTTGAATAACACAATTACCAACAATCCGTTCAACATACGAATCAACCACGAATATAACGAACTCAAAACGTCGATACAACTAAACCAAGTTCATTGGGGCATTATATCGAACACTTTGTGGCCAAACTTCGATTGTTTACAACCAAACTTCAATAATACCAACATCAAATCTCCAAGAAGCGTTTCAAACCAACAAAACATCTTCAATATGATCAATAATCCAATATGAATAACCAAATTCGTGATTACAACAACGATTAATCGAAAACCCCCAAATCCAATTCAATATTCAAAGTGTTCTTGAATAATCCTTCAATAATCCAATGAATAATCAAATATTGTAATACCCGAATGTAATTCATTCATTATCATTCAGTAATTATCAGTCTGTAATTGCCACTCAGTAATTTTCACTCATTAATAATCACTCATCATTCATGGTTCATTCATTGGTGTTCATCGTTGGCACTTTGTAACCGTGTATCACATACCGATCGTCATTTCATCTCTGTTTTTAGATCGAGACAGGAGTTTTATCATTTTCATCGTGATTGGTAGTCTCGTACTGGAAGTATCATTTTTGGCATGTGTTGGACTTGTTCACTTTCACAAACGTATGGTATGTCGAATCATTCATCAATCGTAGCGAGAAATCGGAGTTGTTGGATTTTCATCTTGTCCAGCAACGAGTTACGGCCGTAAGGAGTGTCGGATACGGCCGTAATAGACGTTCGTTGTTTTCAGGCCATTTTGGACGAGCGGGACTTACGGCCGTAAGGATTTCGGCATACGGCCGTAAGTTAGGCAGTACGGCCGTAAGGCTTGGCCGGATACGGCCGTACGTGTCGAGCAGGGTGCCCAGGCATTTTTGTCCGAAGACGAGTTACGGCCGTAAGGGTTGCGGCATATAGCCGTAAGGCGAGAGAGATACGGCCGTAAGGCTTGGCCGGATACGGCCGTACGTTACAGGCAGGATACCTGGTCATTTTGGACGAAGGGGGCTTACGCCTGTAAGATTGGCCGGATACGGCCGTATTGTCCGAGTTACGCCCGTAAGGTGTGCGGGTACGGCCGTAAGGATGTCGGCAGGTGTTTTAGACGAGGGTGAGTTACGCCCGTAAGTCAGGTTCGGATACGGCCGTAAGGTTGTCGGCAGGCGATTGGACGAAGCCGAGTTACGGCCGTACGAGTTGGCTGGTTACGGCCGTAAGGCCGTTGACCTGGGATGTTATGGCCGTAAGAAGGCCGAGTTACGGCCGTAACTTCCGGCAGTTTATATATGTCTTTGGACGGGACTTTGAGTTCATTTTCTCATTTCTTCATTTTGTTCCGAGATTGAGAGCTTGAGGGAGATATTTTGTCATCATAAATCACTTGTGTGTTCGGATTTCATCATCTTGATTCGTTGGGAAGCTTGGATAGTCGATTTAACACGTTTTCATCGGATCGAAGTGTTTGGATCTTCAAAGGTAATATTCTTCAACATCTTGGATTTCGATTTTGTATTGAGATATGATGTTTTAGCCATTAAAATCATGTTGTATGAAGTGATGTACACATGATTGTGGATATGTATGATTATTCATTGGATTATTGAAGGATTATTCAAGAACACTTTGAATATTGAGTTGGATTTGGGGGTTTTCGATTAATTGTTGTTGTAATCACGATTTTGGATATTCATCTTGGATTATTGATCATATTGAAGATGTTTTGTTGGTTTGAAACACTTCTTGGGGATTTAATGTTTGTATAATTGAGGATTGATTGTAAACAAACGGAGATTGGTCACAACGTGTTTGATATAATGCCCCAATGAACTTAGTTTAGTCGTATCGACGTTTTGAGTTGGTTATCATCGTGTTTAATTCGTATGTTGAACGGATTGTTCGATATTGTGTTATTCAAGGTTGTTCGAGCGACCGACATCCCGTTTAGGACGTTGTTCGTGGAAGTACATTCTTCATCGGTGTTGAGTAAGTTAATTCTTACTCGGTTAAAAGGATATTCATTCCTTTTGTTGTTGTTCATTCATAATCATAACTCATTCATCATTGTATTAATCGTATTGAGACTTGTAATTGTCAAATAATCACTTCATTCACGAGGAACGGCGGTTCCAATCATTTCATTGAACTATCATTCACTTCACTATCATTTTCATCTCGGTGAGTCATTCTTGACCTTGTCGGATTATTATTCATTGATATTCATTTTGGTCATTCTCGTTCATATGACCTTCTGGGTTCATATTGCATGGCCGGGTGCAGATGTGTGGAATTTTTAGTCGAGCACGCGATGGTCATGTATTGGGATCGATACATTGGACCATGCACACGGTAACGATTACCTCCGTGAGACTAATTATGTACAAGGACGGGTGTGTCCGGTCATCCGTCTTGTACACTTGCACAGAACATTACGGGCGTACTATGATACTCCTCTTCAGCGTAATTCATAACTAAGGATATTTTCATAACTAAAGATATATCATGATTGTGTATTTTCAACCCTTGAGGATTGTTGTTACGTATGGCGGCCCATTTGAGGATTTTGTTTTCAGGTCATGGCAAGGCAAAAGCATGGGAATAGAACGTTGACGGCGAGGATTCCCAGTGATACTAGTAGGGGGCCTCGATCTTTTCAGTCATTCATGTTGTTGTCATTTATTTTCCGCTGCAGATTTTCATTTGGATACTCCGTTTCATTCAGTGTTGTGTATTTTATCTTCATATAAAATATACTAGTATTCGGTATTATCCTGGTGTTTTGTATTTGAACTCCTCATCGGAGTATTTGGTAATATAATGTGGTTCGGTACTACAATTATATTATTTAATTCATCAGTTTCATTTGCCTGGTGGATCCCAGTCGGGGATTCACGGCACTGTAATATCCGCCTAGTTTGGGGTGTTACAGAGTTGGTATCGGAGCGTGGTTTTGAATACTACTTTCCGAGTCATGTCTCATTTGAAATCATCGTCATCAGACTAGTATCATTGGACTTTCGCGTCACGTGTAACCTGTGCAAATGCCGAGCCAATCAGACCGAAAGAACTGTAAGATTTCTAACGCCATGGTATAATTTCTGGTAATAATCATTCATTCATCATTCGTCAGTTAACAATCCTCAAACATCATCATTCATTATGATCAGGACGATCATGTTAACTCACTAATCACTCAATTCATTTCATTACTCAGTTGATGATCAGGACGATCATGTTAACTCATTAATCACTCAATTCATTTCATTACTCAGTTGTTGACCTGGAAGATCATATCATTAATCTTGTTAACTTGTTCAAGATACTCATTTCAAGAATTTCATCAGATAATCATGTCACCTCAGTTAATCATTCATGTAATCACTGTATTAAAGCGCGTATGCTCATTTTCATCATTTCATGACGTAAATCATAATGCGGTACTCATACGAGATGTATGATTATCATGCGACCTTCCTACTTCAGTATGGAGAGAGCTATCAGGGGATGCACGGGGAGAGGCTGCGGTGCGGGCCGGAACCCGGGGAATAATCACTCACTGTCGGGAAACCGTATCCAGGACTCCGCTCGATCGGAAGATGTTCGGGTTGATCCACTCACTTTTATGCAGGTCATGATGACCCATATGCAATTGCTTAATCATCATTGCGCCACTCTGACCGAATTAAATGAGAGAACTCTCTCGTATGAGCCTGCTGCTAAGGAAATTGCTGAGCAACAACCTTTATCTGTCATCAAGAAATCAACGAAGCGTAATCAGTCCGAAGGCGCATCATCGTGCGGGATCTCAGTCCCGAGCGGCCAGTTCGGCCATCACCTGTTTCAACTGTGGAGCGCCGGGTCATTACAGCACCAAGTGTCTGAAACCGTCTATCACGTGCCATAATTGTGGGATTTTTGGGCATAAGGCCCGTTTTTGCCGAAAGGACTCCAAGTCGGCTCCGGCGGCATCTCAGGCCCCGAAGCAATCAGCGATTCAGAATCAGACTGCTCTGTCAGCGTCGTTTAAGACGATAGAAGCGAATAAAGGCGGAGCTCATATTTATCAGACGGGAGCGTCCGGTTCGGGGGCCTGCAAGTCCCGGATTCATGTGATGAAGAGGATCGACGATCCGGTGGCCCGAATGATCTCAGGTATACTCGTAATTTTATCTCAACATGTGTGTACCTTTTGATACTGGTGCATCGCATTCATTCATTTCCGAATCATGTTTGAATAGACTTAAATTGGATAGTCCTATTGATTGTGGACCTCATATCATCGGTATACCTGATGATGGAAGAATTTTCGGAAATCATACCGAAGTAAGCTTAATGACCGCGATTGGTTGGTGGACCTAATCGTGGTGGACTTACCTAAGTACGATGTAATATTCGGTGTTAATCAGATGGATCGTCATGATACCATCCTCAGTGATCGTAAGCGTTTGGTCACTATCATTTCAGTCATTGGAGCCGAGTGTGTATTTTAGGGAGGTAATCCCCGTTGTTCCAGATGAATTATTAATATGAGGGAGACAGTGAAATTTCTCAATCGAGGTGTTCAATCATTCATTGTATCATTTTCATCGATTGGCCGTTCTAAGGCAATCGAGGTGTTCAATCATTCATTGTATCATTTCCATCGATTGGCCGTTCTAAGGCAATCGAGGTGTTCAATCATTCATTGTATTATTTTCATCGATTGGCCGTTCTAAGGCAATCGAGGTGTTCAGTCATTCACTGTATCATTGTCATCGATTGACCGTTCGAGGGCAATCGAGGCGTCCAATCATTCGTGGTATCATTGTCATCGATTGACGATGTATTCCCAGACGAGTTATCTGGTTTGCCTCCACAGAGAGATGTGGAATTCACGTACGTCCCCGTTATCGAAGGCACCGTATCGGATGGCCCCGACCGAAAAGCAGGAGTTGAAGATTCAACTTGAGGAATAGTTCGAGAAAGGTTATCTCCGACTGAGTGCGTCCCCGTGGGGAGCACCAGTGTGATCTGTCAAGAAGAAGGATGGTTCGTTTCGTGTGTGTATTAATTATCAGGAGTTGAACAGGGTGATGATCAAGATTAGTATCCTCTACCCCGTATTAATGATCTCTTAGATCAACTTCAGGGAACTTCAGTATTTTTTCCAAGATCGACTTAAGATCTGGATATCATCAGTTGCGAATTTGAGAGTCGGATATCGCGAAGACGGCATTTCAAACACGCTATGGTCATTATGAGTTCGTGGTAATGCCGTTAGGGTTAACTAATGCACCTGCGGTATTCATGGAGTTAATGAATCGGGTTTTCATCGACTTTTTGGATCAGTTGTTGTTGTCTTCATCGATGACATTTTTATTTATTCTCGTGACCGAGAGGAGCACGAGGTTCACCTTCATCAGGTTCTCGACATGTTGAGACGAGAGCAACTCTATGGAAAGTTTTCCAAATGTGAGTTCTGGAAGTCCGAAGTGTCATTTCTCAGGCATGTAATTTCATCAGACGGTGTGCATGTTGATCCTCAGAAGATGGAGGCTATCCAAGATTGGTTACCTCCGAAGAATGATAAGGAAATCCGAAGCTTTCTCGGATTAACCGGTTATTATCGGCGAATTGTGGAAGGATTCTCTAAAATCGCTCAATCAATGACGAACCTTTTGCGAAAGGGTAAGAAACTCACGTGGTCCGACGCGTGTCAGCGGAGTTTTGAGGAACTCAAGAACCGGTTAATTTCAGCACCTGTCTTTTCCTTGCCAGAAGGGACGGAAGGATTCGTGGTTTTTAGTAATGCGTCCGGACACGGTCTCGGATGTGTATTAATGCAGAATGGGAAGGTTATTGCCTATGATTCACGGCAATTGCGACCTTACGAGGTTAATTATCCGACCCACGACCTGGAGCTAGCAGTCGTGGTTTCCGCGTTGGAAATTTGGCGTCATTACCTTTATGGCGTCACCTGTCAGTTATTCACCGATCACAAGAGTTTGAAGTATATATTTACTCAGAAGGAGTTAAATATGCGACAGAGGCGGTGGTTGGAACTAATCAAAGATTATGATATCGAGATCCTGTACCACCCGGGTAAGGCAAATGTGGTTGCCGATGCCTTGAGTCGTAAGTCCGTTCAAGAGCAAATGCTTGCTCGTTTAACAGTTCAGGAGGAGCTTCAGTAGGAATTCCTTAGACCCGAGATCGAGGTCTGGCTTCAGTGAGTGCAAGGGCAACTTTGCATGTTAGAGATTTCATCGCCACTGGAGGAGGCAATTAGAGTGAATCAGGGTTCAGACCCATCATTGTTGCGCATCCGTGAGGATGTGGCTCAAGGGAATGCCCTGGATTTGTGGTCCACGAGGATGGACTTTTGCGATTTAAGAATCGGTTATGTGTACCGGCTAATGACGAGTTGAAAAACTCGATTTTGAGATAAGCTCATGCTACCCCTTTTTCCGTTCATTCGCGGTCTAGCAAGATGTACAATGACTTGAAACAAAATTACTGGGGGAGTAATATGAAGCGAGAAGTCGCAGAATTTGTTTCGAGATGCTTAACATGTCAGCAAGTCAAGATGGAACATCAGCGACCGGCGGTTATGCTGAGACCTCTCCCTATTCCAGAGTGGAAGTGGGAAGATATTTCTATGGACTTCATCACGAGTTTGCCGACGAGTCATCGTGGCATGAACACAATCTGGGTGATTGTGGACCGCTTAACTAAGTCAGCTCATTTCCTTGAGATTAAGGATACGTGGGGTCCCGAGAGACTGGCCCAGTTGTTCATCAAAGAGATAGTGAGATTGCATGGTACTCCTAGGAGTATCGTTTCCGATCATGACGGACGATTGGTGTCACATTTTTGGAAATCAGTTCATCGTGCTATGGGAACTCAGCTTAATCTCAGTACCGCTTTTCATCCTCAGTCCGACGGACAATCAGAGAGGACTATTCAGACATTGGAGGACATGTAGATGGCATACGTCCTCGATTGGGGAGACGATTGGGAAGCCCAATTACCGTTGATTGAGTTCACATACAATAATAGTTGGCATGCTTCGGTTGAGATGGCTCCTTACGAGGCCTTGTACGGTCGTCATTGTCGATCTCCCTTGTGTTGGGACGACCCATCAGAGTCAATCGGCACCGAGCCCGATATGCTTATAGCCGCCCGGGAGAAGGTAGCTTTGATCAGGAGTGGACGGGTGACCACGTTTTGGTCAAAGTATCACCGAATAGAGGTATCTTCCGTTTCGGGAAGCGGGGAAGTTGAGTCCGAGATTCATTGGACCGTTTGAGATTTTAGATCGAGTAGGCGAGTTAGCTTATCGGTTGGCTTTACCTCCGGCGTTGAGCCGAATTCATAATGTGTTTCATATTTCTCACTTGTGAAAGTATGTCGCCGACCCGAGTCACATACTTCAGTTCGACGAAATCGAGGATGATCATTCGTATGAGGAGCGTCCTATACGAGTTTTTGAGCGGCGAATCAAACAGTTGAGGAACAAGACGATTCCTTTGGTTAAGATTCAGTGGTCTAGACACGGAGTCGAAGAGGCTACTTGGGAAATCGAGGAGAGTATGCGGGAGACTTATCCCGAGTTGTTTGACCCTTAGTTTCGAGGACGAAACTCTTTTTAAGGGGGGGAGTATGTAATACCCGGATGTAATTCATTCATTATCATTCAGTAATTATCAGTCTGTAATTGTCACTCAGTAATTTTCACTCATTAATAATCACTCATCATTCATGGTTCATTCATTGGTGTTCATCGTTGGCACTTTGTAACCGTGTATCAGATACCGATCGTCATTTCATCTCTGTTTTTAGATCAAGACGGGAGTTTTATCATTTTCATCGTGATTGGTAGTCTCGTACTGGAAGTATCATTTTTGGCATGTGTTGGACTTGCTCACTTTCACAAACGTATGGTATGTCGAATCATTCATCAATCGTAGCAAGAAATCGGAGTTGTCGGATTTTCATCTTGTCCAGCAACGAGTTACGGCCGTAAGGAGTGTCGGATAAGGCCGTAATAGACGTTCGTTGTTTTCAGGCCATTTTGGACGAGCGGGACTTACGGCCGTAAGGATTTCGGCATACGGCCGTAAGTTAGGCAGTACGGCCGTAAGGCTTGGCCGGATACGGCCGTACGTGTCGAGCAGGGTGCCTAGGCGTTTTTGGCCGAAGGCGAGTTACGGCCGTAAGGGTTGCGGCATACGGCCGTAAGGCGAGGGAGATACGGCCGTAAGGCTTGGCCGGATACGGCCGTACGTTCTGAAGCGAGATACCCGGTCATTTTCGACGAAGGGGCTTACGACGTAAGATTGGCGGATACGGCCGTATTGTCGAGTTACGCCCGTAAGGTGTGCGGTACGGCCATAAGGATGTCGGCAGGTGTTTTAGACGAGGCGAGTTACGCCGTAAGTCGTTCGGATACGGCCGTAAGAGTGTCGTGGCGATTGGGCGAAGCCGAATTCTGGCCGTCTGAGTTGGTAATTCTGGCCGTAAGGCCGTTGACCTGGGATGTTACGGTCGTAAGAAGGCCGAGTTACGGCCGTAACTTCCGGCAGTTTATATATGTCTTTGGACGGGACTTTGAGTTCATTTTCTCATTTCTTCATTTTGTTCCAAGAGAGAGCTTGAGGGAGATATTTTGTCATCATAAATCACTTGTGTGTTCGGATTTCATCATCTTGATTCGTTGGAAAGCTTGTATAGTCGATTTAACACGTTTTCATCGGATCGAAGTGTTTGGATCTTCAAAGGTAATATTCTTCAACATCTTGGATTTCGATTTTGTATTGAGATATGATGTTTTAGCCGTTAAAATCATGTTGTATGAAGTGATGTACACATGATTGTGGATATGTATGATTATTCATTGGATTATTGAAGGATTATTCAAGAACACTTTGAATATTGAGTTGGATTTGGGGGTTTTCGATTAATTGTTGTTGTAATCACGATTTTGGATATTCATCTTGGATTATTGATCGTATTGAAGATGTTTTGTTGGTTTGAAACACTTCTTGGGGATTTAATGTTTGTATAATTGAGGATTGATTGTAAACAAATGGAGATTGGTCACAACGTGTTTGATATAATGCCCCAATGAACTTAGTTTAGTCGTATCGACGTTTTGAGTTGGTTATCATCGTGTTTGATTCGTATGTTGAACGGATTGTTCGATATTGTGTTATTCAAGGTTGTTCGGCGTGACATCACATTTAGGACGTTGTTCGTGGAAGGACATTCTTCATCGGTGTTGAGTAAGTTAATTCTTACTCGGTTAAAAGGATATTCATTCCTTTTGTTGTTGTTCATTCATAATCATAACTCATTCATCATTGTATTAATCGTATTGAGACTTGTAATTGTCAAATAATCACTTCATTGAACTATCATTCACTTCACTATCATTTTCATCTCGGTGAGTCATTCTTGACCTTGTCGGATTATTATTCATTGATATTCATTTTGGTCATTCTCATTCATATGACCTTCTGGGTTCATATTGCATGGCCGGGTGCGGATGTGTGGAATTTTTAGTCGAGCACGCGATGGTCATGTATTGGGATCGATACATTGGACCATGCACACGGTAACGATTACCTCCGTGAGACTAATTATGTACAAGGACGGGTGTGTCCGGTCATCCATCTTGTACACTTGCACAGAACATTACGGGCGTACTATGATACTCCTCTTCAGCGTAATTCATAACTAAGGATATTTTCATAACTAAAGATATATCATGATTGTGTATTTTCAACCCTTGAGGATTGTTTTTCTGTGTAACTGACCCTGGCTGGGGATTTTGTTTTCAGGTCATGGGAAGGCAAAAGCACGGGAATAGAACGTTGATGGTGAGGAGTCCCAGTGATACTAGTAGGGGGCCCCGATCTTTTCAGTCATTCATGTTGTTGTCATTTATTTTCCGCTGCAGATTTTCATTTGGATACTACGTTTCATTCAGTGTTGTGTATTTTATCTTCATATAAAATATACTAGTATTCGGTATTGTCCTGGTGTTTTGTATTTAAACTCCTCATCGGAGTATTTGGTAATATAATGTGGTTCGGTACTACAATTATATTATTTAATTCAACAGTTTCATTTGCCTGGTGGGTCCCAGTCGGGGATTCACGGCACTGTAATATCCGCCTAGTTTGGGGTGTTACAAACATATCCATAATCATGCGTCTATCACTTCATACAACATGATCTTAACATCCAAAACATCATATCTCGATACAAAATCGAAATCCAAGATGTTGAAGAAATTTCCTCTTGAAGATCCAAGCACTTTGATCCGAAGAACACGGGTTAGATCGACTATCCGGGCTTCACGATCGAAAGGAGATGAAGAAAATCAAACACTCAAGTGATAGATGATGGAAAGTCTCCCCCCTCAAGCCCTCTCTCTCGTATAGGTTGAAGAAATGGGAAAAAACGAGTTGTTCCACACAAAAACCGCAATTATAGTGCTGACTGCACTGTGTGCCGTGGCCCGGACGAAGTGTGCCGCGGCACAGGGCCAAAACTGCCCCCAGTGATCGGCAGCGTGCCGCGGCCCGGACGAATGTGCTGCGGCAGTGACTCGGCAGTGTGCCGCGGCCCTGTCGGCATGAGCCGCGGCCCCCGGTACAGACGGGTTGGCCAAAAAAAACAACATGAGTGTGCCGCGGCCCGGACGAGTGTGCCGCGGCAGTGACTCGGCAGTGTGCCGCGGCCCTGCCGGCATGAGCCGCGGCCCCCGGTACAGTCGGGTCGGCCAAAATTGCAGCATGTGTGTGCCGCGGCCCACACCCCTCCTGGGTCCTAAAATGATGAAAATGACCCGGGAAGAGAATAAAAGCAATAAGGATCAATATTTGGGAAACAATAACACGAAATGGAAGTACGGAAACCCCAAAACGGTGGTTCCAAGCAATGATTACAAGGGTTCGCCCAACAAAACACAATTCGAACAATGAGGAGGTTAGAAATGACATGAACTCCAACGTCAACATCGGCTAATGAATCAATTACAACAATCAAGATAATACTCTTGTCTCGATTCCCGAGTAAGGTTGAAACAATGAACAATATCGATACACAACTCGAAGTTATTCCGAACGGTGAACACGGATGAATGATTATTAACAAGTGAAAAATTACATAGTGACAATTACCGAATGAAATTACTGAATGATAATGACTGAATTACAACCGGGTATTACATATGAATGGTTTGATGATCTCGCATGGTTACGTTGTTTGTTATTAACGGTGATGATGATGCGTAGAGGCATGATGATTTTGATAACGCCGGTTACAAGGAATTATTATTTTGCAAATAGTCTCAAAATGAGACGGTTAAAGTCTTTTGTTTACAAGTTTTGGTAAACCAGCCCGAGGTACCAAAAGTACTTTCAAAAATTTTATTTCAAGCAAACATACAAATTTAAAGATTTTCAAATGATATCATTTAAAAGCATACCTTGTGGATCTTCTTATCAAGTTTCTATTAGTCGTCTTATGTGATATGTCGCACTAAGTTGGCACTTTAGTATATTATTTTGCGATGTGCCATCGTAGTGAGTAAGTATCCGCTTAGTATGCCGAGGGGCAAAAGACGCGGTCGTGACCGCGGTACAGATGATCATGGAGATCAGGTGCGGTATCAAGAGAATAATGCCGGTAAGGTTGCTATTCTAGCCCTTCGCTCTCGTTGTTTAGGTTTCGAGGACGAAACCTCTTTTAAAGGTGATATGGCGTAATACCCACATTTTTTTTGCTTCCGTTTTGTTCGAATCTACCGACTCGATGATGTCCGTTGATGCTTCTGACCTTGTGTTGTTTCTCGCCTTTGTCATTCGAGCAAGTTCTCATATTGTTCCAAATTAATCTGTATATCATTGTGACATTCCCAAGTTCGGATCGATTTCCTGTGAACCGTGTACGGATTTAACACCTCGCGGTTCCTATAGGCTTATTAAGGTCTTGATTTGAGGTGTGAACTTCAGAGTTATTATTTGATCATTGTTGCTCGATCATTGTTATTCGTTCGTCATTGTCCGATCATTATTGTTTGATCTCTTAATCGTGATTATTGAGCGTCTGGGCCACTTCGTAATTTCCTTAAGTGTCGGGAAAATTGTCTTGTATTAGATCTTCCAAATCACTAAGTTATTGGGATTTCATACTTTTCAATGTTGGACTCGTGATTTGATGTTTGTACTGCTCGATTTTATCAACCGCAGTGATTCATGTTCGTTGCTTTTCTTAAGCGTTCTTGCGTATTGAATCGGACCGCAGTAGCTTTGTACTGCATGAAGCTCCTGTGTGCTGTCAGTATCGGATAACGTGTGTTATCTAGAGTCGCCTTGATTTTGTTTTAAGTTTCGGGACGAAACTTATTTTTAAAGGGAGAGAATGTTATACCCGCGATTTTCGTTCCGGTTATTTTAGATTTTTTCGGATATTTCCTGGTTGTCGAGTGTCGGTATTATTTTCTCGACGACTAATTTTGTGTTTATGTCCGTATGTGGTGATTTGTTGTAAGTTGTTTTCTATTCCGGATCAATAATGTTGTCCGCGAGCATTTTGTCGTGTTCGTTCCGTGCGTTTATGGAAAATCGAGTCGTCAGGTCATGACGGTTGGGCTCTGGCTAGACGGTTGCGGCAGGAACCGGCATGGCGGCTGGGCACGGGTTGGGCAGGTGCGGCAGGAACCGGCATAGCGCACGCTACTGTCGGAAGGCAGCGCGTGCTAGCTCGGCAGGCATAGCGCACGCTATCGGCCGCCCAGCGCACGCTACCTGGCCGAGCAGTTTAGTCTAGGGGGTTCTGGACGGGTCGGCTAGCGCATGCAAGTGCCCGCGCAGCGCGCGCTATCGCGGCCGAACGAGAAGGTTCTGGACGGCAGGGTAGGTCGAAAGGGTTAGGTAATGCGGGTCCGGTCGAAGGTTCTAGGCCGAGACTGGCCGATAACGCCCGCTAATCCGGACATCTAGCGCACGCTATTGCGCACATCTATAAATATCACTAGGCAATCATGTTTGCACTCGTTTTTCATTTTCCTTCCTTCCTGTCCGCGGCTGGAATCTTGGAGGATAAGAAGACATGTTGCTAAACTATGAATCCACGACGTCCGGGAGTTCCTATCCTTGATTAGTCATTTCATAACCTCCTTTGATCGAGTGAATCAGGATAAGTTTTCCTAAAATCTTAGTTTTGGAAAAATTGGGGATTTTGCTTGATTTCGTCCGTTTGATCCGTAATAACCTGGATTAGTGATGGATTATCGATTATTAAGTTATATTCTACCAATTTCCTTGTTGATCCATGGTTCGATTGCTAAAGATCCGTCATTTTGTTGAGTTCTTAATCGACGCCTTGAAGGTGTTCGGTGAAAGTTCTTAGAGGGGGGTTTCGGGCATCTACGATTATTCTTCCTCGTACGATCGTTGATTATGATGTGATGTTAGGGTCAGGTTCCTTGCAAAGAACTCGAGTCAGAACTCTTCAGTTCATCGTTTTCTTCAAGCTTTCCGTTCGTATTTCTGTTGTTTCGCCCGAAGGATTGAAGGTGTTCGAGATTTCCCGGTTGAGCCGTGTTCGTCGGAGTGTCCGGTATCGATTATCGAGGCAGTATCTTGCCCATACATTATGTGTTTTGTGGATATAATGGTTGGTAATCGACGATATGTGCTAAATAAATCTTTACAACCATTTTTCAAAAGAATCGGAATATTTACAATCACAGTTTTCTTTAAAGATGACTCGTGTGTTCCGTGAATTAATGTGCTTAATTGAATATGTGTGTTAGTATTGAGTATAGCACCGCCCTTGTAGCGACCACTTTTCTAAAATAATAATTCTTCTAATTTTAAGGAGAATAAATAAGAATTTTATAGCGGAAATACATTTCAAAAAGACAAACTTAATAATCGCAAGTAATATTTCCAAGTCACCATTAAATAAAAACAAACTTCGACGTGAAATTAAAACAAATCGAACACTTGTTCATAAAACATAGTTTGAGAAAAAAAACATTAAATAAATAAACATCTGATCATGAAGCTTGATCATCCCACACTCAAGCGCATGCCACATCGAGCTCCTCAACCTGAAAGTGTTAAATAGTGGGGTGAGCTTCCAACTCGCACAGTATGGAGAGTACGCAATATGTCTACGTTAATTACTAAATATATTAACAAGTATAAACAACATGACTGGTAAATTCTGAAGCCCGTCGGCTAGCCCGAAGGCTTTATGCATAATTAAGTGCTTTTGACTGATTTGCACATTTAAGTGCTTCTGACTGATTGCACATTTAAGTGCTTCTGACTGATTGCACATTTAAGTGCTTCTAACTGATTTCACGTGCACATACGAGACAATATATAAAGTAATTAAAATAAACAAAAGCGTAATAAATCCCCACACCTGGATAAAATTGCAGTTCTGAACTTGAATGTGATGAGATGCTTGACTCGACAATTCTAGGCCCATAAATTCTTGTTATTATCTACAATTAGTAATAATAGAAAATTACTTTTATCATATGACTGAGAATTAAATTGGAAGTGAATAATAATAGTAACTAAAAATGTCAACATGTTAAAAGCTTGGCCAAAAGGGACTGAAATTGAGGAAATTATAATTCTGATTGGGGATAACTGAAATAATTATAAACCAGATTGGGGCAAGAATAAAGAAAGTGAAAATTAGAGGTTGAAATTAGTATACCCTGAAAACTGATTTGGGGTCAATTTGAGAGGGTCTGGAACTTGGGGATTAAATTGAAGAACCCTAAAAAGAAATTGGGTATAAAACCCTTCTAACACCAGTCGGCCGAAATCATTCTCGATACTTCTTCTTCCTCGGTTCACTCTCTCTAAAACTCTCACTACTGAAAAATTTCTACCCTTTCTGACAAACACACACACACACTCTCTCACACACACACACGAATACACACACACGCACAGCAATCGCTCGGACCGCGGCGGACAAAATGCAAAAAAGCGGCCGGTCGCAACTAAGTTAATTCGGCGGAGCTTCCAGATTACGACCCCAAAATCACGGAGGCTCGCAAAGGACTAATGAAGGAGTCAACGATGGCGATTTAGGTCGGCTGTGGTTAGAGTTTATGTCCTAATTTTCGGCGAGACATATGGCATCGGCGGCCGGGCATGGCGGAGGTTCTGCTTCAGGTGGGTTACATGAATTCGGGTTGAAATTGAGGTTTCAGGTTGGTTGTGGGTTTGGTTGGTCGGCTGTGCAATCAAGTTTGGTTCCTGAAAGCAGATCCGAGACTAAAATTGGGATTATCTTAATCAAAAAGTTTATGGTTTTGTGTTTTTGCTTTATCTTTGCACACGTTTTGGATTGGGGAAAGATAAGAAATATCAACTATAATTCACACACGGTTGAACATGAGAAAAGTTGGCAGAGGAAAGTTGGCAGAAAAATCGTCGGTTATATGATGTTTTACCTTATTAAATTTGAACAAGATCGGGTGGAAATAGGCTAGAATTCTCGATGACCGGCTGAAAGTTATATCTTCTTATTGTAAATTATTATTCTTCCTCCTAGTTTGAAGTAGAGGTATATGTAGATTGTAGAGTTGTATAATAAGAGCAGATGATCTCTGCTTGGTACGGCCGATTGGAGAAGATAGTGGGTATATATATGTGTGTGTGTGTGTGTGGCTTAGTTGACTGTTGTTGATCCATATTATGGCTAGCCTCAACCTCTTGAGCTCGAAACACTATCTCGGTATATGGTAGCACCCCATGACCAGCCATGATGTGATGAATACTCGGGCGTAAACCACTCCGAAACTTAAGGGCCCTCTTGCGGCTCTGTATCTACCATGTGCTCCACAAAGAAGCTGATTTGGTTGAATTTCCTCTCATATTCTTCAACCGTCATCCCTCCTTGTTCGAGATTCCAAAACTCTCTCCATCTTTTCTCGGTAATGCTGTGGGTAGTACTGTTCCATCACTATTTCCTTGAATCGATCCCAAGTCAATGCAGCACGCTCGGCCGCCGGCCTCAAACGCCAATAGCTTATCCACCAGCGTCCAGCATCCTCCACCATTTGATATTGGCCGCAAAGAATTCTTTGCGCATCTGTGCACCCAATGAGCTCAAAGGTGCGCTCGAGCGACATGAACCATTCATCAACAAAAGCTGGTCCTTCTCGATCGTTGAATGTTGGTGGGGTGAAACGCCGGAACTGTTGCACAACTTGTGCCTGAGTAGGAGCTGGCACGTTATTGTTGTGGTTATCCTGACCTCCGTCACCACCACCACCAGCACCAGGGTTGGCATTCTGACCACCGAGATTATCTGCACCTCGGTTAGCTAGGCATCCACGTCCACGAGTTGCCATTACCCTAAGGCATACCACACGCAACGACCCTTCAGTACTTACCCAACGAGAGGGGGAAATAAAATGGGGAGTTACATTGATTGCATCAATGGGTTGAGAACCAGATATTTCTAGCAATGATAGATTTATGCGTGTCACACATATACTTATGAATTTATAAGAAAACAATTTCATGCCCAAATACTTTATCATAAAATTCTTATGTACGAAATAGACTGAAGATGCATCTGTAATACATGAATCATTATTGATCTGGTGAACTGCATTTATCACATAATGAATAATAATAACTTAATGTACCTTGGAGTCGATGTGGAGCGGCACAGGTGGATGATCATATTTACTAAAAATATTTGGCTACTTGCGAAAATAGGAAAAATTAATTTGAAAAAAAAGAAATTATTTTAACGAGTCTACAGAACCGTAAAGCTGGCTCTGATACCACTTATGTAGCGACCACTTTTCTAAAATAATAATTCTTCTAATTTTAAGGAGAATAAATAAGAATTTTACAGTGGAAATACATTTCAAAAAGACAAACTTAATAATCGCAAGTAATATTTCCATGTCACCATTAAATAAAAACAAACTTCGACGTAAAAGTAAAACAAATCGAACACTTGTTCATAAAACATAGTTTGAGAGAAATAACATTAAATAAATAAACATCTGATCATGAAGCTTGATCATCCCACACTCAAGCGCATGCCACATCGAGCTCCTCAACCTGAAAGGGTTAAATAGTGGGGTGAGCTTCCAACTTGCTCAGTATGGAGAGTACGCAATATGTCTACGTTAATTATTAAATATATTAACAAGTATAAACAACATGACTGGTAAATTCTGAAGCCCGTCGGTTAGCCCGAAGGCTTTATGCACAATTAAGTGCTTCTGACTGATTTGTACATTTAAGTACTTCTGATTGATTGCACATTTAAGTGCTTCTGACTGATTTCACGTGCACATACGAGACAATATATAAAGTAATTAAAATAAGCAAAAGCGTAATAAATCCCCACACCTGGATAAAATTGCAGTTCTGAACTTAAATGTGATGAGATGCTTGACTCGACAATTCTAGGCTCGTAAATTCTCGTTATTATCTACAATTAGTAATAATAGAAAATTATTTTTATCATATGACTGAGAATTAAATTGGAAGTGAATAATAATAGTAACTAAAAATGTCAACATGTTAAAAGTTTGGCCGAAAGGGACTGAAATTGAGGAAATTATAATTCTGATTGGGGCTAACTGAAATAATTATAAACCATACTGGGGCAAGAATGAAGAAACTGAAAATTAAAGGCTGAAATTAGTATACCCTGAAAATTGATTTGGGGTCAATTTGAGAGGGTCTGGAACTTGGGGATTAAATTGAAGAACTCAAAAAAGAAATTGGGTATAAAACCCTTGTAACACTAGTCGGCCGAAATCATTCTCGATACTTCTTCTTCCTCGGTTCACTCTCTCTAACGCTTAGTTCCCGAGTTTAACTTAACGATAGAAATGAAGGAAAATGGATGGAAATAGGAAGAAAGAAAAGGTATTTGGTGTTCCTGAGTTTTGTAATGAAAGGAAACGGAAAGAAATGGAAGGAACACTTTCCCTCCTAACTTTCCTTCCGATTTGGAAGGATTTGGAGAGAAAAGAACAAAATGGTTAACTTTTCTTTCATTTCCTTCAAACTCGAGAACACAAAATACAATTTTCTTTCACTTTCTTTTCTCTTCTTTTCTCTCCTAACTTTCTTTTCCTTTCTTTCATTTCCTTTACTAAAACTCGGGAACTAAGCGTAAAACTCTCACTACTGAAAAATTTCTTCCCTCTCTGACACACACACACACACACACACACACACGAATACACACACACGCACAGCAATCGCTCGGACCGCGGCGGACAAAACGCAAGAAAGCGGCCGGTCGCGACTAAGTTAATTCGGCGGAGCTTCCAGATTACGACCCCAAAATCACGGCGGCTCACAAAGGACTGATGAAGAAGTCGACGATGGCGATTTAGGTCGGCTGTGGTTAGAGTTTCTGTCCTAATTTTCGGCGGACATATGGCATCGGCGGCCGAGCATGGCGGAGGTTCTACTTCAGTTGGGTTACATGAATTCGAGTTGAAATTGAGCTTTCAGGTTGGTTGCGGGTTTGGTTGGTCGGTTGTGCAACCAAGTTTGGTTCCTGAAAGCAGATTCGAGACTAAAATTGGGATTATCTTAATCAAAAGGTTTATGATTTTGTGTTTTTGCTTTATCTTTGCACACGTTTTGGATTGGGGAAAGATAAGAAATATCAACTATAATTCACACATGGTTGAAAATGAGAAAAGTTGGCAGAGGAAAGTTGGTAGAAAAATCGTCGGTTGTATGATGTTTTACCTTATTAAATTTGAACAAGATCGGGTGGAAATAGGCTAGAATTCTCGATGACCGGCTAAAAGTTATATCTTACTCTTGTAAATTATTCTTCTTCCTCCTAGTTTGATGTAGAGATATTTGTAGATTGTAGAGTTGTATAATAAGAGCAGATGATCTCTGCTTGGTACTGCCGATTGGAGAAGATAGTGGGTGTATATATATATATATACATATATATATATATATATATGTGTGTGTGTGTTATATACTGTAAGAAGAAGAAGAAGAATTAGAAAAGACCAAATGAATGTGTCTTAATTTGGTTAATAATTGGGATTAAATGCATTGATTTGAGAAGTTGGGAAGAAATTGGAAAAGTTTGAGTATAGGAAGAAAGAAAAAACGTTTTCTTCAATTTCTTCAAATGTTGGGCTGGACAAAAAAAAAATAAGATGATAATTGGACTGAAAGTAGATATTATTGATTGGGCCACTTAAATAATTATAGGATTGGGGCTGAATATTAAATAATAATAATAATAATATTAATATTACTTCTAATAATAATAAATAATAGGGATAATAATAATAATAATAGTAATAATAAATAATAAATAATATTATTATTTATCTTGTAAAATCTTTTGGGTAACAATTAATATTGTTTAAAATTTGTCTCGGGCCTAGAAATAACGACATGAAACACGATGAAATAAAACGAGAAATGACATGACATGAATCACATGACTGGACATGGCTTATAATGACAAATGAATTTGCATGATCATGAAAATAAAATAAAATAATTGACAATTATTCGGGCATTAAATTAATAAAATTAAACATGTTTTCTATAATTCACAATAAATGTATATGCGAAATCGGGACGTTACAGCCCTATTTTCGTGTGATGCCATTACGTGCGATTATGTCGTCGGTAAATTTTGAAGTTTAATTCTTTGGTTAAGATGTGTGCGTGGAGACGTGTGGTTATCGATGAATATGTGAGTTTATGTGATATTGGTTGTGCCGTTCGGTGTTGTTGAGACAGTGTGTTTCCTTGTTGATGGTATTAGTTCTGGGTCGTGAGTATGTGTTGGACAATTTTGTCGTTCTAGCAAAGTACCTCGACTATATATAATGTGATTGACCCTCGGGGATTTGTAGTTTGGAAATGTGAACTGATAAGAGTTGTAAGGTTGTTCTCGGGTACTCTCACTCGGGGTTGACTCGACGGGGTCACACGGGTCGCGAGGGTTACTTTCGAGTGGGTATTCTCACTTGGGGTTGCTCGACGGGGCGCACAGGGACTTGGTGGCTTGATGGCTGGACCGGGTCGCGAGAATTGCCAAAGTGTTTTTACTGATGATTACTTGTGATATGTCTGGAGTATCTCAATGCTTTGTGCTCGGGGTCGAGAGACATTATATATTGAGTCTTGATGTTTGACTAGAATGGCATAAGAGGAATGTGTTATGTGTAATGTGTCCTTGGAAGTGAATCGAAGTGAATGGTTGGGTCTCGGACCTCATGTTTTTCTGAACGGATTTGTATTTTGGAAAATAAAACTTTGGGCTGTGACCCTAAGTGGTTTTTGATAAATTAAGAACTTTTCAATCACAAATGTTTCTCAAAACTCCCGAGATCCTGAATTGATTTTTAAATGACCAATGGTTTTCTTTATATTTTTATCGTTTGAACTACTTTATCCACATGAAATATCTCGGGAAGTCGTTCGTTGTATTCTCGGAATGTGTCGTGTATGGCTCATATTTGCACTTTATACTTGTACTAGCAAAACAGTGGAGTTTTGCTAACCCCCGAGTATTCGGGGGGTGGATGTCTGTTCTGCGTCCAGGTACATGCAGGTTTTGGGAGCAAAACACAGGATCGGTGCGAATGATGATGGAAGACGAATGATACTAATCACACGAAGGCCAGTTTGGATGCAATCAGTCAGAGCTCGTTATATGGTCTTTTCCGCTGTCTTACTTTTGTTTATGAGTGTATTTTTACCATTGTATGGGTATGAGTCCAGACTGAGTTATGTATATTAGAGTTGTATGATAATGATGTAAGACCAAATCAGTCTATTGATTCATTATTCTATCTCGTTGGTATGTAATGTATTGTATTGTTTCGGTGTCTAGCCTGGTGGATCCTCACAGAGAGGGTCTGCGGCGTGTAATATTCCCGGTTAGATTTTGGGGGTGTTACACCTGGTAGTTCATAAGCATGGTTCTATCTTTCTGGAGGCTATGCAAATACTCACACACTTCTTAGCTCCTCGAATTCTCTTATCCACATATCTCACGAAGTAATATCTACTCCAAGTCCAAATATGCTCGAGTCTGAGCCTTGAGAAGTTCTTTCTTTTGAAGATTGTGGAGAGGTATTCTAGATCTCTTTCAAATTGATCCTCCTTCATATAGAAGAATTCATACACTTTGACTCCTAGCTTTTTTCTTTTGGAGTCACCAATAAGTCTTTGTTGGTAGGCTACATCCTCAGGTCTATGAAATGGACATGTTTCATCCATTGGTCTTTGTGAAGCTTTAATCGCGATGATGATCTCCAGATCTAGCCATTCTTCAGCATCTCTGTGCTCTTTGATGCTTGGCCCTTCTGGAGAGTAACCTTCTTGTCTGAATATGTACATCTGGTCCAAGACAGCTTTGGGAAATTTTCTGTTCATCACTAAGTCTTCCAGCTTTAAAGCACAGAAACCATTAGTCCTTAAGAATACATTTTGGTTTGTCTCTTCATCGCTGGTCTTGGTCCAATTGATCTTTGAGGACTCTTCTTGAAGATTTTTTATCAAAGCTTTTCTTTGTTCAGATGGCTGACTTTTCCTTTCTTCACTCCTCTTGGCAGTTCTCCTTTATCTAGATTTTCCTTTTGATGCACCATCTTCAAGTAGAAGTAGCATAGTCCTGCCATAGGGAGTTATAGCCTAAATAGCCTGAGCATCAATAGGAGGTGTTCCAGATGTTGGTGGGGGGAAAATTATTTACAGAATTGCTTCCCCCAGCTCTTTCAGCAATTGTTCTCCTATGCAATATGTGCTCTTCTTCATCTTCATCCTCCTCCTCCTCCTCCTCCTCCTCCTCCTCATCTTCATTATCATAATCATCATCATCATCATCCCTTATAAGGTCCCTTCTACAATCCCTTTGTATATCTGAAGTATTTCTCGTTTTGAGTTGCTGAGAAGCTCCATCTTCAGTTTGTTGTCTCTTTGAAGAAGATCTTGTGTTTTTGGGAGATGATGGTGGTTCCGTTATGTTGAGATCTTGTGGAGTCTTTCTTCCTCTAACTTTGGGTGGAAGTTTCTTCTTCCCTTCCCCCTTAGCCATTGATTCATCTGTTGAAGCAAAATCTATATAAGCGCCGTTTGTGCAGAAGCGTAAATTAAAGTGCGGAAAATAAATCACACAAGGATTTATAGAGGTTCGTCCAAACGTGCCTACGTCCTCTCTCGTTGTATCTTTTTCTATAGGAATAAGATCAAAACCTCTGCGCCTCTCTTCTATCGGTCGAGGGATAACCGTTACAATCACGTCTTCTATTGGTCCGTGATAAACCACTCGTACTTATCTTTTTGTCTATCCAAGTTAAACTGTTTTCCTTTTTTATTGGACAAGGAATCAACCACGCTAGCTTTCTATGGGTACTAGATAAACCTCACTTAGATATCGATTGTGATTCTAATAATGCTGGATCCTTGATCCTAATAACACTGAATCCAATCGTATCTTTTCTTTTACCTCTCGTGTATATGTTGAATGTATAAACACTCAAACTAACAATATAACCTCAATATCACAACAACAATGTAAGTATATGAATATAAGATCAATGTCTTGATTGCTTGAAGTTGTTGTACTCAAACAATACCATAGGAATGGTATTTATAGGCATTTTCCACAAACTAGCCGTTGCTGGCTCTTTTGACTTGCTAGCGTACGCTAATATCATTAGCGTGCCTGTAACGTGCGCTAGTGTGTTCCCAGTTTCAGTCCAGTGGCTTCGTTTCTCATTTAACGTATGTTATGCCTTATTTGTTACGTACGTTATACTCTTGATGTAGCGTGCGTTAATAATGCATTGTAGCGTGCGCTAATCCAATATATCCGTTGCTTGAATTGTCAAAGTATCCGTTTGATTCTTGACTTTCCACCGAATCTCCCAACGTTCTGATTGACTTGTTTTCAAACTGATATTTAGCGTGTGTTAAATATCATCTCTTGCGTGCGTTAAGATGACTTCCCTGCATACGTCATTCTGAGTTTGAATATCTTCACAAAGGTAATATGGCCTCGATAGCGTGCGCTAGTAAACATGTGTAACGTGCGCTATACTCATCAGATGACTTCACTTCAGGTAACTTTGAACTTGGCTGTTCTGCAGATAACACCTGTTAGCGTGCGCTAACGTTTGATGACTTGCGTGCGCTAATGCAGTCCAGATTGTAACTTTTTGCGTCTTCGTCTACTTCGTCGTTTTGCTTCGCCTCTTTGTTGTTTTGTTTTGTTTAGCAACTTTAATCATCAAAACATAATTTATTAATATGTGTAATAAATATTCCAACAATCTCCCCCTTTTTTATGATTACAAAACAACACTTGAATTGGATAAAACCTGCAATATATATATATATATGTATGTATACTTATACGAATCAAAGTTTTCGGCTTTGATCGTTTCGTTAGGTTCTCCAATTTTGCTTTTCTTGTCATTTTCGACTTCTACTTTATTTCTCATTTTTCAACTCCTTCGTTTCTCCCCCTTTTTGTATGCTCTCTTTTTCTTCGACTATTCTTTTCTCCCTTCTTTGAAGCGTATATATATTTATTTTTCTCATTTTTATCAATTCATCTCCTTTCTCCCCCTCTTTGTCTTCATCAAAAAGTGTAGAAATACTAATTGAATGTAAATATGCAATAAATAACATGCATGATACGGGTAAAAACTCCCCCTGAAAGTATTATCTCCCCCTTTGTAAAATATCAATTGTTAAAAATTAATTTTTGGGGATCCAACCTATAGTTGGTTTTTGTTTCGAGACGTGAACGATATTTGAAATAATTGTTCTTTTAGGAACCCAAATCTTTTTAACTTTTATCGTCCGTCTTGAGCTTTTGCAATTTGAAATGTGATGCCCAATTTTCAAATATTTTTCGCAACGGGGTATATTAAAATTTAAGGATTCGTTTTTAGAATTTTGTTTGAATCCTAACCCCTATTTGTTCAACGTAAATTTTTGAACCGAGAGCATTTGTTCAAATTTTTCGTTTCCACACGAAAATTTCTTCGTTAAGTCTTTGAGCTCGGTTTGAATTCGATTGAATTCAAAAGCCGGGTAGTCTGAGTAACCCGAAGTTGTTTGAATTCGTGTAAAACATTTATTTTTTTATTCAGAAACGGATAGCTTTTACACGTGCTAAAAATTCGGGTTACAGGAATTTTTGAATTCGGGTCACTCGATTTTTTTCGGGTCACTCGATTCGTGCTAAAAATTTCGGGTTACACGTAAGACACGAAACAGGTTACTCAAATCTGTGTTATTCGAACTAGTCGGGTAACCCGATTGCCATGAGTAACCCGATTTCGTGTGGCACTTATTAGATTCGATTGGCCCGAAAAATTCATAAATAAAGTTTTACACGTATTTGTCAATTCATTTAACCCGAATCCTGCTCGGGTTACTCGAGTAACCGTTTCGGGTAGTACGTGTAACCGATTCGGGTAATATAGTGAGGAGATTTTCGGGTAATATAGCGAGTAGATAACTCGAGCGGCTTAGACAAATTCGGGTAACCCGAATTCGTGTGACACGAAGTGTATTCGGGCAATCATTTTCGTGTCACACGAAATAAAATATTCTTTTCAACCTGATTCGAAATGCGCAAATAAAATTCGGGTTTCGTGTGGCCCGACTGCCTTTGACTCGAAATTAAATTCGGGTAACACGATTTGACTCGTGTAACCCGAATTTTCGCACTCGTGTAACCTTCCTCAATATTGTTTTTTTTAAGTTGACTCGAAATTATATTACTCGAAATTACAATATATGACTCGAATTTATTCGAGTAAAGGTCAATTTCGACAATTTGGGTATCAAAAGAGTTGTTATTAAACTTGGGGCAAAAAAAAATATTACTATATGCAAAAGGGCAAAAGAAGCTATTCCCATTTTATTCTTCGTATTT
Organism: Orobanche coerulescens; assembly: GCA_033398695.1. Lineage (NCBI taxonomy): Eukaryota > Viridiplantae > Streptophyta > Magnoliopsida > Lamiales > Orobanchaceae > Orobanche > Orobanche coerulescens. Next base: position 3,004,223 of record CM065815.1, on the reverse strand, counting down.
GTCAAACTAGCGATTGTACTTACGTACAACGGTTGTACTTTGGTTTTTCTCCCATTACACAATGAAATTTAACCAATTACACATTCCGATGGGTCTCACAAGACGATAGTGAAATAAGTGTAACCCATTCTTTAACTTTAACTTTAAAAACATAATTTATCTCAAGCTAAATATGATGGGCCTCATTGCCATCTGGTTGTGACTTGTGAGCCCAAAATTGAGAACTCCTTTTCCAATCCCTCTCTCTCTTTTTCTATATAAATATAGAAACACTCGGCTATTTATTATTATTGATACACTCTTGTGGCAATAAATTTCCCAAAATATTAGGGTTCCTCTGCAGGTAGCGATGGAAATCGTCTCTTCGGTCTACTCCAATTTCTCTGGCGATGGTGGAGAGAGTGAATCAGGGAAGCGCAAGTTCCTTCAGCTAGGAGAAAAAACTGGCTCTCAAATCGATTCCGATTTGTCAGCCAGCGATCGTGGAAGGAACAAGGAACCGAAATTATCTGTCGATGAACCGGAGGCGAAACAACCACCACCGAGTTCGAAAGGGAAAACGAAGACATGGTGCAGTGAGATGACCGATGATGAATTGTTGCATTCATTAGATGAACATTTGGACATGGAGATATCTAAGGAAGTTATCCAGAAAATTCGGGACTACTCAACCCAAGTTGCCGAGAGTGATGTATGTATATATTCAATCCATTCATATTTGATTCAATCGATTATTCATTGCTATTCATTCATATAATTTTCCCCTTGTTGTAGTATGTTACCGAAATGTGATCCCCCCCCCCCCCCCCCTTATGAGAATTGGCTGTAGTATAACTCCAGTGTAATATAGATTTAACTAACTTAGTATTGTGTTTAATTAATGTCTTCCCCTTCCTATATGGTAGGTTTATGAATTTTTTTTTTCCCTGTGAAACATATCCAAGTGTTGTCTGCTTTAATCTTGAGTTTGATTGTTTTTAATAGTAGTTAATTGCAGCTTTCTTAACTTACTATGTGTTTTTGCGCAGGGGTTTGAAATTGACACCTGGCCTGGTGATTTTTTTGGAGTAACAAATATTGTCCCTACTGTATTGTCCAAGGAGCAATCACCAAAAACCTATGCTTTATATGAGAGCTTCGCCAAGTTTGCCATGGATGATTATAATAAGAACAATGTGTGCATACTTTTTACAACCTTGCTTCTTTTTTCTATAGAAATATATAAATATGTATATAATCTGAGGAACCCTTGTGTGCTTTTATTCTACCTTTGTGTTTCAGCAAACAGAGTTTGAGTTCGAGCAACTCAAGAGAGTAAATCTTCAGCCTATGAGATATACTCGCTGTTATTTAACTTTTAGCGCTCGTGGCCGTGACCAAAATGCAACTCATGAGACTTTTCAGGCTTTGGTGGTGGCCCATATTGCTAATGAGCACGACAAAAAACTCCAATTCTGCAGGCCCAGGCCTAATAAGGTATTCTCTGATCAGTATTTGGCATTCATAATACTTGGCCAGTTAAAACCCTTGATTAATCTGTACACAGTTTTTTTTTTTCTTTAAAATGTTTGGCATTCTTGCTACGTGGATGAGTTTTTAAATGATCTCGCCTCACTTTACTTTGTTTTTCATGTGTCTAAGTGCAGCTAAGGATTTGAAACTTAGGAGCAGCATGCGGAGTTGGGGAATCCAGCACTTAGTGGCTGTTATATTTGTTACCTGCATATTTTAATTAATGGAATGTTATGTAAGATGATGAAACGTATGTATTATGTTTTGATGGAGGATCTGTGTGTGTGTTTGATCATGGGTTCTTAATAGTCAGTTAATTAATGGAATGTTATATAAGATGATGAAACGTATGTAATTATGTAAGAAGATCTGGGTGTTTGTTTGATCTTGCTTTCTTAATTGTTAGTTTTGGTTCTTAATTGTTAGTTAAGGTTCTCTGTTTTGTGCTGCCAAAATGCTTACATTCTTTTGTGTGTTATGGTTGCTAAATGTGTGTCCTAGTATAAATTAGTTTTTCACAAGAGCAATTCAGATGTAGTGCAACTCTACATTCATATAGAGAAGCTGATCTTGGTTCTAGTCTTGTTTCTACTTATTCTGCTTTGTCCTATCTTTCTGTCTCCATTTCCTCCTATCCTAAGGTGTCTCCATAAAACGATTGGGTCTGAATTTAACTACGATTCCTCAGTAATTTTTGTGTAGATTGTTTTAAGATGGTTGCAACTTTGCAACCTTAGATAGATCTCTGGTAGAGGGATGATGTATTTCTGGGATTTCTCAATCATATCCTAACAAATCATCCTTTCCTTATTGGGCTATTCTAATGAAACAGAAAAGACCCTAAAGAGATGGAACTGATAAAACCAGAACTAATTCTGCAAATAAGATGTACGGTTTGATTGTTTCACGTCACTTACGTGAACATGACGTAGAGGAAAATGATAATGGAGCAAGAGATGAAGTTCCATGAGACGTGGGGAGTAATAACCTACCAGTTTACATGATCCTTTGAGATTCCAAAGCCATTTTTAAAAAGGGTGATTTACATCTGAAGATAGTATAATAACGATTTGGGCCTTGATGTTTCAGATATTACACTCAGGGACAAATTTTGGCGTGTTCAGAAACTATATTTACAACGAAGGATAAAAGTAACCACATAAACCTCCAGTTTTGCCCTTTTATTTTTCTTTACTTTTAAATTACATATTTTATTTTATTACATTTAAACCCAAAACTTTCAAATTTTAATAAATAAACCCCAAATTTTTATTCATTTATGTCCTATCCCCCCCCCCCCAAAAAAAAAAAACTCGCTGATCGGAGCTGAGATGTTCCGATCTGGAGCTGCAGCTCCGATTTGGGAATCCAGATCGGAGCTTCCAATAAAAAAATAATAAATAAAGATTTTTGGAGAAGACGCAGTCTATCGTGGTGGTCCGGTGGAGCAATGGTGGTGTTGATGGTGGTTGATGAAAGAGCACTACAATTTGTCGCTAAGTAGGTCCCGATTCGTCGCTAAAGGCTTAGCGACGGATAAATAAGTTGTCGCTATATTTTTCGTCAATAAGCCTATAGCTGTAACACCCCCAAGTTATTCAGGGTATATTACAGCGCCGTGAGCCCCGCCGTGGGACCCACAAGGCCAATCATACGCGGAACTGTAAAACTTGACCGAAAAGGTCCAAATACAATGAAATGAAAGACAATACAAATGGTATTCAAACCATATCCAATGTATACAAATACACCACAACACAAACCAATACCTCGGCACTACAGGCCGAAACATCAATGAAAACTGAAATACAATACTCGAGTATTCAATAACCATTCCAGTACAATAACACTGAATGGAGGAACACAAAATAAAACCGGATATAAGACACATTATCACGCTTGCCCATCATCTTCATGCCGACTCGATACCTGTCTGTCTGCTCTCTAGGAACCTGAAATACATAAAAAGTATTTCCCCCATAAAGGGGTTAGCCGTCGAATAGCTAGTGCAAGTATATCGAATATGAAACACAATACTCCTCGACAATAAAGTAAAAATAACCGTCAATTCATCATTTCAAGACTAGTATTTCGGAAACTAAATCCCATAGCATCACATTCAATACATACATGATTAACCGCGGAACCGCACTAGAGGCTACGGAACCCTCAGAGGACCCGTCGGTCCGTCCCAGAGTGGTTAACTCATATTATCCGTGGAATCGCACCAGAGGCTACGAAACCCTCAGAGGACCCATCGGCCCGTCCCGGAGTGGATATAAATAATCATGCCAATCATATATATTACTTTCAAAGTCGAGAACGTACAATCATAAATATATACTTACCTTTGAGACATCGAGAATTTCGGAATGAAATGAACACAAGTTCGGTAGGTCCAAGAACGCACTTCTGGCACCTAAACGATTCGCAAGGAATATGATAATAAATAATCCATACTCAAATCATACGAAAAAACTCCCGAAACCCGCCTACGATTCACAAAATTATAAGGGTAAACATCTAGAGGTTGGAAAATTACCCAAAGCCTCTCAAGCCCGAACACGGCACAAAACAATCCATATAATCGTAGGGGAAACATGGTTACGGGGTAGATACATCATAATCTCAAAGATCTAAAGCTCCAAAATGGATAAATCGGACGAATATAAGAAAATCCCCAAAAATTCCGAAAACTATGGTTCTAAGGATTTTACCTTGATTTGAAAGATGAAAAGGGATTAGATGCTGTGTAATCTTTGTTATGCAACCAAAGATGATGATAGTTGATGAAGAATCACTTCCAATCGTCCAAAATCGCCTCTCCCGAGCTTCTCCCGTCGAAAATGAGTGAAAGGGTGAAGAAATGACGAATGCAGGGGTAACTGTCCCATATATATACTGTCACAGTCTAGCGCACGCTACGCCTCAATATTACCGTGCGCTAACGGGGTCACCCGGTAGTCCAGAGGCTACTGTCCACAGACGTTAGCGCGCGCTACTCAACATCCTTAGCGTGCGCTAACTGGTGTCCTGCCAAAGTCCCAGTTCACTGACTCAGTCCGATAGCGTGCGTTAACACTGAGCACTAGCGCGCGCTATGCAACACATACAGCGTGCGCTAGCCGCTGCTTAGCGTGCGTTACCTGCTAGTCCAGAAAGTCTGAAAACCTCACTGCCTCTGCCGACTCAGTCCGTTAGCGCGCGCTAAGGCTCAAAACTAGCGTGCGCTACTCAAGCAGAATTAGCGTGCGTTAGCATAGGCCTAGCGTGCGCTATCTCCCTGACCCAGAACACTTCTGAAAGGTCTAGACAGCACGATCATGATCCAAACAAGGCATGAAACTCTAGATCAACGTCGACAACATCACAAAGAGTTTACAGAGCGACAAAATAGGAAGAACAGTAAGGTCAAACAGTCAATAAAAAGTACGGGTATTACATTCTCCCCCTCTAAAAAGAAGTTTCGTCCCGAAACTTAAGAAATAAAAAGTTCGGGGGCACTCTGATCGCATAATCTCTTCCGTATCCCAAGTCGCCTCCTCGACTCCATGTCTCGACCATTGCACTAAAACCAACGGAATGGTTTTGTGCCGAAGCTGCTTCTCACGACGTCCAAGAATCTTCACTGGTTTCTCCAGAAAGATAGCATCTTCGGTTACGTCAATCTCACTATAGTAAAAAACATGACTTGGATCCGGTATATGCCTTCTCGAATGATAAACATGACAAATGCTAAGAACAAGACCCAACACAGGGGGCAACGACAATCGATAAGCTAAGTCTCCAACCCTGGAGTAGAACATGGTCTCCAAAATCGAATTCCAAAGGTAGATGACAAGTATCGGCATACGATTGATATGTTGAAGGGCATTCTCAAAATACGAAATGAACTCAACTACAATCGTCTGTACTGTATTCAACAATATCAAGAATCCTCAAAACATCGTCATACAGTTTGAATGCTTATACGACCAATAACAATGATCAATCAATAAATCAACCGAGAATATCGTCGGCATGATAACTCCGATACTACTAATGAAGGATCAACAATAATCGAGAATGCCATCCAAATGATAAACTCTAACACGATCAACATAGGATGAATAGTGACCGGGAATACCATCAACAAGGTAAATTCCAAACACGATCAACAAATAATCTCAAAGAAATAACCCCGACTGTTGAACATACCCCTCGGGTGTATGAACAACCAGTCGTAAACCGTCGAACATATCCAATCGTACATGGACTATGAACGACCAAACAATATGGCTCAAAGATGGACATCACAGTACGCCCGATCCGGAAATGTGTCAGTGTATATGTCTACCCCGTATACGGAATCTAGAATATACGTTGGACAATGTACCAAATTAGCCTCACGAATTACGTCTCGTGTGCACAGTCCAATACGGAAACATACACACATGACTATATATGCGCCTAGCTAAAAATCCTACACAATAACCAATCGGAATGCAGATATGATTCCGAATATGTCACGATACAACATGACAACGAATTCAATAAATCACACATCCAAAAAGGATCAAAAGGCTCACCGAAGTGAACAATGACAAACTGGCAATGGAAAGTCGACACGACTAATCAATATCCAAAACAAACATCCTGGGATCACAATCCCTACGGGCCGATTAACACGATCAAAAATCACAACTCAACAATCCTGGAATCCTCAATCCTTAATGATCACAAAATTACCGAGTTCACAAGAATGATAGTGTGCAGCCTTGAGTCGGTCAACACGACAACAATAATTCACGGATGGGCACCGTCCTTGGCGGTCCCAATATAAATACCTCGACTGCCTTAGAATGGCCAATCGATAATAACGACACAACGGATGGGAACTATCCTCGATAATCCCAATTCAATACCTCGATTGCCTTAAAATGGCTAACTGATAACAACAATACCACGGATGTCTCAGCACCTTTAATCGATTACCGATAACGAAGATGACAATCGAATACATCAATGCCTTCAATCGGCTAAAACAACATCAATAACGAAGCACCAATATCAATAACAACAGTTGATACATTGATACCGCGAACAGACTATCGGCATTAATATTACCAACAAGTATTGTAATGCCCTGAACCGACCATTTACGAACAACAATAACATTTAGCATAACTTGCCGAAAGATATCGTGTCAAACAATCCCCTGATATAAACAAAATCATAAAGAGACCAAGTCTCGAAATGATACACACATTCATACACATACCTGATAACATCAATCTCATTGACTAGTACAAGTATAAAACTTGCCTCGATACCGATATCACAAAGTTGTTACCAAATCCATTGCCTTCGTCTACGAGCCCCTCAGCCCCGACCACAAGAAATTTACGAACTCTTCATCCTCAACCGTGACACGACGATCATAATCAATGCTCAAGTATCGCGACCTAATGCAATAATCAAATGACAACTCATCCGATAATAATCAATAACCTATATAACCGACCAATCAAATTCAACGGTTCAGTGATACCTCGATCACCTACAAAACCGAACAATACAACTCAAACAATTACGAACTCATATCCACAATACAAGCTGAAATCCGATAAATCATAATTAATAATTAGTATAACTGATCAACAAATCCAACGGTTTCACAATGTCTCGATTAAACACAAGTCCGAATAATCCAAATAAATCAGTCACGAATCTATAACCACAACACGAAAATATTACACTGTCTGCCTACTTAGCGCACGTTAAATACATAACATAGCGTGTGCTAATAGTCGCCAGTTAGCGTGCGTTAAGCCAATCATCTAGCGCGCGCTAACCTTGTGCAGCTGCATGCATTCCAAACATCGACTAACACCTTGCGACTACGAATACGATTGAAAATGAAATCTTATTCCCAGATAATAATACTTTTACGAATTCAATCCCATCACCATACTCGAAATCATATTCGTATTCTTATACGAATATTATATCAAAATACCTAACTTAGTTCTAGATATGAATATCTCATATTCATATCTAATACACCAACACCTCACATACATAATCATCATATCATATAATTCAAGATATCAACAACAACATCAAAATCACTCGGTAACAAGGATCATAACATACTCAATCCGGAATTCAACCGTATATCATGATTCATCTCATCTAAATCGGCCAATATAATTACCATGATTTAGAAATCCATCTTACATCGGATTAACATCCGAAATCTCTTATCACAATTCCAATAAATCTTATATACATCATCACATGACAATCCAACATGCTCCCTCACAAGTAACCATCCTTTAAAAATGAACCACCATCAAAGGGATACGAGAATTACCTTGTATAGACGAACCAAAAAGAAGAACCCTCGAACTCCATTCCAAGAATTATCAATAACTTCGAGAACAAAGCTTTAATCCATGATTTCCATCTTAATCTTGTTTAAGAGGATCATCTCTCATTGTTTAGGAACTTCAAGTATCCTCCCAAGGCTCTCTCTATCGAGTGAAAGGAAGCAAATGGCCAAAATGCCTCATAACACCCGTCTGTCCCCTTTTATAAAGCACATTACTAGCGTGCGCTAAACCTTATATTTAGCGTGTGCTAAGGCCCTAGAGGCTATCGGGCAGTCCAGAGGCTACTTCCTTGCTCTGCACATCTGCTTACGTACGTAATGCCCATGCAATAACGTACGTAAATTACTCTGTCTAGCGCACGCAAATCTTGGATCTTAGCGTGCGCTAATTGCAGTTGACTTGATACAGTCCGCACCTACCTCGAAGATGCTCGTGACCCCACATGCCGAAAGCAACCAAAAGCCAAGATTCTCCATTGACCGATCTGATATTATCGTGCGCTACCAATAGGCATTAGCGTACATTAGATGCTGATAATAAACAGTCTGTGCCCACCTGTCGGCCACCGTCCGGACCTTATCTAGAATACCTTACGTACGTTAGGGGTCCTCCTTAGCGTATGTAACTCAAACTTCTTAGCGTGCGTTAAGTATGCACCATAGCGTGCGCTAAGTATATACTTAGCGCGCGCTAGGCATACATTGTAGCGTGCGCTAACGTGGCTGTACTTAGTCATTTCCAGCTATTCTTGTCCGTCATCTCGATATACCAGATATATATACACGACATACTAAATACATATATACAACCCGATAATATTCTCATATGATATACCCAATATCAAAAGTACGATAACCTGATACACGATATCTTCAAATGTAATTATCGACCAACTACGACAATTATACCAATACAGCTGTCTCAGTCTTCAAATTATTTTATCCATACTGTATAGACACTAAGCTATCCAGTATATCTCAGATAAAATAACGCGAAAAATTTATACTGAAATTCCGGATATTACATAGTAGAAATCGGGATATTACACTCTACCCCCCTTAAAATAAGTTTCGTCCTCGAAACTTGCAATCTTGTCACAAACAACGGATCAATCCAAAATTTCCAAACTCATCACGAAAGCAATCAAACATCGCCACAAACGAATAACCAAAACAGTATACTTACAGGTGCGTGAAACCGATGATCTCCTGTGATACTAGCATGTGACTCCCAAACAAAGTCTCAACATAATAACGATACACACTAATATCGCAATTAGCAATTTAACAAAATCTCAAGGAAGAGTTCACGTCCGTGACTACGGCCACGACTCTGTCTCCTGTCAGCCAACATTCTGAAGGGCACACACATGCGTAAGTATAATCCAAATCGCACATTCTCGAAGTGACCGATTACCAAGAATACCAAACTAAAAGCGAAACGATTAAGAAAATACAAGAAGGGTAAGAGGACTTACAAGTACCAGTCGCACTGTGATGACGGCAAGTGGTGATACTGCAGACAAACGATGACTCAATCGACCCAAAAGACCGACAGTCTAGGTATTCATAAACCTAAGCTCTCATACCATATTCTGTAATACCCCCAAGTTATTCAGGGTATATTACAGCGCCGTGAGCCCCACCGTGGGACCCACAAGGCTAATCATACGCGGAACTGTAAAACTTGACTGAAAAGGTCCAAATACAATGAAATGAAAGACAATACAAATGGTATTCAAACCATATCCAATGTATACAAATACACCACAACACAAACCAATACCTCAGCACTACAGGCCGGAATATCAATGAAAACTGAAATACAATACTCGAGTATTCAAGAACCATTCCAGTACAATAACACTGAATGGAGGAACGCAAAATAAAATTGGAGATAAGACACAGTATCACGCTTGCCCATCATCTTCATGCCGACCCGATACTTGTCTGTCTGCTCTCTAGGAACCTGAAATACATAAAAAGTATTTCCCCCATAAAGGGGTTAGCCGTCGAATAGCTAGTGCAAGTATATCGAATATGAAATACAATACTCCTCGACAATAAAGTAAAAATAACCGTCAATTCATCATTTCAAGACTAGTATTTCGGAAACTAAATCCCATAGCATCACATTCAATACATACATGATTAACCGCGGAACCGCACCAGAGGCTATGGAACCCTCAGAGGACCCGTCGGTCCATCCCGGAGTGGTTAACTCATATTATCCGTAGAATCGCACCAGAGGCTACGAAACCCTCAGAGGACCCGTCGGCCCGTCCCGGAGTGGATATAAATAATCATGCCAATCATATATATTACTTTCAAAGTCGAGAACGTACAATCATAAATATATACTTGCCTTTGAGACATCGAGAATTTCGGAAGGAAATGAACACAAGTTTGGTAGGTCTAAGAACGCACTTCTGGCACCTAAACGATTCGAAAGGAATATGATAATAAATAATCCATACTCAAATCATATGAAAAAACTCCCGAAACCCGCCTACGATTCACGAAATTACAAGGGTAAATATCTAGAGGTTGGAAAATCGCCCAAACCCTCTCAAGCCCGAACACGACACAGAACAATCCATATAATCGTAGGGGAAACATGGGTACGGTGTAGATACATCATAATCTCAAAGATCTAAAGCTCCAAAATGGATAAATTGGACGAATATAAGAAAATCCCCAAAAATTCCCAAAACTATAGTTCTAAGGATTTTACCTTATTTGGAAGATGAAAAAGGATTAGATGCTGTGTAATTTTTGTTATGCAACCAAAGATGATGATAGTTGATGAAGAATCACTTCCAATCGTCCAAAATCGCCTCTCCCGAGCTTCTCCCGTCGAAAATGAGTGAAAGGGTGAAGAAATGACGAATGCAGGGGTAACTGTCCCATATATATACTGTCCCAGTCTAGCGCACGCTACGCCTCAATATTAGCGTGCGCTAACAGGGTCACCCGGTAGTCCAGAGGCTACTGTCCGCAGACGTTAGCGCGCGCTACTCAACATCCTTAGCGTGCGCTAACTGGTGTCCTGCCAAAGTCCTAGTTCACCGACTCAGTCTGATAACGTGCGTTAACACTGAGCACTAGCGCGCGCTACGCAACACATATAGCGTGCGTTACCTGCTAGTCCAGAAAGTCTGAAAACCTCACTGCCTCTACCGACTCAGTCCGTTAGCGCGCGCTAAGGCTCAAAACTAGCGTGCACTACTCAAGCAGAATTAGCGTGCGTTAGCATAGGCCTAGCGTGCGCTATCTCCGTGACCCAGAACACTTCCGAAAGGTCTAGACAGCACGATCATGATCCAAACAAGGCATGAAACTCTAGATCAACGTCGACAACATCACAAAGAGTTTACAGAGCGACAAAATAGGAAGAACGGTAAGGTCAAACAGTCAATAAAAATTACGGGTATTACAATAGCGACGGATAAAATGTACGTCGCTAGATAACGACGGATAAAATGGGTAGTTGACCCAATGAAGTTAAAAAAAGTCGATTTCGGATTCGTTATACAGTCTCCCTATTCGATTATTCGATTAATACACTGCGTCAAATAACACCAACACTAACTCGCCAATATATTAGTCTAATGTCTCCGCTCGATAATTTAATCAGCTAGATAATCGAAATCAAAATGAAATAAATCAATTAAAAAAATTGATACCGTTAAAATTCTAATTTTAAATTTCCGGATATTACAACCCTCACGCATTTGAATGGGGTGAGTATTGGTTATATATATAGGTAGTGATTACTTATAGTAACAATGTTTCAGTTACATTAAGCAATCCAAGAAACTCAACTTAAGCTCTCTTGTTCTAAGACTAAGTGTATTGTTTCAAAGTACCAAGGCTCTCTATGTTCGGGGAAATAATACTTGTTTGGTCACAACACAAGTGGTATTCGATTACAAACAACTATTAGAAGCTTAAGCCTTGTTGTATATGAGAAGTCATTACCAATTGAGAGACCAGGGTGGGAAACGTTTCATTAACAATCTTGTCTAACGAAATTAATTTCCCCCCGCTGAAGCTTCCCACCGACACCGCCACTTCTCTCTTCTTCTGCAACCCCGTCCGGCCACTCCGGCCAACCCATCCACCTTCCGTCTCGCTCCTTCCATCTGCTCACTCATCCTATATGCCCATCGTCAGCTTCACCCCTCCCGGCGACTAGGGCGGTTCGTGGTCATGTCGCGCAAAAACGGGCGTCGCGGACGCCCGAAAGATCAACTGTGTCGTCGTCAACATTTTCCGATACCGAACGTCCGTCCAATTCAGTTCGTCACCAGCAGATTCCTATAAATCCCTCCGATGAAATGTCTAGCAAAGGTATATCCGAGCTCGGAACTGAGCTTCCGAAGCTTCATCATGTTTCAGCGGTCGTCCGGTCGTCTTCTACAGCGCCAGTAGACCTGACAAACGGGCGGGCCAAATCTGGGCCGGGACAAAAAGGCCCGTTTTTTTAGGCCAAAAATATTAGGCCCGTGGCCCGCCCCGCGGGCCTCAACCCTTTTTTTTTTTAAATATTATTTCTGAATAAATATAAAAATATTTTTCGATCCTTAATTATTATATTATTCACTATACTATCACAATCAATTAAATAAATGTACAATTATATTTATTTGATAATTATATTATTTACTACACTACCACAATCAAAAGACAAATATATAAATATTTTTATTTGATCATCATATCATTTATCACTACTACTTTCTTATAAAAATCATAAAATAATATTATTTTTGATATGAGATACTACAAAATAATCACAAAGTCCCATAAAAAAATAAAATTACATCAATAATTAACATATAGATGTAATATAATCTAACAAATAAGGAAAAATTTTAAATATTATAATTACATATAACATAAATATTTAAAAAAAAAACTGGGCCGAGCGGGCCGCCCGTGGATCGGGCCTCAACGGGGCCAAATCTAGGCCGGGCCAAAAAGGCCTGATTTTTTTTGGGCCAAAAATATAAATCCCAATGCCCGCCCAAAAACGGGCGGGCTGGCCCGGCCCGCGGGTCTGGGCCTATTTGCCAGGTCTAAGCGCCAGCGCCGCCTACGAAAACCCTAGCTGCATCTGAAACCCTGGCGGCGGACGAGCTTCGAAACACATAGAAAATGGAGAAGGGCGAGCCGTCGATCCTAGGGCCGCTGCCATCTGACGAACCAGATTTTCTGGGTCCATCCAACGGGCCCAGCACAGAAGCCCAATCGAGCCATTCTCAGGTCAGTCCAATTAACCCAATACCATTCCATCGTGGGCCTGCTTTAATATGGCCCAACCTAATTATTAAGCCCATAACCCCTCAACCCATCCTCTGACCCCTGGCCCTATTATTAATTCCACCGGGCCCTTAATATCGGCCCACCCAGTTATATCCCAACCCCTCCCTCCCCAACCCACTCACCCTGCTAAACCCTCTTCTAACCCTCAGCCCACACCTCCAGCCCAACAGCCTGCCTTTGAACCCAACACCATCCTTAACTATTTCCAGCCTTCAATTAAAATAAATGCAACCCAACCCACTTATCCCACAACCGGCCCAACCTCAAAGCCCACCCAACATATACAACCTGCCCCTCAACCCATATCCAACTCGCTCCAGCCGTCCCCTTCCGTCCCTTCTTCACATTCAAACCGAACCAATCCCCTAACTTTATTTAACCCGACCCGCCAGGAAGCCCCAGAAATCAACAATACGACCTGCTCATCAGTTCCGATTACGAATGATCCTACCCAGCCGAATATTTCATATGCCCAAATGATTTATAATCAGCCCAGTTCGACACAAAAACCCTATCTCGCACAGTAGCCTGGCTCGTCAGTGCAATCATTTAATTTCGACGGAGCGAAGGTATGTCCTTTTGGTTCTCTCTCCTCCGTTAACGAGAAATTGCGTATATCCTTTTCTTCTTCTGATATGAGTACTTTAGCTACGTCGTGGGAACGTACCTTAATTCTTAAATTTTCACATGCTATTCCCACCCCTCGAGATGTGTTCGCTGGATTGGATGTTATGAAACTGAGGGGTAAATACAGTTGGAGTTGGCTCAATTATTGTCATATTGCTATTAAATTCAAACATGAATAAGATTATAGACGATTGTGGCTAGGATCTAGTTGGAACTTTTCTGGTTGCCCCTCTCGTGTATTCAAGTGGACCTCTAGATTTTCCGTTAAGTCAGAGACTTCGATTTTCCCGGTGTGGATTAGGCTCCCGGGACTCCCGATTCATTTATTCCATCCACACGCTCTATACACGATTGCCAAGGCTATTGGCAATGCCATTTTAGTGGATGCGCCGACGTCTACACACTCACGACTCTCTGTCGCTCGTATGTACGTCGAGATTGATCTCCTTGCGCCCAGATTACCAGAGATAGAGATCAAATTTGATGACCAGGTTCTCACGTAGCGTGTGATTTACGAGAGAGCTCCGTTGTATTGCTCTCTCTGCTCACATGTGGGGCACGAGCCGTCCAGTTGCTATATAGTTGGCAACAAAGAACGACCCCCGCCGTCCCAGCGTAAGAAGCCTTCTGCTGCTCCTCCTAAGCAACAGAAGGCGCATCCGGCCCTCGTAAAGCCCCTAAGGCTACTACTTTATCGACAGCTCCCAAGGCCTCTAAAGGCAAGGAGACTGCCACTTGACAAGTAGTGACCAAAAAATGGCCCAAAGAGATGGGGTTTATCCCCAAGGGTACGGTCGTCACTGGCCAGCATTCATACTTTGCACCTTTGGACTCCTCTTCTAGAGAGGAGGAAGATTTAGTTGGGGTTGATGACATTATTAGCGTTGGTGATAAGAAGAGTGTTTTGGGTAGCGATGATTGTGGTCACGGTACTGATGGCGGGCTTTTCATTGATGACAACACGGAGTCGTCCACTGTTCCTCTACCGTCTAGACTCCGTGAGTCTTTCCCCCCGCGCCATGCCAGTAAGGGTTTGCCTCGACGAGCCGATCATCGTGGATTATGATGCTTTGGCCATGGTATTCTATGAGCCTCCCCCTCCCCCCTTTTCTTTTCTTCCCTCTCTTCCCTCTCTTGCTCAAACTGAGTGCACTCTTATTTGAACACATCTTGAGATTTTTGGGTCCAGTCTCTCTTCGTCGGCCATGGTGCCCCTCGTGAAGGCACCGAAGCCCCCTGTTAAGAGACGACTGTTGCCGTCGTCTACTGCCCCTGGAGTCACGACCAAGGGTAAAGCTGCATCTGACTCCTAGACTTCCACACGTGGAAGGGCAGCTTCCCGTGGATCCTTTCCCCCTATCAAGGGGCGATCTGCTTCGCCCTTGAAAGGGGATACATCCGCTCGGCAGGGCACACCCCGGAGACGGGGGCGCTCCAGTCAGCATCCTGGGTCTTCGTTTGAGTCGGTAGGTTAGTTATGTCGATCCCCATTATGACATGGAACGATCATGGTCTGGCTAACACCGGAGCACAGAAGCGCATTCGACACCTCCACCGCTCTCATAGGTTCTCTTTTATTGGCATTTTGGAACCCATGGGTTCCAATGCTAACTTTGATTTTTATACTCGTTCTTTAGGTTTTGCGTCGGGAATTTTTAATCGGTCTAACAAGATCTGTTTCTTCTCCTCTTATGGTTTTCAACACCAGGTTTTGTTGGATATTGATCAAGTCCTTCATCTCGCTATTTCCTCTCCCCTTATTCCCCAGTCTATTTTTATCACCTTTATCTATGCCATCTCTATTCGTGCTGGCCGTTACGCCTTTTGGGACACCCTCCGTGAGATTGCTTTGGAAGTGTAGGAGTTGCCATGGTTAGTTAGTGGTGACTTCAACATCTTCCTGCATCCGCATGAACGCGAGGGTAGTTCCACAGACCACACGCTTGAGATCTTTGACTTCGCACAGGCTATTGCTGACTGTGAGTTGATTGACGCGGGCTGTGAGGGCGATATTTTCACTTGGGAGCGTTCTGGATTGCAGGAAAGGCTAGACCGTGCTTTATTTAATGAAGCATGGTCGAATGTGTTTGCAGTTTCTACTGTTACTCACCTGCCTCGTCTTCGTTCGGATCATGCGCCCCTTCTTATCCAGTGTCGATTTTCCTCGACTTGTCATAAGTCGTCATTCCATTTCCAAAATATGTGGATTCGTCATCACATATTTCTGGACACTGTTACGGAGGTTTGGCTTATCCCGACTAGTTTAGTTGGCATGTATAATTTACAGGCCAAACTACTCAGGGTCAAGCGCAAACTGAAACAGTGGAATTGATCTATTTTTGGAAATCTTCATGCGAAGTTGGACGAGGCCTTGAGGGCTGCTAATAATGCCGAGCGGAGATATGATTCGAACCCTACTTTGGAAAATAGAACCACTATGCACCGTTTTCGCACTGAGTACCAACTTCGTCGCTCCATAGAGGAAGATTTCTGGAAACAGAAGGCTGCAGTTCGTTGGATTGCTGAGGACGAGCGCAATACCCGTTTCTTTCAGGGTTTTGCGAAACAAAAGCGTTGCCAGTATTATATTCACAGTATCGAGGATGATGGTACGACTATTACTGTTGAGACGGACACCCGTTCATCCCGCTGTGAATTACTTCAGAACTCTGCTTACATTCGATTGTGATGTCCTCGCCCCCCCGGATGACACTTGTTTCCATTCTATCCCCCCTTCTTTTGATTCTAATAGTTTATGTGTCCCCCCCATCTCCCCAGGAGATTCGTGTTGCGGTTTTTGACATTAATCCTCACAGCACTTCTGGGCCTGACGGGTTTTCGTCTTTGTTTTTTCAGCATTGTTGGGAGATTGTATCTTCCGATGTGGAGGGGGCTGTGCTCGAGTTATTTAATGGTCATCCCATGCCTCTGGCCTTCACGGCGATCACGGTCGTCTTGATCCCGAAGAAGCCTGTTCCGAGCGGTTGGTCAGATTACTGGCCTATTAGTCTGTGTAATGTGACTAATAAGATTATCATGAAAATTCTTAACACTCGGCTCGCTTATGTACTCCCTCTTCTCATCTCTCCAAACCAGAGTGGATTCGTTCAGGGGTGGGTTATTACGGATAATATACTTTTGGCCCAGGAACTGATTCAGGACCTCCACGTCTCGGACATTCATGATGTCCCGAATCTTGCGCTGAAGCTTGATATGGCTAAGGCGTATGATAGAGTTCACTGGGATTTTTTACGTGAGGTACTGGTGAGGATGGGATTCCTGTCTAGATGGATTTTGTTCATCCGTCACTATGTCGAGAGTTGCACGTTCTCTATTTTGGTGAACGGCAGCCCAGCCGGCTATTTTGCCTCTAGTAGGGGTTTGCGTCAGGGCGACCCTATTTTTCCATTGCTCTTCGTGCTTGCCGCCGATTACTTATTGCGCTGCTTGGATCGATTCATTCGTGACCATCATTTGATGAGGTATAGGACTACCGGACAGTCTTTCCACGTCTCGCACCTCTCTTACGCCGATGACTTCATTATATTCACACGGGTTGTAGATGATGGTCTCGTTGACCTTATGCCACTCCTGGATCACTATTCCATGGCCTCCGGGTAGATGGTTAGCATCCAGAAGAGCACTTTTATCCTCGCTCTGAAGCACGCGCCTCGTTGGTATCAGAGAGTGTATGATCTTACAAAGGCTTTATGAGACGAGAGCTCTTTGCTGGGGTGAAGAAACGACTATTGGATAAGATCTCTGGTTGGTCCTACCACCACCATGATTTTGGGGGTCGTTTGGCTCTTATTAAGAGCACTCTCTGCACGATTCCTCTGCACCTCCTTCAGGTGTTGGACCCGCCCAGTATGTTATCCAGGAGCTCGAGCAGATTATGACGAGATACTTCTGGGGTACTGTCGGTCCTAAGAGAAAGATGCATTGAGTCAGTTGGCGGCAAATTTGTCGCCCTGTCTCCGAGGGAAGCCTCGGGATTCAGAGCCTCTCCGATATGGCGAGAGCTTTTAGTTATAAGCTCTGGTGGTGTCTTCGCGTGGGCACGTCTTTGTGGGCGCAGTTTATGCTCGCAAATATTGCTTCGCTGGCCCTTCTACGCCTATGCGTACTGCTCTTAAAGCTCATGCCAGCCGCCCTTGGATCCGTCTCCTCCGCGTGGGTATCGAGGCTCAGGAGTTCATCTCTTGGACTCTCGGTAGTGGCTGTGGGGAGGTCAGTTTTTAGGACGACACTTGGATTGGGGATAGGCCTATTTCGTCTTATTGTCAGATTACTGGTAGACCCCATCTCAGGATTAATGATCTCTGGATTGATGGGAGTTGGGACATGGGTAGACTCGAGTCCATTGTGGGTGAGGAGCTAGGATTTACCCCTCAGTTCATACAGGATATTCTCGCGACTCCCATTGCCGAGGAGGATTCGGATAGCATGTGCTGGAATCTTACATCTTCGGGTACTTTCTCTTTGTCATCATCTTGGTCTCACATCAGGGTGAGGAATCAGGCTAATCTCATTTTCAGGGCCATTTGGACTACCTTACTCACATCTACGATATCGATGTTCATTTGGCGACTTCTACTGCATCAGATCCCGACTGATGATGTCTTACAGAGGAGGGGCGTTTCCTTGGCCTCCAGATGTTCATGTTGTACCTGTACCCCTACCCATACCTAACACTCCGAGACCCTTGTGTAATAGCTACGATTTTTGTTCCGGTTATTTTGGATTTTTCTTCGGACATTTCCCGATTACCGAGCGCTGATATTATTTTCTCTACAACTGATTTGGTGTTTATGGACGTATATCGATTTTTTTGTATGTTGTTTTCATTTCGGATCGATAACATTGTCCGCGAGCGTCTTGTCGTGCTCGTTCCGTGCGTTTTCGGAAAACCGAGTCATCGGGTCATGGCGGCTGGGCACTGGCCGGACGGGTGCGGGCACTGGCCGGACAGGTGCGGCAGGAACCGGCATAGCGTACACTACTGCCGGAAGGCAGCGTACGCTATGGCCGGGAGGCTGTTGGTTGGAAGGCTGCGCACGCTACCTGGCCGAGCAGTCTATTCCAGGGGGTTCTTGACGGGTCGGCTAGCGCACGCAAGCCCCTGCACAGCATGCGCTACCGTGGTCGGAAAAGAAGGTTCTGGACGGGTGACTGGCACGTGATGGCGGGCCCCGACCGAACATTCTCGACCATGAACGCCCGTTAGCGCACGCTAGCTCGGCAGCCTAGCGCACGCTAGGCTGCACGAGTATAAATATGGTTGAGCAGTCCAGTTTCAGTCATTTTTTCCCATTTCTCTTTTTCTCTTCCGCGGCTGGAGCCTTGGGAACCTGAAGCCATTATGTTTAACAATTAATCCATGAAGTTCCTGAGCCTATATCATCGATTTATCACTCCATAACATCCTTTGATCAAGCGAATCAGGGTAAGTTTTTCTAGAACCTTAGATTTTGGGAAATTGGGGGTTTTGCTTGATTTCGCCCGTTTGATTCGTAATAACCCAGATTAGTGATGGATTATTGATTATTAAGTCATATTATAACAATTTTCTTGTTGTTCCATGGTTCGATCTCTAAATATTCGTCGTTTTGTTGAGTTCCCAATCAACGTCTTCAAGGTGTCCGGTGAAAGTTCTTAGAGGGGTTTTTTGGGTGTTCTATGATTATTCTTCCTCGTGCGATCGTATATTATTGATGACATGATATTGGGGTTGTTAGGAATATGCCCTCGAATGCCACTCAGAGGTTGTTGAGTGAGGGCATTGTACTTGTAATTATGTAAACCATTTATATAAGGCAAAGGAATGTTTCTTTATTTACTAGTAGTTACTGGCATTCCTAACTCGTAAATATACATATAGAAACTAGTCCGTGTATTTGAGAATAAAACGTTCCACTCCTTATTGGATAAGGGGGTCGGCACTGGAAAGGTTTATAGCTCAAATACTTAATCGTTCGCAAGTCAATGAAACTTGACTGGGCGTTAAGTTTATGTGAAGACTTGTATGACGTGTTCTTTGACATGGAAAGTGCTTGTCGAACGCTATTGGTTAGTGGGAGCACACGTTATAGGTATGCTAATTGGATTAGTATACTCGAACCGACTCACCCTCGATTCGTCACACGGATTTCACTCCGGGACAGTCAATGACGGAATCGAAAGGTTGTGATAAGTATTCGTGAACCTTCGACTTGAGGATTTAGTAGGGATGTGCTTGTGACGTCAAGATTTTCATTAGAGCAGTTCGACCCTATAAACCGGAAGGCGGGGGTCAACCTCGACGTGCATCTTGATGGGCAAGTAGCAGGTCCTACTGAATACCAAGATAGAATTCTTTCTCCTGTTAGTGAACGGGTTATATGTCCTATGCGGTTATTGGCAGATGAGATCATAAGTCTTTGGCCAAAGCATTGGAGCTAGCTGTATTAGATACACGAGAGCTCGATGATCTCGATTTGCATTAACGCATGCATAGCGTCAAGTCTGAGATAGGGTTTGGTGGCCGTGACCCTATAACTTGATAGGGTTGTTTGAAAGAAGGGTTTATCATTATCTTGGTATTCACGACAGAATGGTTCTTGAATGATCCCAATCATTCGTTCTCAGTCGGGGTACGGTGTAGGCCACCAGGCTGGCTAGGTGGTGCTACTACTCTTTGGTTCCTCCCATTGCTGACTGAGACGGACCTACCGAGTCGCGCATTAGGATTGACGACGGAATGAATTAAGCTAATTCTCTCATTACGAATATTAGATATTGGATATCTAATTTGGGACATTGGATGTTTAAATCGATTTATCGGATAAATTGATTTACGGCTTAATGGATTAAATATATCACTGGGTGATTAATTTAATTCATGAATATAATTATTTCTTGGAGAAATTAATTATGTTATTATGTGTTTGATATGATTAATTAATTGGATTAATTAATTGATATAAATACATTAGAACGGAATCGGAGTTTATCTGTTTGGACTCGCTAGAGTCAAAAGCAGCTTGAACTTGTCCGATTTCTTCTTGATAGCCGCCCCCTTCCACCAACCTTCCCTTTGGTCTTTGGTTTCCATTTTATAATGGATGATAATGACTTGTGGGGAAGACATCTCATGTGAGATGAGTTGTTGGTGGTTATAATGTGTATAAAGAATGAGAAGAAGACCAACTCTCACATGTATTCATTTTGGAGCATTTCATACGTGAGATGTAAGAGAGTTCAAGAGAGAAAAGTTCTTCTCAAAGTAGTCTTCTTCTTCTTCACTTTCCTCTTGGTTTTCTTAGAGAAAATTCAAGAGTATAAATGAGAGTTGTGAGTTATACACTTAGAGTGTGATAATCTCATTTTGGAAGCTTCATCACTTAGCTCTAGCCGTATCCTCGGAGGATAGCAAGGTGATCGTCGTTCCGGTCGTTTCTCCGGCGCGTGGCAAGTAGAGACGCGGTGCTTTCGGCGTTGGATCATTCAAGAGCTTGGAGCGAATTGAATTGAAAGGAGATCGCCTAAAGCTTGGGGAATAGCTCAAGAGAAGGTTTCCATCTAATCAACGGACTACAAGGGTAAGTTTCTATATCTCTTGTTATTCGTTTTGATATTCGTATATACGTAGCTCGATCGATCCTCGTAGGGATTCGGATCGAATTAATTTTCGTTTTACCGCTTCCGCTGGGCCTTCGTTTTAGGCACCGAATCCCAACAGTGGTATCGGAGCGTAGGTCTTGCGATCGTATATACGATATTGGCATTTGGAATGCTCGATTAGATGGTGAATGATTTGGAATCATTTTAGTCATAATCGTGGTATATGTTTTTCGTTCGTAATAATTGTATTTTTCGTAAGTTTATGTCTAAATATAAATCTTAAATTTCGGGAAATATGATTTATATTGAAGATATGAAAGTCGAAAATATTGATATTGGATATCGGTCGAAAATCTAGCCCGAATCGTCGTCGGACGACTTTTTGGACAAAAAGGGTATTTTGGCGAGAGTGACTCGGCCGTGTCTGGGTGACACGGTCGTGTCAGCTTTGATGTGTGAGCAGCTGCACGGAGACCCGGCCGTGTCGAGACACGGGCGTGTCTGGCAGTGACTCGGCCGTGTCACGGTGACACGGTCGTGTCAACGATCTACCAAGTCATCGCCAGGCGACCGGCCGTGTCTGGGTGAATCGGTCGTGTCTGGCGGCATCTTCCGAGCGTGACTCGGCCAAGCGGCGTGTGCCGCAGAGTCGCCGAGGGTGACTCGGTCATCTTGGCCGTTTTCACCCGGCTCGATTTTTCGTGTATTCTTAAAAATTAATCTCCGCATGTTAAATTGGATTTAATATGATTAAAATGATTTATAGTATTTCATTTTATAAGGGAAATTTGATTAATTGGAATATTTATGGTCGACCGAATTATTTTGAACGTTATCAAATTACCGATTGTGTGAATCGATTGGATCGGTTCGAATTGTTGATTGGATCAATGTATCTCTACGCTTTCCATTTATATAGTATTTATTGGATGAATGCTTTTTGAATGGGGATGTGGTTCGTGGACTTAGATTTGAATCGTTCGTTTTATTCGATTGGGTTGTAAAGGCCGTTTTGAGCCTATTTATTTTACTAGAAATGTTTGTATCTAGGATGCAATTTTCAATGTAAAATTTATATGTAATGACGAAGACCGGAGGAAGATCCATTTCGAGAAGACGAAGATTCAAGACGAAGACTTGTAATTAGATTACGGAGTTTTTGTTTTCTAGGAACGGTCCATGAACCACATGTTGGTAGCAACTAGGTTGTGAATGGTTTTTTCATATTGTATGAATACCACAAACGCGCTAATATGATTAATGTGCAAAGTGTAACGTTAATCGCGAAAATTCTCCCAATATAAATAATTAAGTTTATAAGGTTTCAAGGTTTTCCTTCCCTCCATCGAGTTTTCGGGAAATTGAAATCCAAACCGGATGTGCTATGCTTCCGAGTTATCGGGGTAGTCGTTCGGGGAGGACGGATAAATTACCGGGAGCGCATTGGATGCCTTCGGTTGGAGCAAATTTTATCCCTAGAAACCTGATAGGTTGCCGGATAAGATTCAATTGTGAAACTGATTTGCGTCGATGGTATAAACTTAACTTGTTCACGAACCATAGAAACCGTATAGGTTGAGGGAAGTGAACAAGGGGAAAAAGAAGATCGAATCATCCATTATATGGGTTGGTGTTGGACACCACTTTATGAAAATTAATAGACTAGAAACCTGTTCGGTTGCCCTCTATTAAGATTTATAAAGAACTCGATCACCACTATGAAGTAGAGCGACGATACTTCCGGATATCACAAGGGAGTGTGTTATTCCGATAAAAATAGTGGGAGCTGGGTAACAAGAATAGAAAAGACCTTAATTCTATACTCAGAACATAATATAACAAGTCACTAATTAATCTGTTATACTTAATGTAGACATAACTCAATATGACAATGAATCCACTCGCAATTCTACTCGAAAAGAACACCTTAATGGGACCTAACTTTGTGGATTGGCTCCGCAATCTGATGATTGTCCTCAGTATAGAGGCACTGGGATACGTCTTGGAGACGGACATTCCGGCGCCTCCTGTGCGGACCCGAGCCAATCAGGAAGAGATTGAAAACCACGAAAAGTGGGTTAAGGATGACGTGAAAGTCTGTGCTTATATGATGGCTTCCATGTCTAATGAGCTTCAGAGAGCTCATGAGAAAATGACTTCTGCTGGCGATTCTATCTCACTTAACCGAACTTTATGGTGAGCACAGTGAATCGCTAGATATGAGATATCCAAGCAACTGTTCGGTGCAAGGATGAAGGAAGGTGAGAAGGTTGGGGAACACGTCCTCAAAATGATATCCATGATCGAGAGATTGGAGGCTCTTGATTTTAAAATGGATACTTCTCTCCAAACCGACCTTATCCTACAGTCTCTCCCTGATTCCTTCTCACAGTTTGTTATGAACTTCAACTGCAATGAGATTGCATGTAACTTAGCTGGGCTAATGAACAAACTGGTGACCGCTCAGTCTCAGATGAAGACTCCGCGGATGAAGGAGTCTGCTCTTGTGATTTCTTCTGGACCTCGGAGGTCTAAGAACAAGAAGAAAAAGACCAAGAAGCAAGTTAAGGACCTTAAGGGTAAGGGCAAGGCCCCGATGGTTCCAAAGAACAAGAAGAAGAAGGATGCTTCTCTCAAGTGCGGTGAGCTGGGCCACTGGGCTAGAGACTGTCCGATTCTTCATGGCACTTGGTCTGCAGAACTTTTAGTTTTGGAAACAAATTGTTACTCTTGTATTTTCTACTTCTGAATCTTGGATTACGGTGCTAGTTCTCATATTTGTACCGTGAATCGGGATCTGGAACAAAGTAGGAAGCTTGGAGCTGGAGAAGTTATGATCACGGTCGGAAGCGGGCATAGTGTCGAGGCGGCCACACGGGATCACTTCTTTTGGGTTTAGAATCCGGCTTTGTTTTGACTTTAGATGATGTACTTGTTTTGCCCAAGGGAATAATAACATTTAACTTTTCCGGTCATGGATCGAAAAGGCTTTTCATTTTTCATTGGTAATGGTTCCTGCAAATTTATTTTAGAAATAAACTTGTGGCGCTGCTACATTGTCAAATGGATGTATCATCTTAACCTAAGTAACATAGTCGTTGTGAATACTAATACTAGGAAGCGGTAAGGATGAAACTAATCAAGTTTTGAAATGGCATCTTAGACTTGGTCATGTTGGTCGGACCAAGGTTTACAAAAGGATGGACTTATGGGTCCATTGGGATCGGATCCCTTTCCTACTTGTGAATCTTGCCTTTAAGGCAAAATGGTGAGTTCCCCTTCATAGGGACTTATGAAAGAGCCGGATAAACTAGGATTAATCCATACCGATGTACGTAGTGTTTTGGAAGCGACGTGACGGATATCAATATTTCATTACGTTCTGAGATGATCATACTAGGTATGGTTATGTATACCTAATGAAACATAAATCCGAGCCTTTGAGAAATTCCAGGAATTCAAGGCCTAGTCGAAACAAGCTGGTAATCATATCAAAGCACTTGGTCGGACCGAGGTGGCGAGTATATGAGTACGGAGTTTGTGAGTTCCTTAAGGAACATGGAATAGTTTCACAACTAACACCTCCAGGTACTCCTCGGTTAAATGGTGTGTCGAAAGAAGGAACCGGACCACTGTTGAACATGGTCCGTTCCATGCTAAACTATCTTGACTTGCCGATTTACTGTGGGGTATGCACTCTGACTGCCGCGTATATCTTGAGCAGATGTCCTTCCAAATCCGTTCCTAAAACTCCACATGTGATGTGGGAAGGAAGGAAACCAAGTCTTAATCATATTAGGATTTGGGGATGTCCACTATGTCAAGAAGACTAAGGTGGAAAAGATGGAAGCTAGGTCTGCGAAGGGACGTTTCATTGGATTCTGTGCAGGACGATGGGATATCTATTCTACATGCCCGAAGATCGAAAGATCATTGTTGCTTTACAAGCACACTTCTGGAAGATGAGTTCATTCGGAAGGCGGAGCGGTAGAAGTATTTCTTTGGAAGAATACAATGAAACTCCTAAAGAGACACTGTGCAAGAAATTGGAACCGAACCTTCGAAACACAAGTACAACCACCTCGTAGGTCTAGTAGGGTGTCTCAATTACCTAAGAGGTATAGTTTTATGCACTTGGAGGAGCCCAGGTTTCCTCGAGGTTCCAAGTGATAAACAAGAGACCGACCCACGACCAATGACCTAGCAATGGTGGATGTAGACTCCATGAAATGGGTATGCGATCTTCATGTAGTTGGGACCTTCATTTTGATGAGACGGTTAAAGAGTTTGACTTCGTGCAAAATGAAGAGGAATCTTGTGTATACAAGAGGGTTAGTGGGAGCAAGATCGCATTCTTAGTACTATATGTAGATGACATTCTACTAATAGGAAATGATGTGGGAATGCTCAGTTCTGTGAAAGCTTGGCTTTCGAGTAATTTCTCCATGAAAGACTTGGGAGAAGCAACCTATATTCTTGGGATTCGATTCTACTGGATTAGATCCAAGAGAATGATAAGTTTTTCCCAAGCCCTCTATATAGATTAGATCTTAAAGAGGGTTCCTTCTGATGCGACATGGAATAAAACTTACCTTGAAGATGTGTCCTCATAGTGAGGAACAATGAAAGGAAATGAGTTATATACCATATGATTCGGCAGTGGGTAGCCTCACATATGCTTTATTGTGTACGAGACCTGACATTGCGCATGCTGGGAGCGTGGTAAGTAGGTTTCGGGCTAACCCAGTTCGGGAACATTAGACCGCCATAAAGAACGTTCTCAAGTACTTTAGAAGGACTAGAGATCTGGTTCTTATATATGGTGGTGGAGAACTGAATGTGATGGGATTCACTGTATTGGACTTCCAAGGACAGAAAGACGATTCTATGTCTACTTCTGGCTACATTTACTCTTAATGGAGGAGCAGTATCTTGGCATAGTGCCAAGAATAGCGCGACTGCTAATTCCACCTGTTAGGCTGAGTATAAAGCGGCCTCGGAGGCCTCCAAAGGAAGAATTTATAAGTTACTGGGTAAACTTCACGTGACACCTGGTGCTGCGCTGCCGGAGCAGTACCACAGGCCTAGGAGCCAAGGTTTCATAACAGTTCCAAACATATTGAGAGAGAGTATCATCTCGTAAGAGCATTCGCTCGCAAAGAGATACATTGAGCTGCATAGAGTAGAGTCAGCCGACTACGTCGCTGATCCACTGACCTAGCCACTTTCTCAGATTAGCTTAGAGCATCATCTGGAGAACATGGGTATTAGATACCATAGTGTGTGGCATTGAGTGCAAGTGGGAGATTGTTAGGAGTATGCCCTCGAATGCCACTCAGAGGTTGTTGAGTGAGGGCATTGTACTTGTAATTATGTAAACCATTTATATAAGGCAAAGGAATGTTTCTTTATTTACTGGTAGTTACTGGCATTCCTAACTCGTAAATATACATATAGAAACTAGTCCGTGTATTTGAGAATAAAACGTTCCACTCCTTATTGGATAAGGGGGTCGGCACTGGAAAGGTTTATAGCTCAAATACTTAATCGTTCGCAAGTCAATGAAACTTGGTAGGCGTTAAGTTTATGTGAAGACTTGTATGACGTGTTCTTTGACATGGAAAGTGCAGCCGAACGCTATTGGTTAGTGGGAGCACACGTTATAGGTATGCTAATTGGATTAGTATACTCGAACCGACTCACCCTCGATTCGTCACACGGATTTCACTCCGGGACGATCGAATGACGGAATCGAAAGGTTGTGATAAGTATTCGTGAACCTTCGACTTGAGGATTTAGTAGGGATGTGCTTGTGACGTCAATATTTTCATTAGAGCGATTCGACCCTATAAACCGGAAGGCGGGGTCAACCTCGGCGTGCATCTTGATGGGCAAGTAGCGAGTCCTACTGAATACCAAGATAGAATTCTTTCTCTGTTAGTGAGCGGGTTATATGTCCTATGCGGTTATTGGCGAGATGAGATCATAAGTCTTTGGCCAAAGCATTGGAGCTATTTGTATTAGATACACGAGCTCGATGATCTCGATTTGCATTAACGCATGCATAGCGTCAAGTCTGAGATAGGGTTTGGTAGACCGTGACCCTATAACTTGATCGGGATGTTTGAAAGAAGGGTTTATCATTATCTTGGTATTCACGACAGAATGGTTCTTGAATGATCCCAATCATTCGTTCTCGATCGAGAATGCAGTGTAGGCCACCAGTGGCTAGGTGGTGCTACTACTCTTTGGTTCCTCCCATTCTTGATCGAGACGGACCTACAAGTCGCGCATTAGGATTGACGACGGAATGAATTAAGCTAATTCTCTCATTATGAATATTAGATATTGGATATCTAATTTGGGACATTGGATGTTTAAATCGATTTATCGGATAAATTGATTTACGGCTTAATGGATTAAATATATCACTGGGTGATTAATTTAATTCATGAATATAATTATTTCTTGGAGAAATTAATTATGTTATTATGTGTTTGATATGATTAATTAATTGGATTAATTAATTGATATAAATACATTAGAACGGAATCGGAGTTTATCTGTTTGGACTCGCTAGAGTCCGAAACGAACTGAACTTGTCCGATTTCTTCTTGATAGCCGCCCCCTTCCACCAACCTTCCCTTTGGTCTTTGGTTTCCATTTTATAATGGATGATAATGACTTGTGGGGAAGACATCTCATGTGAGATGAGTTGTTGGTGGTTATAATGTGTATAAAGAATGAGAAGAAGACCAACTCTCACATGTATTCATTTTGGAGCATTTCATACGTGAGATGTAAGAGAGTTCAAGAGAGAGAAAAGTTCTTCTCAAAGTAGTCTTCTTCTTCTTCACTTTCCTCTTGGTTTTCTTAGAGAAAATTCAAGAGTATAAATGAGAGTTGTGAGTTATACACTTAGAGTGTGATAATCTCATTTTGGAAGCTTCATCACTTAGCTCTAGCCGTATCCTCGGAGGATAGCAAGGTGATCGTCGTTCCGGTCGTTTCTCCGGCGCGTGGCAAGTAGAGACGCGGTGCTTTCGGCGTTGGATCATTCAAGAGCTTGGAGCGAATTGAATTGAAAGGAGATCGCCTAAAGCTTGGGGAATAGCTCAAGAGAAGGTTTCCATCTAATCAACGGACTACAAGGGTAAGTTTCTATATCTCTTGTTATTCGTTTTGATATTCGTATATACGTAGCTCGATCGATCCTCGTAGGTATTCGGATCGAATTAATTTTCGTTTTACCGCTTCCGCTGGGCCTTCGTTTTAGGCACCGAATCCCAACAGGGGTCAGGTTCCTTATGAAGAACTCGAGCGGAAACTCTTTCGTTCGTTGTTTTCCGATCGTTGTGTTACCGTTGTTCCCCCCGGAGAATTGTAGGTGTTCAAGGTTACCCGGTTGAGCGTGTTCGTCGGAGTATCCGGTATCGATTATTGAGACAAGTATTTTTCCCATACATTACGTGTTTTGTGGATATAATGGTTGGTAATCAACGATATGTGCTAAATGAATGCTTACAACCATTTTTGAAAAGAACCGGTATATTTACAATCATGGTTTTCTTAAAAGATGATTCTTGTGTTCGGGAATTAATGTGCTTAATTGACTATGTATGTTAGTGTTGAGTATAGGATCGCCTTACTTTCAGTTGATGCCATTATGTGTGATTATGTCGTCGGTAAATTTAAAGTTCAATCATTTTGTTAAGATTGTGTGTGGAGTCATGCAGATGTGTGTGAATATGTGAGCTTGTGTGATATTGGTTGTGCTGTTTGGTGCTGTTTAGATGGTGTGCTTCTTTGTTGATTGTATTAGCTCTGGGTCGTGAGTATGCGTTAGATAATTTGGCCATTCTAGCAAAATACCTCGACTATATATATTGTGACTGACTCTTGAGGATTGTGGTTTTGGAAATGTGAATTGATGAGAGTTGTAATGTTGATCTCGGGTACTCTCACTCGGGGATTGACTCGACAGGGTCACACGGGGACCTGGTGGCTTAGCGGCTGGACCGGGTCGCAAGAGTTACTTCGAGTGGGCATTCTCACCTGGGGTCGCTCGACGGGGCGCACATGGACTTGGTGGCTTGACGGCAGGACCGACGGTTGGACCGGGTCGCGAGAATTCCTAGAGTGTTTGTACTGATGATTAATTATGATATGTCCGGAGTATCACAATACTTGGTGGTCGGTGTCGAGAGAAATTATATATCGAGTCTTGGTGTTTGGCTAAAATGGCATAAGAATAATGTATTATGTGTAATGTGTCTTTGAAAGTGAATTAAAGTGGATGATTGGGTCGTAGACCCTATGTTTCATGACCGGAATCGTTGGGTCGTGGACCCCGTGTCTTGTTAACGAATTTTCATTTTGTAAAATGAACTTTGGGGCTGTGACCCTAAGTGGCTTTCGAGGAATTTAGAATTTTTCAATCACAAATGTTTTAAAACTCCCGAGATTTGGAAGTGTTTTCAAAGTGCTTACTTATTTCGTTCTACTTTCAAGACTTGAACTATTTAAATTAAACAAAATATTTCGGGAAATCTTTCGTTGTATTCTCAGAATGTGTTGTGTATTGGCTCGTATTTTGCACTTTATACTTGCACTAGAAAAACGGTGGAGTTTTGCTAACTCCCGAGAATTCGGGGGTGGATGTCTGTTTTGCATCCAGGTACATACAGGTTTGGGAGTAAGACACAGGATCGGCGCGAAGGATGATAGAAGGTGAATGATACTAATCACACGAAGGCCAGTTTTGGATTCAGTCAGTCGGAGTTCGTGTATGGTCTCTTCCACTGTCGTACTTTTGTTTGTGAGTGCATTCTACCCCTGCCTGGGTATGAGTTGAGATAGAAATGTGTATTTTTGATTTGTATGTTAGTGATGAAAGACCAAGTTGGTCTATTGATTTTGTATTTTTATCATGTCGGTATGTAATTTATTATGTGGTTTCGATGTCTATCCTGGTGGATCCTCACGGAGAGGGTCTGCGACGTGTAATATTCCCGGTTTGATTCTGGGGGTGTTACATTTATGGTATCGGAGACTTAGGTTGTGGAAACCTAGGCTGTCGGGTTTAGTTGTGTCTGTTGAGTTTTGTCTTGTCGGATTTTGTCTGACTGAGTCGTGTCGTGACGCGTCGTCTGTGATGTCGGCCGTGATTAGTATCAAGGTGCAGCCATCATCTTCGTGCGATTTGTAGATGTAAGTCTCCCTACTACATGTTGTGCCTCGAGTTATACGAGCTAGTTGTATGATTCATTATTTCGGAGTAAAGTTTAAATGTGATTTATGGTCATGTGACCCATGCTTGTTTGATTCTCGTATTGTGCTAGAATGTAAAGTGGTGTCAGCGGTTATGTATATTTATACCGTTGTGTAAATTGTGTTTACAAGAGTAATGGCCTTGGTGTGGTTACGCGAGGAAAATTCATCAATGTGATATTTTAAAGCTTTACATGTTTTTGGTGAGTCACGTGAATTTTATTTTAAAACATCTTTCAAGGAGAGGAAAAAGTTGTATTTTCGTATGATGACCTCAAGGCCGAAATTTTTGAGAATTCAAACTACTGATATTTCAATTTTCATCTCATATTATAAGCTTCCAAAACATGATTTTTGAACTCAAATGAGGTCTACAAATTGTACTCAAGACATGACTCTCGCTTTCAACCTTTCGATTTCATGGTTCTTAGTCAATAAGTACATGATGATGCTCTTGTTGTTTGGGCAGAGTTGCCAGTTTTAGATTAAAACAGTGATGTGAATTCTGAGTCATTCGGTATGAGTTAAAGATAGTTCTCTTTATTAATAGACGAGATTTCGGTTTTGGATGACAGTTGTCTTTTGATGGTTGCTCGCGAGGTGTTGTAATTAAGTGATTCAATGACAATTGAGTTCGTATGTTGTGTTGTTGTTTATTTGTGACCTTCGATTCTAGTAATATCACATATATGTTCGCAATCATGTTGCTGAGCTGGAGCAACTAGCGCACGCTAAGTGTGAGGCTAGCGCGCGCTAATACAGCACGGGTAGCGCATGCTAAATATTTGTTGTAGTGCGCGTTAGTTAGCCTAGACAGAGGCTAGAGAACTGCATTTCTTTTAGCCGTTAGGTCTAACCTTTGCAGTCCATCACCTGTGACTGTATTCTATGTGTGTTGTCTAGTAATGACAACTGTTTTGTATGAATGTGTTATGACTTTTCGTTGCGCTAAGTAATAATTGATTTTTCTCAGTGAATTGATAAAATTATGTCTGTTGTGTGTTAGTTCGAAAAACACTTTCCTGAAACTTTCATAAGTTTGTGCAAGTTGCGGAAAACCAATTTTCGAAACTACTTTGACGGTGCGATTAATCGACGGCTTCGTATGAACCTTGAAAATTGTTTAAAATTTGCGATACGGCCTAGGATTCTCAAATAAAACCTCGATGGTATCTGAAAGGGTTGTTTTAAAGTGCCTTTAGACATTTTCTAAAATATTACCGTCGTTGATTTTTTAAAAGGATTTTCGAAAATGATTTTTAACGTATTGTTGTATTTTCAAACAATTCGAGTACATGATTTTCAAAAAATCTTTCATACCATAAAAATTTTTATTTCAAAAACCAATGCGATTTTTATTTTCAAAATTATATAGTGAAAGATGAAAAATCTCACTCGATTTAAATTTCAAACTCGAATTTGGAAATGTTAGTATATGTACGAATGGTTTGATGATCTTGCGTATTTGCCTTGGTTGTTATCAACGGTGACGATGATGCATAGTGACATGGTGATTTTGATAGTGCCGGTTGCACAGAAAATATTGTTTTGCAAATAATTTCAAAATAAGACGGTTAACGTCTTTTGATTGTACGTTTTGATAAAACATCCCAAGGTACCAAAAATACTTTCGAAGTTTTATTTTGAATAACATGCAAACCCAAATATTTCCAAATGATATCATTTAAAAGGATACCCAGTGGATCTTCTTATTGAGTTGCTATTAATTGTCTTACGAGAGATGTCGTGCTCAGTTGGCACTCTAGTACATTATTTTTGTGAAGTTATGCCATCGTATTGAGTGAGAATCCGCTTAGTATGCCGAGGGACAGTGGAGATCAGATGCAGGACCAAGAGGATATGGCCGGGATGGTTGCTATTCCAGCACTTCGTTCTCGTTGTTTAGGTTTTGGGGACAAAACCTCTTTTAAAGGTGATATGATGTAATACCCATAATTTTTTTTTCGCTTCCCTTTCGTTCGACTGTATCGACTCGATTCTGTTCGTTGATGCTTCTGACCTTGTGTTGTTTCTCACATTTGTCATTCGAGCGAGTTCTGATATTGTCCCAT
The DNA here is from genome assembly GCA_033398695.1 of Orobanche coerulescens. NCBI lineage: Eukaryota > Viridiplantae > Streptophyta > Magnoliopsida > Lamiales > Orobanchaceae > Orobanche > Orobanche coerulescens. The sequence continues at coordinate 2,971,439 of CM065815.1, read as the reverse complement.
ATTGATCGTTATATCGTTGTGATCTTTCCAAGATCGGATCGATTTCCTGTGAACCGTGTGCAAAATTAACGCCTCATGGTTCCCACAGGCTTATTGATGTCTTGATCTGAGGTGTGAACTTCAGAGTTGTTGTTTGATCGTCGTTGCTCGATCATTGTTATTCGTTCGTCATTGTCCGATCATTATTGTTTGACCTCTTAATCGTGATTATTGAGCGTCTGGGTCACTTCGTAATTTCCATAAGTGTTGGGAAATTGTCTTCGTATTTGATACTCCAAATCTTTGAGTTACTAGAATTTCATACCTTTCAGCGTTGGAATCGTGATTTGATTTTTATACTGCTTGGTTTTATCAACCGCAGTGATTCATTCTCGTTGCTTTTCGTAAGCATTCTTGCGTATTGAATCGGATCGTAGTAACTTTATACCGCATGGAGCTCTGGGGTGTTGTCGAGAGTCGCCTTGCCTTTGTTTTAAGTTTTGGGACGAAACTTATTTTAAGGGGGGTAGAATGTAATAGCCGCGATTTTCGTTCTGGTTATTTTGGATTTCTTTGGACATTTCCCGGTTCTCGAGCGCTGATATTATTTTCTTGACAACTGATTTTGGTGTTTATGGTCGTATACCGTGTTTTGATGTATGTTGTTTTCATTTCGGATCGATAACGTTGTCCGCGAGCGTCTTGTCGTGCTCGTTCCGTGAGTTTTCGGAAAATTGAATCATCGGGTCATGGCGTCTGGGCACTGGCCGGACGGGTGCGGGCACTGGCCGGACGGGTGCGGGCACTGGCCGGACAGGTGCGGCAGGAACCGGCATAGCGCATGCTACTGCCGGAAGGCAGCGCATGCTATGTCCGGGAGGCTGCGCACGCTACGGCCGGAAGGATGCGCACGCTACCTGGCCGAGCAGTCTATTCCAGGGGGTTCTGGACAGGTCGGCTAGCGCACGCAAGCCCCTGCGCAGCGTGCGCTACCGCGGTCGGAAAAGAAGGTTCTGGACAGGTGACTGGCACGTGATGGCAGGCCCCGGCCGAATATTTTCGACCATGAACGCCCATTAGCGCACTGTAGCTCGGCAACCTAGCGCACGCTAGGCTGCACCAGTATAAATATAGTTGAGCAGTTCAGTTTCAGTCATTTTTTCCCATTTCTCTTTTTCTCTCCCACGGCTGAAGCCTTGGGGAACTTGAAGCCATGATGTTTAACAATTAATCCATGAAGTTCCTGAGCCTATATCATCGATTGATCACTCCATAACATCCTTTGATCAAGCGAATCAGGGTAAGTTTTTCTAGAACCTTAGTTTTTGGGAAATTGGGCGTTTTGCTTGATTTTGCCCGTTTGATTCGTAATAACCCAGATTAGTGATGGATTATTGATTATTAAGTCATATTATACCAATTTCCTTGTTGTTCCATGGTTCGATCTCTAAAGATTCGTCGTTTTGTTGAGTTCCGAATCAACGCCTTCAAGGTGTCCGGTGAAAGTTCTTAGAGGGGGGTTTTGGGTGTTCTACGATTATTCTTCCTCGTACGATCGTTGATTATTGATGACATGATATTGGGGTCAGGTTCCTTATGAAGAACTCGAGTCGGAACTCTTCCGTTCGTCGTTTTCCGATCGTTGTGTTACCGTTGTTCCCGCTGGAGAATTGTAGGTGTTCAAGGTTACCCGGTTGAGCGTGTTCGTTGGAGTATCCGGTATCGATTATCGAGGCAAATATCTTGCCCATACATTACGTGTTTTTTGGATATAATGGTTGGTAATCAACGATATGTGCTAAATGAATGCTTACAACCATTTTTCAAAAGAATCGACATATTTACAATCATGGTTTTCTTAAAAGATGATTATTGTGTTCGGGAATTAATGTGCTTAATTGACTATGTGTGTTAGTGTTGAGTATAGGATAGCCTTACTTTCGGTTGATGCCATTATGTGTGATTATGTCGTCGGTAAATTTAAAGTTCAATCCTTTTGTTAAGATTGTGCATGGAGTCATGCGGATGTGTGTGAATATGTGAGCTTGTGTGATATTGGTTGTGCTGTTTGGTGCGGTTTAGATGGTGTGCTTCTTTGTTGATTGTATTAGCTCTGGGTCGTGAGTATGCGTTAGATAATTTGGCCATTCTAGCAAAATACCTCGACTATATATATCGTGACTGACTCTTGAGGATTGTGGTTTTGTAAATGTGAATTGATGAGAGTTGTAATGTTTTTCTCAGGTACTCTCACTCGGGGATTGACTCTACGGGGTCACACGGGGATCTGGTGGCTTAGCGGATGGACCGGGTCGCGAGAGTTACTTCGAGTGGGCATTCTCACCTGGGGTCGCTCGACGGGGCGCACATGGACTTGGTGGCTTGAAGGAAGGACCGACGGCTGGACCGGGTCGTGAGAATTACTATTTGGTGCTCGGTGTCGAGAGACATTATATATCGAGTCTTGGTGTTTGGCTAAAATGGCATAAGAATAATGTATTATGTGTAATGTGTCTTTGGAAGTGAATTCAAGTGGATGATTGGGTCGTGAACCCTGTGTTTCGTGACCGGAATCGTTGGGTCATGGACCCCATGTTTTGTTAATGAATTTTCATTTTGGAAAATGAACTTTGGGGCTGTGACCCTAAGTGGATTTCGAGGAATTTAGAATTTTTCAATCACAAATGTTTTAAAACTCCCGAGATTTGGAAGTGTTTTCAAAGTGCTTACTTATTTCGTTCTACTTTCAATACTTGAACTATTTTAATTAAACAAAATATCTAGGGAAATCTTTCGTTGTATTCTCAGAATGTGTTGTGTATTGGCTCGTATTTGCACTTTATACTTGCACTAGCAAAACAGTGAGTTTTGCTAACTCCCGAGTATTCGGGGGTGGATGTCTGTTTTGCATCCAGGTACATGCAGGTTTGGGAGCAAGACACAGGATCAGCGCGAAGGATGATGGAAGGCGAATGATACTAATCACACGAAGGCCAGTTTTTAATTCAGTCAGTCGGAGTTCGTGTATGGTCTCTTCCGTTGTTGTACTTTTGTTTTTGAGTGCATTCTACCCTTGCATGGGTATGAGTCGAGATAGAAATGTGTATTTTTGACTTGTATGTTAGTGATGAAAGACCAAGTTGGTCTATTGATTTGGTATTTTTATCATGTCGGTGTGTAATTTATTGTGTGGTTTCGATGTCTAGCCTGGTGGATCCTCACGGAGAGGGTCTACGGCGTGTAATATTCCCGGTTTGATTCTGGGGGTGTTATACCTTGCCCACCTTTTCTTGGAGAGTGACGTGGCTCGTGACGTGTGGGAGTTTTTTGGCGCTTGGACTCATTTATCCTTACCCCATACAAATAATTTCTTTGAGCTCCTGAGTTTTTTCTCACATGGCACACACTTTAGGCACGCAACTTGCATTATTCCTTGTTTGATCCTTTGGTTCATCTGGACGGAGAGGAATAGTGTAAAGCATAGGGCGGTTACTTTTCTTGCTTCTCATGTTATTGTGCAGGTGGAGCGCCATGTTTCTTTATTTACTGCTGCAGGGCTTATTTCTTCAGAGTTCTGGGTGGGGTGCTCGCCTCCTGACCATTTTCAGGGAGCTACTCCCTTTTCCCGCCCAGACTCATCGCTCTGTTCCGGTGGTTTGGCTTCGACCCGAGACCCCTTGGATCAAGCTGAATACGGATGGCTCCTTTGATAGTGATACTCAGATTGCTGGTGGTGGAGGTCTGATTAGAGATCATCACGGAGAGCTACTCCTTGCTTTCCACTCCTCTTTTCAGGCCTCCTCGAGCTTTGATGCAGAGAGCCAGACGCTTGCTGTTAGACTGATTTTTCCTTCCTAGAGATCGAGACATGTTTGATTGAGCTTTATGCTTCTGCTGTTGTGACCCTGCTTTCATCTAGCTGTCGGGGCTCTTGGCAGTGCGTATCCAACACATTCTCCGAGACATTCAGTATAGAGTTACTCACATTTTCCGGGAGGGCAACATGCCGACTGATTATCTCTCTGAGCTCAGCATGTCGTCCCTCGGTATTCAAACTTATACATATGATACTGCTCCTCCGTTTCTCCTCTCTTATACGGATGGACCAGCTTGGCTACCCTCCCTTTAGATTTAGGTAGTAGCTTATCACTTCTTTTATTGCTATGAGTCCACTCATTAGCCCACTTTTTCTTAGTGGTGCACCTTATATTTTTCTAGCCGGTTCCTGGCATTTTAGTTCCTTGGATTCGTTTTATGGCCCACTTTTGTTCATAATTCGGATGTGATTTTTTACCTATTGGTCCGCACATTAGCCCACGCCTTTAGTGGTATACCTGCTATTTTTTAGCGGGCCGTAGGCATTTTGGTTTTTTAGATTTGGGATCAAAAAAAAAATCCCTACACACATTCCCTCAAACAAAAAAAGGTTAAGCCTTGTTGTTGTAGGTACTTAGAGAACCTTGTATCTTTTGGTCGCAACTTAAGATCACAATAGCTTTCTGATAGTGTTTACTTGAAGATTATGAGCACTTGAAAGTTTGGTTCTGCTTGTTGGATTGATGGTGTGCTTTGAATCTTACAAGTGGTCCTATTAATAGTGTAGTGTAAGTGTGCTTGAATTACTAACCGATAGAGAGTAATTTTGAACAACACAAACATCACTATCATAGTACATTTCCAGTTTGTCTTGTTGTGTTCGCCGATCAGAATTTTATTCAGAGACTATGATGTGCATTTAATGGACTTATACTATTTGGACACATCCTACAACGGGTAGAAGGCATTCTTAGAGACCTGTCTGAGAAATTATACTTCTCCTCTTTAGATGCCAGCTCAGACTTAAGTCTCTGAGGTACATGAGAGTAAATGTCTTCTCTGAATGAAATTTATTCAGTTTCATATCAGGGTCTTCATAGTCTTCCTTACTGATGGTCTTCTTGGTCTTCAGAAAAATCAAAATAAAATTACATTTCATAGACCTACCATCCTATACAATTTGGACTACTCTATCATACTCAGTGACCTTCTCCCTTTACAAAATTGTTATAATTAAAACTAAGGGATACAAGACACCTTTTTGAGCTATGTAGACATGTTATGTTACTCATCAAAATCAAGAATCTATTCTATCAACATATTAGTAACTTAGATCACTAGAGGGGTGCATTAGCTACATATCATGGGCTTTAGTACATAATATAAATGGAATTAACTGCACTATACTCGAGTGCAGTCTGTAACAGGAATTAGCGTAGTAGTCCCTCTTTTTGTGTTCCAAGTAAAATGGCTGAACTAAAAGGTGTAATGTCAATATCGATTACTATACTTGAAAGAATTATATTTGGGAAGGGTAACATGCAGTTTTACTTGGTTGTACTCAAGTACATCGACTGCACTTGTGAAGTTCTGAATTTTTCCTACACTGAAAGTTCAGAAAACTACCAATTTTACTCACGTCCATAAGCTTTACACTAATTTTTCCTGTCATTACACAATAATTGATATAAAACTTGAACAAAACTAATGCTAACTGCTCTGTACTCAAGTACAACCGCTACACTTGTGAGGTTTTGAATTTTTCCTACACTGGTAGTTCGAAAAACAAGCGGTTAATCTCACATGCAATGGTTGTACTATGATGTTTGTTTTCTATCATTACATAATAGGGCTTTTCTACGGTTCACCCTGTGTTGTACATGGTTAACGTTCATCCTATTCAATCATACTTATTAATAATCGTTAGATCAGTTGTATAATTAATTAAATCAATTGTACTAAATCCTGAATGTCCGTACAATATTATAATGTGTACAAGAGTATTTTGAAAATTCAATTAGAATATTGAAAATTACACTATAACCCTTTATTTAACTTAAACCCAATTAAAATAAATAAATCAATAAAATAAATTTTATATTACAAAAACTGAATTATAGTTCTCTCTATCTCGTGATCTTCTCAAATAAAAGCAGTCATTTGTCTCTCTCATGTTTCTACTCCTCGTCTTCCTCAGTAAATTAGGTTTATATTACAGAAAACGAATCTGATTCCTTCTTATGAAAAGGCCGATCTCTCTCCCTCTCATCGTCTTCTCTCTCCCTCACGTCGCAAACGACCCAATCAATCCGCAGAAGGTAATCCGACGATAACAAAGCGGGTCGTATTGGGGGAGCTCAATAACATCTCGATCGATGTCTCGGGACGGACTCAAAACTCGGGCATGGGGAAAACCCGGAAACGCAAACCCGAATCCATATTTGAGAAGACAGGAAATGGAGTGCATTTAGATTTGGTGGTTAGCCCGGGATCTGATGAGCCGCAAAAAGTTGGATATGCTTCTTCTATATTTCAGTATCTACACTAAGGTATCTATTTTTCTTGTTTTTTTCTAGGTTAAATTCTCAGATATTATATTGATGTCATACGTCTTTTCTTTTTCTTTTATGGAATTTCTTCTTCTTTAGAGAGGAATAAGATTGTAATAGCGCTGAGATTTGACTGTTACTATGCTAGATATTGTAGCACAGGTGATCTGAAGAGAGACTGGTTAGGGCTTCGACTATTAATTTTTCCAGTTTGATATTTCTATTATGATATTTAGTTGTTCAATGAATTTGGATTAAGAAATTGCGAAATTCACACAGAAAGACCCATATTGATAATCAGAAAGAGGCGACCTTCAACTGGTTTGGGGCTCCAAAAAAACATGAAAATAATCCTCTAAATTTTGCAAGTCCAAAAACAAAACCAAAAAACTGATTAAAGATTATCCATTGCTCAATTTCCTTGAGGTACTCACCAAAATGCAGAAATTAACCACAACACAATCTACGACCATCGGCCGAAAGCAGGTTTACACAAACAAGTTGGGCCTCGACGCCTTGTATGTAGTCTTGAGCTTCCTAGTTGGTGGTCTAACCTTCCTGAACACCAACGGGAACTTGATCTTCGAATCATGAAATTGCTTAGTGCTCTCCCTCTTGCAAAGCTTAGCAGGGATGGTGGCCGTCTTGATGATCTGGATGCAATGCTGACGGACCCTATGACGAGAAGCCATCTCAGTCTACATCTGCTCTACAGCACCGTTCAAGGTGGTATCTCGGTACTCCTTGTACATGTTGTGGTAACCAGTTCTACTTTGGTGTCTCAGCCAGATTCCATAGTTCTTGATGGTTGTTGGGTTCTTCTCAAAAATCTCATTGATAGCAAGAATCTGGTCGTTGCTCTTTTTCACCTTTTTAAGCTTCCTCAAGAAATACCATAATTTGGATTTGGCGCGGACTTCATTGTTGTGCCAAAGCTTCATCCTGTAGATCTTCGGATGCTCCTCTGTCTCCGTCCGGAGAGCTCTCCCCACCACCTGGAACTGACGGAACATGTAAGTCACCATTTCCGACACGAACTCTCTCTCTCTCTCTCTCTCTCTCTCTCTCTTCCAATTTGATAAAACGAATTTCATCTGGACTTGGCTAGATTCGAAATCTTCAATTCGATTTTACACGGTATTGTGATTTCATCTTCTTTTCTACTATGATATAGAAACTGTTAACTAAATCTAAATGATTCTATAGTACTCCATAAGAAGGCATATGGTACTCACTATGCAGTGCCGGCCATCTAATTCAAAAAAAAAAAAAAATTGATGAATGATTTGAGTGACTATCCTGAGTGAGTATTGCAAGCAGGTGATATTGTTGTAGTTTCAGTTTATATTCAAGCGAAATTTGTGTACCTGAATCATATTTGTGGAATGATGAATTTAAGTTATATTGCTTTTGAGAATTACTTTTTTTTAAAGTTGAAGATTACCTATTAATTTGAGAATCATTTTTACAAAGCTAAGAATAAAATTTTTAAGTATAAAATTACTTGCTTAAATTGAGAATCACTTTTGTAAGTTGAAGTTACTTTTCTAATTTGAGGATCATTTTTTTAAGCTTAGAATCACTTCTTAAGCCTGAATTTACTTTTAATCTCAAAACACTCCTTTTAAGTTTAGAATTATTTTTGTAGCTGCTAAGTTTCTTAAGTTAAGAAACAAATAATCAACTTTCGTCAATATTTTTTGGTCAAATTTATCTTTTGTTATATTTGTCAGACTGTGTTTTTCACTTTTTATTTTGCAACCAATGTGTTATGCAGTGAAAAGATGTGTCCTTTCCTTTCCTTGGGATCTAATTTTAGACAGTATTGTGTCAGACCACCGAATTCTCATATTGGAGCTTGTTCTAATCCCACCATATTGATCAGGGCGTGTTGTGGGCTCATACAGTGATATCACTTATATGAACAATATTTGTTTATCCATCTTGGAGGAACTTGGTGGAGCAAGTTCTTTATTTTCTTTAAAAGATCGGCTGAATCGTATTGTGTTGAATCTTTAACCACATCATAAGCGATCTAATCAATCAATGAGGATTGATTTGCAAGAGCGGACTAATCAGAGTGATTCAAGACACACCAGTATTAGCATGTCAGGTACCCTGCAATTGAGTTTAGAAATGTCATATTTTAATAACTTTCTCATTCTTTTCTCGATGCTGCCATTTGTAGCTATTAGCATGAGTATGATAAATTATTTTGGCGATATAAGATATATAATTAAAAAGAAAATAATATATTTTCATTCAAATGCTTTATTTACAAAATAATGAAAGATAAGTCATTAAGGTTCATAAATAACACAATTATTTAAACTTATTCGCATTTGGATTTATTATTCAAATAATTAAAATCATCTAAAGTAATAATAGGGAAGTATATCCAAATTTGAGCATAGTTATGTTTGAATTTCTCCATACCCACCCTATCGGGGGTCTTTAGAACGATAACATCCTCCAGTATGATTTTCATTAGGTTTTATCGGTACATTCGGGACTAATTCAACAAGATGCCGAGTGTGGTTCTGCCGCAAAGCCATCCTCTTGAGGAAGTGATTCAGTTGCAAGTTTGGGGATATATACTTCATAAAAGTAGTCTTCCCTTCCAACACCTTCGAGTTTCAAAATATTGGATGAGCCATCTCACAAAGGGAATGAAGTCAGAAAAAGAGCATGTGGAGTACCTAAGTAGTCGGTTGAACTGTCAAGAAGATGTGTAGTTGTAACACATATATACCTGCCTCACAAATTTGTAATGAACACTAGAAAAGGACTTGTAGTTGTAAATTTTGGGAGCTTGTTGGCATTCGATACAGACTTGTAGTTTTATCCCTTATGTTTTTCATTTGTGCGATTATCATCTGGCAAATTGATATGAGTCCAAATTTAGCCGTATTAAAAAATCATACACAACTAGGTCAGTCATTTTGTTAGGGTAAAAATTTGAGGCCAAGTCGATTTGTTGGCCAAAGTTGATTACCTATTTGTTGATTTTCATTTTTACTTATCTGGGCTATCATAGGTTATGCTGATTCTCAAACTGTTGTATTTTTTACTCCATTTGTTACCATTTAACGCATCTCTGATGATTAATATGTTGTATGTAGGATGGTAAAAAATATTCTGAATTGGTATGGGTAGTCGACTGGATTGGTACAGGCATCAAAGCGCATTGTGTCCATTGTGAATTGCTAGTACGCGGCTTGTTTGCTTTCCGTCGAGAAGCAACAAAAAAATTTCGACACGGATCATTGCATTATGTGCTATATTTTCACTTATATGAATTAAATTTACCGTATGATGTATCTAAAGTTCGTAAAGTATATTTGAGTGAGTTTTGCAAGTAGGGTGATATTGTTATAGTTTTAATTTATAAACGATCGAAATTTATGTATCCGGATCATGTTTGTGTAATGATTAATTTAATCTAAATTGCTTTTGAGAATCAATTTTTTTAATTACAATTCACGCCAAATTCATGTACTATTTAAATTTGGGTAGTTTTTGTACTTTTTTAATTAAACTTCAACCCATCTTAACCGTGGGTCAGGTTTTATAATTTTTAATATCTACAATTCAACTCGCACATGAACGAGGGGCATCTCTATCCTAAGTTTACTTAATTACATTTGGTCCCAAAATGGGCAATTGTGATCATTTTCCTTACAATTCAAGAACCACTTATGTATTTTTAGTATTTTGCTTAATTACAAAATTCATTAGTATTTTGCTTAATTACAAAATTCAAACCTCTAATAAATATGGAGCAAATTTCCTTAATTATATTTCGACCCAAGCGGGGCACTTGTGACAATCTTCCTTAATATCTTTATTTAGTCATCAAACTCCCAAGTTCAACAATATTTTAGTATAAATAAACTTAATTAGAATAATGTGCAATAATAATCGAGTCATTAATCATCATTATTTCATCACCACCAAGGGTCCGAGGGTAAATTACAATGAAAAATATTTTTTTTTATATTTTTATTTTTAAGGTCGTTAGGGCTAGACCGAATTTTCGGTTTGACCGGTCCGTCCGGAACCGGTTTTAGACAAAATGCGGACCGGGACCGGACCTAGTGCGAGGTCGGTCCGGGTAAAAAAGGTCGATGCAGGTCAGGTAAAACGGTCGGACCATTTGTGCTCAGCCCTACCTGATCGATTTGAAATTATACATAACTGGTTGAGATTGAACATAATTGGTCGAGGGTAAATAGAATTGGTCAAAATTGAACATACTCGATTCGATGTTGCACATAATCGATTTGAAAATGTACATTATTGATTTGAAATTATACATAATTTGTATATAAAAATATATATATAATTTGTTGGAAATTAAACAATATGTATATAATTTGCTGAAATTATATACGAATTATACATGACCGAGTTGAAATTACACATAATTGATTTGCATGTGTACATAGTCGGTCGAAACTAAACATAATCGATTTGAAATTATACATAATTAATTTTATTCTCATCTAATTTTTCATAACTTGTATTTTTTAATGTGTATTTATATTTTCCAGCGAAATTGTGAATTATATATTAAACCATAAATTTTGTTCTCATCTAATTTTTCATAACTTGTATTTTTTAATGTATATTTATATTTTGGGAAATTTACATACTCCAGTACATTTTACTTAAATATTACATTAATAGTATTATTCAGTAATATTTACACAAGTAACATCTTTTGGATTTTTATTTACAAGAATAAAATCGTCTAATCATATTCAGTTTTTTTCTCTTTCTTAGTGCAATTAATGCGTCCTTAACACATCCCTTAAATTGTGCAACTAAAAAAATATTTTTTTTCCATATATTTTATTTCCTTACCATTTTTTTCTCCATCTCGTTTTCTCTCATCTCCCTACTTCTCCATCTCTATAGTTCCTAGAGATCTCAATATAAATCTAAACTCTAAATTAAAAAAATGCAGTTCATCTTCTCTACCCCGTTCATCATCCATAATTGATTGTCCATCATCATATTCGCATGGAAGCCTCAGCCCCCCCCACACACACACACCAGACCACAAAGTTGAGTGGCGATGACGGTTGGATGGAACTATGGAATACAGCAGCGGCGGGCTTCATACGGATCCTAGATTTGATTTTTTTTATTTACGATTTATGGTGGGTTTGTTTTTTCACGCGGCAGAATTCAAGATTTATTGGATTGGAAGTCTATAATTTGGTTATGGAAATTTTTTGGAGCGGTCTCTAGAAATTTTGGCTAGTTGATGTTCAACAATTGGCCGGAAAATTGAAAGGTAATTTGGAGGTGGTCAGCCAAAGTTGGCTTTTGGTGTTTAATAAATTTATTAAATATGTTTTTCTTTGAGTTTGTGTTATACTGATTCTAAATATATGTCATTTTGTAGTTGGATATTGAAGAATGTTTGGCTGGTTACTCAATTACAAGATTATGGATACTCATTCACATGTAATATTGTGAAGTCCACAATATTATATCAAATTGTAAAATCCTCATTTTATAGTGTTATGTTTACATACTAAATTTTATATGATCGTGTAAGTTTACTACAATGGTGATATTATTTCTCAAATCTTAATACATGCTCGTGTACTTCATACTCACTTTTTTTTTTCCGTTATGCTTCATATTTATTTGGTCATGTATTTCTACATAAATGGTGCGCTTCATTATTTATTTTATATGTATAAATAACTAGCGACAGTTCGCTTCTTCAAAATTTTACATTTCCATGACTTTATAATGTTAAGTATTAATATATTAACGAGCCTACAAAAAGGAATCTAAATGTACATACTAAGGTAACCAATATAGAACAACAATATCCACAAATGCAATATTCATGTAACCAAACTACAGTTCAAATTACTCATAATTATATACAACTAATTTTAGTTATAAAATATAAACTAATTACTTGTATCCAAATGGAATAGCTGGTAACTCAACTACTACTTGTAAGTATTCAACTAGAATATATTCGTAAATTTATCGAACCCAGCCGCCCAAAATCACGACAACTACCATATTCGCATTAAGCCGACCACAGTTTTACACATCCATATAAACTATTTATTGAGCAAGCATAACTGGTATCTAAGTACAACAACCGAGTAACTAACTACACTTGTAAGTATCCAACTGGAATATTTCCAGAAATTTTGTACGACTACTTTTATTATTTATAATAAATAAACTAACAAACTTCAATAACTAATATTCAAATGCAATATTTATGTAATCATACTACATTTGCAAGTATCCATAGATTGTTGGTGGTGTTGGAATTTGAACAACTCAATATTCAACAATAAATGGTATCCAAATGTTTATATTTACTATCAAACTACATTTGATATTATCCATAATTTTATACCTTTATTTTTTATTGTTTAATATAAAAAAATTTAACAAAAATAATCGTCTTTGAAATGCAGTATGCAGGTAACCAAAATACTGCTTACAAATATCCTCAGGCCTTTAGAAGTTTCAGTTGATAAATATTGGAGATATATTAATATGAAAATCATCTTCTTTTCTAAAATACAAATAATGAGCAGTAACCATAATATTATTGTAAATAAATAAACTATACCACAAGAATTTAAATTTATGTTCAAAATTTATTCTAAAGTTTAAACAAGTAATATAGTAACAGGAAGTATCCATCTACATGTAGTTTAGTAAACAATATACATTTGAAAAGTATCCACACCAAATCCTCATTCCCAAAAATAGTCTCATCCAAAAAAACAGAATCAACCGATGACCTAATTCTGGGCATCCCTCGAACCTAGCCCAACTATCAAAATCAAAAACATCAAGATTAGTCCATTGCTCTTCAATGATTTTGAAAATGCCAATTCGTGAAAAGAGAACTAGCGCAAATTTCCAGCGCCTCCCGGGCCCGTCAGTGCTTGAATCTGCCTACGTGATGCTATTGGACCATAGCCATCAGAAAAATAAAAAATAGAATAAAAAGAAAAATAAATGGTATCCATGTTCCTAAATTTTAAGAGAAAAAAAAGTTCTGGAAATAATTCCTTAATTGCGGGAACATATTTGCAATACTATGTTGCAGAGAAAAAAAAGATCTTTGGGGAAAGAGGTGAAGAAAAAAGAAAAGAGGGAGAATGACAGGAGAAAAAAAAAAGGAAAAGAGAGAAAAAAAGGGTTTGAGATGGAGGGGAGAGATGATAAGAAAGGGTTGGAAAACGTTGCTGATTTTTAGGGATTGGGATGGTGGTCCTTTTTTATTGTGGAGAAGTTTTTTTTTATTGTGGAGAAGATATTGTTATATTTGTAAATATTTTTCTTTTGTTTTATTTTTGTAATTAGTTTGTATAAGTTATATAGAGGTGTAAAGTTCCCTTATATTTTCCATATTAAAGTCTCAAAGCCCACTAAGGGCTTTAGAAAATATGTCGGCCCACCTCATTTACCTGTTGAAATAACCACGAACGATAAGGGACCGCTCTCCATTTTGTTTTTCGGCCATCTCACAAGTATTTCCAAGGAGGTTCTAAAAAAGAAAAACATATCCGGGAGGCAAGATTTTCGGCCGTGAGGTAACCACGGTCTGGAGGGACCGCTCTCCATTTTTTTCGGCTATCTCACATGTATTTCCAGGGAGGTCTCTAAAAAAAACATATCCGATATAACAACTAAAGGAACAAGGAATGCCTGGACAAGAACATCTCTGATTTCCTTGCTTCCGTATATTTCCACATCACAAAGAAATGCGTTCTCAAGTGAAATCCACTTTCCACCTTCAACATCTGAATATAAGATGGGTGAATCCCAGATGCTCCTGTAAATATGCTCAACTAACAAATTCCAGGGTTCTTCAGAATGATATGGAATTATTGGTATATTCATTGATATACTAATACCATCATTATCCTAATACCATCATTATCAAATACCAGCCCATAAATAAGTTATTATAAACAATATCTGCAACATCTCCACAGTTCCATAATTCCAAAAGCATAAGCTAAACTAATCCCAGCATATATACACCACAAAGTTCCATCACTTTCGCTTCTCTCTCACACTATTTATTTCCTAGGATGTGAACCAAAGTTGCTCAGATTATAAATGACATTTCAAACCAAAATTGATAAAGCATTCAAAACATCAGAGTCGAATAAATACTACATTGAGTCTAAATGTCTATTACAAAACACTTTAGTCTAATATAAATTCAATCCATAGACAATCTGAAAATAATATTGGTATTAGGCCTCTCATCATACATAATTAGATGATGATAATGATGATTGTCAAGTACAGACAATCTGAAAATTCTTTTGCATCATCGGCTCGCTGCAATTTTTCGATCACCTCACCAACTGGGTTCACCAATACAAGCTGTTGGAATTGAGACACAAAAACATTAATCAAGGTTTTTGATTAAGAAAAAGCAATGACATGGTCGAATGAAAATAATCCCCCGTGTTTATATACGAAATTGCACGAAATTTCTTTACATTTTTTAAATTACATGAAATCCCCGGTATTTAAATTTAAACTTTGTAGGGACTTCTCTTCTCTTTAGTGTATTTCAAGTTCAAGACATTTGCAAATCAGCCTCATACTATTCAAAATGAGCATTCACTCCGGAGACATTTGAAAAACGCATTTTACACCCCCTTAAAACACAATCATATTTTAAGAGACGTGATCCATCGAGTATTTTTTACGTGATAAATCCCTTATTATTTTATAGAATCAATGTTATCAATTCGATTTTTTTCGCCTGGAGGATAAAATGCACTTTTCACATGTCTCCATAGTGAATTACGCCTTTTCGTTTATGTGGTGATGATTTGCAATGATTTTAAACTTAAAATACACTAAAGGAGATTATGTGCAGGGGTGTTTCATGCAATTTAGAAAATACAGGAGGATATCGTGCAATTTTATATAAACAGATGGGATTATTTGTAGTTTACCCAGCAATGACAAGTTGTTAAGACAATGCCTGCAAACTCTTTTTTAGCCGAAAAAAAAATGTTATTTTCAGCTTCTACATGAAAATTTAAATAATAGTTATTGAGTGTTTGCAAGACTCATTTTTTTCTGGCTAGAAGCTGAGAATCACTTTTCTGGTGTGTGTCTGTGTGTGTGTGTGTGTGTGTGTGTGTGCTTTGTCAATATGACTTGACTCCAAATTCTTCTTTTCCAATGCCATCTTCAAATCTTTGAAAAACGCGACTCCATTCGTATCAGTTGCACTTACAGCTGAAAAAAGTTTGAGAATAATTTCTTATTTCTGTGACTTGAAAACAAAAGGAAAGGACCATATTGTGAACACTGAAAGCTTCTGTTGCATTTTTTTGCTTTTGAGTAAACTCACCAGACAAATCAAGAACCACAAATCTAAGTTCAGACTTCCTTTTACCATTTTCATCCTCTGATGATGATTCATATTCTTCTATCCATCTTGTAATCCTGACAAAAAAACAACGAAAGAGGAGAAAACATATCAAAGTGAACTAAAAACATAAATGGTGGACTAAATGAAGAAAAACCAACCTTTCTTTAAGATAAATGGTATTTACAAAGTTAATCGGAGCTTCAATGCTTAGAATAATGAATCCAGGGACACCGACAGTTTCTTTGTACTGATCAAGGTTGCGATAAATCACCTCAACCTGAAGCCTAATGGAAAGAAGAAATAAATTCAAAAACAGATGGCAAAATTATAAAAAAGAATAATTACAAAATTACCCCGAATATTTCATTTGATTACAAAAGGTCAAGAGTTTTTTTCTTTTAATCAACCCGAAGGTCAGGATCAATTTTCGTTAATTTATTCTTAACAGAACCTATCACTCCGCGGACAACTTTTATGTTCTTCTTATTTATAATTCAACCCACCAAAATTAGAAGTACATCTCCTCTTAATATTCCCATTGCAATCTCATTCTCAACCATCTGTTGTATCACCCGCTTCACAGGTCTTGCTCCAAAATTAGGGTCAAAACGTAATGCTCCCAGCAGTTTAATAGCAGCGTCAGTGTAATGCAAGTTGATATTTTTCTGTTTAGGTCTGTCTTTTACATGACTCAGTTGCACATACACGTATAAAATAAGATAATATTGTCGTCAGTTAACATGCACGAATACTTTATTCAAAAGTCGAACAAACTAACATGAAGTCATGAAGTTTAATGCAGCAGATAAATTCATAGTGCTTGGACAATATTAAAAGACTAACCGAGAGAGAAAAAGAGTGAGCGCACGCGCGGGGAGAGAGGGAGAGGGAGTGAGGGGGAGTGGGAGGGAGTACGGGGGAGGGGGAGACTTCTGTTTTTACTTTTTACCTTAATTTCAACAATTTTACTGAAATTATATATCACTGGTTGAGATTGAACATAATTGGTCGAGAGTAAAACTTTGAACGGGACGAGATAATATTTCTGTTCACTTCTCACTCCCAACAATATTCCATAAATAGCACAGGAAAACAAAGATAAAAAAAAACAATCTAAAAGAAAAAGAATAAAGAAACAGAGAGAGAAACTTCACAACAAACTAAAGTACCAGTAATATCATTGTGAGCCACTCAGAACTTTCCAAATGGTCATCCGCATTTTACTGAGTACCTACCAAGTTTTCTTCTGTACCATCTGCACGCCTAATCGAAAGCTCAGACAAAAAGTTGCTACAAATTTCAAAATATCCACATGAACTGTCCATTCCAAACTCAAAAAAAAAAAAATTACGGAAGAACCCAAAGGTTTTCGAAAATTACAAAAATCCCACATCGAAGTTTTTTTCTCTCTTTAATATTACCCTGAGTGTAAACCGTTCATAAATAAAAACATTTCAAACAAATCATAGTTACCCCTTGCGCAATGATGAGTCTTCATGTCTAGAGCGCTGATTCATAGCAACTCTCATACTACCAGACTATCATTCTAAGCGTGAAGATCAATAAACATGCTTACGACACAAAGCTTTTTTTCCATAATTTTCAAAAATATCTGTTGTTCTCTTAGACTCTTGAGAAGGTAAAAAAAAACCTTGAAACTAAATTATTGCAAAATCATGAATTGTCGAAGCAGGTTCTAAGCGTTAAGACCAGTCACCAAGTTTAAGAGACAAGGCGTTTTTTCCCGTAATTTTCAAATACATCTGTTCTTTTCTTCCTATGGATTTTTTGTTATCCCAAAGTTAAATCATAGAAGTGGCCATTAAAATTTCAATAGCTAGAAAGAGGAAAAACAATAATTGACTAAAAAACATGGCTTTCTATAGATTTACAAGTAAAGGTACAACACCTCGATGCAGTGGCCAACATAAGATGTAAAAAGAACATCCAACACACCTACAACCTTCAGATGACAATCTGGAAATGTTAAAGAGAACTTCACAGAGGAAGTTAGGAAAAAAAAAAGGAACAAAGGATGCGTCTATAAGCAAACTCAGTCCGTAAGTTCTAATTCGATGGCCGGACGACAATTGGGACCTTCATTGCGTGCCTTGGTAATTTCCTAACTAATTTCAACAGCAATAACCATGATCTTGTCAGAACCCCAAAAGCCCGACCCCTAATAAGTCCCGCAAGAACAATCACAAAATGCACTAGATATCTCGATCTAGTCCACCTTCACTAATATTCGATACTCGAACTTAAGGCTCCGTTTGAATTTGAATAAGTCAGGCAAGGCGAGACCTTTTCCTTTTCATTGGATTTAGTATGGAATTCATCTTCCGCTTTTAAAAAGAAATTGAAACCGGTTTAGTTGCTTTCGGTCAAATAAATGAACACCCGACTAGCGGCATAAGTATAAGTAGAGGTCACAAGATGATCTAAAGTCCAGAAAAACCAAACCAAGTTGGTAAGGCACCGATTTTTGGCGCCGGTATGGCGGAGCCTTGGCCCGTTACTCCCAATCAGTGGTTCCTCAAATTCTTGCGCAAATACAATATAGTCACTGTCAACTCCATAAGTCTTTCTATTGTGTTCTTAAGTTCAACAGACACTTCATTGAATATTAAGGAATCAAATAAAAAATCACATAAGGTAGCAACATAACAGACGCATACCCTCTGGAAGAAGATACAGATGATGTCCGTGGCACGCCTCCTACTTCCGCCGCAACCCTAATCGGGTGCAACTCCCTCCTACACAACGAGCACCGATTGTAAAAAAAAAATCGACATTGCAGCCTTATTTTTTGCCTCACCCGTAAATCTTGAATTCTGATGCTGGTGATGACAAGGAAGAAATCGTATGGATGAAGAAATAAAGGATTGAAGAAAGGATTGTGGAGAACGAGGGGAAGAAAAGGGGGATGTGCAACGGGAACGAGTGGAAGAAAAAGGTTCTTGGAGAACAACGGGGAAGAAAGGAAGAAAAGGTGTAATAATATATAATAGGAATTGTTATTTTGTAAGGATATTGTGTTTTATTTTTAATTAATTTATAAGGATATATTGGTAATTAAATAAATATTTATTTAAATAAATTTAAATTATGCTGTACATTCTTATTTTTGATTGTGCATCTATTAACGATCATGATGTAGTACAATATATTATATTAAGATGTACGACTAATCTAACGGTTAATAATTAGTACATCTTAATTTGGTGTATGTTCACTAAGTATAGCTTCGGTGGACCGCAGAACTACCCTACATAATAATGGATATAAAACTTGAACAAAACTAATGCTTATTGGGCTGTAAAGTACAATTGTTGCACGAATGGAAGTTCAAAATTTTTACTACGCTAGAAATTTAAAAAACTAGCGGTTGTACTCACGTACTTTGGTTTTTCTCCCATTACACAATAAAGTCTAACCGACTACATATTCCGTTGGGTCTCACAAGAGGATAGTGAAATAAGTGTAGCCCCCCCCCCCCCCCCCCCCCCCCCCAAAAAAAAGTGTAGCCTGTTCTTTAACTTTAACTTTAAAGACATAATTTACTATCAAAAATGATTCATAGGCCTATAAAATCTTGTAGACCTACACCATACAAAACATGACAAGTATCAGTTACTTATTATGGATTGATTAACAAGTGACACTTGTCAAACTCTTGTGGTGTAGGCCTATTTGTATGTTGATTTTGTAGGTCTATTTATCGTTGCTCATTTACTATATGTCTCAAGCTAAATATGATGGACCTCAATGCCATGTGGTTGTGACTTGTGAGCCCAAAATTGCCTGAGCCAGTAGAGTTGTTATCGGACCGGTTCGGACCAGTTTTCTCCAGATCCGGATCCGGTCCGATAGGTTACTGCCCGGGTAGATTCGGTCTGGACCGATAAGAGTTCCGGTTCAATGTTTAGAACTCGAATCCGAACTCGTTAGTTTCCGGGTGAGTTTCGATCCTGAGTATTTCGGTCCGGTCCGGTTCATGATCGGGTTTTGGGTTCACTCGGACCGCTAACAGCCCTATGTGGGATGAATATTTACTAGAAAAATGAAGGAAGAGCAGCAAAATAAATCACATAATGGGGGTTACAGGATTCGAACTCCAGACCTTTTGTTAACCACTTGACCGGCATGCTATTTGTATTTAAAACACGCAAAACGTATTAATAAT